>PVJH01000029.1:0-642288 GCA_004026705.1 Nesogale talazaci | reverse complement strand
TTGTGCTGCAGTTTCATCCAAAATAAAAAGAAGAAAACAGTTGGATCCTACTGCTAAGTTTGGCCATTCAGATCCACCCAGTGATGCTGGAAGAAAGACCTGCCAACTGACTTCTCTGAGGACCACAGCCAAGAAAACCCCAGAACAGTTCTACTTTGCAGCCAAAATGTGGAGTCGCCATGAATGCAATCGAATTTGACCCAAAGGCATGAGTTTTTGTTTTCTATCTTGGAAAACTTGTTAAAAAGGATGTGAAGGAGCCTTAGGAATGTGCAGAGGGGCGCTTAGCTGAGAGTAAGCAGGGATTTGGACAAAATCACCACGATGCTTCTCAGAGGGGCAGCTTCTTGAGCTGAATCTCAGTGATCAACTTCCACAATGCTACTGCTGACGGGGTTCTTTCCCTGACATGGTTCTGCTTGTGCCTCAGCTTCCTGGTCCAGGTAAGGACTGCACATGCGGCCTCACTGATCGGATGCACTGCTGATTGCTGGTCTCTCATCTAAGCATCACTGCTTACCCAACTACAAACCTCCAGCCAATCAACTAACTCTGCTAAATAGGCTATGGATTCAAAATTCTAACTGGCAACAGATTCCAGAAGATTCCTCTGCAGGTTTGGAAATGAAATATTACTTTACCCAAGTAAATCTACAAAACACAATTTGTAATTTAGGGAGTCCTGGATCAAGGTGCAGTGCTTAAAGGGCTTGGCTGCTAACCAAAATATGGACAGTTCAAACCCAGAAGCAGTTCTTCAGGCAAAGCAGTGGCAGTCTACTTCCATAAAGATTGACAACCTGGTAAACCCCATGGGCAGTGTCATTCTGTCCTACAGGGTTCTCTATGAATCAAAGTTGACTGGAGGGCAGTAAGGTTAATTTTTTGGTTTTGTTTTGCTTTGGTCTACAGTGCTTATTAGGCTTTAACCTTTACTCCTCCACACCCCCCACCTCCAGAATAGGAGGATTCTATTTTGTTTGATTTATCATGCTGTCTAAGGTAATGATGTTTCTCTCCAGTGACCTCTCGGGGTAATGGTGTTTCTGAGCAACTGAAAGTCCTCCAGGGTCATCTGTGGCATAAGTCTGCTCAGTGCTGGCACCAGTTGAAATGGAACTCTTTCCCAATTTGAAATACACTCTTAAAGGGAATTGCTGGCTCTAGAGAGAAGACAATCCATCTGCAGGAGAGTTTCCCATGCAGGAAATCAGTGTTCCCTGATTTTCAGGGGTGGTAGTTAGAACTGCAACTCCTTTTGAGGAATCAACATGATGTTTGCACAAGCAAGTCTGCAATCAATTTCAGAAGTGGTGTACCTGTAATTTGCTTCTTGACTTCAGAACAATACAACCTCAAGTATTTTAGTGTTGCTTTCAGTTGAAAAATAGACTCGTGGCTATGAGAGTTTAGCTCATTTCTCGACTCTCTCATCTTTCTCCTGAAGAACAACTTGTGGTGTCCAATGACCGACCTTGCAGTGAGTGGCCCGATGCTAAATCATGAATTCCTTAACACTCATGCTTTCAGAGTTTCTTTGAAGGACACATGGCAGTGTTATAAGTGCAGTGGGAAATACACAACACACACTGCATACATTTGCATAGCAGAAATAACCTGGAGGAAATGTGCTCGTTGTGATTATTTCTGAATCATAGGACTATTGGTAAGATTCACTTTCAAGTTTATATTTTTCTGAAGAAACTAAGAGAGCACAAGACAAAGAAAACATAGCCAGCTTCAATTCTGATATTATTAAACCCAAGGCATAATCCAATGATACCTATTTATCTATAGAAAATCTGATATTGGTTTTCTATTAACAGATGCTTACTGGGTACTGGCTCTACATGAGACATCATAGTAAGCATTATAGGACGGGGATTCAACACACTGGCAGAAAACTTTTATTATCGCTTGATTCTTCATTTTTCTACAAACTTTTGAAGTCCCTTCATATTTACCAAAAGTTCGGATTCATGGGCCATTGAGTCAATTCTCATAGTGACTGTAAAGGTCACAGTTGAAGCGACACTATGAATTTCCTGGACAGTAACTCTTTGTGTCACTAGAAAGCTTCCTCTTTCAAACCACTGACCTCTTTGGCTAGCAGCCTGTTGTGTGACCACTATGCCACCAGGGCTCCACTCCTCAGAATACACATAAGGCCTCTTGCAGCAGCATGGGAGAGTAGGTAAGGCACTCTCCTGCCACAATGGGTTAAGCACTGTGCCACTCACTGAAAGGTCAGAGGTTGGAAACCCAGCTACTCTTTGGGAGAAAGGTGAGACAGTCTGGTTTCTTAAAGATTCACAGCCTATGGAGTTTTGATGCACTGATCTATAGGGGTTTTTTGCTTATTGCTTTGTTTTTGCTTCTTCATGTGAAATGTCATGATGTGACAACAAAGATGAACTTGCAAGCATACAGTAAGAGATAGAGATGAGAAGCAATCCAGGCCTCAGATCAACAACTTGAAGAGTGAGGCATCACAGATGGAACAATGGTCTAGAACGCGGGTGTGGGGCATTTGTGGGAGAAGAGAACACAGAGCCTGTGAGTAGATTGAACATGAAGGTTTGGGAAATGAAGACAGTGGAAAGGTGGTATTCAGAAGTCAGTAGGAACAGAAAATGTGGGGAAGATGGCTCAGAGAGGAGAGTACCATAATTGTCGAAGTATCCCAAATGCACCTCAAATCATATAGAGCAATTACCTAGGAAAATTAAAATTCCCAAGAAACGAAAGAATACCCCATGCTTGGGAGTTGGAGGACTCAATATAGTGAAGATGTCAGTTCTGCCTATGGCACTATATAAGTTCAATGCTATCCTGATATGAATACCACCATCCTTCTTCAAAGAATTGGAAAGATTGATTACCAACTTCATAAATAGAGGGAACAAGCCCAGAGAACTCCTCAAGAAGAAGGATAAAGTAAGAGGGCTTGATATAAAACCTGGTTTTAGCACGTTTTATATGACCACAGTAGTCAAAACAGTGTGGTACTGGTATAACAACAGATAGACCAATGGAAAAGAACTGAAGACCCAGAAATAAAAATATCAGCAGACGAGCAACTGATTTTTGATAAGAGTGCCCAAATTATCAGATGGGAAGCAGATGCCCTCTTCAATAAATGGTACAGGAAAAAATGGACATCTACATGCGGAAAAATGAAGCAAGACCCTTACATCACTCCATGCACAACAATAAAGTAAAAATGGGTTACTGACTTTGAGGCAAAACCCCAAATAATTAGGACCATTAGTCAAGGAATTGGGACAAACCTGAGAACCTTCACACAGGGACTATATATGCTATCAGAAACCAGGAAGGATACAAACACAGAGGAGGCACAAATTGACAAATGGGATGTACTGAAGATAAATCACCTGTGTACAGCAAAAGAATTCACCAAGACAATAATAAGAGAGCCCACCGACTGGAAAACATCTTTATTAATGACACATCAGACAAAGGCCTTATTACTAAAATCTACAATACTTTGCAAGTTTACAATCAGAAAAATTAACTGCCCACTGAGGAAGGGGGCAAAAGACCTAACAGATTTTCACAGGGGCAGAGAGCCGAATGAGCAATAAACATATGGGAAAATAATCCAAATCATTAGCCATAAGAGAATGCAAATTAAAACAACATTGAGATACCACCTACCACCCTCAAAGATAGTCCAATGCAAAAAATTAGGAAGCAACAAGTGTTGGAGGGGCTATGATGAGATAGGAACTGTAATCCACTGCTGGTAGATGTGCAGGCATGTACAGCCACTATGGAAATCGATTTGATGATTTCTAAAACTGATGAAAACTGAGCCACCATATGAGCCAGCAATACCCTCTACTGGGCATATACCCAGAAGAGGCAAGAAACAAACCACTGCCAGCTATCTGTGATCCAATGTTCACTGCGGCACAGTTCACAATCACAAGGAGTAGAAAACAACCCAAATTTCCATCAACACACCAATGGATTAAAAAACTGTGGTACATACATATGTGGAATTCTATGCATCACTGAAAAGCAGTGATGAACACATGAAGCATATTGCAGCATGGAAAGATCTGCAGGAAATCACGCTAAGTGAAGTAAGCCAAGTGCAAATGAACAAGTACAGCATGAGTTGCCTGAGGTAAGCTTTAAAAAAAATGCAAAGTGGGCATAGGGAAAAAACTGATGTATACAGAAATTCCTGGGGTGAGACTCAGGAAGTATGGCAGGGCCCAGACCAAATCCAGGGTTACATATGGTAGCCAACTAAAACAGAGAGAGGGGGCAATAATGGCAATGTGTAGCAGGGAAACAGGGCACTAAGCCATCCAAGGGGAAAGTATTGTTTATATCTCCACAGGGAAAGAGGGACCAAACTTAAATCCAGTGTTACAGTATGTGAATGCAGTGTGAAGGCGGGGAGTGGGGAGTCAGTGGAGGGATGTGAGGAGACGAACCAGTCAGGGTGCAGTACAGCAATGATGAAACATATGCAACTTTCCTCTAGTTCTTCAATGCTGCCTCCTCCCCGCTATCATTCTACCTTACAAATTTGACTAGGCCAGAGGATGGACACTGATACAGCTAGGACCCAGAAACAGGGAATCCAGGACAGATGATTCCTTCAGGATCAGTGGTGAGAGTAGTGATACTGGGAGAGGGAGGAAAGTGGCGGGTAGAAAGGGGGAACCAATTATAAGGATCTACATATAACCTCTTTCCTGGAGTAAGGAACAATGGAGAAGTGGGTAAAGGGAGACATCGGCAGTGTAAGATATGACAGAGTAATAAAAATTTATAAATTATTAAGGGTTCATGAGAAAGAGGCGTGTGGGGAGGGTAGGGAAGAAATGAGGAGCTGATGCCAAGGGCTTAAGTAGAAAGCAAATGTTTTGAGAATGATGTGGGCAACAAATGTACAAATATGCTTGACATACAATGGATGAATAGATGGATTGTGATAAGAGTTGTATGAGCCCCCAATAAAATGATTTTTTAAAAAAAGTTAAAATTCCAAAGAAAACATTTATCATGAGACAGATGTCAATGTATCCTGTAAACCTCTAAGTATAAGATTGTAGAACAAGAGCTTGAGACCACAGCATGACTGGCATCTGTATGCAAGGAGCATTAAGAAGTATGCAGATGCCCTCTAGACTTGAGAAACAGAGAACCCTAAAATAGCTAACACGTACCCACCAAACAGTACCAACAGTCAATGTAAGACAGAGGCTAACACGCAAAAGGATTTTGCTGAGCCAAAGAGCAGGAAAGCCCATGAGAGCTGGGATTGAAGAGGCTGGAGCAACTCCTGTTGTCATCCACTGGATTCCAAATTATGGCAATCCCATGAGTCAGAGTAGAACTCGCCTCCATATGGTTTTCATGGCTAACTTTTCAGGAATAGGTAAACAGACCTTTCTTCTTAGGTTCCTTTAGTAAACTTGACCCTCTAATTTTCTCATTAGCAGACAAGTATGTTCATCATTTGTACCACCCAAAGATTCCAGGAACAATGAGACATATGACTTCACAGCAAATCCCATACGCTCTTCGTAAAAGATAGAAACCACTGGAGTAGATACAGTGGTCAATTTTCAAGAACACAAAAGTAGATATTGTATTATATTCCACATCTTTAGCCACCAAAATCCAAACTATGAGTAACTCCACAGTTCAAACAACCCATGCTCTTCAAAAGATAACTAAAAGATAGACAAGGAACCTGTAGTATCAGGGAATTTAAAAGACATTACTTTAAAACAGAACAAACAACCTTTTTTGCTTAGATACAGCAATGGAAGGGAAGAGTAGACTCTAAATTAAAGAAGAAAATGCACTGTATGTTTGCATATGTCCACAAACTATGACTACTATTACCCAAGACCAAAATCAATGGATGGTACCTGACTACCATTACCATTAGATGGAGCTTAACCAAAAGGAGGAAAAACATGAAACAGGATATCAAATGCACATAGAAACCAGACTACCATATCCATTGAGGCTGGGCAACCTGCAAATCCTGCAACCTGCAATGTTGACAAATTATCTTTAAAATTTCCAAAACGGCTTCATGCCATAGTGTTTGTTCAACAGTTTGTCCCAATTACTAAAGCCTGAGCACCTAAAACCTAGTGTTCTTCTAGAGACTTATCTAAATGAGAGTAAACAGGAGATAGCCAAAGCACAGAAGAGAAATTTAAAGAAAAGACAATTGTAAGTGCCTGCTTTAATGGTGCTGAAATAAGATGTGTCGAGAGAGAGTGGGGACACAAGGTGCGGTACCAATGGTATGTTAAACTGCTCATGTAGGAAATGTACACCTGTTTGGTTGTATATATTTCTATCAAATGTAAATGCGGGTATCCCATAGATTATGGAAGTACATCTTAATAATGTTGTATTTGCCCTTCATATGGTCTGTAAATTTACTCTCACTTTAGAAACACCATCATTTGTTGCTCATGCTTTGAGGTTTTTTACTGTGTTAACTGATGCTAAATAAAAATTGTATAAACCTGTTGTACCACACCTACACTTAAAAAAACTCCGAATCCTTTTATTGTGATTTATGTCAGTGCTCACATTTTAGATCATTGTTTTTGTATTCAACAAATTATATTGTAAATTTGTATTAAACAAATTATCCAATCTTCTAATAGCTTGCCCTGCCTCCCTTTACCCTCCCTTTTCCCTCTTATAGAATTTTATCTTCCTCTTAACTGACATTTGTCTATTTGAATCTAGCCTATTTGAATCTCCTCATAATCTGGGGACTGTCTGCAAAACATTTAAACATTTAAGAAGGATGAAGCTTTACTCTGTAAGGTCCACTCTTGTGTGTTACAACTCTAAATAAATGCAGGGTGTGGTTACTTTCGGAGGAAGGGTGAGGGCTGTGATGAGGATGGGGTACAGGGAAAAACTTCTTAGACAGCCGGCAAAATTCTATTTCTTGATCTTGGTTATCATTTGTCTAGTGTGATTCTGTATTTGTGGTTAATTTTATAATAAATGGGCAAAGACAACCCTCCACAAAATACCCCCACCACATTTAGAAAGATAAAATGCATTGGTAATACAATGTGAAAATTAAAAACATTCTACCTCTTTCTATTTCTAGGAAAAGTTGGCGGGGAGGTGAGGATTCTCTTCCTAACCTTAACTCACTTCTAACCCTGTCACTTTCAGCCCAGTAAAATTAATCTATTGTGCTCACTGAAAACTAGAAATAATTTTATTTATAACAGCGAGGAGTGTGTTAAAGAGCTACTAGGATAATTAAGGTGCTTCAGAAATAAACTCACCCCCTCTACCGTCAGGCTGCAAAGCTCCATGGAAACCACTTGCAGTTTTGCTCCTTTTGGATGCCTCCTTGTCTAGAGAGGCCAGTCAGGAGCTAATCTCATTTTAACAGCTGCTAACTGATGGAGAAAGTATTCCCTGTTGAGTGTGATCCTGACTGAACTTGGCTAAGAAACTGTTACGTGAGAGGAAGAGCAGATGCCTGGGGAGCTTGGCTGAGAGATCACAAGGGAGGTGAAGGAGGAGCAAGCAAGTCATTCTCCTGTTCTTCTCTTATGGGTGCAGAGGGTGGGACTCACTACAGCATTTCAGAAACCTAGTGGTTTTCATCCCATAATTTCTCTGCCTTGCCAGTCTGCTGTGATGCATAGAGATTCCATGTGCAGATTTTTCAGTAGGAGATTACCAGACCTTTCTTCCTACTCTCCCTGGGCTAAAGATAGACCTGTCCATGTAGAGGGGGCCTGAAACAGCAGGACTCTGACCTGACAGTGCTACCGAGTGTTTGTCTATGAAAGAAGCATGGATTGAATGCTGAGAGTGTGTGGTCCTAACAACCTGGTTGGATTCCTCAGGCACCCTGTTTTTATATTTTTAATTAATTTATTTTTTTAATTTTTGGCACACTGCTTTTGCCTTCCTAAAGAACCTAAGCCATACCTCACATATGAGCACAATAATCCCTGGTGTCTTGTGTCATTTGGCCTCTCATGACTTCTGTCTGCATTATCACTATTTGTTTTATGAGATTGGGCGATAAAACTAGTACCTCAAAACAGGCCTACCACCTTAAATCAAAAGATCCAACGCACATGGTCTAAGGTCTGCCCTGAAAACTGAGACACGGTCAGAGCCTTTATTCAAATTCCAGTTAGTAAATTAAAACAAACGAACAAATAAAAACTCTACCAATCTAAAACAAAACATTCCAAAGCAAAATTGAGATTTTAGTTGGCCTCCATTGCCAACACTCTCAATAGGAAATCGTCATCGAACATTAGCAGGCAGGCATGATTGACAGTGATGTTGAAGCTTTTTTTTTTTTAATAAGCCACTTCTGGTAGACGGAATATCCACAGTTAGAATTAGCAGACCTACACGTGACACAATACATACACAAATACAATTTCCTGGCAAATGTCATCTTTAAGATGACACTTTATACATACTTTTGTTGGAAAATTTTTAACTAACTAGGCAACTCAAACACTGTCTGATTCAGTCAGGGTCAGGCTGTTGAATGTTTTACCTAAAATGACCATTCAGTTCAATAAAAATAGTAAGCAACAGTAACTTGTATGGAAATTTGTACTGAGTATTATTTCTTTCATTTAAAGTTCCTGGAGTAATTTTCATATTTAATATTTGTTGTTCTTCAGGAAAATATATTAGCCATCTTATTTAATCATCTTTTAAGAGACAGAATTAAAGAGATGAATTAAAATTACTTTTAGATTATTTGACTACATTTCCGTATAATATCAAGTGTAAGTCATTGGAAAATTGAGTCTGTTCAAATGAGAAAAAGAATGAAACAAACAGAAACTGTCTTGAAATATATAAAATTGGTCTAAAGAAAATTATATTTCATTACATTACCAAGCTACAAAGGTTAATTTTTCAACTAAGTGTAATGCCTAGCATCTATGATAGAAATGTATTTTCATAGCAAAATACAGGATACAAACAAAATTTCTTTAGATACTTTCAGGAAAAAAAAGAAAAGCCCAAACACTAATTCACATTTAAGAATCCATTATACTTATTATATAAGAGGCTTGGTGGCTTTGCAGGCTAGGTATTTATCTGCTAAGGGCGAGCAGAAGATGAGGCTGCCTGCTTCTCTTCAGATTTGAAAACCCTAAAGAGAGACACTATGAGTTGAAATGGACTCAGTGGTAGTGGTTTTGGCTTTGGAGAAGGTCTTGTACTTTACATATATTAATTGATTCATTTAATCTTAACAATAACCACACTCAAGAGGTACTAATTTTATGCTTGTTTTATAGATGAGGGAACTGAAACAGCGATGTTAAATAATTTGCTCAAGGTCATATAGTTAATAAGTGACAGAGTCAGGATTTGAACAAATTAATAACATGACTGGGTTTGTAGATGAAAATTCAATTTATTTGACAAAATAGGTAAATTTAATACTCATTGACATTTCCATTGTATTTGAGCTGAACCAACTAATCTCTGAATCACAAGGGAAGTAGGTGAAGTAGAGGTCTACATAAAGCGTGTAACTGAACAGCTAGAACTATGTACGGATCTTAGATGTGAAATGACAGTGGAAAGAAGAGGGCTGGTGGAAGTGGCTCTTGCCCTTTCTTCATCATCGTATCTATTCCATTACCTCTGAATCGATTCCAACACACAGCGACTCTTCAGAAGATTTGCAGAGACTGCGCATCTTTATGCGAGTAGATGCTCATTTTTCTCCTGTGGAGCTGCTGATAGATTTGAACTTCTAGACTTGTGGTTAGCAATCTGATGTCTATCCAACACCATTTCTAAGCCTCCTTTGATCATAGCTAGGACTCTCAATCTCCACTCTGATTCCACCTTATCCCAAACACATACCCTTTTATCTGTCTTGTTCCTGAGTGCTGCCATATCAACTCTGATGGATGGTGACTCCAGGTGCTGAGCAGAACGGCTTGATGGGATTTTCAAAGCTGTGGTCTTTCAGAAACAGGTCACCAGACCTGTCTTCCATCTGCCACTGACTAGGTTTGAGCTGCCAACCTTTCAGCTAGTAATTGAGAACTTAACCATTTGCATCACTCCAGAACTCTACCATTTTATATAAGATTCTCTAACTCATGCCTTTATCTTCTGTCTGATCCAGAACCCAATACATTCCATTACCCTAAGACTACAGGGATCAGGGCCAAGGACCAATTTTCTATCTTTGCTAACTTGGTATTATGAATATAAAATTAACTGTTACCTCTTGAATATTTGAGATGGAAAAAGAAAAGACAGTGGTGTCTCCATTACTCAAACAGATTCAAACCAACAGGACCTTAAAAAGATTTCATTATTGAAAATGTCAGTATTTTACATAAAGATATATGGTTTGAGTAATGAATCTTTCAGTTTGTAGATAGATGGAATGTGTGGTGTGAAAAATGAAAGGTGGTGGGGAAAGAAAGCTGATGTTATAGAGGAGACTCATCTCCTTTTACTATCAGTCCTTCCAAACTTGACTGCCTGAAGGGAAAAGTGTAGTGATATCTGCTCTAGTGAAGTAGTCCCATCCTACAGAAAGGCCTGTAAACTGAGGAAATGTTAAGAGACATTTAGGTTGTGAAGGCCAATTCTAAAAGTTTTAGTTGTCAAGTTACTATTTACGTGTGGAAGTCACAAAATTATATGATCTTTGCAAATAGCCTGTAATTCATACACTGTCTAGACTGTCTTTAACAAGTCATTCTGTGTGAGTGAGTCATCACCATGGATTTCTGGTAGCTGTTTTGAAGAACTGGGAAGAAATGTAGAAAAGTCAGTTTCTACAATAGTCTGAGCACGTACCAAGCTTCAGGCCATATATATATGCTTTATTAATTTTTTGAATTGTATTGGTAGGAGTACAATTCTGTCCTCTGAATTTTTATCATATCACTTTTCAGATATTGGTGTCAAATCAGCATGACACATAGTCTGGAATTGAAATCTAAGTTTGACTCTCAACAAATATTCTCATAAAAATCCATAATGGTAGTATATGGCTGCTAGAAGGGAATGAATTACCTACAGCCTCTAGCAGTCCATGCATTCACAAACAATGAGTCTATGAATAATTAAATGCTGAGAGATTGAGAAAGTACCCTTTTCATCTTTGAGTTCTCTTCAGAGAGACTTTTGCTTCTAACCATGTTATTGTTCCTTGATAATCACTTCTTATTGAGAAATGATTGTGTGCTTGTTTGCTTGTTAATTATTTATCTCACCATGCGGAATATGAGCACCATGATAACAAGTACCTCCCCTATTTTATTCATGCCTGATTCTCAAGAACCAATAGAATTACTATATTATATAACGGAAGCATTTCAATTATTTTCTGCAGCTTGATGTCTCTATTATTATCATATATACACAAATACAACAGTTTTAAAGTATGTGGAAAAATTCCATTATCTTTTCATTTCATTTTCCATGAAGTTTTTTGAAGCACCCTCATATTTATAAGGTTATATTAGACCTTATCTCACATTTTAATTCTACTATTTATATCAGATGTGCAATGGCTGGATGATAACAAGGAATAAAAACTACAGACAAAAATTGCTTTTACTCAGATAGCCATTGTATCACTCTAGATGTTGGGAAAAATTAGATTTCTAATGAAAGTTTTGGTTAACGGACTGGTTAGCAAAACTGCTTAATATTACCTAAAAAACAAAACAAAACTATAAAATACTATTTCAGGAAACTTAGAGACCTACATATGGTTCAGAAGACTTAGCATTGTGAAAATATTAATTTATGTAAAGAAATCTATGGAGAGTGTATAATAT
The DNA here is from genome assembly GCA_004026705.1 of Nesogale talazaci. Lineage (NCBI taxonomy): Eukaryota > Metazoa > Chordata > Mammalia > Afrosoricida > Tenrecidae > Nesogale > Nesogale talazaci. The sequence goes on along the minus strand of PVJH01000029.1, from coordinate 630,439 downwards.
AGATCCAAATTCTGGCAAAAGGCTATGCTAAAATAATAATTAAAAAATGAATCAACTTTCTGTGGAAAGAGGCCATAGTTACCAGAGCAACATTGGGGAAGAATAAAGCCTTACATTTCCTGATCTCAAAGCACAGCCACAGTAATCAAATTAGCCCTATATTGATTCAGTTAACAAATACACAGATCAATGAGATAGGAATGAGAAACCAGATACACATATATCCATGTCAGGGCAGCTGATTCTTGGCATTTGATAGTAAAGAAACAATGTCTTTAAGAAATAGTTTGGGCAAGACTGGGTATCTATTTGCAGAAAAATAAATTGGAAGGCTGAGCCTCGGTGGCGCAGTGGTTGAGTGTGGGACTGCAGCCCACTGACTTGGTGATTCAAATCCAGCAGCAGCTCTCCAGGAGCAAGACTGGGCCTCCTACTTCCACCAGAGGGCAGTGATGCCCCCCAAATAAATTGGGATCCATACCTCATATCATACTCCAAAACTATATAAAAATGGATCCAAGACCTAAATAGTAAAGCTAAAACTACTGCTGGGATGGAGGTTCAATTCCAGCAGCGGCTGCACAGGAGCAAAGGCTGGGCCTCTTACTCCCACTACTAGAGGGCAGTGATGCCCAACAAACAAACAAAACCCAAAGCTAAAACTATAAAGTTACTGGCAGATAACTTATGGAGCAAACCATGAAACCTATTTTTAAAATAGAAAAGTACATGAACAATAGAAGACTGACTTTCTATTGTTGAACCTGCTGAAAATCAATTTCTTAAACTAATAAAAGAAGCTCACTAAAAGATTACCCCCCCAAAAGAAAAATAATCCATAGACTAGCAAAGAAATCACGGGGAATGATATATCTGATAAAGATCTATTCTTAAAAACACATAGAAAACTTTAATAATTCAACCAAAAAACACACACACTGAGAAACAGACAAAAGACAGGAACAAAAACTTAACTGAAGAGGGCATTTGAGCAGCCAAAAAACACATGAGAAGATGCTGGCATCACTAGTCATTGGAGATGTCTCGTTTAAATTAAAATGAAATACCATTGCACCCTGCTAAAATGGTATTGGTAAAAAAAATTGTTGGAGAGGAAATGGAGAGATTAAAATCCTTATCCACTACTGACGGCCTTGTAGAATGGTATAACCATGAAGGAAATAGTATGACACTTCCTTAAAGAGCTAGAAATAGAAATAACTTAAGACTTTGCAATCACATGTCTAGATACATACCTTAGAGGTTTAGCAGGAGTGACATGAATAGTCACATGTACACCTGTGTTAAGTGTATTATTCACAAAAGCAAAAAGATGGCAACAAAATTAGTATATCCATATAATGGCTACTACAGAGGTATAAAAAATAGTTATTGGTTCTCAAAATATGAATGAATCTGGAAGGTATTATGCTGAATGAATTAAATCTATCACAAAAGTACAAACTATAACATTTTAAATGGGTTATTAAAACAATTAGTATACATATAGAAATGGGTAGTTACCAGGGTTGGGTGAGGGGCCTTAGTGGCTGGGTTGTATAGAGTTTCAGTCTCAAAAACCCACAGGGGCAGTTCTTCTCTGACTACTGGATCACTACAAATCTGAAGCTACTTGAGGACAGGGAGTTTTGTTTAGAGGGCTGTGTGGGAGAAAAATGAGAAATCACTCTTCAGTTAATCTGCAGCTGTTGAGTTAATTCTAACTCATGGAGACTTTACAGGGCAGAGCAGGATTGTCCAGTAGGGTATAAACTAAAAGAATAATTCATTGAGGCAATTCAAGCTTCTGATGCCATACAAGAATAATTCTTTTATGAGAGTAGAAAGTCTCATCTTTCTTCTTCAGACTGGCTGGTGGTTTCAAACTGCTGACCTTGTGGTTAGCATCTCAACATGTAGCCCACTGTGTCAATGTCTGATAAGGTCGACAAGAATGTAGATCTTTTGGAAGCAAACTGCGATGTAGTTCTTCCATGCAATGATTGGTAGGCTTGCACTGCCAACCTTTTTGGTTAGCAGTCAGTGTTTAATCTTTGTAGCAGCAGGGCTCCTCCTCTAGAAAGTACGAAATCTTGAATGTGGGTGAAGGTTATACACAACTTGGCCAAGGTAAGTGATGGCACTAAGAAGTACACAAGAGTAAAGAACATTTTTGGCAAATCCTATAAGAGACCCAGTTGTACAGCAATGTCACCCAAAAACATATGGGCAGTCACATCAGTAGGTATGTATGCATACATGTGTAAAGGAAAATAAATGTATGCATATGTAAATAGACATACCACATATACTCATGTATAAGCCAAGTTTTTCAGCACATTTTAAATGCAGCTTTTGTGGCAAAATTGGGTGTCTTGACTGGTATTCAGCTCAACATGTAGTCCACTTGGTTTATACTCAAGGGTATACAGTTTACCAAAACCCAAACTAACTGCCATGGAGTGAATTCTGACTAACAGAGCAGAGAGAAACTGCCCCTTTGGGTTTCCAAGACTGTAATTCTTCATGGGAAAAGAAAGTCTCACCTTTCTCCCATGAAGAAAACTAGTGACTTTGAACTTCTGACTGTGGTTATCAGCCCAACATGTAACCCCTACAACATCAGGGCTTCCATAGAGAATTTATAAATGTTATGTTCTACATCTATTTTTGGTGAGGATACATGAGGTCTTAAAAACTGATGGCAATATAAGATACAACTATTGGTCTCTATTAGTCTAGAGTGGGGGGTAGTTGAAGTGCAGCTATTGAACCATATGTAGCACTTTTGGTATGTACATGTGACTCTGAAGTAAAATAGGAAAATTTAAAGGATATTATTCAGATGATGGTAATTTCATTTGTAAAAACATATTATAGCTCTATAATAATTTTTAAATCATTGTGAGAGGCAGGATTGACTCAAAAGTTTGGAGACCTCTCTATAGCTAGAGAGAGAGAGAAAAAAAAAGCTTATATCAGACTCAAAGAAGAAACTAGACTACTGAACTAGTAGTGTGCATATAGCAAGCCCTTGTTCATCCTAAAATGAGAAAAACTTAAGGATGCTCAATTCACAGCACTCACTATTCTCATTAGGGATCCAATAAGTAGTGTTAGAATGGAAGAAAAATACAGAACCAGTCTCAGATCCTTTAAAACGCCAGGTTTCCTTGACGGGTAGATACCACTGCACTTGGATGCCGCCTTTCTAGACATCAGCTTGGCTGCTAAAAGCAATAATATCACTCATGAGTACTCTGGTCCTCTTTCAAAAGCTTCCATATGAGACCAAAAAGACAACATTTACCATAAAGGAAAGATGAGAAAACAAAAAGGGAGGGGGCAGGAAGTTAGAATACCTAGAGTGGAAACAAGAATGATGGAACATTGCATAAAAATAACCAATGACACGCAATGATATGGATTGAAAGATAACAGAATTTACCCATGTACTTTTTGAAGCCTAATCACATAGTTCATGTTAAATGGACATCTAATTTTTGTGTAAATTTTTATCAGAATAATTAAATAATGATGGTGCCTGGTGTTTATAGTTGAAAAAATTTTGACTTGAGCCCCAACCTCCCATTTAATACGAATGTAATTCTAAGGAACCCAATCTCCCTCTTGAAGCCCTGTAAATTTATCTGCAAATGAATATTATCTTATCTACAGACTCAATGAGCACCCCCCACTACTTTTGCTGTCAAGTTCATTTCATCCTATAGCAACCAAAAGTGTTTGTCCAGCAGTCACTAACTTTGCGTCTGAATGCACTCTTGAAATTTACCGGCTCATTTCCAATAAAGACTTGCTCCAAGAGAAAAATGTTAATTCTGCTTTTCCATTTCCAGTACACCTTCTCACTCCTTCAACTTGTTTCATAGTGGCTTTCCTGCCTTTCATCAGGTTCCCTTTCTTTCTTCCATACTGTACAGGACAATGATGCCTAGAGTTTTGCCCTGTTTACTTTGTCTCTGCATTGGGAATTTGGCTGTCTAGGGGATGCTCTCTTAAGTTACTCTGCTTTTCTGTTAAAGAGAATCTAGGTGTTTATGATCCAAGGGAATGAGATGACTTCAAGTGGAAAATCAAATGAAGTGAGGCATAATTGCATACGAGAATATAGAATGCAATTTCGAGTCAGTATGAGTCTAGTGTGTTCTCAGCCTATTTTACACCATAAACATAAGTAAACATCCAAGCTGTCCCACAAAACTAAACCAAGCTTCTAAATCATCAAAGTAGCTTTACTTATCCACAAACTTTAAGCCAGAAATAATGAAAAATAAATGTTTTTGTTTGAAATAACAGGCAGGAATCAAGTTTGTAGGGTCTTATATCTAAAAAGGCAGTATCATTTTCAATGGAAAATATCAACAAGTGAGGAATATATAGTTCTGAACTTTGACAAGATTTTTTTTATAAATCATTTTTTGGGGACTCATACAATTCCCATCATGATCAATACATACGTCAATTGCAGGCAGACCACATTTGCACACTTGTTGCTATCATCACTTCAAAACATCCTCCCTCCACTTATGCCCTGATACGTCACCCTGCCCTGAGCCTCTCCTTTTCTTTGAGTGATTAATCTGCTTATCCTCTTACACTGTAAACCCAGAGCTTACACAAGCTGGCCTGGTTTTAATCATTGCCTCCTGAATGCAGCTCCAGACCTGTCTACTCTCTTCACTACATCTCCCATCTCTAACTGCTAGTGGATAGAGTCCATTGGATGTCCTATTGGTAACACTGATAAAAAATAACAAAAATCATTTGACTCAAAACAACTCCATGCCTATACCTTTCACATACCGGTCAGTGGTGGGTTTTCCAGTACAGGTTACCAAAAGTTAAAGGTTCTAGTAATTTCCCAGTCCTCTCACATTTGTTTGCTTCATCTTGCAATGTCTCATTAAATCTGTCTTCAAGATAATTCTCCAATTCATCTCATTTTGACTTACTTCTGCTGTTCCTACCCTTTTAATGTATATTCAGATTGTAACATTCTTTTTCTAAAGGTTTTCGTTCTTTTCCTTAGTCCTCCATTCCTCTCTTTTTCCCTGTCCTCTTTTTCTAACTTTTAATTTCATGTACAAACATGGGCAGCAGAAGAGCTTGTTTTAAATTTTGACTTTCTCTATTTCCATTTGAGCTTCCAAAGGAAAGAAACCTATTGTGATGTCACATAATACAATTCACATTTATTTCAAATGGAGGAGAATATATCTAATATCTTTCTTTGGCAGTTAGTTGTGAAAGACAAAACAGGTTAGCAGATAATAGTCTCCAGTTTCCCCTCAATGCCATTGACTCCTTTGGGACCCAATCACAGTTCTTGACTCAGTGATGTGAACAATGCCTTCCTAGCTCTCACTTTGTCAGCACTACTTTATAATGTCTAAGCAACTGTTCTCACCTCAGTTTGACTGTCCAATCAGACAAAAACAACAAAAATGAAAACAAGTAAGAGTATCCTAATACACCAATACAAGAATTCCTGCTTTACCATCAATTCAGCATTTGTTCATTTTTAATCAATGTATTATGCATTCACTCTGATTAGTGCTGTCTTTGCCACTCTTTTCATAAAACCAGGTTTGTACACTATTAAAGTGTGCATACATACATAAATGTACTCATGGGATTTCTCTAAATCAGAATCAACTGGAAGGCACTGTGTTTTGTTTTGGCTATGTGATGCACGTGTGTATAAACACAATGTGCATGTATACATATGTACTGGCCAACCAGACAGTTCTTCTACTCAGAGCAATTTTGAGATTTTGTGCAGGCAAAGGAGGTTTAATTGGACTGTCTGTTACAATCCCACAGATTTAAAGCCCTGGAAGACTGCAATCTACCGCTCTGGGAATCAATTAAAAATGTACCTTGATATTGGATTAAGCTCCTTTAATTTGCATAGTAAGGAATGTTCTTATTTCTTTTTAAAAAGAAATATCAAGATTAAAAAAGAATACCATGGTATAATTTTAAAGTTTAGAAAATTAAATATGGAGAGGAAAAAAATGGTTTCACCTCCTTGAAGTAAATGTTACTGTATTTTAAAATTTAGCAGAAGAAATTTGGGCTGCTAATTCGATACCAACAACTGAGCTGAGGGGAAAAGAAGAGTCTTTCTATTTTCCTAAAGAGTCTCAGAAACTCACCGAGTTTCCACCGTGTTCTATAGTACAGGGTTGCTATGAGTGGACATCAAGTTGACTTAATGGCAGTGAGTGAAATCTTATTAATATTAATATAAGTAGCCTTCACTTGTTCTACTGCTCAATTCCCCTTGAGTATAACCTGCCTCTCTCCATTGCCACCACCTAAGACCCAGGTCATTTATCAGCAGTTTTTCTACAACCTCTAACTTATATGCCTGCTTCCACTGTCTCTCTAATGCAACTTCCACACTGTACTCTTAGCTCAAAACACCTTAAAAAACGGCATACTGTGTTAGACTGGGTAAACTAGAGGAACAAAATCATAAACACACATAAGGATATAAGGGTGCGGTTTATATACAAGAGGAATGGGACATTGAGAAAGCATCCTAATCCAGCCCAGTTCAAAGTCGTAAGTCCAATATTAGCCCATATGCCCAACAGCAGTCTATAATGTCTCCTTACAACTCACAAAGTTACAGGCCAGTGGGTACAGAATCCTGGGGCTGGCAGGGGTCTCCCCAAGGCTCCTCGCTCCCAGGGTTCAGGGTCTGCCAACAGCATCCAGTGGTGGTAGAGGCAACTCAACACTGGCAGGGCTCTCCATGTGGCTTTGACAACTTTAGAGGTTTCGTTCCATCAGAGTAAGGCTGTGTTGCTTCTCCTCCAGCTCCTTCAGCATCTCGTATGCTGCCATCTTGTCTTGTCCATAATCCATCATCTCTGAGACTAACTCCCAACAACTGGAGAGATAGCTTCTCATCTCCATCAGGGAAATATCATGAAATTTCCCAGAAGTCTCAGGAGAAGCCATGCCCACACAGAGGCCTCATTGACTACTCAATGGCTATCTCCAGACTAGACTCCACCCCTACATATCAATCATGAGATTAACTTAAGCACATGACCGCCACACATACTATGCTGTTGGGTAAGATGAGACTTCAAAGAAATGGCATGGAGTATGAGCCCAGTAATTGGAAGACCTCTGTGTGAGTCTGCAAAGTTATCCTGAAGCCTGAGTAAGAAAAAAGAACACTGCCTGGCCTGACTTCTGTCCTGGTGATACAGTGGGTTAAGCATTTTAGAGCGAACTGAAAGCTTGGCAGATTGAAATGCTTACTTTCTGTCTTAGTTGGCAATGCCAGCTAGCCAAATGGATCCCAGTGACAGGCCAGTAACATAAATCTATTGGATTGGATTCCAGGTCTTTGATAATCGCAGAAACACTTATGAACTAAAATGAGAAACCACTCTGTGTTCTCAAGTCAGCATTAATTGGAAACAGCCCAGTACAGTACCATATGATCTTCATCATGAAAGGGAAGCCATTTCTTAGCACTTTCCAGCTGGTGGAAACTTTGTCTATGGCTCTTGGCCCCAAAGCTATTATCTTTCTTCTGAACCCAGTTCTTTTGGTAATTCCAAACCCAATTCACTGCACTAGGTTAATTCTGACGACTCACAGGGACAGCAGTAATGGTAAGTTTTCCGACACTTCACATAAGCAGAGAGCCGACGACAGTGGAGAATTTCAGAAAAGGACTCTGAGGTTTATCTTCTATAATCTGAGGGACATAATTTAGAATTCTGGTATATCTATTTTGAAGAACACAATTTAGAGAAAACAAGTGTTTTCACAAAGTTGTCTGACCCCAAATGACCACATATTTGAGAGACTTTAAGATTTTCTTTCTGAGAATATGTTTGGATATATAATTGGGCAGCTAAGCTTTCCACCTAATATTGTCAATAATGTCAAAAGTAACACATATTTCTTCCACTTAAAATTCTAAAAATGACCAATAAAAATGATAGTGACCAATTCTCACATAACAATGAAAAATAAATATACTGAAGTACATCAAAGTTTTCCCAAATGTTAGATATCTGATTTCCATTCAAAATGAGAATATATTCTAATATACTATAATAAGATATAGATTCTTTATATTGGCCAAAATTATCTGATTTAAATTTTAAGAAAGTTCAATTAAGTATGTACTAAAAATTGTTATGCATAAAAGTGAGAGATGGTAGATCATAGTTGTAAACACTTTTTCAGCTCATATGTTGAAAATCCTTTAATTATAAAAACATTTTTTAATGAACCAGTTGTATAAATGAACAGATCTTACACAGAAAATTTCTCTTTTGTATATAATGTTTTTGTGGCTCAGGTTCCTTAAGCTGTAATGAACCTCAGAGCAGGGGAAACAGAATCCGACACAGGGCAGCTCAGTCATTAATCATGGCCTGCCTCTTTCCAAATTGTGTTATCCATTGGGGGAGGGGAAAATGCTACTTAATAAGCTGAAATTTTATACATTTTTCATTGTCTGATACAGCCTGAAATACTCAAAGAACCCTTGGTATAATAAATAGCTATTAGGAAAACCTTTTTTATGGATGAATATTATTATCAAGATATATGACTGCTATTTTATACCAGCTTTTAAAACTGGAGGTAACACATCCATGGGAAACAAAAACAACAAAGAAGGTTTCAGTTTCACTTTTTTCCAGCTAACTACCCCTGATTTAAACCATTATGTCAGCTTGAGGTAGAAGAATACGTGAAAATTATGAATAATAAAATAAATTCTACCAATGCTAAAACCTACCACAGTATTTTTAACTGAGCAGGAAAAGATCAGATAATTTATATGTATTATGGAAAAATAAAGAGTTCTGGTAGTATGGTGGATTAAGTGAGGGCTACTTATGGAAAGGCCAGCAGTTTGAAACCATCAGCTGCTACTCCATGGGAGAAAGATGTGGTAGTCTGTGCAGTCTTTGTGCATCAAGGTGAAATTAGTTTGGTATGGTTTTTCTATCCACAGTCTCTATATGTTACACCAAATGACTGAAATACAGAGTACGCTAACTCCAGGAAGGGATCAGTTTTGTCATTCTGCTCAGTATATAAGTGAACAATCTCAGAAACAGAGAATCCTTGAGCATCAGGAGAGAGCAGCCACCAGTGGAACACATGCTCAATCCTTGAGTAGCTCTGAAAACAGAGGCACCGGAAGCCAAGATCATAAACTGGCTTCCTTGTCCACAAAGTAAAGACCAGTGCCTTAGGAGAGGAGGCTGGGAAATAGAGTGGGGGTACCCTCTTCAGGCACCTATCGATATTAAAGAAACTTTGCAATGCTCTCCAGAGCAAGGCAAGAACAAGGGATCATATGGTTGAAAGGACCAAAAAGAGATGGAGGACCAAATAAGGACATGTCTGCTGGCAAGGCTAAGAAAAGGAACAGCTGTGAATAAGAGGACCATATCCTTAATGTTTCCTGATCTTGACTTGTGGTAACATTTAACTTCACTAATAACACCTCTCGAAATAATGTAAAAAAACTACGAAACCCAGCAAAGAAGTAGAGTGCAATGAAAGGAAAGGTAATTCTCAGAATAAGGTAAAGAAGGATGGAGGGTACAGGCATGTCAGACTTTCTCTGCTCATAGCAATAATCCATGGGAAGATGTGGAGTTGAAGCTCCCCTCGTAGAGTAGGAGGGAGTCACACTTGCCCCTACACCATTTCCTCCCTCACAAATCCAATGGGGCCATTCTATTCTCTCCTACAGGATTGCTGAACTGGAATTGAGTCAATAACAGTGCGTTTATTTTCTGTTTATTAACAGAAAAAGTAAGCAGTATTATACATTTTGTTTTATAAGCAAAATAAATATTCTCCCGATTAAAACCCCAATATAATTATACTTAAAATATTGGAATTTTGAAGTTAATAATGGCAATATTTAATTTCTTGGATTGGAACCTTTTCAATGCCAACCTATAATATATCAAAAAAGAATTTTCTTGCCCTTCTCAGTTTAAATAGCTATGTTATACCCTCCTCCCTCTTCCTGACCTCTTCCTATCTAATACCCTCAATCTAAGTCAAACTTTCTCAACCTTGACATCACTGACAATTGAGCTAGATAATCATTTGTGGGAGACTGTCTTGTCCACTCAGGAATCTTTATCAGTAAACCTGGCCTCTACCCACTACAAGCCTGCATCAATCATTTTTATAAAATCTCCAGCTATTGCTGAATGTCCTCTGGGAAGTAAAATCACGTTGATTGACAACAAGAGTCCAAATGAAGGAACTCTCCCCTGGGTTGCTGCTAAACCACATGTTTCTTCCTATTACATATATATCATTGTAACATAGTGACTTATGTGTTGGGTTGCTAACCACAAGGTCAGTTGTTCCAAAACCACCATCTGCTGTGCAGCAGACAGCTGCAGCTTGCTTTCTACTTCCATGAAGAGTTATAGTCTTGGAAATCCACAGGGACAATTACATTCTGTTCTATATGGCCACTTTAAGTTAGAATAAACTCAGTGGCAGTGAGGTTGATTTTTTAGTTTTGGTGTTACAAATATTTTCACTGGACTGTCCTTCCAAGCCTGAATACAATGATTAGTTATACATTAAATAGGTATTACATGTTCTCATGGACCTGCCATTCCAATGGAGAAAACCCAAAACACAAACGCCAACACACTGTCACTTCTGACTCACGGCAACCCTGTCGAGCAGAGCAGCACTGCTTTTTATGGTCTCAGAGACTAGGGATATTTGTGGGCGCTTATTACCTCATCTTTTGTCCACACATAGCTAATAGTTTAAACCACTGACACTGTGATCGACAGCCCATTGACTTGCCAGTGCTCCTTTACAATGAGAAAGACAGATGATATTCAAAATAAGCAAGTCAATCATGGAGCAGGAGAGATGGTACCTGGTTCTGAGAGAGAAAATTGTGGAAAGGAGATAGGACTGTTAAGGGAATTGCCTGGAAAGGGCCCATGAACAAGATCCTTACATAAAGGAAGGAAGGGCTTCCTCGATAGGTAAAGAAAAAGCAAGTGTGAAGGCACTCTGGAAAGGGAATGTTTGGCATTGTTGAGGAAAATCAGAAAGGTGAGTGTAGCTAGAGCAATGGAGTGAGAAAAGATTACTGTATGTGTTAGTCTGGGTAGACTGGAGAAACAAACTCATAAATACACATATGGATATAAGGGAAAGGTTTGTATATAAGAGGAATGGAACACTGAGAAAGCATCCCAACCCAATCCAATCCAAGATCACAAGTCCAATATCAGCGCATATGTCCGATCTCAGTCTACAAAATCTTCTTCTGACTTACGAAGCACATGTAGTGACACCAGGACAATCACAGGTCAGTGGGTGCAGAGTCTTGTGTGTCTGACAGCAGTAGAAGCAGTAAAAGCATCACTGGTGGAGGTAGGAGTCTCCTCATGGTTCCTTGTTTCCAGGGATCAGGGTCCATCAGGAGTATCTGGTGTCAGTAGAAGCATCTCAGTGCTGATTGGGGTCTCCACGTGACTTCTCCAGCCCCAGAGGTTTGATTCCATCAGGGTAAGCCCATGTGGCTTCTCCTCCAGCTCCTTCAGTCTCCAGGATCTATCAGTATGCTGTCATCTCATCTTGTTAGTAATTCGCCTCCAAGGAACTGAGTAAGGTCTCTCTACTTCAATTGGGTAAAAACATGAGACTTGCCAGAATTTTCAGGAGAAAGTCATGCCCACACAGAGACTTCATTGGTCATCTCCAGATAGACAGGCTAGACTCCATCCGTACACTCCGAACTATGACATTGACATCAAGTATATGATCACCACACTGTATATACTTGTATAAAAGCAGAGCTTTACAGCACATTTTTAATGCAGTTTTTGTGGTAAGATTAGGTGCCTTGGCTGATATTTGGGTTGACTTACACTCGTGTATATATGGTAAACTCAGAAGTTAATGGAGTGAAGGTCAGTGAAGGTCCTCATAATTTTTGGGATTACTTGGGCTTTTACTTTGATTGAGTTGAAGAGCCATCAGGATTTGTGGTCTGTCGACATTTTAACACTTAATACCACTGCACTTGGGGTTGAAAGTAGACTGAAGCATGACAAGAAGACAGTCAAAATTCAGGGGAGAGATGATGTGGTCTAGGGCAGATTGGTAGCATTGAATAGGTGAGCTGTAGTTTGACTCTTGATAGTAGCATATAGGGGTAACTGCTATATTGGACATATAAACACTGGGCATGACATTTACTGATATGCTTGGCATAACCTGAAGTATTACATGATTTGTGTGAGCCTTACACAGATGAGAATGATTTTGCAAAAAGTAGGTTGCTGGAGCAGGTCACGAACTCACTATTGGAAAATTCAAGTCAAGAAAACTGTTGGAAATTTGTATTACAAATTCTAAGCATGGTGTTAGTATATGATGAGTATAAATTTGCTGGCAAGATGATTAAATAAGTGGAACATTCAGTATACAAGCAGGCATATCATGAGCTAACCAGGGGCTTCTTTTTCTCCAGGTAGAAGACTTTTACACCTTAGTATGCTCAGTGTTATACCACTAAATTAGTAGAATAAAGACAGGTCAGTGTTGAAACACGGACACTGATTGGTATTCATATTTAATAACATGCCAAATCTAGAAGAAATGTTCTCTTTAATATTTCCCAAGTTCCCTTTTAGGCCATATATTCTAGATGAGTTGAATGAGCCTCTGCCCGCAATACAAAGAAGATTCATGAAGTTCATGGAAAAATTCCATTATTATTTCATTTTCCCACAAGCTTTCTGAAATCCCGTATATATTCCAGACCTGGTGATGCAGTCATGTATGCATTAGACTGCTAACTGAAATGTTGGCAGTTAAAACCCACAGGTTACTTCATGGGAGAAAGATGAAGCTGTCTGCTCCTATCAAGATTTACAAAGACTTGAAAATCTAATACAAGGTTGACAGGATATTTTCCACGTTATGATTCAATGTACCCACTACTCAATTACCAGCTCAGGGAAATCTTTCTTCAGTTTAATATTCCCCTCTTCTTACAATATATGTTTTTATTTTCACATATCACTGTTTGGCCTATTTTTTTTTTTTTGCTGCAGCGCTCTTGCCTACTATTATATCAGGACATCCCAGATTTTTCATTTGGGGCTAGATCATTCTTTGTTGAAGGGACTGTCCTGTGTATTATATGAGGGAACATTGATAAGTTCATGGAAACATCCTTTCTTAAAATTCCATTTTCAGGAACTTCTATGAAGATGGCAAATAAGTAATACAGACTAGAGGGCCTCAACACACAGTCCAGTAGGGTTACTAAGAGAGAAATTAAACAATGCTGGATCACAGGAGGAACATCATAAAGACAAGCAGGCACAGATCTACAAGGATTTTTAGCAGTTGGGGCTTTTGGTTTACCACCGTGAAGGCTGGCTAGGGTTTGACCCTAGCCTCACCACTGTATGCCAGTGTTTCCACAGTAGCTGGAGCCAGGATCAATTGGAGTTGGCATAGGTTGCTGCCAGCATGAGGCAGGGATTAAACCCTAGCGGTCCCATGGTCAGGGATTGGGCTCAGGTATATAGTTACTTTGGGTTCTCTCTCTTCTCTCTATCCTCCCACAGTTCCAGCAGTCTTAGTTCCTTGGTGTTTTTCCCTCTTGGTCTTTTCCATTTTGGCTCACATGGCATTGTGGACTCCCAGACCACTCCCCTTATCCTTGGGAAATTGTGCCTGCTACACCCAGCCTGAAGAGCCCCACCCAGTGCAGTGTAGCTGAGGCTGAAGAAATCTACCCATCCTCCACCAGGGAATATTTGGCCTCATTTCTTGCAAGGGAATTACAGCCTGTGTGGCTGGAAGAGCTCTTATCTGTCCTCTGTGGTTCAATTTGACTGAGGGAACTTCCTCCCACCTGTTTAGTACCTCACACGGTCCAAGACAGTCTAGCCAACACTAGCCAAAATTCCACGATGATACAGGAACAACTGCACAACCTCCACAGTGATCTACCTGATAAGGGCAATTCTGCCAACAATTCACAGTGCTTTACACAAAAGATGGTAACCCACCAGCCTTCTGTGGCATTCCCCTAGCAGCAGGCAACCCTGCTCACGCCCTGCAGTGTCATGAGCTGTCATGGGCTACACCATCGTGACTTCTATTGAGATTATGCAGTACAGCACCATCCTTGTGGGCCCACAACAATCCACCCAGTGGTCTCTGAGAGGACCATCAAACTTGCCCTCCAAATAATGGAATGCTGGGTCATTAGGGAAAAAGTAAAGCCACAGGAGGATAAAGTGGTAGGCTAAATCCATAGTGAAATTGGTTACAGAAAGTTTGAAGACACATTCCTATGAGTCTCCCAAAGAGAGCCAGTGCTCTTTGACTCCCTGTAAAATGGCACCCAGTTCCTCTAAAGCAGCACAATGCAAATAGCAATTAGCCCCCCCAAACCTCAATAAACAAACAGGAAAAACAAAAGGCAATGGCAGAAGATGTCCTGACCCTAACAATGTGCATAGGAGAAGCAGACACAGATATGGCACAGAAAGAAATTTTCGGAATGCTGCCTGCAGTCATACAGGATATGAGAGAAACAATTCAGAAAAGGATAAAATGATAGACAAGACAAAGTCCATACAACAAAGGGAAATACAAGAATTCAGGGATGAGATAACAAAAAGCAACAGCAGACTCACAGATTTCAAGAATCAATGGAGGAAGCAGAAAACCACACAAGTGACCTAGAGGATAGCTAAGTGGACTTTAATAAACACGAACAAAAATCCAATATGTGGCTGAGTCCTGGTGGCGTAGTGGTTGTGTGCGGGACTGCGGCCCACTGGAACGGAGGTTCAATTCCAGCAGTGGGGCTGGACCTCCTACTCCCACCACTGGAGAGCAGTGATGCCCCCCCCCCCCAAAAAAAAATCTAATATGATCATCAGAGAAACTGAAGAAGAAAATTTAAGAGCTATGTCTGATGCTATGAAGAGGAACATCAGAATTATTGGATTAGTGGAGGAAGACACAATAAAGAAGTCATCTATAACAGTAGTCAGAGAATTCCTGAAGAAAAATTTCACCAGCTTAAAGAATGAAAACCAGCTAACCATTCAGGAGACTGAAAGAACACCAGCTAGACTGAATCCCAAGAAGAAGTTACTCAGGCAATAACCATTAAACTATCCAACATTGAGGAAAAGGAGAAAATCATGAGAGCAGCTAGGGAAAAACAAGCAATCACATATAAAATTTTCCAAATAAGAATATGTTCAGACCTATCAGTGGACACTTTAAAGAGGAGAGAGTTGAGTAATATATTCCAAAAATTGAAGGAAAATAATGCAAACCTAAGAATATACTAATCAGTCAAATTATCTATCAAGATAGATAGAGAAGTAAAAGTCTTTCCAGACCAAAAAAAAAAGTCAAAAAATATGTTAGAAGAAACCCAGGCTTACAAAAGATCCTTGCTGACCCAGTATGGGCAGAAGAACAGCACTCATCAAGCATAAATAAGAGAATGTTACATAGAACAACCTCACCCAGAGAGCAGCAAAGGGAAAACAGACCCGAATATAGGAATGGCTTAAAAGTGGCTTAAAAGTTAAGAATGATCAACTTTCACACAGACATGTACAACACACTAATAACAAAGGGATGTAGGGAAACACCCAATATAAAAGGTACAATATGACACCACATATTCCACAGATGGAAAAAATAAGCCAAAGTCTCAATGGACTGAATGAAGGCATCAAAAGACTAAGGCTAGCAGACTGGCTTAGAAAACATAACCCATCAATCTGCTGCATAGAGGAGACACATCTCAAGATGACAGAAAGAAAATAGTCTGAGAATCAAAGGCTGGAGAAAGGCATACCAAGCAAACAACATTGCAAAAAAAAAAAAAGCAGTGATAGCAATCCTAATCTCAGATAAAATTGATCTCAAAGTGCAAACCATAAGAAGAGATAAGGAGGGATACCATATAATGCTCTAGGGGAAGGTAGACAATGACCCAATAAGCATTTTAAACATATATTCCCTGAATGAGGAACCCACTGAATATGTAAACCAAACACTCCAAAAGATGAAAAAAGAAATCACAGCCTCAACAATTATAGTAGGTGACTTCAATATGCCATTCTTTGAGAAAGACAGATCACAGGGAAAGAAAATCAACAAGGAGGCTAGAGATCTAAACACTACAATTAGACACTTTGACTTGATAAATATCTATAGAGTTTTTCATCCAAATACAAAAGGTTCACATTCTTTTCATGACCACATGGAACATATTCAAAGATAGAACTCGTGCTGGGGCATAAGGGGAATCCAAATAAATGTAAGCACATTGATATCATACAGAACTTCCCCTCTGACCACTGTACCATAGGCTGGAAGTCAACAAAAGGTTGATGAAGAAAACAAGAGCAAATAATTGGAGGGTGAATAACACTCTGTTGCAAAAGGAGTGCATACTGGCCCAATCAGAGATGAAATTAAGAAATTTCTACAAGTCAATGAGAATGAAAACACGACACACCAAAACTTATGGAATACAGCAAAGGCAGTTATCAGAGGAAGTATCATAACAAAGTATGCATAGCTCAAAAAGGAAGAACGTCTCATAACTGATATGCTGGCACAAAATTTATAACAACTAGAGCAGAGTCAGCATGACAATCCTACTAAAAGTAAAAGAAAAGAATAAAAATCAGGGTTGAGATTTAAGAGAAGGAAAGTAACAAAACAATGCAAAAATTAATGTTGCTAAATTTGGTTCTTTGAAAGGGTTAACAAAACTGACAAATGACTGGCAGACTTAACCAAAGAAAGTAGGCAACAATGTTCAATAGCAGAATGAGGGATGAAAGAGGGGACATTACAACTGACCCTAATGAAAACAAAAGGATAATTACACAGTACTACAAGGGACTGTACTCCAATGCATTCAACAATTTGGAAGACACGGATAAATTTCTGGAAAAAAACAGTCCTTTCCTAGACTATCCTTAATGAACGTCAAGAATCTCAATAGACCCATATCAAAGGATTAGCAACAAATAAATCTCCTGGACCAGATGGTTTTACAGGAGAATTCTACCAAGCATTCATAGAAGAACTAACACCAATCTTACACAAACTTTTTCAAAGCAAAGAAAAAATATGGCAAACTGCCAAACTCCTTCTATGACGCTAGTATAATACTGATACCAAAACTGGGCAAGGATCCCAGAAAAATAGAGAACTACAGACCAATTTCCCTAATGAATATCAATGCAAAAATCCTTAAAATACTGGCTAATAGAATACAGAAGTTTATAAAACACATAATTCACTGTGACCAAGTGGGGTTCATGCGCGCAATGCAGAGATGGTTCTTCAACATATGAAAAACCATTAACATCATTTGCCACATTGACATGAAAAACTCTAAGAACTACATGATACTATCAATAGATGCTGAAAAAGCATTCAATAGCATCCAACACCAATTCATGTTTGACACTTGAGATAGGAATAGGAAGGAAAACTCCTCAAGACAATACAAACTATGTATGAAAAAACAACTGCCAATGTGATAGTCAATGGAGAAAAGACAAACACAATTCCACTGAAAAAGGGGACCAAAGAAGTATGCCCCCTATCCCCACTTTTATTTAATATCATACTGGAGGTTTTAGTTAACATAATAAGGCAAAGAAAAGACATCAAAATATTTGTCTGGGGAAGGAGGAGGTGAAACTATCATTATTTGCAGATGATATGTGGAGAATCCCAAAAGTTCTACAAGGAGAGTACTGGAAGCAATAGAGGAATATGGTAGAGTGGCACGATACAAGATCAACAAACGGAAGTCTATCAGACTGCTATGCACATTGGATAATACCACAGAAGAGGAGATAAAAAAGGTGGTACCCTTAACAATAGTCAAATACAAATTGAAATATCTAGGGATATATCTGACTAAAAGAACAAAGGTTCTATATGAGGAAAATTACAGAACATTATTACAAGAAACCAAGAGTAACCTCAACAAATGAAAAAATATCCTATGCTTGTGGAACAGAAGACACAATATACTAAAGATGTCATTTCTACCCAAGGCACTATATAAGTTTAATGCAATTCCAATACAATTACCCTCATCTTTCTTCAAAGAAATGGAAAAAAATGATTACCAACTTCGTATGTAGAGGGAAGAAGTCCAGAATTAGCTGGGAACTCCTCAAGAAGGACACAGTGGGAGGACTTGCTTTACCTGATGTTAGCACATATTATACATCCACCATGGTCAAAATTGCATGGTACTGATATAACAATAGATACTCTCACCAATAGAAAAGAACTGACAACCCAGAAATAAAATTGTGAGCATAGAGCCAACTGATCTTTTACAATGGCCCCAAAATATCAAATGGGAATCAGATGCCCTCTTCAACAAATGGTTCTAGAAAAAATGGATATCTGCATGTAGAAAAATGAAGCAAGACCCTTACCTCACTCCATGCACAATAATAAACTCAAGTTGGATTACAGACCTCGAAGTAAAACTCCAAACAATGAGGGCCATTAGTGAGGCCATTCCTGAGACCCTTCACACAGGGAATACAAAAGCTATCAGAAACCAGGAGAGATACAAGTACAGAGGCAGCACAAATTGACAAGTGGGGTATACTGAAGATAAATCACCAGTGTACATTGATAGAATTCACCAAGGGGGTAGTAAGAAAGCCCACAGACTGGGAAAACATCTTTAGCAATGACCCGTCAGACAAAGGCCTTCATACTAAAATCTACAATACCCTGATAGCTTCCCAAAAGAAAAAAAACTAAATGTCCACTGATAACGTGGGCAAAATAACTAAACAGATGTTTCACAGAGGCACAAATCTGAATGGACAATAAACATATGAGAAAATGTTCCTCATCATTAGCCATAAGAGAAATGCAAATTAAAACATTGAGATACCACCCACAACCCTCAAACATAGCCCAATTCAAAAAAATATCAGAAAGCAACAAGTGTTGAAGGAGCTGTGGGGAAACAGGAACTCTCATTCACTGCTGATGGACCTGTAGGTATATATGTCCATAGGGAAATGATTTGGTGATATCTAAAACAGATGCAAATTGAGCTACCATATGACCCAGCAATACCCCTACTGGACATATACCCAGAAGAGGTAAGAAACAAACCATGGCCAGATATCTGTGCTCCAGTATTCATCACAGCACAGTTCACAAAGAGTTGGAATCAATGCAAATTTCCATATGGCTCACCCAACTATGAAACACAGTATCCCTTGCTGACCCAAGACCCTACGAGAACAACAATGGAGAAGCAGGGTCAGGATTGAACCCTGTCTGACCCCACCATACCAAGGCAAAAAACTAAGGGTGTGCACCAATGCAGCAGGGCTAGCAGAGCTTGGTGTTCCTGAGGGAGTGTCAAGGATTTACTTTGGGGCCAGGGTGTGGCATCCCATTAGACTCAACTGGGGAACACACCTAAAGTCAATGAACAGACCTTTACAGGTTTATTATTTTCATTTTTAACTTATTTATATATTTTTTCTGGACATTGTTTTTTTTCTTTTTGTTGCCATCATTTTGTTTTCTTTGGCTGCTTCATCTTATAATGCCTCACTTTTTCTGTACATATTATTATCCCTGCAAGTTTAGCTATATATGATCAGTCTGGATGTACAGTCTGAAGGAGAAAACAACAGGACTGATTATTCTGGGGGGACGTGGGAGATGGGTAGATGGGGAAAAAGAGGTGGTGTTGACCAAACCAGGCATAAGGGAACAAGTGATTCAAAATCAGTGATAAGGTGGATGTGAGAGGCCTGATAGGGATTGATCAAGAGTAATATAACAGACAGAAATTACTGAAACCCAAATGGAGACTAAGCATGATAGTGGGACAAGAGGAAAGTAAAAGGAAATAGAAGAAAGAACTGGGTGATAAGGGGCATTTATAGAGGTTTAAATCGAGGCATGTACTTAGGTAATTATATTTATATATGATGATGGAGAAATAGATCTATGTGCATATACTTATAGGGTTAGAATTAAGACAGCAGATGGGCATTGGACCTCCACTCAAGTACTTCCTCAATGCAAGAACACTTTGTTCTATTAAATTGGCTTTCCATGATGCTCACCTTCCCAAAACAATTCACTGAAAACAAATGTTTGCATAAGCAAAAGTGGTGAAGAAAGTCAATGGTGCCCGGCTATCAAAAGATGTAGTGTCTGGGTTCTTAAAGGCTTGAAAGTAAACAAGCAGACATCTAGCTTTGAAACAATAAAGTCCACATGGAAGAAGCACACCAGCCTGCATGACCATGTGGTGTCAAAGGATCAGTTATCAGACATTAAAAAACTAAAAATTATATCATTATAAATGAGGAAGAGTACAGATTGGGGACCTAAAGCACATTGGTAGGTGAAGCGGCATCCCCTTACTGAAGGGTCACTGTGAGATGAGCTAGTCAAGGTACAGGGTAGCAACAATGAGATATGCAACTTTCCTCTAGTTCTCTCCCTCTCTCTTTTTTTTTTTTTTTTTTGCATCATTGCCCTCTGATGGTCGTGGGAGCTACCCAGCACTGCTCCTGAGAGCTGCCACTGGATTTGAACCGCCAAGTCCACGGGCTGCAATCCTGAACTCAACCACTTACGCCACTGGGGCTCAGCCCACCTCTAGTTATTAAATGCTCTCTCACCCCCATTATCATGATTTCAGTTCTACCTTACAAATCTGGCTAGACCAGTGGATGTACACTGGTAAGGTTAGAAGCTGAAACATGGGGAATTCAGGACAGATGATCCCTTTAGAACCAGTGGTGAGAGTGGTGAGAGTGGTAGTGTGGAGGGGAGGTGGAGTAGAAAGGGGGAGCCAATTGTAGGGATCAACATATGACCTACTCCCTGGGGTACAGACAACAGGGAAGTGGGTGAAGGGACACTTCGGGCAGTGTACAATATGACAAAATCACGATAATTTGTTAATTATCAAGGTTTCATGGGGAGGGGGAGTGGAGAGGGATGGGAAATATAAAGAGCTGCTTCCCAAGGCTTAAGTAGAAGGAGGATTTTCTGAGAATCATGATGGCAACAAATGAACAAATGTGGTTGGCATACAATAGATGTATGTATTGATTGTGATAAGAGTTGTATGAACCCCCAAGAAAATGATCTAAAAAAATCCACTTTCCACAAACTTTTTGAAGTCATTTTGAAGTACATTTAGTAGCAACCATGATCTCTAATCCCTAGATGTTGGTAGCAGCAGCAGCAGCAGCAGCTGCGACATTCTAGAATACATCAAATGTTCCCTGGGAGGCAAAATCGCCAGCATTTGAAAGCTACTATATTAGAGCAACTGATCAAAATTATTTACCATATTAAACTTTGAACATAAACCTCACTTTTGGGAATTCAAATCAGAAGGGATGCTCAATAAATATTTGTCAGTGCAGTTAGATGGTGTTTTATTATTACACCTTATTGCAAAAGCAGTGAGCACATCATTTCTATAGATTGAAGTTTATCTTAGGAACCCAGAATACTGGCATATTTTGAATTCCTCTTACTATCTAATTTCTGAAATAGAAAGAAAAGATGAGACAGTGTTTTTCCAAATTGATCAATCTCATTTACACTTTGTGGTTTATAAATTTCTAATGGGACTCAATTATTTGCAGTCCTCCCCAACTACAAGAGAGAAATGACATCTATATCTAATTCAAAAAAGCAAACAAAGGAGGAGAGAGGAAGAGTGCAAATAGAAAGAAGACAATCAGTCTGTAAGATGTAATACTTATTTTTCTATACTTACTCATCCATTTATTTAACAATGATAAATTCAAATAAAAATATTAAAGTATTTCAATTCAAAGTGTTACAATTTAATTAGAAGTTATTTTCTAATTTATATTTCACAGTGACTTTTTAAATTTCAGAAAATTAAAAATAGAAGAGGATGAGAGAAATATTTTTGGAAAAGAATAAAATGAAACAAAGGAAAGTTCTGAGAATAAAGGCAATCTGAGAACTTTTTCAAATAGTGCACATATTTCTAAAGAAGTTCAAGACCTTTTTACAAATGTAGTTTGATGAAATGACTCTTGAGTAATGTTTCGATGCAGTTTTAAACAATACTTTCCCTATAGAGTATGAATTAGGAATTAGGACAACAACAACAGCAAAAATCATTGGGTACAGGATTGATCATAAAGTAAATATTAGCATGTCAGTTTTCCCTAAACAATCTTTACGTGTCCATAAGTTGAATTTTGTTAATCAGATTTGTATTTCTAATTGAAGAAGACATGAAGGACAAAGTCCAAGTACTAGGAAATGATTCATTCAGACATAGGTCTTCTACCTTATCGCTCAGTGCACGTGAACACTGTGATTTAGAGCATAGACGATCTAAATTAGAATCTATGGCCTCAATTTCTAGTCATGTGACTCTGGATTTGGTTTCTCTCAACAGCAAACCCTCATAAAAGCATTCAGAGGAAAATGCTTTGCTTAGAAGGGGGTTCCCAGGAAACGCTGGTAAAAGAGAGGAGGTGTGAGTAAAGAAAACAAGTTCAGAAAGAGTAAGCTATTGTGTTAGTCCGGGTAGACTAGAGGAACAAATTTCATAGACACGCATATGGATGTAAGGAAAAAGTTCATATACAAGAGGAAAATGACATTGAGAAAACATTCCAGCCCATTCTAGTTCAAAGTCATTAGTCCGATATTAACCCAGATGCCTGAAATCATCTATAAAGTCTCCTTCCGACTCACGAAGTCACAAGTCAGAGGGTGCAGAGTCCCGGTGCTGACAGGGGTCTCCCCATGGCTCCTCACTTCCAGTGCTCAGGGTCCATCAACAGCATCCCATGGTGGCAGAAGCAACTCATCGCTGCCAGAGGTCTCCATGAGGCTGTCCCAGCTTCAGAGATCTGGCTCCATCAGGGCAAAGCCGTGTGAGCTCTCCGCCGACTCCTCCAGCTTCTCAGATGCTGCCATCTTGTCTTGTCCATGATTAATCATCTCTGAGACTAGCTCCCAACAACTGGGGAAGATAGCTTCTCATCTTCATGGGGGAAATATCACGAGATTTCCCTGACGTCTCAGGAGAAAGCCATGCCCACATAAAAGCCTCATTGGCTACTCAATGGCTATCTCCAGATTAACAGGCTAGACTCTACCCCTACATTTCAATTATAAAATTAACATAAGCACATGACTGCAACAGCTATCTAGCCAGTCCCTGACAGAAATTGGTGTGCAGTTCATAGGAGAACGCTGGAATCAATGTGGCACACAACTCAAGGTTTTCCCAACTGAGGATAGCAGTTTCTTTTATCTGCCACCTACCTAACTTTTATTAGTTGAAGGCTATTCTCTAAGACATCACCACTCAGCCACTCTGCTTGCTCTGGGCAGGAATTAACATTGCACACATGGTCCCATACTCAGAGATGCAAGTGTTTAGAAATACAATATAGCATTATCATTCTAAATTGGACTAAGAATTTAAATTAGATGCACAGAAAATAAATGTGATATTTTAGTATGTGGTGCCATTCTGAAGCTTCATAAAAGTATTTCAATTATCACAACAAACATTTATATTGAAAAATGGGATTTCATTTGACTATTTAGGACTCCTTGCCCACTAGGAATAAAAAGAGGGAAAATTGATCATAAGTCTCAACTGAAACTCTCAACTTGTTACCCACCATGCAGCTCTTTTAACTCAGAGACCTTAGAAGATAAAGCAGAACCACTCTTTATGGATTCTAAGACCAAAAATCATCAAAAGGGCAAAGAGGTTCATTTTTCCTGGAATGGGCTAATGGATTTGAACTGCCAACCTTGTGTGAGTGTCTAAATCTCTGTGCTACAAGGAATCCTTAGTAATCTGCAGGTTACACATAATCAGAATCTAAGAGGTGCTCCCCAGATGTTTCTACTTCAGCACCTCCAGTGGCAAATATTAGCAGAATAGTACAACATCATGAATAAATAAGACGCTTGAGTGTCAGTTTCTTTGCCAATACCTTTGTCTGTTCATGAAAGCTGACAATTCGTGCTCTTCTGTATTCATTGATACAGAGCAGTCACATTTAGAAAGCACAAATATAAGCCATCACTTCGTTGAGAGGACATAACATCATTCGTTCATAGGGCACAACTCAAAGTATGAGAAAACAGCTGGAAAAATCTGTTAATGATCAGAATATAGGATATTTGAAGTGTGAAGTAGGAAAATTGAAAGTTGCCACAAAGGAAATGAAATGCATAAACTTCAATATCCTCGACACTGGTGAGATGAAATGGACTGGTATTGGCCATTTTGAAGCAGAAAATCACATGATTTACTCTGCCAGGAATAACACAATCAAGAGGAATGGCTGTGGCATTCATTGCCAGAAAGGATTGTGCTAAATCCATCATGAAGAGCACTACTGTCTGTGATAGGATGATATTGAACTGTCTTCAAGGAAATCCAGTCATTACAATGATTACTCAAATTTATGCATCAACCACAAAAGTTAGTGATGAAGAAATTGAAAAATTCTACCGACATGTTCAGTAGGACACTGACATGCAATCAAGATGTACTGAAAATTATGGGAGGTTGGCATGCAAAAGTTGGGATCAAAGAGGAAGGAATTGTAGTTGGAAAATATGATCTTGGTAATAGACATGAAGCTGGAGACTGCAAGATAGAATATGGTAAAACCAATCACTTGTTCACAGCAAATAACTTTTTTCAACAAAACAAAAAGACTATACACCTAGACTTTTCAAGATTGGATTTATCAATTGCTCATATATAAATTCAGATTAAAGCTGAATACAAGCAAAGAAGCCCACTAGAGCAAAATAAGACCTCCAGTCTATCCCACATGAATTTTGAGAACATCAAGATTTGACACTGAACTCTCATGACAGAAGAGCTCATGAGGTGTAAGAGGACATCAAGATCATCATGCATGAAGAGAGGAAAAGGTCATTACAAAGATAGGAAAGAAAGAAAAGTGGATCTCAGAAGAGACTCTGAAATGTATTTTTAATCTTAGTATAGCTAAAGCAAATAGAAGAAGTGATGAGGCTAAAGAGCTGCACAGAAAGTCTCCTGGGGCAGCTAGAGAAGACAAGATGAAGTATTAGAATGAAACATGCTCCAGATGTCTAGAGTATGAAGCCAAAAAGAGAAAGCATGCTCAGCATACTTTAAGCTGAAAGAACTGTAGAAAAAATTCTAGCCTCAATCTGAAATACTGAAAGATTCTATGGGCAAAATATTGAACAAAGCAAGAAGTGTCAAAAGAAGATGGAAAGAATACAGGGAGTCACTGAAGCAAAAAGAACTAGTCTACATTAAACCATTTCAGAAAGTCGCATTGAGTAAGACCAAATGGTGCTAAAGAAAGAAGTTTAAGCTGCATTAGCCAAAAATAAGACTCCAGGAATTAAATGAAATATCACTTGAAATGTTTCAAGAAGCTGGTGAAGCACTGGAAGCACTTGTCTATGCCAAAATATTTGGAAGACAGTTGCTTGGCTAATTGACTGGAATGTGTCCATATTTGTACCCATTTCACAGAAAAGTGACCCAATAAGATGGTCAAATTATAGAACAGTATCATTGATATTACATATAAGCAAACTTATGTTGCACAATGGTTGTGGCAGTCCATTTTGGGTATTGAATTCAGAGGAGGATGAGCAACAGCGATATAATTGCTGGTGTCAGAGAATACCAGAAAGATGCTTGTGTTTTATTGACTTTGCAAATGCATTCGACTATGTGGATCATAACAGACTATGGACAACATTGAGAAAAATGGCAATTCCAGGAATCTTCATTGTGCTCATGCAGAAATTGTACAGACATCAGAAGGAAGCTATGTGAATGGAACAAGGAAATACTGTGCAGTTTAAAATTAGGCAAAGTGTCAGTATGTCAGGTTTGTATTTTCTCACCATACCTATTGAATCTGTATGCTGAGTAAATCATCAGAGAAAATGGATTATATGAAGAAGAATGCAGCATCAGGATTATATGAAGGCTTATTAACCACCTGCAATATGCACATGACAAACTTGATTGCTAAAATGGAGCCCTTGCAGCACTTGCTGATGAAGGTCAAGGATCACTGTCTTTAGATTGGATTACAGCTCAATGTCAAAAAGACTAAAATCCTCACAATAATATGGCCAGTAGATAGCATCATGATAAATGGAGAAAAGGTTGAAGTGGTCAAGGATTTCATCTTTTTTTGTATCCACAATCAGTGCTCATGAAAGCAGCAGTAAAGAGATCAAAAGATATTTTGCCTGTGAATAAGTCTGCTTGCTGCACATGATCTCTCAGAATATTAAAAAGCAAGGATGTTACTATGTAGACTAGGATGTGCCTCATACAAGCTATGGTATTTTTAGTAATCTCATATGAAAGTGAAAGTTGGGTATTGAATAAAGAAAATTGAAGAAGAATCAATGCATTTGAATTGAGATGCTAGTGAATACTGAAAATATCATGAACTGCAAAAAGGACAAATCATTCTGTCTTGGAAGAAGTATGGTCAGAATGTTCCTCAAAGACAAGTATAGAAAGGCTTCATTTTATATAATTTAGACATGTTATCAGGGGAGACCAGCCGTTGGGGAAGGACATCAAATCTGGTAAGGTAAAGGGTAAGTAAAAACGATGAAAGCTCTTAAAGAGAAGAGCTGTAACAATTGCTCGGGTGGTGCAGGACCAACCAGTGTTCCATTCTCTTTTGACTAGAAAGCACTTAAAAATAACAGCAATAATGGGCTGAGCCCCGGTGGCATAGTGGTTGTGCGCGGGACTGCGGCCCACTGGGATGGAGGTTCAATTCCAGCTCCACAGAGCAAAGGCTGGGTCTCCTACTCCCACCACCTGAGGTCAGTGATACCCCCCTCAAAAATCCAAAAAACAACAATAACATGCAGTACATAAACTATGTTAAAAATGTCTAACCCCATATACTTATATTGGTAATATTTTTGGTAAAATATGTGTACTAAAACAGTGGTGGTAAGTATGTATGCCTACAAGCATGCGTGCATAAACACACATGAAAGCAAGTATACACCTATAAGAGCAAAGTGAATATTTCATGCATATGTTCTCTGGAATAAAGTTGCAATACTGTTTATTTGATGTGGATGAAATGTATTCATATTTATTAAGTTCAGAAACCCTTGGGGAAATGTAAATTCAAGGAATAATGGTTTGAATACTTCTGAATATCCTGAAAATCTCAACCACACACAATTCTATTCCCCTTTAAAACACCTTCCTAAAATGTAATCTAGGTGGGCATACCACATTGAAGTGATTATCAGCACTCTTAATGGGCTATATCATCAAAAGGCACAAAGTCTTAAAGATGGGCTAGACCCTACCTTGAAATTTTTGAGTGTAGAAGGAAAATTAAAATACTGATAAAGAAAAAACAAATCTGGAACACATTCATCACAGGAGAAATGCACAGATCATATGTTTTCCCCCTTAGGAATCTCTTACAAATGAAGAGATGACTTCTTATTTTCTGTGGTGCAGTCTATTTTGTTGTGTAGTTGACACCTGAATTTGACTCTTGTTGACTTCTACTGACATTTTCAGTAATCACTCAGACATTTCACTTCTTAAGTGTATATATAATTATCACACTACCATAAGTCATAAAGCAACTCAAAAGAAAAGTTGTTGAACAGTAATATCCTAGATGCTTAATAGTTGGGAACCTTGCCATATAAAGAAACATGAGATTCAGATAGAATACCCACCCTGCCTCTGGGTCTATTTAAAAGTAAATGTTGGAATTTTCCTCTTACAAAATTAGGATAAAATGAGTTTTGCCTGCCAGATACTCCACAACAAAAGAACTACATTTGAAGTCACAATCTGGGGAATTATCTTCATTGATTTGAAAGTTATCAAGACTAGCAAACACTGTATCTTCTGTTCTGAACTACAATATATAAAATAACATTCATGGATATTTAAAGTCAGCTTCTACTTCAAGTACCTTTTATAATAGAATAATCAAGAGTCAATCATTCTACAGTTCTAATATTGCTATCTTAATGTTATTGAAATATTTCTAAAATCATGAATAGTTAAATTGTAGGAATTACCTTTTAACCACAATCATTTAAGGACTGCCTTAATTTACTATAGTAAAGATATTAATACTATTTATAATAATTATCTTAAATTTTAGTTCATTTATCAATTCACCATATATTCTGTTCCAGTATATTACTTACTCTGTGAAGTCTGAGTATCTATGAATTTCTTAATCAAGGCATCAGTAGTTTGGGTATAAAGACTAAGAGCATATCTCAAGGACTGAAGATCTGGGCTTTTCTCCAGGAAATTCTTTTTTAGGCCATTTCCTCCTGCGTGAAAGTATTGCTAGAAGGAAAAATATAGAGAGATAGATAAGCAGAGACATTCAGAAAGACATTTTTGGAGGTTTTATTGTTTCTCTAAGTGAAGCCCAACTTGGAAGAACAACTTTGATCTATATAAGGTAGATTTAAACAAAGAGTGCCACCCTGCTAAGGCATCTCTTTCAGGTTCCAAGGATATTTAAATTTTCTATTTAAAATTAGATAAAACAGATTAGAAACTTTATATGTTCAATTGTTCATATATATTTTACTTCAACTCATCCATTGCAATCTCTCCAGTGTCCCATCACTTACCCTACTTCGTCCCCTTCCATTCTTTCATGATCCTCCAGGTTCATTTCCTTAAGGTGTTTGGTTATGCTTAATTAAGAAGGTTATAGAGCTTTGTTCTTTGAATGTCCTATATGTTCATGGAATTCTGAAGCCAAGGTAAATTCACATTTACAAATGTCCTCTGCCAAATCTATATACAGTCCTGAGTATAGGTCCCATTTTCTTCCATCACTTATTTACCGATCAGTACTATGGAAAATCTCCCTGTGTTTCACCCTACTACCATTTTTTGCTGACGTCCTTCTGATGGTATGTCGCCTTCCCATTCATCCATATTAACATGTATCTACCCGCTGGCTAATACCTTCCTTTTCCATCCCGGGTATCACTAAAGAATGTTTCTTGTAGTGTGAAAATCTGTCTTGACTTTCTATGATATGGTCTCACACAATATTTGTCTTTTGGACTTGACTAATTTAACTCAGCATAACATTCTCTTGGAGTCTGGATGGTATAGGGGTTACAGGTTAGGCTGCTAACTGCAAAGTCAGCCTTTCAAAACCACCCACCACTCTGGTAGAGAAAGACAAGACTTTTTCCTTCTGCCAGGTTATATTCTTGGAAATTTACAAGGGCACGTCTATGCTGTCCTATAGGTCAGAATCAATTCCATGGCAAGGGGGGATAGCATCCTCTAGGCTCATCCATGTTATAAGATAATTTGCTGATATTCCAAAGAGAGTTCTTAAGTGATGTTCTCTCTCACAGACCCCATTTCCCTGAAGACTTACACACTTTCCTTTCATTCATAACTTTGGTTAAGCAATAGGCATCATGAAGATGTTTGTATTCCTTGGAATATGACAAGTTTAGTTAGCAATTGTCAACTTGGGCTCCTGACTTAGGTACATTGATAGATAAAAAACATATACAAATACACACGAGGCTGTTTCTTTTTTTTTTTTTAAGGGAAAAACCTGCTGTTCCAGGGAGAGGATGGAAAATTAAATACATATATTAAAAGGGAAGGTTTAATTTAGTCCCAATTCTGCTCCTGCTAGAAAAGCGGTGGTGTGCTTTCAGCCAGTTTGTTTACATAATAAATCAAAGAGTCATAGAGGCAATAACTTGTCCTAAGAGAAAAAGAAATGCTGGTGGTGTAATAGGCTTGACTGAATTCACTAAGCATAACATCCTCTTGGAGCCTGGGAGGTATAGAGGTTATATGTTAGTTTGCTAACTGCAAAATCAGCCATTTAAAATCACCAGTGGATCAACGAGAGAGAGGGCTTTCTATTCCTGTCAAGAGTTAGGGCAGTGGTTCTCAATCTGTGGGTCACGACCCCTTTGGGGTTCAAAGACCCTTTCATAGGGGTCGCCTAAGACCATGTTTACAATGGTCTTAGGAACCAGGACATCACACCTCCATCTCCAGGTGGGTTTGCCCACATGCAAACATGCCCACATATGGGGGCACTACAACATGAGGAATGGTATTAAAGGCTTGCAGCATTAGGAAGGTTAAGAACCACTGAGTTAGGGTCTCAGAAATACAATTGCAAGTTCTAACCTGTCCTCAAGGGCATCTATGAGTTGGCATCAACTCGATGACAGTGAGTTTAAGGCTTTTTCTAGGGGAGGTAGGTGAATGGGTGGAGAACATCCCTGGGTGATATAAAAACACACACTTGGCTGCTCACCAACAGATTGAAGGTTTGGAATCATCCAGAGAGCCCCTTGGAGGATAGGACTGCTAACCTACTTTCCCAAATTGGCCACCGTTGTAGCCTGAAACACATGAGGTGTCCGTGGGTTTGAATGAACCAAGAACAGGAGGATCTTTATCAATGTTTCTGGGACAATATGCAGTCTTATCAAAGATGAACATATTAAGTACCAGAAGATTAAAAAATTTTTTACAAAGATGTTTTATAATATCTCAAAACTACTGTTTTTAGAAAAGAATGTCAAAGATTGAATGGGTCAAAAAGGATAGTGGCTATTCTGTTTAGTTCACTCATCTGGGCTATCATGGTTGTCAGTTCTTTTAAGATGTTGGTTGCATGGTGGGTCACTCATTGGGCTGTTAACCACAAGGTCAGTAGTTCAAAACTCTACCAGACCCTCAAGAAAAAGAAAAGGCTTTTTGTTCTCATAAGGAGTTACAGCCCCTAAAACCCTTGCACTAGTCATATGTTGGAATCTACTTAATGGCAGTGAGTTTGTGTTTGTGTTTTAGGTAAACAGTAGGAAACTGATAATATGATTCTTTTGTCATATGAATGCAAATTAATCTGAGGGAACAATGCAACTGATTATTGTCTCTATTTGTAAGTTCACTGTACCTTTTCTTATTGCTTATATAGGTTCTTGGAATTCTACTTTGCCTTACCTGTAAAATCTTGTCAATTTATGAGTCAAATAAAAAAAATTGACATTTTATGTGTTATTTGATGTTTTATGCCTGTCTGTAACCCCCCCCCAAATTATCTAGCAGTTTAAATACAATATAGCAACATGCACAGGTAACCACAATTTTCAATTTCTATATTGTGGGGAATGTAGTTTCAGAATCAACTTGATTATAGCAGTGAGTTTGTTTTTTGGGCTATATTTCCTTGATGTAGCTAAAGATATAATGTCTTATTACTGCTTTTATATTACCATCAGATTTCACTGGCTTTTTAGGAAGTAGTAGTGGCTCTGGTGCCAACGTGAATAAACAGTGGGCTTCTAACGGAAAGGCCAGCAGTACAAAACAGCCTGTCATCCCCATGAGAAATATGGGGCTTTCTGTTCCTGTAAAGAGTTACAGTCTTGGAAACCCACAGGGGCAGTTCTACACTGATCTACAGTCACTATCAGCGAGCATCAATGTGACAGCAGTGAGTTTGCTAGATCTTAAAAAGCCACGAAGTGTTATACTTCTAAAGATTCAAAACACTTTCTAATATATTTAAGGATCTGAGACAGGCCCACAGGAAATATATATGTTTAGTCTTTTACCAAAATATTTGACCTGAATTCACTTGGCTAAGATCCATGTATCATGGAATATTTAATAAAAATATGGAGGACAGATGTTCTCCACATTAAATAATTTGGATTGCTCTAGAAAACATAATTTGACAATATCATTAAAATATTTTTTGAGGCCCTGAAGGGGTTCAGGGAAGAAAGAAACTAGAGTTGAGCTATAAAGGTGTGAACTTTGTATTTGTCTTTGGACCCTATGATAGTTTCATGTGTCAACTTGGCTTATCAGATCTTTTGTTAAACATTAGACTAACTGCTAGTCTAATAAGGAAATATAATCACCTTCCATAATATAATGTGATCTTCTATGATATAACTTATCATTGAGAGGTTACTTAGGGTGTAGTATGCCTTCAAATCATAAATAATATTCTGGCCCAAATCTTTTTCTTTCTTTCTTTCAACTCAGTACTCTTCCTTAATCTATAGTTATTGGCATACACACTTATGAAAGCCTTTCTTCTGCAGCCTGATCCATAGGATTGGGTGTTTTATCCTCTCATAACCCCAACAAATGTCTCCAGCTTTCCAATTAACTTAGGAATTTTGAACTTTCCAGTCCCAACAATTATACACATTAATCCCTTGAAATAAGTATCTATCCATTGACACCTATATTAACATTTATGCTTGTCTGGAAAGCCCATAAGGCAAATTACTTATAATTTAATAAAACATGTTTTTAATACTAAGGTTTCTTGTGGTAGGACTCTGGGACAGTAAGGACTAATTGTAAAGTTAAAAAAAACCCTGAAGATTAATTTGTTCCTGTGGATGTGGCCTAAGGGTCTCTTTAGACTTTTAAGTGCTTATACTCAAGTAACTTTCTCCAGTTTTAGACACAGAATCTTGTGAGACATCTCAGTACAGCACAATATTTGGTGAACAGTAGAGATCTTTTTAAGGATAGAAATGATGGTTTTTCTTTTTGAATTCATTGTATTAATCTAGGATATGTGGCAAGACAGGAACCCAGGATGAAGGGTAGCAATGTCAGGAGAGAAAGTCAGTGGGAAAGTGCCAAGAATGAAAGCTTCCTGTTACGTGAACCCAGAAAAGTGATATGCCAGGGGTTCCTCACTCAAAAATAAAAGGAAATTATTTCCTTCTTCAGGCAAATTGGGAGTTTGATCCAAATGCTACTTAAGGGAAATCTTCCAATGTTCAGATCCTGGGTGACAGTTCTAAGAGCAGGCTTCTGGTTATCTCATGGATACAGATAAGCAGGAGAAGGGTGCTGCAGTTGTTGTATGGAACTTAGCATTCAGCGGCTTCACATTCAACTTCTTTGACTCTGCAAGTGACCCGAAGGAACAGGAGTGCAAAATTCGCATTTTGCTAAGGCTTTGGGCTTGAAAGATATACACAAAGGGGCTAGTATGTGGGGTTAAAGTGTTTTAGTTATTAAAACACATTTGCTATCCATAGTTCAATGCATTTTAACTGATCTCCACTCGTTGTAATATCATTTTCTGGGGGAATTTTATGCTCTGGGGACTTTGTGAATGTAGCATTTGGAAGCCTTTTGAGTGTTTCACTTAAGCATCAGACAAGTTGATTCTTTAACCTTGGATCTAAACAAAAGACTGGGTTTCAGTTGCTTCTTGTTCCTTTGCAGCCTACAGCATAAAACAACAATGTCCAGCTTTCCCTGTGCAGATGCCTGCTTAGAATATTGCAAATTAGCAGCACCAAACTGGCAAGATAACAAGATGGAACAGGTCGTGTCCTCCTCACTCAAGAATGGGATGTTCATTCTCTCACTGGGAGGGCAGCAGCTGACTGGAGTTTAGTCCTCTGAAGGATGTCAGCTGGGTGACATTCTCCACCCTTGGCCCTCGCTGATACTTTCTCCACTGACTTGGGCAAAGGCATATTTGTTTCATATTTGCATTGAGCCAAAGATTGGATTTATTGGATGGCAAAACTGGGATTCAAAATGCTCTCAGTAGTCCGGAATGACAGGTCAGCATCTACAGGATGAGATGGCAGAGAGGAAAGGAAAAGGCCTGTACTCACGATAAAATATTTACTTCAAGGTACAAAAAGGGGGTGACCTGACTTAATAGCAGTTCACATTTAAAAACCATGAAGCTCTAGCTGATCTCAAGTTCAACCTAATTTAATCAGCAATGGAACTGCTATCAAAGCTAGTGAGATCGTACTGTACATGAATGTAGGTAGACAGGTCAAGACAAGAGGCATAAGGAGTGGCAATATTTTCCCCTCGGGCATTAGGCTTATTCTAGGTTTCCTCACTTTTAAGGAATTTGAAAAATTTGAAGTGTAGAAGAGCAAAATTTTGTAAGGCCTAAACATCAGTTTTTTTCATTAAATGACTAGGAGCGCCATAACTGTTTGATTCAATGTCTGAAAAGTTATCATATGGAAGTGGAAATAGAATTATTTTATAAAAGTTTGAAAGGACATAGCAGGACTAACAACCAAAATAATCAGGTAACAGATTGTGCCTTGATTAAAAAAAAACACTTCTAAGAGGTAGCAGTTTCATATTTTAATGTGCACAAACTAGTAAGGCTCTTATTAAGAAGTGGTCAGATGACCATATGCCAATGATACTTTAAGATCTCCATATGAGAAGTTGTGAGTTGCATAAATTTTAGAATGCTCTCCCCAACCCTGCTGACTTTCTGCTCTTACTTTGCTAGAAAATGTAATTCTTCTATCCTTTATGGAATGTGCTTTTTCACTTCCTCAGATTACTACCTGGAGCAGCTGATGGTTTTGAACTGCCAACCATGTGGATCACAGCCCAAAGGCTAACCACTGCACATCCTGGGCTCCTCAAACCAAAGCACTGCTAAACTTAAGTTTCTCTTAAACCCCAACTCATCTCCAGGTGTAGTCATTTTAGTCTATTTCTACCATCCTATATTTGGCCATAAGGAAACAGTTCTCCTGCCATATTTTCCCATTTTTCTCAATGGACACATGTTTTCCACTCACAAAGACTGAATATCTGAGTCAGCCTACACTCTGTGGCCAAGTTCCTCATTTTGTTGTCCATATCTGTAATTCACAGGCTATCACCAGGGTAATAGTCCTCATCATCTTATGTGCTAAAACTACAGCGTGCTTTATCTGCTACCTTAAACTATTCTGTTCAACTTACATGTTCTTATAAGTTTGTTATTGTTAAAAGGGAATTTCTCAAAGTACCATATATTTTCAAAATCTTCAATCGATTTTTAAAAAGAATCTACTCAGGTCCAAAACAGATCTTTATAGTTTCATCCCAAGCATGTTCTGGCTCCATTTCACATAGCTTCACTAAGAAAATGTCTAGGTGAGTCCAATCCATTCCAGTCTACTCAAAAACTCCCTGGCCTTCTTGTGCTTTCCCACTGTGAAATCCTGAATGTTCTCCCATGGAAAATGGTCAGCTTTCCTCTCAAGACTATAAACTTCTATCCTTCTGGCAGGCCCACAACCCCTTCCACTTGCCCTCATCACGTTCACAGTAATTTAACTTTTATAAATTCTTTTTTATCTACTCCTCAAATATCTGTACTACTCTGGAACTCTTAAAGTGTTGTCTCTGAGTTAGCATAGATTGTCATTACCACATTTTTTCAGATCATAAGATGCACTCCCCCTCACTCCCAAAGTGGGGGGAATGCGAGGGAGCATCTTACAGTCTGAAGATATGGTACCCCAGAACATTTTAGTATCATGGCTGTCACTGATCTGTGTCAATTTCAGCCCTGGGAGTATAGGGGTGGAGTGTAGCCTGTCAATCTGGAGATAGCCAATGAGGCCTCAGTGTTGGCATGACTTTCTCCTGAGAATTCTGGGAAGTCTCGCAGTATTTCCCAGTTGGAGGGGAGAGACTTTACTCAGTCTCTTGGAGATGGTCTACCGACAGGACAACCAGGCAGCATGTTATAGACCCTGAGTCCTGAAGACTGGAGGAGCCGGAGGAGAAGTCACATGGACTTACCCTGATGGAACCAGACCTCTGAGGCCAAAGAAGCCAATGGGGAGACCCCTACCAATGCTGAGATGCTTCAACTACCACTGGATACTACAGATGGACCCTGAGTCCTGGAAATGAGGAGCCATGGGGAGACCCTTCCCAGCACTGGGATGCTTGTACTGCTTTCTCAGTGTTCCATTCCCCTTGTATATAAACCTTCCCTTTATATCTATATACATGTTTATGAATTTGTTTCTCTAGTCTACCCAGACTAACCCAAATATATTGGTAGTATTTGGTACAGAATATATTTTTCTTGTTTTCCTACTCTAAAAACTGGGTCTATCTTATGGTCAGATACATCTTATGGTCTGAAAAACATGGCATTCACTATTTAATATGTTCGTTTATCTCAATCTACACTAGGAGTTCCTTGAGAAAGAGCAGTTTCATAGGTTATTTGACCCCTCAGAAATATCCACCATGAAAACAATCATAATATTCTAAAAATGGCATGCCTTGCTCTACAAAATTTGTGTAATGAATAATTACTTCTGACAGAAAGTATACTTGTTTGAATAACTGTTATCTGAGATGGGATCTCAGGAAGCACTAAAGAATCAGAAGAGATCTGTACTTTTACAACCGTAGGTTTTCTTCACAGGAAACCAAGAGCCCAAGGGTAAGCCATAAGGATTTTAACTATTGTGTGTGGTAAATAATCAGACTGACTAGTTGCTGAATTTGAGAGTGTGTGAATAGTTGATTAGGAAAGTAAAAAAGGAACATGCCAACAAAACAATACTGATTGCAGTAAGAGATTGTCAAGTCAGATCAGAAAGAGGATCCTCTAATAGAGTGAACCTTTACTTATAAGACATGTTAATGAACTTTGATGGAAACCTTTCTACA
Organism: Nesogale talazaci; assembly: GCA_004026705.1. Classification (NCBI taxonomy): domain Eukaryota; kingdom Metazoa; phylum Chordata; class Mammalia; order Afrosoricida; family Tenrecidae; genus Nesogale; species Nesogale talazaci. The sequence continues at coordinate 593,763 of PVJH01000029.1, read as the reverse complement.
TGACAGGTATTTAATTTCTTTATGTGATAACTATTATTTTTACCACTATTCTTAAAATGTGTAATTATTTACATAGAGTAGATTATTTACTATAATGTTTCTTTCTTAATTATTCACTCTGCTGATACCTACTTGCCTGTGCTGTAATCCACCACCTAGTTTGGCTTTACTAACATAAGGGTGGGTGGTGGGAATCCCTAGCATTGTGTCTGAATTGGTCTTAGAGAGAATTACATGGGAAATATCGCTTTTTTTTTCAATCTTGAAAAATAATCAAAGACCCACCCACCCAACCCCTGTCTGTTTTGAAAATTCTTCATGGATTTTAAGAAAATAACCCTTCATTCCTGGTTACAATATGTGAGAGAGAGAAAAAAAAAATCAGGATACTTCTGCTTGCTTATCAAGCAACCATAATTGTTTTTCTCTAAATTAGTCTAACTTTGTATTGAAATATATTAGAAATAGATCACAACATAGTTTTAATATCTGATTTAAAAATGTGAATGTTTCTTCACATATAGAAGGAATTTCCTTTTTGGCTACATATGTTGTTTGGTAGCATTTTTCAATCATCACCTTTAGTCCCTTTCTATACTTGTAATCATACTTTTTGGAAAAGCCATGCAAACAATTCATCTATAACTATTGATTTATGTTCTTTTATAAATTATTTGATAGATCTTTAAAAATTATTTCCTACTCCAACCAAGGTCTTCCTTTATATATAAGTCAAAAAACCAAACTCATTGCCGTCAATTGTATTACAATTTGTAGCAAACTTAGATAGCATTTCCAAGACTGTAAACCTTTACAAAAACAAACAGCCTTCTTCCTCCAGAGAAGCTGACAGGTTTTAACAGCCAACCTTTATGTTAACAGTCCAACACTTAACCTATAGTCACCATACTTTATTTTTTATCAATTTTTATGCATAGGATGTTAATGTACTATTCCAGCAATAAAAATGAAAAAAAGGAAAAGAAAAAAATTAAAAGTCCTCTCTGTACTTAACACTGTCTGAAATTTTTTCCTTGTATCAATTGTGATATTTTTGTTCATGAGTCAAGAGCAAAATCTACCTACTGTCTTCAGCAATATTTTTATTGGTCAGCATATTTTTCTAGATACAGGACCTTATCAAATGATGCTTTTTGATGTTAAAATGTTCCAAAGTGGGCTGTTCGTTTTGTTCCCTTTTTACTGACAAACTTAAGGTACTTTTTTCTTGGTGTCTAAATTTTGGGAATGGCTCAGGCCCAATATGGATCTCAGTGAAACATGGCCTGAAACTCACTACCTAGATCTACTGAAGATATTAGGCAGAACTTTCCCTTTTCTCTGTTGGTTCATGCTTTGCCCTATTTTCATCCTATAAACCGCAAGACTTCCCTCTTTATGACATTTTCCTTTATTCCTGCAGAAAAAATTCATTGTACTCTGCATTCCCAGCACTTTGTCCATAATTCACTGAATCAATTTTAGACAGTTTTTTATTCATAAAGCAAGGGGAATATCTGCCTATATTCTGTAACACTATTTTTATTTGTCACTATATTTTCTACAAACACTAATTCTCATATAATGATTTTAAAAAATTACAATGCTCTTCAAATCCAGCAGCAGCAAGGCTGGGTAGCTCCCACGACCACCAGAGGACAGTGATGCCTCCCTCCCCCCTATTACAATGCTCCAAATTGGGTTGGTTATTTTGTTCTACCCATAAGAAGCTGAAGTCTAAATCATGCAAAAACAAATGTATGATGATAAAACAGTTTCGACAAGTGGCTCCCAGAGCTGTTTCATGAATAATGAATGGTGAGGTGAGCCCTAAACTAGAAAATAAAATGTGGAACATCATCATGTTCTGCTATTTATATAGAAAACTGGGCATAAGGAATTGCATAAATATAAAAATGACAAGCTTTTTCAAAAGTGGTATTTGAATACAAACTCATTTAGTCTTCGTTATCTCCTGTATGCTTGGAAAAAGTAAGAAGGATTTGTATAGGACTCTGGTCCATGTGTTTAATGTTTTTAGTGAAATCTTATAGCCACCAAGAGGAAGATCAGGCTTTCTATTCCTGTGAAGAGTGACTGTCTTAGAAACCCGCAGGGGCTGTTCTACCCAGCTGTACAGGGCTGCCCTAAGTCAGAATGAACTTGATGGCAATGAGGTTTTTTGTGTGTGGCCAAAGTAGATCAGCCAACATGGTTAATGTCATGTTTGGTCCAAATCACTAGGACCTTAGGTAACCCCATCCAGATTTTCCAGAGTATTTCTAATTCCATCATACAATCGCGTGATAATTATTTAAAATTTAGAAATTTCCTTAAGTCTTTAGAACCATACTCAAATCTAAGTAGTTGCTGCCAAGAAAAGTTTCCCTGTTGCACTGAAAGAGACTCTCCTTATAAGGACACACTCAAGTTTTCCAGAGAGATTTGCCTGGGGTCTCAGAAGCCCAACTAGGTCCCTGTCTCAGGGGATCTTTTCTCTCTTGACTTTTCTATTCATTTGAACTTATGTGTAGGCTGTTTGCTATCGGCCCCATAGCTGTCACTGCTGCACCACTTTCATCTTCAAGTACTATCCATTTGACGACTTTGGTGGACATGTGGAATAATATCCCAAAGTCCAATCATTCTGTATGCAAACTGTTGTCATAAATTCTGTTGTGGGCCACATTTTACCCTCGATTCATAATTAAAATCACTTGCACTTTCTGTGAAAGAACAGCCCCAGTCCTGTGAAGGCTTTAGTATTTGTCTAACCCCATCTCCACTCTCACAACACACAATTAAGATGGTTAATATTTTTTATCCATAGTTGTATAGACACTGACATTTAAATTACTTTAAATAATTAGCAAATAATCTAAGCAATTGAGATACTGTATTTTAATTTAGAAATATATCTTCTCAGAAGACATATCATCCATGATAGCCTGCTACACTTTGTAAGTGTTTATAAAACAGTGTGACACTGACTTCAGAGTTCAAAGCCCTTCCTCAGTTCTGCCATTTACCAGCCTGGAACAAGCAACAGAAACCCTTTTGTCTCAATGTCTTGACCTCTAACGTGGGAATTATCACTCCTGACCTACCTAACATCAAGTTGGTTATAAGAATCTGATGAAATGATAAACATACTTGAGAGAGATTTGAAAAAAAGACAAAAAACTGAAAGTCTATACTAATTTCTCACTTTCTCATTATAGTGAGGGGTTACCTCCCTCAAAAAATGAATTTTTTTCTCAAAGCTATGCACTTATTTTTTTTTAACATAACAACCTTATCATCTTCAAAGTACTCTGCATTACACTGAATCCGTTTGTCAAATCTGCAATTCCATTCTTAGAAACATTTTTCAAACTCATCTCTTTGGATGGCTGATAGCACCTCCCTCATTTTTTCTTCACCTTTCCAAGTTACTCTTCTTTCATGTTCTCCTATTTCTTGAAAACAAAAAGAAATCAAACAGTGAGTTCAGGTGAGTAAGGTGTGTGGGGCAAGAAAGGCAGGTTGTTTTTTGTCAAAAAACAGGCACACTGAGATGGCTGCACTGTCGTGGTGGCAAAACTATCTGCACAAGTCAGTCAGCATTTTATGTTGCACGATGTTTTCAGAAACTCTAAATAGAAAGGCTTGATTAGCAGTCTGACCTGGTGCAATGAACTCCAAATACATTATCCCCTTCACATCAAAAAACACATGAACATCATCTTGATCTTTGATTACACTTAACTAGTTTTCTTGGAGGTAAGATGATGATGACATTTTCCACTGACTTTATTGATGTTTGCTCTCAGTGTCATAAGAATAGCATGTGGAGAAGTGTGACACAATATATGTATTATGAGAACTGATGTATGAGCCCCCTTTGAAATGATTAAACGTGAAAAAAATTAAAATAAACATATTGCAATCCTAAAAAAAAAAGAACAGCACCACGACTTATCACCAGTAATGACATGAGGGAAAAAAGTCTGGGTCACTTTGGAGCTGTTCTTTCAAAACATGGCATGTCTTCAGATGACATCTTTTTGCTGGTCTGTCAGAACCCGGGCACAATTTTTGCAGAGACTCTTCTCATTCCCAAATCTTCCTTTAAAATGCACTGAACCAAGTTCCAATATAGTCCAGATAACTCCCCCAACTCTTCAATGGTCCATCGTCAAGTACAAGTGCACGTGTGTCAAATTATCTTGGCATTTTTGTCTGTTGGGAAGTTGACAGACATCCAGAATAAAGTTTGTCATCAATCAACATTTTACCTATTTTGAAATGAGAAAACCAGTCATACACTTGATGTTTTCTCATAGTGCTGTCCTTGTAAACTGTGGTCAACTTCACAACAGTTTCTGTGGAATTTTTCCTGAGCAGAAAACAAAATTCCAACTGTTCTCTTAAATTAGCCATAACAAAAAAAAAAACAAAAAACAAAAAAACAAGGCTTGAGTGAAACTACTTTTACAAAAAAATAATCATTGTGATCAGAGAGAATCTTCCCAGGCAATGCCACTGGGTGCCAGTTGCTTGATGCTCACCTAGCTGGGGTAAAAATGCATACCATAAATGTTCTGCCCAGCTGAGCTTTTCTCCATCTTTTCATTTTGCAGAGGGGTACGCCCTTATATGGTTGATTCTTACAAGACAATGCACGTGCCCTATGTAGATTTTGGTTGATTTTCACTCCATTCTGTGTTTATTACTTAGGGAATCCTGTGTCAGCTTTTCGTTTTGTTTTGGTGGTGGTGATGGTGGGGTACCCCCATTGTATGATTATTTGGTCAAATCCAGCTAAATATGACATGAGATCATCTCATTGACAGCTTTGGGAAATTAGACTGGGTAGCAACAGCTGTTTTGGCCTAAGAACATCTTTCTGATTAAGTCTCTATTTTCTTATGGTCTTCCCTTTGCTAGGTCTAGGGTACATTCAATCTCTAGTCCTTGTGTTACACCTCAGTTATTTGAAATGAACAACAGAATTAATGGTTGATAGGAGTATCTGATAGGTAACTTTATTGTGCCAACCTGGTTAATGAACACACGTGGGATTAATTGAAGGGTGGAGTGATAAATGGTCCAGTGAGCCTTGCCTTTCTTGTCTCCTGCTCTCTGATGGTCTGACCAGTTGAGGCTGCCTTAGCTGGTTCTCTGCCTCAGCTGGTAAGACTCACTTACTGAAAAACATTCCTGAGGAGAAGCTACAAGGACCTATCCTGATGCAGCCCTGGGTGCTGGAGAAGCTGCATGGAGACCTCTGACAGGACTGAGATGCTTACATTGCCACTGGATCCAAAGATTTTCTACCCACTCGCCTGTGATTGTCCTGCATTCAGCATCATTGCATGTGTTTTGTGAGTTTGAGGAGGTCTTTGTAGATCGGTGTTGGACATATGGGCCAATGTTGGACTACTGACCTTGGACTGGACTGGGTTGGGATGTTTCTTACTGTACACATACCTTTTATATAAAACTCTCTCTTATACACATATGCATTTCTGTGGATTTGTTTCTCACCTCTACCAAGACTAACACAGAGTACAAAGGAAAAAAAATCCAGGAGCAGACAAGAGTTCCAACTTTGGCAAACTGGTAACTGAAGCATTGCGGTGAGTTTATAGATAGAACAAAGCACAAAGTCAAGATGGCTCTCAGACAAGGACGCTCATGGAGGTCTCCAGAGGTGGGATTAGCATCTGAACAATTAGAGAACATAGCCAAAGCTCTGTAGGCTCAAGAGGCCCGGATCATAGTTTTGGATGAATGAGACAAAGATTCGGACACAGGAGAATGACACAGCCCCACTTTCTGAATCTTGGACACTAAGTAGTTTTGTGCCTAAAAGTAGGATGAGAATCTTGTAGATGGGACTGAATGAAAAGCTTACCAAAGATGTGAATGATAAAATGGGATTTTGACCTGACAATACATAAGTGAACAGAATTTATCTGACCACCAAGATTCTCCAAATTTGGACAGAACTCAGCTGAAGGGTGGGGGTCAGGTGGCCTCAGCAAAAATAATTTTAGAAATGTCCTTGGTAAGAAATAGGAGCCAAGTCTATCAACAGAACACATCTCCTTTTCACCCTAAAATCATGTATTAACTTAATGCAATCTATGAAGGACTAAATTTGGATTTTAAAATTTGGGCTTTTTTCTTTTCTTGGAACACTCTAAGTTCCATAGCAACACCTCCCTATTCATAGGTGCTAGTGCAGGTCATATAACTCCTAAAGTTAGTCATGCATTAGTCATAGTTTTGAAAGAAAAAACTTAAAGAACTGGTTTTACAATTTGCCCAGTATTGCTTTTCCAGGCTTTAAAAATTACTTCCCCTCAAAATTATTCTGCTAAGTTCTCATCTTTCTGGTAAATCTCTAGCTTAATCTTTAGAAACTCAAATGCTCTCATTTATTGCTAAATTCACTCTTTTGCTACCAGGTACCTCAAAGTTCACACATAAAAGCTCTCATGTTGGAGTGCTCAACACTGATGCACTAATAAGCAGCTTCTTATTAAATGCTGAATGTGCAGAACAAAAGTCTTGAGGTGACAGTTTTGTGGCACGGTCCAATTTTTTATAAGAAAAAACTTTGTTTTAATGAATAGCAGGTAAAGTCTACGTCTCTCCAGTGGGATGATTCTGTTCTCTGCCAGGGGCTCACAGAAGCTATCAGTGCTTTACTATATTGTGCACACTTCCTGCATAACAGATGCTCTCCTGAGTGAATAACAAGGCACTTGACAGGGATCAAAGTTAGCAGAGAAATCAATATCTTAAACTCCCAAACACACACACACACACACACACACACACACACACACACACCTTCCAAACGAGCATTTCCAAACTGTAGAAAATTCACTTCTGTGAAAAAAATTTTCCACTTTTTCCATGAAAAATGTACACACACACACGTGTACACACACAGACACACACACACACACTTAGCTCATCCTCCAGTACCACTTTGGAGATCTGGGGATGTTGTCGGGCAAAGTTGTCTTGGACTGTTAACTGCAAGGTCAGGAACTCCAACCCGCCATTAGCTTCATCGGGCACATATGTGCCTACCTAGTTCCATAAAAACTACAGCCTTGGACATAATTTAATTTAATGCACATAATTGAATAAATAAATGATGGTCATTATTAAAAAGAAAATTTCTACCTTTTGAAGACCATTTCAACAAGCACAGAAAACATATTAAGAAATTCTGCTAGTCAGAAATCCCTTGAAGTGTTCTGGTTAGCTGAATTTTGGGAGTACATGACTTTTCCTGAAAGTATTTGTTCTGCATACTTTTTAAGGAAAGGTAAAAGAAGTATGCATAAAGACAGTGCCATATAGACTGATATAAAGAGAGTCAAAACAAACAAAACCCCATTGCTATCCAGCCAATTTCAACCCATAGAGACTCATATAGTTATCCTTTAGGGAAGATTTAATTTTTATTATTTTTAAGGCTGAAATCTTTATGTAATCAGATTGTCAAACTTTCAGCTAGCATCATGGCAATTTAATCCCTATGCTATCAGAACTCCTTAATATGGTGATATAAAGGAATAAATATAGCATATTTGGGGAATGTGTATACATATGTATATATGTGCAACTATCATATACATACTGGATCCATGGATAACCCAAGTCTATAGATAAGTATGTTCTATTCTGATTCTATTCTAGGGCACTATAACCTCACCTTGATGGTAACCAGGACCACTTCCATTATAGCACACTGTCTCGGTGAGAGACCCTTGGCATCATCTCGACTCATGTGCTCCTGGAAAACAAATTGATAATGGCTTATCAAATGATCAGGTCATTTGACCACTTCCACACAAATATGTAAATGAATCCAAACAGTTACTATTTGTAATAGCTCCCTCCTTTGTTCATTTAAATTATTGTGTTGTAAATACCCCTGCTGCCAAAAGAAGAAATACAAATGTCAAAAGAGCAGCAATTCTTAAGTCCCATGATTTTTACCCCTACAAATCTGTGCTGGGAAAGAAGATGGAAATGTAGAAAATGTGGGTCCAACATGTTTCTCTTACTTCAACGTCAATCAGGGAAAATGAAAGAAGGTATTTGTGTTGTTGTTGGGCAATATCAAGTCAATCCCAACTCACAGCAACGCTATGTACAACAGAACAAAACACTGCACTGCTCTAAATTATTATGATTAAGCCCATGGTTGCAGCTAGTTTTCAATCCACATTGTCCACAACTTTCCTGTTTACCAAGCATGATGTTTTTTTCCAGAGATTGCTTTTTCTGAGACAGATTTGTTTATGGGCAATCCAAGGTAATTACAATATTCTTGCCAGTGGCATAATTCAAACACATGAATTCTTCACTGTTCCTTTACACATGCCCAGCTTTCACAGGTGTGTCTTGGGGTTGTATCCTCTCAGCATACATACTGTCTGTATGCAGAGCAAATAAAGAAACTGAATTAAACTAGGAAGAATATGACATAGGAATTGGAGGCAGATTTATTAACCACCTGGAACCTGTACCTTGTTTGTTGAAAGTGAGAAGGACTATAAACACTTGCTGATGAAGATCTGTAATTGTTGCCTTCAGTAAGGAGTGACTTATAACCTCTTCCAACTAATCACTTTAATATCTACTTTAAATATGTTGTCCCAAATTTATTCTTCCTTAGACAGTCTTTACCAGAAAACACTCAAAAGAAGTATATTTTATTTTAAAAAAGAATTATAGTTGACTCTGGAGATTTTCAATATTTAAATATATTTTTCAGTATTTTAGAACTTATAGCAATATTTTACTACACAGATTTGTATTCTTGTTTTGTGTGGACTGTCTCAACCCATTCTTCAAAGCTTACTTTGGAAAATAATGCTAGAAAGTTATAGAATATTAAATAATAAAGAATATATTAGCCTTCCAAGTTGGTACAATCTTACCAAAGATACTGCTATTCTATTCACCACACATCTGTCAGTTTGTACATCGTGGTGACTTGTGTGTTGCTGTATATCTGAGGACTATGTAGCTGGTCTAGCAAATGCCAGCAAGGTCACCTGAAGTGAGCAGGTTTCAGTAGAACTTCCAGACTAAGAACAGACTATGAAGAAGGAATAGGCTGTCCACGTCAGAGGAATAAGCCACTGAAAACCCTGTGGACAGCATCAAAACAAGGTCAGTTACTAAAATCCTAGTGCCTACAAGCAGAACATTCTTAGAGTTACTACCAGAAGAGATGCTGAGTTATATGAAATAAAGGCAGCAAGAGGAAGACGTTAAAAAGCCAGCAATATGTAGATGATACAACAACGCTTGCTGAAAGTGAGGACTTAAAGCATTTGCTGATGAAGACTCAAGGATTGCAGTCTTCAGTATAGACTATGATTGAATGTAAAGAAGACACACACCCTTACTACTGGACGAATTGATGCAACATCACAAAAAATGACGAAACAATTGAAGTTGTCAAGGATACACCATCTGGCTTGGATTCACCATCAATACTCATAGAAGTAGCAGTCAAGAATCAAAAAACACATTGCAATGGGTAAGTCTGCTGCAGAAGACATCTTTAAAGTATTGAAAAGCAAAGATGCAACTTTGAGGACTAAGGTATGCCTGACTCAAGCCAGGGTAATCTTTAATTGCTTCATAAGCAAGTGAACATTGGACAACGAATAAAGAAGAAAGACCAATGCAATTGAAATATTGTGAAGACAAAGAATATTCAAAATATCAAGCACTGTCAAAAAAGCAAACAGATCTGTCTTGGATGAAAGACAATCAGAATGCTTTTTAGTTCCCAGAGAAGGACATGATGCTGAGTAAAATGAAGGTGTAGTCAAAAAAAGGAAGGCCTTTGACAAGATGGATTGACAAGATGGTTGCAACAACGGGCTCAGACATAAGAAAAATGGTGAGGCTAGACAGGACAAAGTGGTCTGTTCTTGCACAGAGTGTTGCTATGAGTAAGGACCAACTTCAAGGCACCCACCAATAACAACATTCCACAATATTTAAAAATATGTTTGAACACTTAGCTTTTAAAGCTATTTATAATTTATAATTTTTATTACGAATTACTCTTTTAAAAATATTTCCTGACTTTATAAATATGTCCTTGGGCAAATGCTGCCCTTTCAATTTCAAATGCTTGATTATTCCAAGAAATGTCATATCTCTCCTATTTAGAGGCCTACATGTATTGTTTGTGGTTTTGGAAACTCACATGGCAGTTCGACGCTGTGACTAGATGGCACAGAGAATGAGATCTTAACATTCTATCAGATATAGGTAACTTTGTATGAATTAGACAAAAAAAAAACAAAAACACTCCCGATGAGTGATCAAAGCTCTGAGACGAAATGGTGGCTGGATCCATGGGTGGGGTGGGGTGGGCAGGAGTATCTTATTCTATGAATTTACAGCTCCATGCCAGCACTCATGACTTTTAAGTGAAACGTGGGCTCTATTTTGTCTGCCACTTGCTCCCTTTACTTAACTAACTGCCATTGAACCAATTCAGGGCATAGAAAGTTTAGAGGACAGGGTAGAGCTGCCCCTTTCTCCTGTGGAACCCACGTGATTTCAAATTGCTGATCTTGAGCTCAACTGCCCAGCATGTAGCACACCAGGATCTCTGTACTGGGAAGTGTGGGGCAATGTAAAACTTGTACAATCATACCCAGTGGCCTATTCTCTATTTTGGTCTCTTGTTTATTCATTTGCTAATGCAATCACATCCTAAAGACAGTATCTTTGTATGTCACACTCACTTCAACAGCCTTTCTGTGCCTACCATGAGAACTAGCCCCTGCTAGTAAGATACAATTTGTATTTCTTTCCACATATCTCTTAGGGTTTATTATATGTGAACTGAATCATAGATGCATGGTATATGACACCTACATCTTACAGCATCTCTTTCTAAAGACTTAAGCTCAAGTCAGTGAATTCATTTAATATTATTCAAAGAGATACTAAATGCCCATATGATATTCAAAGAGCAAAGGGGAAATTTTGTTCAATTATAAGAAGAAATGCTTTAGGACAAGTAAATATAGTCATCAAAATCTATTAAGGAACTCTGGCTTCATCAATCTTGACTGGTTTTTCTCTCTATCACATTATTTTATTAAAAGCTGTTCATAAGTAATGTATGCTATGCTATAGACACACATGAACTTTTCTAGAGATAATCTTTGGGATTAATAGCTACTTGTTTAAATAAAGGAGCATCTGAGAGAGGTTGGCCCTGGAGTACATTGCCCAACGAAAAGCAGAGATGCGGTGAGATGATGCCAAGCCACATGGAGATCCCCAAGGGTACAGCAGTTGGAAGTCCAGGGCCTTTCCCCAGAGCGCACAGAGAAAGTTGGACTCCAGAGTCAGCATACCAAATGTGGACATCCAGTCTCCTAAATGGGGATGGAATGCACATCTGTCTGCAGAAGCCGTCAACTTGGGGTATCTGTTATAGCAGCACTAATTAACTGACACTCCAGGACAATAAAATTTCATGCAGCAATGCATTCTCTTTTTGCCTACATTAATTTGGCTCCCTGTTACTTGAAGCTTGAAAGAGTTCTAGCTGATATCACACCCAGCACCATCATTCTATAGGAAGGTGAAGCCCAGGGAGTTGTAGCACTACATCAGTGCTAAGTCATGGCCAGAATAGTTTCTTTTGTAAGCAACATAATGGCTATTTTATCTTTACAATTCCATATGAGCAAATTAGCCACTGAATAAATCCACATTGTTCAAACTCAGGGACCAGAAATCCCAGGGAGTCAATAAGAGGGATACTGGAAGGGCTGGGAAGAGAAGATCTCAAACCACAGTGGGACAGTGACATGTGGTCTCCTGCACAACCCATAACAGTCCCGAACATCTGTGAGTGTTATAAATAATTCCAGAGGATGGCTACTTTGGCTTTTTAAGTTGTCTTACCAAAAGGATAATATTGATGAATCATAGGCAGTCAAATGGCAAGGCACATATTTTACCACAGAAAATAATTATATAGGAGAAATGACTATGTTTCCCTGTGTTCTGTAAACAAATTCAACTTAGTAGTACCTAAATGTAAGCTGCTTGTTGGAGAGGAAAGAAAGAAAGCTCTCTCTGGAAGTGGGAGGTGGCTAACTTCTTGGAACTGTCATGCAAAGATAATATTTACATTACCTACTATACCCTCACAACAAGTCTATGAACTGATCATTAAAATGTTCTACATGTTACAAATGCAAAAATATGAGCCTTTTGCCACATAGCTAAAGTAGCAGAGGCACACAGTTTGATCAATGCCATCTGTAGCAGTCACCTAATCTGGTGTCAATTTGAGGATTAAGAACGTCTGGAAATGGCCAATGAGAGCTCTGTGTGGGTATGATCTTCTCCTGAGAATTATGGGAAATCTGGTACTACCTTCTTGGAAGCAGGAGTCACTCTCTCACTTGCTTGGACTTTCTACTGACAACACTGACAACACTCATTGCCTGAGAGACTCAGCTGACAAGGCTGGCTCCCTGCGAGACATCCCCGAGGAGAAGCCACATAGATCTACCTTGATGCAGCAAGAAACCTGGACCTAGAGAAGTCATGTGGAGACTCCTGTCCTCCCTGAAATGCTTACAATGCCTCTGGACCCGAAGACTTTCTACCCACTGGCTTGTGATCATTCTGCATTGGGGGTCATGGCATGTATTTCATGAGTCTGAAGAGGACTTTGTAGATTGCCGTCAGACACATGAGCTACTATCGTACTTATGGACTTCATCTGGACTGGGCTGGGATGTTTTCTAAATTTACAATTACCCTTTATATACAACTCTTTCTTATACACATATGTGTGCTCATGAATTTGTTTCTCTAGTCAACCCGGACTAAGACATCATCTGTCTAGAACCCAGCCTAGCGACACCATGTAATATTGTATCTTAATAGATGTAAATAGTAGAAAACCCACATCTAACCAAAAGGGGATAGGGCCTGAAATTCTTCAAAAAACCTTAAAGTCTTCAGCATCTCGAGTGGGAATTAAACATAAGGTCATTTAGACAACAAGCCCCCTACTAAAACATAATAGGGTTGAACCTGTTGTCAAGCTCAATATCTAATCTGCTGTATTTAATTTCCCCACAGTAGGTTTCTTGTATTCAAGACTTCTTTAGATTGCATTGGATTTCTCTGTGTCCATTTTATCTTGGCTCGTGTGAAAGTAAACTGTTGTCGCCTGCTGCTGCGTGGGTTCTGCCTCAGCGGCTCCATCAGGTGCAGACTAGAGCTGCTTCACGGAGCTGCTGAGGCCATGACCTTTCAGAAGAAAGGGGAGGCAGGTTCTCTAATGAACTCCCCAAGCAGTCAGGCTGAATTCTACCACAGGGTAAAACTCCCAATTTCTCACTAAAATGGGAAATATGATGAAAAGGGCACACAGTAAAATTCTATCCCAGAATTTCCACCTGTTTCCACTTTAAAGCTGACTGTTGATCATGTTAGATACCATTACTAATAAAATGATATGTTTCTGCATAGTTTCTTTTCACATAAAACTAATGTTATTTATTCTTATTTACCTTCAGTTTTGATAATTGTCCAAGATCTTTAGCTGCAATGAAAATCATTTGAGGCCCCTAGAAACACACAAAACAGGAGAGAGGGAGAGAGAGAGAGAGAGAGAGAGAGAGAGAGAGAGAGAGAGAGAGAGAATTCAATCACATGCTCTTCAGTGTTAGACATAGTAATAACGTATTTAGTATAATATTTGTTTCATTTTTCTTATTGCACTTGTGACTTTTATGTCTAATGTGTTCATAATACATTTGTAAAAATTGGGTCAAAGTCATCTATGAAAATCTGCCTTGATGTCCCACTTTCAAAAGTCTTAGCTATGGGTTATAACTGAGTTGTTGTTAATGTACAGTTCATGTAGCTGAAGATTAAATCACTGATCTTGAACTTTTACTTATTTTTCACAGTGATAATTCCCTTAACTCTACACTTTCAAAGGAGTTCTAAATAAAACTTTAATAAAAGAGGAACTGATACCAAGGGCTCAATAGGAAGTAAGTGTTCAGAAAAATAATGATGGCAACATATGTACAAATGTGCTCAGTGCAATTGATGTATGGCTTATAAGAACCACTAATAAAATGATCTTTTAATAATAAAAAGAGGACTTCAAAAAGTTTTAGATGAACTCCATTCTTCTTAAATTTCATTTTTCTTTCCAGAATTTTTTGAAGGCCCTCATATATCAAGTGGAAAAAGATAGGGCTGTTGTTTCTGAAATCCTGGCCACCCCTAAACTTGACCTTCTCATTCCACTCAGCTAGATTCACAATGCTAGGACCCTGCTGAAGAGTTTGAAAAACACTGAAATAAACCACACAGATGCATGGGATTTAAATAATAGTTTGCTGTATATATTCTGGTTATATACATCTATGATGTTATATATATATATTATATTGTTAAGCATTTATATGAGGGACTTCAAAAAGTTTGTGAAAAATGGAACCAAAAGATAAAAAAAGATAACAAAAAGCCTAGAAGCATGTCTGTAGGTGTATGTGAATGAAATTTGACTAAATTTGTTGAAATTTCTCATTCTCTGAGACTGTCCTCCAAAGTAAGGGTCTCAGTTATTTGGGGTCAATATTCTCCACAGTTTTAGCATAGCATGCATATTCACCAAAAAAGAATGACTGCAAAGTTTATAAATACAGGAACCATAGCTCATTTTGCACATCATTTTATCCCCAACATCTAGCACACTTTCATGAACAGAGTAGAAGCTCAAAGAATATTCACTGAATAGATGAATGAATAGTATGGGTCCACACTTGAAAGTCTCGAGCAAAACCCTCCCAATACCACTGAATCAATTCTAATGTGCAGTGACCCTCCATAGGGTTTCTGAAGCTTTGTAAACCTTTATGGGAGCAGATAGCCAGATTTTTCTCCTATCGAGTAGCTAGTGGGCTTGAACCTCCAACCTTGCAGTTAGCAGTCAAACAGTTAAAAGACAGCACCGCTAAGACTAGTTAATAAAAACATTTCAGTCATGGTAAGACTTCCTGGGGAACACTACAATGAACACTTTCATAAATAGCATTTCTTCTATAACATAGTATGGGTATTCTAGAAAATACATTACAAAATACCATCCATTAAAAGTAGCATGGCTTCTGGGGGGTTGGGGAGAGCAGAGGTGGTACAGAGCACTCAAAGCCCATGCAATGTTGCTACCAAAGAACTATCCAAAACACTCATTGCTATATTGGACAGCTGGGTGGGATCTCAGTGAGACTGATGGACACTCCTCAAGAGTGTTATGCATGCAAAACAAGGAAACAGGAATTGTGGTCTGAGATAATGCAGATGCACGTGGGGCCCCCCAGATATGAGAAAGAGCCATGCAAAATGGACCTCTTTCTACAGGCACAACTGAGGTTCAGATACTCTTTTTTTTTTTTTTTTTGAGCAAAAGGACTCTTTCTTTTTCTGATGTTTAGAGTTCTTTCAGGGTGCTGGATTGGGGACTTTAAGTAGTTCTGGAAGAAGTTCCATTTACTCAATTCTGTGGGGTTTTTTCATGATTTTATGAAACCCCTTGGAAAATTTACATTTTAAACAACCCTACCTCCAGATTATGCTAATTTCATCCCCTTGTTATGGATATGGACGCTTGCTCCAGTTCTCACTGCAAAGGAGTAGAACCATCCTTGTAGGTTTCTGAAACTGAATCTTTAAAGGAGCAGAAAGCCTCATCTTTCTCTGTGAGAGTGGCTGCTGGTTTTGAACTGCTGACCCAGGTTTGCAATCTATTATAGAACTGACTAGTAAAATTAAAAAAAATTAAAGGGCTTCAAACGTTTCATTGGAAAATTCCATTGACCCTTAATTCCATTTTTCCATGAATTTTTTGAAGTTTCCTACCAGAATGATCTGCGTGTGTGTATGTATGTATGTGTGTGTGCTCCGTGATTCATGTAGAGTTACCAGCACAGGAGTAGGGTGATCTGTTAGGTGTGAGAGGCACACCAAGCTTTCTCTCAGAAAAAGTAACTGATCTGTGAGATTTGGCCACCCATTTGTGTAGACTAGGATTTCCCCTTTGTAGATTTAAAGGAACCTTCAATCACTAACTGAGATGATAGTTCAAATCCATCCAGAAACAACCTGGAAGTAAGTCCTGGCAATCTACTTTGAAAGATCACAGCTATTGAAACCCCCAAGGTTGGAAACACAGGGAATCCAGAACATATAACCTCCTCAGGACCAATAATGAGATTTAGAGATAGAGATACCAAGACTATAAGGGGAAGGGGAGAGGGGAACTGATCACAATGATCTACATATAAGCCCCCCCCCCAGGGGTCAGATAACAGAAAAGTGAGTGAAGGGAAACACTGGTTGGTATAAGATATGAAAAATAATAATAATTCATAATTAATCAAGGATTCATGAGGGAGGGAATGTGATGGAGGGAGGAAGAATAATGAGAAGCCGAAACCAAGGTCTTAAGTAGAAAGAAAATGATGATGGCAACAAATATAAAAATGTGCATGACACAATGTATGGATAGATGGATTTTGATAAGTTGTATGCTCCCCAATAAAATTATCTAAAAAAAGAACCTACTGTGGAGTACAGATTTACCCTGACACACATGGCATCATAAGTCAATATTGACTCCACATCAAGAATTTTGGCTTTTTTCTTCGTTCCTGACTTATATGCAGGCGGCAAAGAATTATACCACACATTCATGGTATTAAGCAACATTATAAAGAAGCTATTATTTTATCACTGTCTGACAGTTGGCAGCAAATCAACACCACACATTCCACCAAACCAGATTTCTGTGTCTTGGAACTTTTTACAAGTAAACATTTTCTCTCTATATATTATTACACTGGATACATAGCAGATTGAGTGTGCATGATTAATGGGGTTAATGTGTATTTTAGTTTAGCTTATAATTATTTGCATTGACTTGTTTTCCTCTGTTATTGAAATACTCCACAGCAGGCATTGAGCAGGATGATTTTTGCTGACCTGGACCAGAATGATGGTTTGAGGTGGATGGCACAGTACATCTCCCTATCATCTAGCTTTCTTGTCAATTAATTCTTCTGGTTCTTTGTCTCACCGTGTGTGACACAATTATATTCTCTAATGATCCTAAAAGACATCCCCTTTATTCAACAGCAAGTGGGAAGATAGGGTGAAAACAAAATGGAGAAATTAAAAAACATCTAAATCTAACACAGGAATAGACTAGTGAATGCTATACTTCTTTCAATGCAGGTTACAGTAAAACAAAATAAAATAGATTATCGGTGTAAACCACATAACCTTAAAAATGAATTTTCATTATATATTTTTTCAGGAGATGG
Source organism: Nesogale talazaci (assembly GCA_004026705.1). Taxonomy (NCBI): domain Eukaryota; kingdom Metazoa; phylum Chordata; class Mammalia; order Afrosoricida; family Tenrecidae; genus Nesogale; species Nesogale talazaci. The sequence goes on along the minus strand of PVJH01000029.1, from coordinate 576,340 downwards.
ATCTGGACTGCTGTTGTGACAATTTAAAGTTGATTTGGCTAGAAAACTGTCATTTGAGTGATCATTGTTAAACTACTGAAAACTCAACTTTTCCCCCCAAAGTGATTTAATTTGTGAACCAAAATCATTCACTGAAACCAAATAAATCAGATGAACTATTGAAGCCATAACCAAACATTAATTAGATACTTACTGTTTGATCTGTCAGAGGAGGGAGAACAATTTGTTTTTCTATTTTGTTAAGAACGAGCTTCCATAGCTCCTTCAAAACTCGTTTCAAGACTGTCTTCTCACATATCTTTGCCGAGAGACTTAAGCTGAAACAAAGTTAGGCATATTTTTAAATAGTGTTTAAATACCAACTTATATTTTGACTAGAATTTATTAACATTAAGATTCAGCTACTTGAGTAAGTCTTCATAAGTTTTAAATGTTGTTACATTTACTGAAAAACCAATAGAATATAAAAAATTAATTTTTATCCTAGGATCTATTAGATACAAGGCTGACTGATTTTAAGTCTATTTTGTTTTCGTGCTCAAACATTGCTGATGGGTTGAGTGACCCCATGTTTGCATGTGCACTCACATTAAAAGTTTATGGAGTTTGTAAGTCTGAAAACTACAGGTCTTTAAGAGAGTTGGCTACATGGGATAGTTTGGATTTGAAGTAACAGGTCAGCAAAGTGTTTAACCACTACTGGTAGAAAATGAGTTTAGAGTGTTTCTTTCCTCAAATGTGCCCTAAATAGAAGTGGATAAAGAAGGGGAAGAGTGAGAGAAACACCTTTGAAAGCACACAAAATAAATGTTTAGTTAAAGACAAAGGTTCCTTCTTTGTCCTACTTCACAGCTATGACACCAAGAACAATCTCTGAGTTCAGTGACTAGGGACTGGCATAAGGGTTGTGGAGAAGACAAAAGAACCACGTTTTCATCACCCATCTGCTGGGGAGTGGTCTTGAATGGAAGGCAGACCATTTACCTCAAAGGAGCCAACCAAGGTTCTCAAAATAATTATTACCAGCAGCGTGTGGTTTCTACATGCTTCCAGTTCATAGGGTGAGGCCCCAAACTAAAAACTACCAGGCACTGAAGCAACACAACAGTGACAAATATCATTTCCTTTGAGAACTTACACAATCCAACTCTAATAAGGTCAGATTATTTCTGACAACGTTTCCTCGTGATAAGATAAGCACGGTTACTAACAATTTGTCCAGACTATCCCAGGGTCACAAATGAAGTCTGTTCCTAACTGCTGAAGAATTTGTAGGTCATCCGAAAACTAAATATAGGGTGCATTTAGTTTCACTGCTGCACAAAAAGGAGCTCTGGCGGCTAAACAGTGCGCTGCTCCCCATGCTGTCAATGGCTCTTCCTTTGACAGAAAAGACCAGGCTGTGTGCCCATATAAACATATATGTCTCAGAACCCCCCGGGGAGTCTTTTCTCTCTGTTCCACATGGTCAGTAAGAGTCGGAATCAACCTGATGGTAGGGGGTCGGTTTCTCGGTGCAAGAATAAGGAGGCTGGTGAGGTCGTGAGTTAAGCATTTTGGTTGCCAATTGAAAGGTTAGTTCTCTAAACCCACCAGCTATATTGCGGGGGCGATTTGCTTCCACAAAAATGTCCTGCTACAGAAATCCTCCGGTGCAGTGCGCCTCTGTCCTGCAGAACCATTGTGGGTCAAAGTGGGTCACAGGTTCAATAGTTTGGGTAGTGCACAGAGAGACTGAGTCTTTTCTGTGAATTAAAGACTGCACATAGCGTAGTGAAGTTAACTGTGACAAAGAACCCGTTGTTACATGATTTCACAAAAAACTTGGATAAAACTCACTGCCTTCTAGTCTACGCAGACTCACAGCAAGCCCGTACGACAGAGTAGACCTGTCCTCGGGAGTTTCTGAGCCTGTAACTCTTTTTGTTTGTTTGTTTTGTTTGTTTTTGGGGGCATCACTGCCTTCTGGTGGTCGTGGGAGTTACCCAGCCTTGTTCCTAGAGAGCTGCTGCTGGATTTGAACCGCCAAGCCCTGTGGGCCGCAGTCCCGCACTCAACCACTATGCCACTGGGGCTCAGCCCTAGCCTGTAACCCTTTATGGGAGTAAAAGCCCCCACTTTCTCCCTGGAGACAGCTGGCAGTTTCAAACTACTGACCTTGCGGTTAGCAGCCAGCCAGCCAAGTCTGCTTCTTAGGCCATGATGGACTCATTTGAAATCAGGTGGAAGCCCTGATTAATGAGTTTAAAAGGGCACAAGGAGCGAGTCGCCTAGAAGCTAGATGTTTGTATTCCATTACTGCTTTTATAGTATCTTGGTTTATTTCTACGTTTAGTTTTTCATTTATTACTACATATTTTAGATATGTGAGACAGGCTTAGCAGGTTAGGGAACTTGCCCAAGGAGGAAAGAAATAAATTAAGACATGAGAATTGTGATTCAAAGGCAGGCTCTCTCTTCCTCTAAATCTATCATTATCTGCCAAGTCCTCCATGTCCATGCTATAGTGTGTAAAGCATGGTGCTATTGTGGACTAAGTTCTGTCCCCAAAATATGCAGTCCCTGTGAATGTAAGGTTCTTTGGAAATAGGGTGTTTGTGTCTTAGGTTAGAAAGGCTTTACCACTATGAGGTGTATGTGGCAGTTACACAATATGTTGTCATTTTGAGACTTAAGAGTCAGAGGGTGGGACTTAGTTTGTCAATCAGGTCGCAGATTGGTGACCTCATTTGGTGGTGCCAAGGAGGTAAATAACTCTTGGGAGGCAGGACACTCCTCACTCCCTGTGAGACATTGCTGTGGACAAGACTGCATGGACCCAAGCTAGAGCCACGGAGCTGGAGGAGCCACATGGAGCCACTGCCAGAGCTGAGATGCTTCCACAGCCACTGAATCTACAAGACTTTCCACCCACTGGCCTGTAATCCTTCTCCCTGCATTCGGTGTCATTTCACGGGCTGCGTGTGTCTGAAGAATTTATAAATTGTTATGGGCATACGGGCTAATTTCGGATTTATTGACTTAACCTGAATTGGCCTGAATGTTTTTGTAATATGCAATTGCTCTTTGATATAAACTTCTCTCTTATACACATGAGTGTCTATGAATTTGCTTCTCTAGCCAACCTTGACTAACCCATTGTGTCTGTCCTAACCATAAGCACTTACTCACTCACTGCCAGCTAGTCCTTTCCAACTCATAGTGACCCTGCAGGCCCAGGGAGAAAAGCCGCTGGTGTGTTTCTGAGGATGTGACTCTTCGCAGCAATGTCTCACAGGGAGTGAGCGAGTGTCCTGCCTCCCTAGAGTTATTTACGTCCTTGGCACCACCAAATGAGGTCACCAATCTACGACCTGATTGACAACCTAAATCCAACCCCCTGACTCTTAAGTCTCAAAATGACAACATATTGTGTAACTGCCACATACACCTCATGGTGGTGTATGTGGCTTTATTGTTCTCTGGAGAGCTGGTGGCCTTGAGCTGCTCCCCTTGAATGTTTGTAGCAGTCCAGCAGGTGACCTGCTACACCACTAGTATTCCATAATCATTTAGGAATTGTAAAAGGAGAGTAGAAATAGATCTTCTCAGAAACAGACAGATGCTGCATGAGGGTCTGGTATAAGCCAAGGACTGCCAGAAACTACTGATATGGGAAAGAGATTGGCAAGAACTTGACCTAAATTTTACTTCTTGCCCCAAATTGTGAGAAGATAAATTGTGTTCTTTAAAGTCATATGCTTGTAACTTGTGTCACAGCAGCACTAGGACATGGAAACAGTGCCACATAAATATTTACTGAATGTATCATAATACCTTACTGACATTTTCAAGATTCTTTGAATAAGAAACCAACTTTACAGAGGATAAAAAGTCCTGATGGCACTGTGGATAAATATTTGGCTATTCGTCAAATGGTGGGCAGTTTAAACTCATCAGTGGATGCATGGTAGAAAAGACCTGCTGATTTACTCCCATAATAATTAAAACTAAATGATAAACTGATTGACATCAAATTGATTCTGATTCATAGTGGCCCTATAGGTAAAAGGAGGCTTACCCCACAGGTTTCCAAGGGAAAAAACCCTAAAGAAAGGACACTGCCTCATCATTCACCATCAGAACACAGGTGGGTTGCAACCAACCCCTTGTCATGAACAGACGAGCATTTTAACCTAAGTGCCACCAAGCTTCCTCCACAGTCTGGGCAATGTGAAGGGAAGCGCCTCTGTATTCTGTTGGTTTGCTATTAGTCCAAATTGACTCAAATTTACAGTGGGGTTTGGTTTTGTTTGCAAAGCACCTGAGAAGAAAGAACTGCAAGGAGCTGGATTAACAGACCAGCTACCACAAGGAGCTCATATGCAATAATGGTGAAGGGGAGGGGAGTTCAAGTCCGTGGAGGGCTCTGTCCTATTGTACAAAGCTTTTCTGAATTTGAAACAATACTATGACACCAAACAACAACAACAGCAAATGGGTCATTTATTTAAGAGCAGCCTCAGTGATGTCAGACAGTGTGACTAAGATCTTTATAGACTTTGGGATGCAAATTATAAAGACACAGACAGAAATGACAGCTTTTATTATTTCCAACTCACACCTAACTGCTACTGAGTCAATACTGACTATAGAAGTCCTATAGGGTTTCTGAGACTACCTCTTCGCAGGAGTAGAGAGCTCCATCTTTCTCCCACACAGCAGCTAGTAGTTTCAAACTTCTGATCGAGTGATTGGTAGCCCAAAGGGTAACATTTGCGGATGGGTAATATCTGTAAATTACATGCAATATTTGTTTCATAGATATGTTATTTACTGTTGATAATATTTAGAGTTACATGGCATGTGAGAGCCAAAAGGAGGGATTTCCAAAATGCATTTAAGTTCAGAATTATTTAACCACACTCTACTCAAACCATCATATCTTTTTCTGAGGAGATCTAGTTGTTCTATACTGATGTATCTAGTTTCTCCAAGCTCAGGGTAATTTACACGCAAGTTATGTACTCTCTTGTTGGTTCTAAAGCTGTGCAGCCTTTGCGATCCCAGGGGCTTCATCATTTGGTGGATGGGTGCCATTGGATTTCTCCTCTCTGTCTGCATCTGCTGTCTTCAACGATCTTGTCAGGAGGGTGGACACACAATAATATGATTTTTGTTCTTTGATGCCTGATATCTGGGTCTTTCCACATCTCATGGTCGCATAGTGTGGTGTGCATCTTCTAAGGTGGGCTTTGTTATTCCTGGGCCATTTAATCATTTGTTACATATAATGGTTATAAATGGAACATGTAACCATTTGTTCACCCTCAAACTTTTAAGTCCTCAGATGTCATATTTTTTCATAGCTGGGTACTATCAGCTATCTTTACCACTCTTGCTTAATCCCCACATGTCCTCAGTGATCATCTCATGATAGATCGCTTACAGTGATATAATATTTTCCTGCTTGATGCCTGAGGCCTGGTCCTTTTGATACCTCATGGCCACTTCTTCTGTGTGGGTTTGGATACTTCTCAACCAGATGGCCATTTGTTTATCCTCAAGCTTTGAGACCCTATATCCTTTGGTAGCTGGGCACCATGGGTTTTCTTCCCCACATTTGCTTATGAACCTACTTGACTTCAGTGATCACATTGGGCCAGTGAGCGTTCTGAAATGCCAGATAAGTAGAACAATGTGCTCTTGCCTTGAGGGAGAGCACCTGGGTAGGGACCCAAGGTTCAGCTTCTACCTTAGTACTAAACATATAAATATATGTATCTGGATTTATTCCTTCCCTATAATATATGCTTATATTTACATATATACATGTCCGTGTTTAGACCTCTGCAAGTGCCCTTTGCCTTCTAGTTCCTTCCTCTATTTCCTTCTGCCTTCCTCCTGTCCCACTGTCATAAAGCACCTGGGATCACAAAGGCTTGAGGGTGAGTGGATGGCCATCTAGCCCAGAAGCAGCAAAGCTCACATGGAAGAAACACACTAGCATGTGTGATCACAGGAGGCTGAAGGGAGCAGATATCAAACATCAAAGAACAAGAACCATGCTACTATGAATGGGAGGAGAGTGTAGTGGGGACCCAAGGCCAACTTGTGGGTAATTGGACACCCTCTCACAGGGGAGTCGTGGGGAGAAGACAGGCCAGTGAGGTACAGTGAGGTGGCGATGAAGCATACAACTTTCCTCTAGTTCCTGAAGGCTTCCTCCCCCCAACTATCATGGTTCCAGTTCTACCTTACAAATCCAGCTGGACTTGTGGCGAGGTACATTTGTAGAGATGGGAAATAGAAATGTGAGAAACCCACGACAGATGAACCCCTTGGAGCCAATAGTAGAAGTAAGCTCCTAGATGGGTGGAGGAAAAGTGGGGTAGAGAGGAGGGGCCAACTTTGGGGATCTAAACATAACCTCCGACCAGGGGACAGACATAGGGAGAGATGGCGAGGGGAGACATCAGGCAGTGTAAGTTATGCAAAAACAATAATAGAGTATTGAGGGTTGGTGGGGGGTGGGGAGCAAGGATGGAGAAGAGATGGGAGGATGATGTCAGGGGTTTGGGTGGAAAGGTGGAGGTTTGGAGGATGACAGCAGCAGGCATGCGAAGAAGTATGGCACAATATATGTATTTATGTATTATGAAAAATGATGTATGAGCCCCCAATAAAATGATTTTAAAAAACTGTGCAGCTAAAAAGTTCAATGGCTATATCTTCTTCCTTCAGAGGAGGCCACTGCTATGTAATCATACACATTGTGTTTCTCTACAGAAACCATAGCATAACTACCAAACTTGTTTGCAGAGAGTCTAAGTTGGTTAGAAACTTGACAAATTTACCTATTTTGCCACATATGTGCAATTTCCCACTTCAAAATTCCAACTTAATAAATGATCTTATTCTTATGATGAGTTTATGCACTTAGCATGCTATTGAATCATTCAGATCTGAAACAATGAGAGCAAAATCATTGATATAGTCAAAGCTGTTCATGGGATTTCTGCCAGTTGGAAATGAAGTTGATAGCTCTTCATTTTATAAAATGGTGAGGTCTTGGTAGGGTAAATGAAATCTAATGTAATAATGCTTTACTTAGTTTTGTTTAATAATGTTTTCTTTGTACAGAGACAGAGAAAAGCTATAGATTTATAATACAGTATGATCCCTAAGAGCATTTTTCTCAAAACCAACTGGAGAAGATTCAGCCTTCTATTGCCAGTTTCAAACAACAGAAAATAAAGGGGAAATCTAGTAACTGCCTTCTTTTATTTAGTCAGAGCTTAGTGACTGGATAATGCAAGCTGAAAAGCATGCGTTTTAGAACCCGAGCTTCTTAGATTAGCAGACCACAGAACCAATGGACCAGACAGTTTTTAAATGTTGCATACACGATCTGGAAGTGGGACTTGTGTGTGTGTGATAGTTAATCCTATTTTCATGAAAATATTACCAGCTGTTTCATCTTTCCTGAGAATGTCTACCTATCATTTCTATGCATCAAAACCTTATCCAACTTTAAGATTCTCACCTAAAGGATATTTTTAAATATCTTTCTGAAGACAATATCACTTTACATTTTATTTTACTTCTGCACTTTTCTCATGACTCCCCCTAAATTCTTAACTCTTTGAGACTAGTCAATCATCTGACTTTTTGCTCTTAAAATATATCCTAACCAGTGACATATATGCATTCTGCTTTCGCTCTGAGAATGTCTTCATGTTCCCTATCAGATTTCTCAATTTTTAAGTTAAAAATCATAGATTTCCCTCTAATGTTATATTCACCTCTATCTACTACGTGATACAAACACTGGAATACATGATGATGTAATCAAGCACCATTATTAGTTGGCATCGAGTTAGACTCTGGCTCATGATGACCAAGTACACACACAATGGAATAAAATGTGCTCTGGTCCTGTGCAAGCCCCCAAACCATTGTGAATCATAAGCTTTTCATTGGCTCATTTCAGAAATAATTGAGCCTGTTTCTCTCAGATGGAAGTCATCTCAACTACTCCACTCCCACTGTGCATGGTGCCACCCCCCAAACCCAATCCATGGCCTTCAAGTCAATTTTAGCCCACAAGAACCCTGTAGGTCAAAGTAGCGTGACCCACCATAGCTTTTCAAGGCTGCTAATCTGTTTTTTCTAACAATTTTATTGGGGGCTCTTACAGCTCTTATAACATTCAATTCATCCTTTGTATCAAGCACATTGTATACATGTTGCCATCTTCATTTCTAAATATTTCTGCTTGAACCCTTGGTATAAGCTCATCGTTCTCCCTCTTTTTTAAAATTTTGTTCCATTGGGGACCCATACAACTCTCATCATGATCAGCACACATTTCATTTGTATGCATACCATATTTGCACACCTGTTGCCATCATCACCCCCAAAACATCATCCCTCCACTTAGGTCTCCAGTACCAGATCCCCATATTTCCCCTTCTTCCCCCCTTCCCCATGAACCCTTAATAATTTACACATTGTTATTACTTTTTCATATCATACTCAGTCCGCTGTGTCTCTTCACCCACTTCCACACTGTCCATATTCCAGAGAGATCATATGTAGATACCTGCAATTGGTTATTCTTTTCCACTACACCCTCCCTTCACCCTCCCAGTATCACCAAATCCACCACTGGTCCCAAAGGGATCACCTGTCCTGAATTCCCCATGTTTCTGATTCCAGTGTATATCCCCTGGTCTAGCTGGGTTTGCAAGATAAGTCTGTTAATCCTTACAGAAGCAGATGGCTTTATCTTTCTCTTTCAGAGTGGCTGATGGGTTCAAAGGCTTGACCTTTGGTTACTAGTCTAACACATAACATATTGCAGCATCACCATGACTACATAAACCAACCATTAAAAGTAGACAATTAAGATTGCACAAAATAAGGACCTAAATGCCACTTGACAACAACAATTACATGTAGAGTTCAGCCCATTTTCTATATTAGTCCTGTTTTAAAGATGATGAAGTGAATTTAGGGTTACTCAGAGATTGGTTGTCAATGACAGGATTAATGAAAACTTTCTGTCTAAAGTTCTGAGAAAAATAAACTCAAGAAAGATAGTGTTTGGGGGGTGGGAATGGGAAGGCTTAGGAGGTCTTTTGTCCTCTTCATCACATTCATAACTAAATGTTGGCATGTTAAAAATGGATAAATTTTGGTATATAAACACAATGGAATACAATTTGGCATTAACAAATACCCATGAACCTTTGCGATACTTCATGACATGGATAAATCTGGAGGACACTGAGTTGAATGCTAGACAGTACTTGTCTAGGCGATGGGCAAAATGATATTAAAATGATAGGAAAATTGATCTTCCATTAGAAACAAAAGGAAATGAAATTGAAATTATAAGTATATGAAAGCATATATATATATATATATATATATATATATATATATATATATATATATATATATAAAAGGCCTTCCTGAGTAATTCCTCTTTCTTGCTCTTATCTTTAAATGTGGGCATTTCATGCTCTTATTTATCCTGGTCCCTTTGGAAATAACTTGTCACAGCATAAAGAAATGAGATAACATATGTAAACTGCAAGACAAAACACTGGTCCCTTGGCAGGCATTCAGAATTATTTACTTTTCTAGTCTACTTTCAGGAAATGAAGTGTCTGTTTGCTTAAGACCAAGGTTTTTAAACTGTGGACATAGTAGCTTGACCATACTCCAAAAATAAGTTAGAATTCTGAGAGTAGAGATATAGAAACTGGGTAACTAATACACACACATACACACTTTCTGATAAAGAAAATTCTCTTTGTTTTTCTTCTTCAGTTCCCCTCTCACTTCCCCATGCACATCTCACATACACTTCTCCACCACACACAGTAATCTCAGTAGAGTCAGGGACTTTTTTACTACTTTTAATCATGGTTGTGGAAGACTGAAATTTCTTGATAAAACATTTTTAGTCAAGCTTCTGTTAGTCCACCAAATGATTGGATGGGGTTATGCAAACAGGGTGTGTGTAACACTGAGTGGGGATGGTCGATTGAGCAATCTTTAAAGTGCTTTGAATGGTGAGAGAACCTGAGGGTCTTGGAAGAATGGTGCTACAGATTTCTGTCTTAAGTGGTGGTGGTAAGGGAAACCAGAAGCATCACAGATTATACCAAGAAGATTCAGAGTAGCAGCACTGAAACTATGGTGTACTGGCTCCTTATCTGGCTATGGAATTGTGGGACAGTGACTGGAGGGCTGGCTTTTTGGCCCATGGAGGCAAAAGTGAAGGGTCATGTGGCTGAGGGACTAATAGGAAGGACTTGACAACCATGTAGCTTCCAATGACTCTATCCTTCCTGTTTGCTGATCCTGACTTTGAAAAGTTGTTAACTTCCCTAATAAAATCTCTTACTGTGAGGCCTGTCTGTGAGCCCTGGGGGTCATTGCAATGAATAATGGAACTCAGCACAGATGTAGAGTGGTGTGGAAGGAACAACTGGTGTCAGAATAGGTAAAGAAGGAAGGATGTGTCTGACTCCTGTCTCATGGCAATAGGGGAGCCAGAGGAGGTCAGCCATGGCCTTCCATTGCCATGGATTGCAACGGTTGGAGTCTATGGTCAAATCTGGCATTGGAACACTCAGTGGTTGTGAGAAGTTAAATAGTGCAGTTCTCTCCTTGGCTCTGAGCTGAATTGACTGTAGTCACATTTGTGCTATTCTCTTCAAAAAGCTTCTTGCAGGAAATAAGATGTATTCAAGCCAATTAAGTCTTTGTGCCCAGGAGGATACTAAACAATTCCTGCCACGCCTTTTGAAAAGCATGGGTCCAACATTTCTCACCTACCTCAGGACAGAAACCTTCTCAGTTACCAACATCTATTTTACTTAACATTTTCCTTTCCTATACGTAATTATTCCTGATTTTATTAATCTAAGTGTTTCACTTGTTAGTGAATTTATATTCTTCTTTTGAAGTTTTTTTAGAGTTGCTCTGCCCAGAGGAATGTAATATATATGTATATATATTAAAGCAATTTTAGTCAAATTTAGGATAATAAAGGGCGATTAGGCAAAAAAAATGTTTAATGAATAGAAAACTTACGTTTTATCCAAGAAGTCCATGAGTGGTCTTAAGACAATCTCTGCATCCATTTCTGCGCTGTTCTTGTTGTTTGTGTTATTTCCATTTGTCCTCATTTGATTTAATTCAAAACTCATTTGTTTTACACACTCTTCAATTATATGCCGGAAACTAAAAATGAGGAAAATAAATACAAAAACACATGCCTTCGTTTGCCCAAGTATGTTTTCAAACCTAATAAGTATCGTATTTTTTGGACCATAAGACGCACCTTTTCCCCCCCAGAAGTGGGGGTAAATAAAGGTGTAGTTCCCCCAGAACATTTTAGTATACTGGTACTATTTGGTCCAGAATATTTTTTTCTTGCTTTCCTCCTCTAAAAACTGGGTGTTTCTTATGGTCAGGTGCATCCTATGGTCCAAAAATTATGGCATCGCCTTCTTCCCTGGGCTCTGGCACAAAAGAATCCAAATCCTGGACCATTTGAACCTTAAGTCCTTGGACCGGCATTTGAACCTTTTTCAGATTGGGGTCGAAGGTGGTGGTGGTGGTGGTGGTGATGGTGATGCTTTGTGGAAATGAGAATAGTGGAGACGCTGAAGAAGGGGTAGGGCTGGTGGCAGTGGGTGTATGTGATGGAGTTGGTGCTAAAAGAGGACACAAAAAGAGAGATATGCCCTGTCTCTCTAAGCAGAAGTCATCTGATGGAGCAGTTCTGTCTTTGCACTTCACCCGAACGTGCCTTTGCATTCCTCTATCACTTTTTGGTAGCTTTACATGAAAAAAGGTCTATCAATTTTTTATATTGAAAAGACATGTAATGAGTCTCAAATAAAATAAAACAGTGTCAGTCATTAATGACAGGCACTTTGTGGGCACACCCAAGGAGCCAAATACACAGGTGAATTCTGATGAAAGATTCCTGAATTCTCTCCTAAATTCAACCAATCGCTGATACTAAAGGTCACAAAGAATACAGTAAACCACAAAACCAAAATATAAAATACATGGTCAAATGGTGGCAGCATTTTTTAAAAACCCCAAGATCTTTTTATTTAAAAAGACTCATACCATTGAGTTCATTCCAGCTCCTATCAACCCGTTACAGAAAGGTAGATCCACCCCTCAGGGTGTCTGAGACTAACTTTTCACAGGAGTAGGAAGCCTCTTCTTTCTTCTGCGCAGTGGATGGGGGTTTCAAACTGCTACTCCCTGGCTAATGTGTAACCACCATGCCACCAGGGCTCTTTATTTAATAATGGAGCAGCATTAATTCACTTAGCTTCCTTACCCTTGTCTTCTCAGTGAGAATATACATACATCTTAGAACTAATAGTTGCCAGACAACCTAGTTGATTAAAGGTTCTCTTTCTTTAGTATGCTGGAGGGCTGAGTGGACTGAGAAAACTAGATCACTTATATAGCTTAGAAGCGTTCCTGAAAACATGTGTGTTTTCCGAGACTCGCATTTCATCGACTTCCTTCTGTGATCGACTGAAAGCAAATCTGACTTTTTTTCACACAAGGGACCAGGCCTGCTTGAAAGCCAAGAAGAGTGGTGTGCTTTTGGAAATGCAGAAAGCACAGGCGTGTGAGGTGTGCTGGCACCACCTCAGGGGCTCTCCATTTGAAGGCGCATGCTGTGTTATGGGTTTATATCAGGAGCCCGGGCACCTGGGATTCAGATGTTTGGTTTGGTCTACTCAGACTTTCCTAAGGTTACCCCGCCAGCTCCATAGAGAAGTTCTTAGTTGTGGGTTTTAATAACACGTGAAATTGATTTCTGGTAATTAATTATTAACCAAACTGTGAATTTAGATTAAAATGATCTAGTGTGACTTTATAGCATGCGCCTCTAATCATTATTCTTTGTGCTGTCAAGCATATCATGTGGGGCATTTATTCCTGTGATGCTGGCTTTCCTTGAACAAAAGTAGTAACTTCTTTCCAGTATTTAAAAAAAGTAACTCAGGGATGGGGGCTGGGTAGTCATGAGTGGCTGTATCTAGGTCAGCAGTTCTCAACCTGTGGGGCCAATCCCTTTGGGGGTCAGATGACCCTGTCACAGGGGTCAACCAATTCAGAACAGTAGCAAAATGACAGCTATTAAGTAGCAACAAAGATAATTTTATAGTCTGGGGGTCATCACCACCTGAAGAACCGTATGAAAGGGTCGCGGCTTTAAGAAGGTTGAGAACCACTGCTCTAGGTCAAAATAGCTAGCCTCCCAGGCAAAAGTCCTTCAGTGTCTGCCTGGGCCATCACTCAGTATTTCTCAACTGTGTTGTGTCCAGATGTTTCTCAAATGATATTTGTGTTTTATCCTTTGCATCACAAATATTCTCCCTTCAAGCAAAATAAAACAAAAATTAAAAGTTTGTGTTCCTCAGGATAGTTTGGACATATTATAGAAAGCAACTTCAGAATGCACTCTCTGCTTAGAATCTAATTTCTACTCTGTCTAGTCATCTTACTTTCTGCACAGTTCTGAACACCTCCAGTCTATTTCTGACCCTCTTTATCCCCATATTGTCTTTGCTAAATAAACACTAATTTTGTCTTCCTACCTTTTCTGCTAACCATATGAGTTCCAACAAGGAAAATAAGATAATCAACCCCCGCCCCCCACCTCAATCAATCCATTGAACTTAAAAGTGGATTCTGACTCGGGGTGACGCTATATAGAGGATCTCAGAGTATTAACCTTCACAGAGGCAAATAGCCGTATATTTTCTCCACAGAGGAGCTGGGAACCCACCTGTAGTTAGAAGCCTGATGCCTAAGCCCTGCCTTCAATGACTGAGCAAGACCCCAACAACAAAGGCCACCTCAAATCAGAGCCAGTGAGCCCCTGAATCTCTGGAGTGGTCTCTATCTAACTCTGGATAAGCAGAATCTTCAAATTGCTTATTAATTCCCATGATTAATAATGGGTAGGTAACACCATAAAGGTAGAAAAATTACTTTAAGCTGAATACAGCCAGGTTGCACTTGCCTCAGCGACAGGTGTGCATAGATGAGCTGCTGAAAGGGAAGTTCACAGGGTTAGGAACACACCTCTGCTCCTGAAGAGGAGACTAGAAACTGCACTCTGTTTTTCATACTGTGTCTCATTACTGTATGTGGGAAGAATCTGATTCTGATCATATCTTTTCCTTTTGAATCATTCTGATGATTTTTTTTTTGATGATGTAAAACACAAAATGAGATCAGGAGCTAGCCCCTGCTCTGAGAGACATTTTTTAAGTCTCATTAGAGAACTAAGCACATCATTTAAAATAATAAGTCACTATTTATTGAATATTTAAGGCAATTTCTGAACTACATTGAGGCATCTCATTAAAGATGTGTTTCCTATTGTAGGTAGTTGAACATTTGATGAAAAGAAGAAAACTTGGTTCTACAGGATCCAAAGGAAGTTGCTTTCACCTGAACTTCTCTTATACTGTTAGACAAGGGCTTATACTGTTCCACCAGGACTGCTTCTGCCTGAGAAACATTAGACAGTGCTGCCACAAAGGACACAGATGAAGATGTGTAAATTGGTCTTTAAACAATTGTATTTAGTTAGCGGAGGGAAATGGCATTTTCATGAACAAAAAATTAACAGAAGTACTTAGGCCATTTACCTTTCTCCATAGGTAACACTGAGCTCATCCAAAACCCCACTGAGTTTAACTTGCAATTCTTTGAGAACAGTACTGGCCTCAGAATCTAGCTGTAGAGAGACCAGAAACAATATTACTTTGAGGTACTAAGAAAAGTAGGCTTTCAACTTACAAGCACTTAGACTGTAAGGTAAGTTTCAAACAATACACATAAACATATGTATTTTTACTTCTTCCCTGGCCCCTCACCCCTACCCCATCTCTGAAATGAAGTGCGAAAACACCTCTGAGTTTAGGAAATTGCAAAGAAACCAGGTTTTCTATGCCCAAACCAGAATGTCACCACTTGCTTATAAAGAAAGGAGTTGTAAGCTACCCAGCAGTGGGATGCAAGGCAGGACAAAACATCTAGATCTCAAATAGAATTTCATAATTCAGAAACTCTAGCATGGATATCAGTGTAATGTATATGTTACTGCAAGCTATATTCCAATCTTTAATGTTCTGTGTATTTCCCATTAAGAAATTGGGAAATTGATAAAAAATTAAATAAAACAACTAAACTTTTGAGTTCTAAGTTGTACATTACTTTGAATTGCTTTCATACATTCTTAACAACTGAATTAAAAGTAGTAAAATAAGTTATTCAAATACAACAATGCTCTTTTAGAAATGACAGATTTGTCTTCTTTTCGAAGATGAAAGTTTGCGACTTAAGATCTAAAGTTTAACTTTTAAAAAAAATTTCCTTCAAGCATTCAAATATTTTATAGCTTGGGGAGCAGATCATTTAGGACATTTGAGGGCCCAAAAGAATACATCAGGTAGGCAGGTGAACTTGTGTTGATGCTTATTATTATAGTGATGGCCTTAGAGAGACAACTTTTCCTTTTTCCAAATTTCAGATTTTCAAATAAAGTTAATCAATATTTAAAAAAGGAAAACCTTATACCATAAATAAGAGCCAATACCTCCAACCTTTTCTTTGGTTTGTATAGTTAAAGTGAAGGAACAATACACATTTTACCACGTATTTTAAAATGATTGATACCATTTGCTAATGTTTTGGCAAGCTAATTTCCAATAAGCTGACTTAAAAACAGACAGACTATATCAAGTAGAAAAACATTCAGATAGATGCTAAGTTGGAATAATTTCTGGAGTGAAAGCCAATGGAAGATTTTATTTATCTATTTGAGCCTTGAAAACTGAATTTCATATCCTGGGTACCAGTAATTCTTCCCAAAAAGAGTCTATTATTGATAGAAAATGGGGGGGGGGGAGTAGGATTAAGCAAACATTTAGGAGTAGATTAAACACAAGGATGGCTTAATATAAAAGAGACTGAATTCAATACAACATAAATGTGGGAGTTAGTTTAGAACTGTCTAATAGTGAGTAGCCTTTTGAAAGAAGTATTATTTCAACTCTCAGCAAGTACATAGCTCTAGGTTGTACTCATGTAACTGCAAAAACTGGAATGGAAAAGGAAATTGAGATCAGCTTTAATTTAATCCAGGCAATTCCAGAACTGGTTAGTTTCCATCTCCTCAATAAGAACCAGTGATTCTGCTGGTTTCTTTTATTTTTTTTTCCTCTGGCGACATCATCCAGTAGGCTCACAATTTTTGCCCAAAGATTCCCTGGTCATGACAACAGATGCTACCCTGTTGTCTGCTCTTTAGTCAACCATAACTCATAGAGACCTTAATTAGAACTGCTCCAGGGGTAGAATATTTTGAATATTCTTGAGTCTCATATTTAGGAGAGTACTCAGTTCCAAACATATGCAAAGCAGTGAATTAGGAGGTGTTTATATATAAAAAAATACCTGAGATGGATAAACATTTGAACACAATGAGCCCAACAAACTAGGGTTTCCAATTCTTAAATGTGAAGTTATTCGTAGACTGTCCAGGCCCAATCCTAGATGAACTTACTGAATGTTTTTTATCTTATTTTCCTTCTACTGCCCCAATATGCATTTTCATTTTATTTCCTTAGCATAAATATTAAAAGTAAAGGATGAGAGAATTCCTTCCATTTGGTTTTCTTCAGGCTCTAGAGATCTTCTGTTGGGGGGCGGGGCAGGGGGAGATCTGAGGTAGTAGTCCACCCACAAATCCATCACTTCTAAGAAAATGGCTCTGAGAGTAGCTTTTCCTTCAGGAAATGGTTTGGTTTTGTTTCCATTTAAAAGAACATTTCATTCTCATATTAATGTAAAACATACATTGTACATTGTTTGCTCACCTGTTAAGATAATAATCTTACATTCTCATTCAAAAGTGCCTATTTTGCCAGGATGAAATTATGCTATTTTCCTATGAGGTCATTTTAGTACACCTGGGATGTTTTGTGAATGAAAATTTATCATTGAATAATTTGTCATCCCTTGAAACTGTCGAACTGTCACATCTTAAATATGAGATGACAGCTTCCATTTCTTGATGGAAGTAGGTGGAAACAAAATGTTTCTGCCTATCACATAACCAAGCTAAAACATGTAATGCTAAGTACTTAATATTTGATTAAAATCATACGATTAAAACAGTAATTTGGGGGCCAATAAACCTAGTTGTTGCAAATTGCAAGCTTCTTGCAAAAATAAAATTATAGAGCTTAAATACCATACACATATCATTACAAAATGATTTATTCAGGCAGCAAAATTACTAGTTCAGTTTAGCTGCATTTCTTGTCCAGTTAAGTCTGTATTCCAGCAGACTTTCTAAAGTTTATTTAAAAAAAGTTTATCAAAAAAAAGAATAAATGGCATTTGAGATTTCATTATCTAAATCACCAATAGTATATCTTACAACTTATTATCTATCTACTTTGGAATATAGCCACACATTTTATTTTCCTATAAAGGTTTAATGTCTAATTTAGCTAAGCAAGTAATATGATATCAAAATTTCTATGCAGAATTCCTGTTAAAAGCAAACTGAAGTAATTTCTAGTATTAAAATTACAAGAAACTTGCTTTAAATAGGAAACTGGGTTAACATTTGAACTTAACAGACTAGCACAAAATACTTAATAGAAAGGTTCCTGGTAAAGATGAGTACTCAATACTGACTCAACAGAGTAGAATTGCCCCTGTAAGTTTCCGAGACTGACAGTTTATGGAAGATGAGTACACACAATAAAAATGTGTTAATACTGACTCAAATTCTGAACGGAGCATTAGACTTGCAAAATATATTTCATTACCTTTGCAGCAAAACATTTGAGAATTCTGATATCTTGGCTGGTAATTTCAGAATGGAGTAGAGTCACCTATAGGTAGTATTGGAGCTTTTACATCTTTAGGGCAGTTTACACCCCAAGTAGGGGTAATATAATGAACTCATCTGGGAATGACAGCAGGAATGGCATCCTATTGGTCCTTTGTCTCTTGGCTACATTCACTTTTCTTTTCAGGACAATTCATTTATAGTCTCTTTTTGTATCTTTCCACTATTTTTTCCCCATTTAGTAGCTCTAGTAACTGCACTAACAACCTTTTAGAATATAATATTGTCTTCCATTTGTTCTCTTAGAAGTCTGCCCCTTCCATGAAACTATCTTAATTTTTCATGTTGGTGTATGTCCTGACACCAAAAGTTTGAAGGAGGCATGCAATACAATTAAAAGCATGAAAGAATTCCCTCAAAGAGGCAACTCTAAAATCCAGAATTTCTTCCTTCTTCTTGGAATCTTGCTTTCAGTATTAATAAATGCTTTTGCATTTGAAATCCTTCACTTCTTCAGTGACCATATATCATAGAGTTTCTAAGACAGTTTGGATAACAAGTATTTTGTCTCATTGCCAGGAAATATCAGATTACATCTTTTTTTGTTGTTGTTCTTTGGGGGGCATCACTGGCCCCTGGTGGTGGGTGTAGGAGGCCCTGCCTTGTTCCTAGATTTGAACTTCCAACCCAGTGGGCTGCAGTCCTGTGCACAACCACTACACCACCGGGGCTCAGCCCTCAGAAGATATATTTTGCAAGGTATGTGTCTTTTTTGGGGTGGAGGGCATCACTGCCTCTGGTGGTCATGGGCGCTATCCAGTGCTGCTCCTCAGAGCCGCGGGTGGATTTGAACCGCCAAGCTCGCGGGCCTCAGTCCCGCACTCAACCACTTACGCCACCGGGGCTCAGCCCCAGATAACATCTTAACATTTGTTTGGCTCTGAACATGTGGTCATTTGACTTACTCAGCATGGTTTTGTGTTGGCTTACCAGAACAAAATCTTACCCCGCAGAACCTAAACGAAATGTTTGGTTGCTATCATCTTCTTAGCAACAATTGTTAAACCAATGATCAAGTTGTTGTTAGAGATATAACCTCTCGATTGGAAAGTGACATTTATAATCTTCAGACAGCTAATTATTCTTAAAAACTAAAGACTTTTCATGTGGAAGAAACAATCTTTATGTCCTCATTCCCCTTATCATTTATTTTAGCAGTCTGCTAGTTCCTTTCCTCCTATTTGACTCATTTGCATTAAGGTTCTGTTATTTGCGCAGTTAAAGAAAAGGGTTTCAGGAAGGAAGATCACTCCCCTTGCACACCTACCCACAGGATCCAAAATGTGACCATGAGTACAGACTTTTGAAACCTTCACTATTACCTCAATGGAAAAGAAGGCATCACAACAGTGTGCCAACCACTACCACCTCTGGACTACAGACTCCCAAATCATTTAAAGCCTGTTCAGCATGCCTGAGCATATGTTACACACTGAAGTGCTTTCTTAGACTTTCCCCATGGGGTGGTCCACAGTTAATAAATGAAGCTTACTGCCCAGGTCTACACAGGATAGCTTGTCTTTGATTTCACTAACGGCAAATAGTTATTCAAGTCAATGTTATCTTTGGCTCATTTCTCCAGAACTACTTTCATTTGGGTGGCAAATAATTCTGATTCTTTCTCAAATGTTTGTTTCTTTTGTGTAGTCCTTATTTCCACAGCCCTTTAGCACAACTTTTCCATCCAGGCCATTACATCATTTGTTTCCAAATCGTTTTCCTATTTCCCGTTTCCCTGGGATTCCAATTGCTCCCCCAGGGCTGCTTTCATCAAGCACAAGTCTCATCAAGGGACCTGCTGAGTCCTTCAAGTTGACTTTCAACCAGGTGTTTGCTTCAAAAAAGTTCTCAGAATCTACTAGGATTCCTGCTGGTTTTTTATGTTGTAAAGGTCATACTTGTCCAGAATTTGCATCTATCCAGAACTTATCTATTACATTAAAGTCTAGTTCAAGTTAAAATCTGATTGGGAGATTAATGGTAACTCCCTAGTGAATCCAGCATGAGATTACTCTCCTTGATATGCCCTAGATCATGTTAAATAGCTTTGCTGTGTGTGGTAGTTACACAATTTCATGTCAACTTGGTAAATAAAAATGAAAGGGTGGAGTTTAGCTTATCATCCAAGTCACAGCCTGATATCTCTTTGTGGACTTGGCCTTCTCATGGAGATCCTTGGAACTCTCTCTCTGCTACCCATTTCTGTTTACAGGCCACATGGGGCCATGCTGATGGCAGCCAACGTGCTGGAGATGGTTCTACCACCACTAGATACATAAGATTTTCTAAGCACAGACCTGTTATCTGCTTGCATTTGACATCATTGCATCTGTTGCAAGAGTCTGAAGAGGAATGTATAGATTAGCATTGGACATACGGGCTAATATCGGACTAATGGACTGGGGTAGGATGTTTTCTTAATATACAGTTACTCTTTGATATAAAGCTCTTTCTAGTCCACCTGGCCTAACATCCTCTGATATTGTCAGAAATGAAAGAATACATGGTCCTCTTTACTGCAAACAAATGTGCACCATCTCTTACAATGATGCCTCTGCTCACCACCCTCATTTTCAAGAATGTTCTTTTTAGGAAAGGCCCTGTCCCCAAGTCTTTTAGGTTCATTTTAGGTATACTCAAATCTCACGACTATCAAATCAACTCCAACTCATAGTGACATTATAGGACAGGTTAGACCTGCCTCCGTAGGCTTCCAAGGCTATAACTCTCACAGGAGCAGAACACCTCATTCTCCTGCAGAGCAGCTGCTCACCTTGCAGTTCCAAGGTGCTGGTGTTGCAGTTAGCAATCCATTATGTGACCATTATGCTAAAAGGACTTTTTTAAAAGGGTTTAGACTATGGCTTTTTGAAACTTAGTATTCACATTCATATGAACTCTTATATAAATCATGCTTCTAACCTCTAGGATTAAAAAAATCTAAACAGAAGTAATTGTCTCCCATCCCTTTTGGGAGTTGCCTTTAAGATATAAACTTGAGTTCTTCAGCCCAGGTAATTGAAGAACAGATAAACAAACAAAAAGACTGCTTTATCCTTTATAACACTCGCAATGTAAATTTGAGTTAGTGAAAATGTGACCAATTTTAGATTTCTATTTCTCAAAAATTCTCTTTGAATTAAGTGATCCTTTAAGCTTTGCATTGATGACATTATTTTCTCTTAATTCCCGCCCCCCCTTCTTGCTGACAGCACATACAGACCCCATCTATGGATTGATAACAAGTCACATGTCTTTATAATAACAGAATTTTAGAATAAAGTGAATTTCAAAATTCCCACAGCGCCATGATTTTTCATTGATGGGGGAAATACATATATCTAGAAAATATCACTCTTTTGGAGTAGCATGAAGATTGAAATATGTCACTCTAAGAAACTATATTATTTGAAGGAAGTCAATGCTGACAACATATATGTAATACATATATATGTGTATATGGAACTTTGGCTCTATTAACTTCATCTATAGGCTGATTTTTCACATCTGGATGGGGCAATAAGTCAGTAAGAGCACCTGTGAAACAAATTTATGGCCAGAATTTTACTCTGTAAAACTTGCCCTTTTTGCCCTCTGGTGCTCTACCTTCCCATTCTACTGGTCACCTGACTACCTCCTTCTCTGAAATGGTGAGCCACTGCTGAAAGGCTTGAATATCATCTGTTTGTCTCACTGAACCGGGCACTTGTTGAAGACAGAAAGTGAATTTCTTGGAAGTCTTATTTCCGGGACAGGCCTGAGCAGCACTCTGCCCGGTGAAGAGAGGGAGGATTGTCTGAGCTAAAGGAGCCAATGTTACGAACAGCTGCCTTATTTTCCTTTCTTCTTAATGTAAGGGAGGCTAAAAAGATCGGATAGGATCACAACAGGACAATGTGACAGGGTTATTATAAATAATGGCAGTTTAAGTAAACTGTTTTTCTGTCCCTTTGGGCTGTGACTTGTATTTTCCTTCAAGTTTGCTTAAGGGTCAAGGAAAGACTAGTTTAAAAAGAATCTTGGAGGTAAGTGGGTGCCCCTGTGACCTTTCTGGAAAGCTCTGGAGAGCAGGGTTAACGATCAGCCTGCGCCCGAGTCTATGCTTCTTTTGGCCCTGGGTCTGCAGCCTGGAAACCTCTTAACCTCCTCAGTAAGCCTCCTCTGAATTTCACAAGCTGACTTTCAGTGCGCTGAACTCCAGGTGGTAATAGTGCTCGAATCTTAATTGTATTTATTAAATCCCCACAACGCAATTTGCCCTTCTGGCCCTCATTATTCTCTTAGCTTTCTATTAAGACCAATTTTGTTAGAGAGTGAAACAAGGTAATGTCTTCCTGCTGCCAAAATAAGGAGCTCTAATCTCCAGCCTTTAAGCCTTCTTATCTAAAGTCATAAAACAAAAAATAACTGGTTATGCATGTAACTGATTTCAGCTGAATATTCTCTTGCTTTTGAATGTTACCATAAGAGGCCAGAGGTATGAGCTCCTGCTTGGAGTTGCTGCTGGATGAGCTGTTAACAATCACAACTCTCATTGGAAGGCTTGATTTTAGAATTCAGAAAGTGTTGGGTGGGTTCCACCACCCTGGGCCTCCCACCATCTTTACTCCTTTTCTTGGGGGTCGGACTCCCCTGAGAGACTTTAAGTGAGATCTGCACCTTGGCATTGGCCAGTGTCTACTGAAATCCAGGGAATCTAAGAAGGACTCAGTAGATAAATATTAGTGGACTGAGTCAGCGATGGAGCGAAGCCTGTCTTCAAGTTCTGTGTGCTCTCACGTGCTTTCCACAGGGTCTGCCTGCCCAAGGCTGTCCATACGGCTTCTGAGCATCACTGTCGGCAGTTGATAAACGGTGCTTCTGCTATCATTGTTGGACATTTACAAGGCCTATATTGGCAGGATTTTCCCTTCTCTGTGGGAGACCCAAATTGGATTCTTGGCCAATGTAACTGTTAAGTACCTGCCACCGATCGTTCAGGGATGACTTGTATATTGGTACGACACTGAACAGATTTCAGCTGAGCTTCCAGACTAGGGATAAAGTTCTGAAAAATCCGTCAAGGAAACCCTCTGGAGCACACTTCTATTCTGACAGCTGGGGATGGGGGAGGGGGTTTTCAAAAAATTCATGGAAAAAAATCCATGATTACTCAGTTCCATGTTTCACAATCTCTTTGAAGCCTGCACATATATGTCAGCTGTCTGGCTGATTGCCTCGGTGCTTCTGATGCAATGGAAACTGAGAACCACTGACAGGGGCAGTGATTCCCTTGAATAATGATCTTCCATATTATTTTGCGTGAGCAAATACAAAATTGACAGGATAGGCTAAGAAAAAAAATGAAACCAGTTAATTTCTCTCCTGCCTGGTCAGGATAATGACAATGCCCATATGGCTAATAGGTTTTAAAGTGAATTTACATCAGCTACAAGAGCATATTTTGGGGCACCCTGATGTAATTTTTAATACACCCATCACATTCATCTTTAAATTGAAAAGAGTAATTGGTATGCATCTCTGAAACCAAACAGTTGTCATATTTAACTGTTCACCAAAAATACGTATATTTTCAGGGTGCTGTGGATATAGTCTTAATTCACTGCTCATCTCTATCCCAGAAACAAGTGAAATCTACACACAGAGATGCTCACCATTCTGATGTGAGTCAGGATTGTTTGTTCTTGTTTTGAGACATATATAAAAAAGATATCCCTAATTGAACTGCTTTCTGATCAGAGTGAGAGAATTGAGCTGAACAAATACTCTCTTTTCCTCAAGTGTTTAAATAATGGATAACCTTTAGAAACCAAATGACTATTAATCAGTCAGCAAGCCTATAGTATAGACCCTACCCTCTTAAAGGTGAGCATACCAATGCAATATTATTAAGGAGTGATGTCTCTTTTGCTTACATGGCAGAGTCATAATTCTAAATCAATGACCAAGATACAATTACTGTCTAACTTCAAAACGAGTATCTGAGGAGAAATTACATTTTGAGTAATGTAATTTTCTTTATAATCTAATGCAAATTAGAGTGCAGGTCAAGGAAACACTAAGTTCTTCCCATAAGATGTAGCAATATGTTTATAGATTAGGGTATTTACTTATAATTGATGCAAACCAAGTTATAGTTATGAAATAAGTAAGCCACTAAAATAAAACAAAATACACACATTTCACATTTGAGTTTTTTAGTTTTCACAAGACTAAAAAAGCAATCATTCACTGATGAATGGAAATTCATGTATGGCATCCTGATCAGCACTTGGCTGATACTGTGTTATACACGGAGAGATATTGCTGTAGGGGGTGTAGTATGAATAATTTAACTGCTAGCTTGGTTTATAACATCGGTTGACAATTTTACTTGTTTTACTCTAAAAGTTCACTGTCACAAATGTCAACCAGGGCTCATAGTGACCACGTAGGGTAGAGGAGAATTGCCTCTGTGGATTTTTGTGATTGTAAAACTTTGCTGATGCAGAAAGTCTCATTTTTCTCCCTCTGAACTGGAGGGAGTCCATTTACTTGTGGAGTCAAAATTTTGATCTTCAAGTTAGCAACACAATGTGTCATCCATGATGCCACTAGGTCTCCCACCTTTTACATAGTCCCCAAATTGAATGGACATAAAAATAACTTTTAATAATCAACCAAACAGCAGATTCATAGTATCTTATTCTTAAAGATTCATTTCTTTTCTGTTGATATGGAACATTTGATATTCTGAAATAGACTTTCTCTAGAAGAGTTTGTGTTATTTATCCCAGACATATTCAAGATGTGTGCAAGGAAGTGTTTTGGGAAGATCACTCTAAAGAGAAGAAATTCAGCGATTTGCTTTCGTGCTTTGAGTCTAACTAAGCACAAGAAACCAACTGCACAATGTGTGCTCAATCACAAACAGTCATTGCTTCAGTGACTGTTTTTGAGACCTTATCAAAGATATCACCCTTCAATTGTCATAGTATTAGTCAATATGTACAGCGTGGGTTCCATACAGAGAATGAATCTTTCCACCTTAAGGGTTTTAATAACTCCTTCCATGTCCAGAGGCCATGGAGGCTGATCCTGCAAAGAAAGAGCAGCTACCCAGACACAGTGGTTGGGCCAGAACAGCAGAGAGCTGCAGCAGCATGCAGCCATGCCTGCAAGCAGCATTGGAGGCAAGCAGTACTGGCAATAGTAGCCAAGCACTGACACATGGCATGAAAAACTCTTTTTAGCAAGTGCACAAGCAGTGATTTTCTGATTAGGTTATTGTAGCAAGACATATACATCTTAGCACAGTTGAGGGAAAAATTACTAAGAAGTACCTAAAAGAAGAGTACAATAAATGCTAGAAGGTAGCTTTTAGCAATACCAGTCATGGCTTTACAACCAGTTCCACTGGGAGGAGGAAACTGGGGATTGGCATTTCAACCCAAAACCCATTACCTTGAAATGATCATGATGAAAAGACTCCATAGGACACTGTAAACTGCCCCAGAGGATTTCTAAGGCTGTAGTCTCTATAGAAACAGATGTCTGCATGTTTCTCCTTGAGAGGCTAGTGGGTTCAAATTGCCAATCTTTTGGATAGCAGTCAAGCACTTAATCACTGAGTGATCACGACTCCTTAGAATTGACACCAGTGGGTATTCCATAACCTTCAAAGGCCATTGAACATGTTTGTAGTAAATGCTGCACATACTTTTCCTACCAAATGGCTGATTCTGCCATTCTCAATATCCTTTTTATTTTATTTATAAAACCCTCTAGTTATGGACTCCAGCTAGATACTTTTATATCAGTAGGTAATGAAACAGTATTGCCTAGTATTTGAGATTCTGGTGGTTACAGCAGTTGGCCACCCTAACAGAGTTGAGCATTAAGGAAGATGGTTTCTGCCAGGGAGGAGGCATGCTATTCTCATATTCGGGTCAATGGGCTTTGGCTTCGGGCCGTATAAAAATTGCCTTCAGCAACTGAAATTAAGATTCTAAAATGGACAAGAAGAAACTGCTTGTAAGAAGCAGAAAGAAATAGAACAGTAAAAGGGAGAGGTGGAACGAGAAGGGAAACATTTAAATGAAAGAATGTAATGAGGATCAACATTATCCTTCTAGACAATTACTCTGTTGAAATCTAGACATTCATTTCTGTTATTTGTGAAGGGGTACAGCAAATAGAAAGCTGTCATGGGAAAAAGAGAGAAAGCACCACTACAGAATGCCTGCCTTCATTATTTTCTCCACTAAGAAGAACACTGTGCATTTGCCACATATCTGAAGCCAAGACTGCAATGTGAGGCCAGTACATTTCAAGTTCACAACTAGGTGGAAAAAAGCCTATCTTTGTTTCACTCTTTGTGTTGATTATTCAGTCACAGGTGGTTGAGCTCACAAAAAAGTTTCCTGTACACACAGGTTTGCTTGATCTCATTGGTATGTCTTTTCTTATTTGTCAGATAATATTCTGCCTAGCATAATCTTTTATACTTTAGGGTTTAACCACAGAGAGCTAAGGAAATAGTAGTGAGCCAGAGAAGAATATTCAGGAAATAGGCAGCTTTAAATTTACCTTCATACTTAAATGATTACTGGTCTTTCAAATTTGCTGACAGTTGATACAGGATTTTCCACAAGAACTCAGCAATGTCTTCAACACTTTCTCAAATAGTAGACAGTCTTAAGGTCTGAATATAAAACACCACTAAAACCTGAGGGGGAAATCTCAGTTATGATCCTCGATTGCTTGTGCTCACCTAATTAAGCTGATGGACCCTAAAAAAATGAAATCGATCCTCTCAAGCCTCACCAAAAGCATGGACACAATTTGGGGAATGGAGCCTTATTTTTCACACTGCACTCAAAGCACATCTCATAAAAGTTCATTTTCTTAAGTCTGGCACCATCACACGTGTTCTTAATGCTTCTCATTTGTAGGAAGTTCGAGGTTTGGAGAAGGTGAAATAGGTGCTGAGAAGAAATGTATAAATGTCTCTTTGGGTTTAAAAGCTAGGTCAAATATAAAGAGGTTAAAATTGTAAAAGCAACATTTGCTGGCTTACACTGTTTGGGGATAAAAAGGGCCATTTGCTTTGAAAGCCAGCCTCCTCCTTTACATAAGTTGCAAACATCAGTGCAGCAATCAACAATATGTGTAATTCTCAAACAGAAATATCCCCTCCCCCCACTCTTTACCTAGCCATTTTCAAGGGACTTTGTTTTATGGGTGGGAGAAAGTGGGCAGGTGTCTGTCCAGAGAAGCTCTGTTCTATGATCCTCCATCTGGGTGTCCTCCAGGTCCCCAATCCCTTGGGGGCTTATTTGTGGCAGGCAGGAGGAGGCAGATACACAGCTAAGTTTTAGCTGTTTGCCAATCCAAACAAGCAAATGAGAGTAAGTAGGAAGTTCAATGGTCTTTAGGTTGCAGGGCTAAAAAAGTGAAAACAGCCGGAAAAGAATAAAATGCTTACTATCACAAACCTCATAAAAGAATCGTTCTCCTTCCTTCTTCTGCTCATGGAATCGCAAGTCAAAGATGTAGGACAAAGACACAATACATTACAGACACAGTACACCACACACTGTTGACCAGATATTTTCAGATGTGAACAACAAAACCAAGAATTCATCAAGGCACTAGCACCACAAAGCATCTTTCAGAACACACATCAATAACAAGCTGACACTGTCCAATACAGTAAAAGACACATCTACAATTGGTAGAATTAGTACAGATCATTAGCCTAAATGTTTAATTGTGTATATGTAAACATATCTATAGATATATATGTTTAAACGGGCTTCAAATAGATTCTTCTCCTATTCACACTTCTTTTGTATTTACTGTTCTGATGAAGATAATATCATCTTACCTGTTCATGAGATTTTGAGGTTATTAACATTGTTCATGTTTGAGTTCTTGTCATGTTCATAGTTATCATTTAAAAATGAAAGAAACTGTCTATATGCTTCTAATGATCTCTAAGTAGGTGTTCAGCAAATGCATGGCAAAAATATACCCACCTCTTTCCCTCCCATGG
Source organism: Nesogale talazaci (assembly GCA_004026705.1). Lineage (NCBI taxonomy): Eukaryota > Metazoa > Chordata > Mammalia > Afrosoricida > Tenrecidae > Nesogale > Nesogale talazaci. The sequence goes on along the minus strand of PVJH01000029.1, from coordinate 548,327 downwards.
ATTCAAACATTTTTTCCAGTTGGACTCGCAATTGTTGAATGTTATTCATCAGGATACAAGGCTTTAAGTAAAGCAAAGAAGAAAAGAGAAGTGTGAGAAATGTACATACTTATTACTGATTGAATTTCCTTAAAAGTGTTTTTAAACAGCTCTTACTATAGCAAAGGGGTGTTTGACAAATGTAATCATTCTACTACTTAAGCTATGATTTTTAACAGTTAACAATAGAAAAGAATAATATAATGGTCTAGTGGTCACACATGAAAATGTATAAATGAATGTTTCTATGTCTCACAGTTCAAATTTGAAACAACACAGGTGTCCTTCAAAGAGTGAATAGTTAAGCAAAAGTATTACATTCATATTATGGTATATCTAGTAATAGAAATAATAGATTTTTATAAAATTATTTTTCTGATTAATGAACAAAAACAATCCCTGATTGTCAGTCCTTGGACAACATCCAGATAGGGATATGTAATTTTATTTGGAAATTATCAATTAAAAATGACAGGAACTAAAGGAAAAGTTAATTTGCTGTAATTGAAATATTACCTCTCAAAATGTTGGCTAGTAATTTTTATAAAAACCTAATCTACTGATTTTGAATCATTTCTCTAGGGTAACAATTGCCTTATTGCAAACACAGACATGTGAGTTAGAGTCACTCATCTTAAATTATGTAGGAACTTAACCTCAGTTAAGTTCAGAAAGACCCCAATGAAAAGAGATCTGGCCTGAGGCAAAGGGTTGTAGCACTTGTCTATATATGGGCCCTAAGCAATCACTGTCTGTTCAGGATGGGTCAGTTATTTCATATGAAAGAAGACACAAAAGCAGGTACTGGCTGCAATAAAAGAACATTTACATAGCTGGGATCAAGATAAGAATAGAAGCTTAATTTCCCCCTGTAAATTAGAATAAGGTCACTTTAGAAAGCAAGTAGAATACTTTGCAAAAGTCAGTGACATGGTTAAAACAATAATACAGTCTTTGCATTGATGAGAGTAAGCATCTCTGTGACATACAGTAACATCCTTTCCATGTTTCCCTTTCACTCATTATTGGCTCATTTCCCAGGAAATTTGAAAAATAGATCATTTATGTGTGCGTGTGTGTGTCTTAACCTGCCACACCCTGACATGATCCTTAGGAATCAATATGCAGCAAGTATTAAATGACTTGATAATTAGTTCCAATTCCATATTTCAATAGAAAATTAACCTCTGCATGCACTTCTAACCCTATCCCAAAGATTCGTATTTCTGTTATTGTTATATTTCTGCCTCTTTGAAAACAAGAAATCATGAAACGTTTCAAAGCATTTACTACATGTAAAGCACTATGCTGGGGTCTCAGCAAGAAGCTGTGCAGAAAGACACAGCGCACTACAGTGACATGCACACTACATTTGAGGTCAGCTGATGAGAGCGTCAAAAAGAAAATCTTACAACAAAGAGCCATGTAAGTGATACAAGGATAAAATATAAGGAAGAAAATGCTATGCTCTCAATGGTGGGTAAGATTCCAAGAGGCAAGGAGGGTGATTTCAGTAAGGTGTTCACATGGTGAATGAACCACAGTAGCAACTGAGAAGTACAGGGAGTCTTTTAACAACAAACTGCTGGAAAAATCCAGAGTTAGGGAGTTACCAGACTGCACTAGAGAGAGATGTGAAGGAAAATGTAGACTGGAGGTGAATCATGATCTAGACACCAAATAGTATGTGAATTTTTTAGCCCAAAAGAATCATTTGAAGTGTTCAGTTTTGTCTCGTTTTGTTGATTTTTAACAGTCAGAAATTATTTTTTTAAACTCAGCAATAAAGAAGAATCTCAAGTAATTTGTTTTTTTTGGTATGGGTCTTTAGGAAGAAAATTCGATAAATTTCTAAGAATGAAATACCATAGTGCTACAGATAAAAGAATTTCTAAGTATTAAGTGCCACATATTATAACAGTAGCAATTGTCTTAGAATTTACTATTTGAGCACTTTATTAAATGTCATTATATAAAAAAGTATATACAATAACCAAGTGGGATTCATATCAGGTGTGCAAGTTGAATAAATAGAGCATCCTATTGTCTGGTTTCTGTTTGCAGGAGGAATGCTTTCAGCTTTTTCACAGTTGAGTGAAATGTCACCCTTGCGCATTTCAAATAGGATCTCTGTTATGTTGAGAAATTCCCCTTCTATTCCTATTTTTTTGAGCAGTTACCAGGAATACGTGTTGTATATCATCAAATGACTTTCTGTGTCTATTGATGTGACTACATAGTTCTTATTTTTTGTTTGGTTAAGCTGGTGGATTACATTGATTGTTTTGTGATGATGAGTCAGCATAACAAATTAGGAATTTAATTTTCTTAAGTGTTATATCAAATTCATAATTCAAAAGATTATGCAGGCTTTAAAATCAGGTAAAGTATGTGTGATTATGTGGTAGTTACTTAATCTGCTGAAAATCTGGGATTAAGAGTGAAGGGGTGGAGTCTAGTCTGTCAATAGAATCATAGCCAGTGAGGCCTCTGTGTGGGCCTGGCCTTCTTCTGAGAATTCCTGGAAATCTGGTATTTTCCTCCTTAGAAATGGGTCTCTCTCTCTCTCTTTTTCATGGAACAATGTGAGTGCCCTGAGCTGGAGAAGCCACATGAACCTACTCTGATGCAACCACATTTCTGAAGCAGGAGAAACCACATGGAGACACCTGCCAGTGCTGAGATGGTGACAACACCCCTGGATCCAAAGACTTTCTACCCACTGACCTCTGATCCTCCTGCATTTGACGTCATTGCAAGGGTTTTTGAGTCTGAAGAGGACTTTGTAGATTGGTGTCAGACATACGGGCTAATCTCAGACTAAGGACTTGATCTGGACTAGAGTGGGATGCTTTCTCAATGTTCAAATGTTCTTATACACATGTGAGACTCCCTGGATTTGTTACTCCAGGCCAGTGTTTCTAAACCTTTCTAATGCTGTGACCTTTAATACAGTTTCTCATATTTTGGTGACTCCCAACCATAAAATTATTTTATGACCATAATTTTGAATCATAATGTAAATATCTGATATGCAGGATGTATTTTCATTGTTAGAAATTGAATATAATTAAACAATTAAAGCATAGTGATTAGTTACAAAACAATATGTAATTATATATTGTGGAATATTTGTGTTTTCCAATGGTCTTAGGCAACCCCTGTGAATGGGTTGTAGGACCCCCAAAGAGGTCACGACTGACAGGTTGAGAACTACTGCTCTAGTCTACCCAGACTAACACAGTATGTAGCAGGAATGTATTCTCTCATGATTTTTATTCAATCTGTATGCTAAACAATTATAGAAGCTGGTTTGCACGAAGAAGATATGAAAGTAAAGATAATTTATAAATTACCAATAGTTCATATAGGAGAGAGGGTGGGGAATGGAGATAAAAAAATGAGGAGCTGATATCAAAGGCTCAAGTGGAAAGAAAATGTTTTGAATAGGATGAAGGCGACATATGTACAAATGTGCTTAATGCAATGGGTGGATGCCCCAATAAAATGATTTATTAAAGTAAGAAGTTTTTAAAATAGGATCTCAATTTAGTCATGATGTATAAATTTAACCACACACTGTCAGCATTCATTACAAGGCTATGTTATTATAATGTGAAAAATAGATCTTTAGAGGTATTGTCCAAAATACAAAATGCTAGGTAACGAGATAGTTGATAAGTGAGGAGTTGGTATAATTTACCTGAATTAAAAGCGGTGAAGAGTATATATATATATATATATATATATATATATATATATTCTTAAACAGACCTTTTTTTCCCTTCACCCAAGTTTATGTTGCCTGTCCCCCTCTAGGGAAGTTATATATCCATCACTGCTATCAGTTCCTCCTTTCTCCCCTCACCTTCACCTTACCATTATTGTAATATCACTACAATAGTATCACTACTCCCATTATTGTTCAAGGGGTGTGTGTATCGTCCTGGATTCTGTGTGTATAGAGTTCTTAGTATAGCTGGATTTGAAAAGGTAGAATTGGGGCCATAATAGTGGCAGGAGGAGTTTTAAAGAACTAAAGGAATGCATCCTGGTTGGCTTGTTCATTCCTTGTGACCCTTCTGTGAGGGGATGTCCAAATGTCTACAGATGGACCGTGGGTCTCTACTCCACATCTGTACCCCATACCCTCCTGAATTTACATTGATATGATTGTTTGTTCTGGAGCTTCTGATGCCTGATGCATGATCTCATTAACACCTCATGATAACACAGTTTGCTATGCTTCCTCCAAGTGGGCTTTGTTGCTTTCCAGATATTCATTTTTGGTCCTGAGGAGTTTATCTGTCCTGGATTCCCTGTGTTTTCAGCTCTTATCTGTATCAGTCTACATCATCTGGTCTAACTGGATTTTTAAGGTAAAATTGGGATCATGATAGTGAGACAGGGATGGGCGTGGGGTGGGGCAGGAAGCATTTATAAACTAGAGGAAAGTTGTATGTTTCATTGGTGCTATACCGCACAATGACTGGCTTGACTCCTCCCCTTAACACTTCTGTAAGGGGATGTCCCCATTGTCCACAACCCAGGAAGAAGGTTATATCTAGATCCTTATAATAGATTTTCTCTTTCTACCTCACTTTCCCATCACCCTCCCGGTATTGCTACTCTCACCACTGGCCCCTGTGCTGGATTCCCCATGTTTCCGTTTCTTATCTGTACCAGTCTACATCCTCTGGACTAGCAGGATTTGTAAGGTAGAATTGGGATCATGATAGTGGGAGTGGGCTGGGGAGAGAGGCGGGGAGGAAGCCTTTAAGACCTAAAGGAAAGTTGCATGTTTCATTTTTTCTACACAGTACTCTGACTTATTCGTCTCCTCCCCATGACCAGTGTAAAGGGATGTCCTGTTGCCTACAGATGGGCTTTGGGTCCCCAATCTATACTCCCTCTCACTTGTAATGATATAATTTTTAGTCTTTGATGGCAGATACCTGATCCGTTCAACATCTCATGATCACACAGGCTGGTGTGCTTCTTCCATGTGGGCTTTGCTACTTCTGATTTAGACAGCTGTTTGCTTACCTTCAAGCCTTTAAGACTCCAGACACTTTATCTTTTGATAGCTGCCACCATCAGCTTTCTTCAACACATTTGCTTATGCATTCATTTGTCTTTAGTGATCATTTCAGGAAGGTGAGCATCATGGAATGCCAGTTTATTAGAACAAAGTGTTTGTGCATTGAGGGAGTACAAGAGAGGAGGCCCAATGTCCATCTGCTACCTTAATGCTAAACCTATAAGTATATGCACATAGATCTATGTCCCCATCATCACATATAAATATATTTACATAACTCTATTTAGACCTCTATAAATGCCCTGTGCCTCCTATTTTTTTTACTCTATTTCCCTTTATTTTTCTCTTGTCCCACGATCATGCTCAGTCTTCATTTGGATTTCAGTAATTCCTCTCAGTTACATTGCCCTTGATCAAGCCCTACCAGATCTGCTACACCCTCCTCACCACTGATTTGGGATCACCTGTTGTTCCCTTGTCCCTGAGTTTGTTAACACTATTTACTTTCCCCACTTCCTTTCCCATGTCCCCCAGGAGCCATGGGTCCAGCTGTTTTCTCCTTCACAGTGTTTATCCTTCCTATTGTATCTAGAGAGACTTACAAAGATAAAATATGCACACAAAAAAGACAGACCAAAACAAAACAAAAACAACAACAAACCAATGACAAAAAAAATGCCTGTAAATAGTTCAAGGTCTATTTGTTGACCTTTAGGAGTGTTTTCTGGTTGAGTCTGATGGGGTGACATGCCCTGGCTCTAACGTCTATTTTTGGTACTCCCTTGGGACTTCCTTGCTCTACTCCCCTTGCTGTTCTGTTTCATGTTCTTAGTGTTTTGCCTTCCTGTGGTGGGGTAAGCTCGGACTCAATTCTCACACTGTGTCTCCATTGTTGTCCCCTGTAAGGCCATAGGTCAGTGAGGGATTTCGTGTCTCATAGTGGTGCTGGACATATGGTCTTCTCTCTGCATTGGCTACTCTGAGCAGGGATATCATCCTCAGGGCTTGGTGGGCAAGGATGTGCTCCGGTCTCTCATAGCATCAGACATAGGTTTTGTTCAGTTTCTCTGATGATCTTATTAGATTTTTGTTCACATTTGTTAAAGTCTGCTCGGCTGTCCTCGAGGTCACTGGTGTGGTTCTCTGCCTCCTCCAGTTGATTGGCAAAATCCATGAATCTGCTATTCATTTTTGTTATCTCATTACTATGTTCTTATATTTCCCTTTGGTGTATGGACTTTATCTCCTTTATCATTTCATTTTTTTTCTGTATTGTTTCTCTCATAATATGTATCACTTCAAGCAGCATTCTGAAATTTCTTTTTGTAGCAAATCAATATCTGCTTCTTCTATGCATGTCTGTAAGTTCAGGATATCTTCTGCTGTTGCCTTTTGCTTCTCCTGTTTTTTTTTTTTTTTTGAGGTCATTGAAGCTGATTGCTATTTGCATTGCATTGTTTTAGAGGCGCCAGCTACCATTTTCCAGGGAGTTGAGGTGTGCTGGTTTTCTCTGGGAGACTCGGATGAGTGTTTCTTCAAACTGCCTGCAGCTAATTTCACTGTGGAATTGGCTTATCATTTTATCCTCCTGTGGCATCACTCTTTCCTTAACCAACTAGTATTCTGTTATTTGGAGGGTAAGTTGGAGGGACCTCTCAGGGAATGCTCATTGGATTGTTGTGGGTCCATGAAGGTGGTGCTGTACAGGGTGATCTTAGGAGAAGCTGTGATGGTGTGGCCCACAGCAGCTTGGGGTGCTGCAGAAGCCTTGTGGGTTTCCCACTTTGGTGTCGAGCACTACAAATGGTGGACAGAATTGTCATGGTCAGATAGATTGCTGCAGAGTTTAGTCAGAGGTTCCTGCAGCAATGTACGACATTGGCAAGTGTTGGTCAAGCTGACTTAGACTGTGTGAGGCACTATGGCCGGTGGGAGGAAGGTCGCTCAGTCACATGGGATCACAGAGTATGGATAGGAGGTCCCAGGCAGGATTTCCCCCACAATGTTAATACTGCAGAGGGCAGGCTGGAAGGTAGAATTTTCCCTGGAAGAAGTTGGCTAGGTAATCTCTTGGTGGAGGATGGGCGGACTTCCTCAGACTCAGGTTATGCTGCAGAGGATGGAGTGCTCCCAGCTGGGTGGAGGGCAGGTATAAATGTCCTAAGCTAAGGCATATGTATGTTCAGATTGAGGCTGAACATGTTTATAAGGGATATTAGTCTGTAGTTTTATTTTTTTCTTGATGTCTCTGCCTTATTTAGGTCTTAGTTTCATAGAACATGAGTTTCTAGGTATGTCACAGAAACCTAAAATTTATTCCTCAAATGTAGTCATTTTTCCTTGTAACAACTTATGTTAAAACTACAGCTTAACATTTATTTTTGATAGACAAAATTAATTAATCCTTGATTTTGAGAGAGACAATGTAGTTTTAAAATTTATTATGATAATTAAATCAAAATCTTCAGAAACAGCAGTCATTCAGAAAGCTCTATTGTAGGGGTCCTCAAAGTATAGCCCACGGGTCACATGCCGCCCGCCAAGGACATTATCCAACGTGCCAAGTATTTTTGCCACCGCTGCTGTCCTGCTTAGCAACCGACTCATCCAGGGCTCCCAGTTAATTTTTCATAGTTTTTGTTTATAACTATAGTCCGGCTCTCCAGTGATCTGAGGGACAGTGATTTGGCTCCCTGTTTAAAAGGTTTAAGGACCGCTGGTCTACAGCATAAAGGTGTGGGGCAATGTAATTGATAATATTGCCTGAATCATAATTTATATGAGGAAAGCTCATCACTTCATTAGGTTAAAGTATTCTTGCTATTTTTAAAGACTATAATCCCTTTTATATCACAACTCTCAAGTTGTCTTTCATAGGTCCTAGTTAGTCATGAATTTCTTCTGTGAAAATGTCTCAAATAGCTTACTAGTCATTAGTCATGTAACCAGGGATCTGTTCACTGAAACTAATCTGAGTCTGGATTGATATAATAATCATCTGTGTGACTGTTGTTAGCAAATTAAAGTGTTAAAAAAATGAAGCTGATATCCAGCCAAGTTTGAGAGTCACTGACCTAGGCTTAGTCATTTTCATAGGCTATGTGATCAATTTGCCCCAAATCATTCTACTGTGGAATACAATCACTGTTTCTTTGCTTGCTTTTATTTCTTTAAAGATGGGGACATTTCTGGGCAATCCCATCAGGAAAAAAAACACAAAAAATTAAGGTGAAGAAAGATAATGATTTTTAAAGAGCAGAAGGGAGACTAAGTAGAGAAAGGGATCTATCGTTTGCTCTCTCTGGGTCAGGTTAGTAGCGTATATAATACAGATGTTCACTTTGTACTGTACTTAGTACGTGGAACACTATTGCCAGCTTTACAAATAAAAGGTAGTCAACGAGTCTTCTTAATATGATCCTCTCCCATGGCAAAAGGCTACGAAGGACAAACTGAAGATAGGCTATTGGGTTCTTTTGCAATGGATTGTTGTTGTCCCCAGGTAATTTTCATAGGAATGAATGATGCAGTTACCCTAGTGGCAGAAAGAAATAGAAATGCAACTCTCTCTCCTTTCATAAACATTTCCTGGTCTTGAAGTAGTCATATTTGAATTTCAGTGAATAAATTTAATAAAACACTACTTAAGACTAAATTTCACAAACTTACTTTGAACATATGCATCAAAAAGCTTCTCCTTTTAACATTACTATAATAAATGAGACAAAAAATATCTACAGCAAAGACAAATTAGCCCAATTGAGATATACTGGCTTATGAGTTTAATAAAGTACGTCAAAGGTGTAATCTTTTTATCTGTGTATTTTCACTTTTCCACTAAAAACATCATATACATTTCATGCCACTAAATTTGGAAAAAAGATGAAAATCTGAACTATGAAGAAAATTAAAGTTTTCAGACTATGGCCATACTTTCATTACTGAAGTTTGAGTATAAATAAATAATTCAAAATCAAGTAATTATTTGTAGGAATGTGGAGAAAATTAGTTTTAAATGTTCTAATCATTTCCAATTTAAAATGTCACAGTAGAAAATAATCATCCTGCCACATTTTGCTTAACCATTGTCATTAATAATTTTGACTGTAGGGAAATCAAATGTGATGAATATATCTTAACAGATGTCTACCTTTCAAAGTTTCTAAGTTGACTTTTGAGATGAAAGAGATATATTGCTATATATTGAGAAATTTCTAAAAATGTGTTTTAATCTTCTTGATAAACGAATACATCTTTTACAATAGTTCTATGACCACACAACAATCATAAGAACACCTCTCCATTTTGACTCAACTGAAACATGATCCAAGAAACTAACTGGTATCCACTTATGGAAAAGATAGAATGAAATTTAGAATTTATGCAATAGAGTCTAAAGTGGATGATATATCAGTAGTTCAGAAAGAAAAGTTATGTTCTGAGGAAAGAAACAAATACATTCCTCCTCTAATATTTGTCAGAGTAGTTTGCTTTCTTTTTAAAGGTTTTGGTTGTGAGAAGTATAAAGTAATAGAAACATGTAGAATAAAAGAAAATTATTTATGATTTCAATCTATTTTTAAAAATACAAAACATATGGTTTAGAAACCCATGGGACTTTTTATTCTTTCAGTTTGCTTTTAATCAAAGTTTCCTTTCTGATGACAAAATTAGCCTTGCTAATTCATAGTCACTTTTAAAATCTTCATTTTGTCTTTCCTAATATAGTCAGTATCTTTTTGGGAACTACAAAGCACTGCTTTTATTTCCACTATGACACATTACAAAAGCACTTTCCTTTAATTAGAAGTAGATGCTCTCATAAACAAATACTCCATCTTTCTTACTAGAAGATTTCTAAGTCTGTGACAATTCTGAAGGTGATAATAAAAAATCTGGACAGCATATTAATTTAACAGAAGAAATACCTTCTGTGACTCTCAAGAACCATTATATCTGACTTGTCTTAATGAGATGTCAGCAAGAGGTCAATGAAATTTCAACAAAATGAAGAGTCAGACTTGTCTAATGGTGAAAACTGCTTGGGAGGAAAAGCTGGCTGTATCTTAAAAGAGGTATTCATGACGTTCCTCAGACTGTAAGTGCTCTTTTTACCCCTTCTTTTATATCTACAGGAATGCCTCGACTATTATCTTTCCTACAAATACCTCTAGTGAATTAGAAAAAATCTCTTTTATTGTTTATAGCACTGATTATAAAACCAAACCTTTTTAAAAAAAATCATTTTATCATCATCTCTTATCATAATCCATCCATCCATCCATTCATCCATCCATTATGTCAAGCACATTTGTATGTCATTCTCAAAGCATTTTCTTTCTACTTGAGCCCTTGGTACTAGCTCCTCAATTTTTCCCCTCCCTCCTTCACACTCCCTCCCTTGTGAACCCTTGATAATTTATAAATTATTATTATTTTTTCATGTTTTACACTGTCTGATGCAAAACCTCTAACTTACCTTGCTTTTATTTACCCATTTTCTTAAGTTGTGAGACTTAAGGTTTGTATTTTATAAGTATATTCCCAATCATTGGGAATCGAAAACACAAAATTAGTAATTCAGAGTAGAAATCAGACCACTCCCAATGTTGACCATCTTTCAATTTAGTTATAACCCAAAGAAGCTATCTTTATTTTACTATTGGTGCCAAAAGTTAACTAGGTGGTATCATCAACACAGACTAGTTTGTTTGTCCTAGTTCTCAGCTCCAGGCTTTATGGTATGGTGGCTTCCAGAGATTCATGTGAACCTGCTTCTTACTACCAGCAACAGCCACAAGTTGACTGGCGTCGATACACTCTCGGCCTTTCCCTGCATCCTGTCTGGAAACCAACCAGAATGAGTAGAAAAGTTTTTAAATAATTTCTTGTAATTTAACTCTATTTCCTGTTCATCTATGAGCAAACAAAGAAACCAATTTGAAGTGCGTATCAACTGAGGAATTGCTGGCACTATAGGCATTCTGACTTACCACGTTCTCCTTATCACAATATGAACTGAAATCATTGGATACAAAAGCAGCATACTGGAGCAGCACTTGATTGATAGTCTAGGAAAGAAAACAGGGTGAAATGTAGTCAGGGAAGTATGCACTTGGATATGGACACTCTCCAGATCAATGTTCAGGCAAGTGAGCTTTTCATACAAATTTTCAGCTGAAAGGACAACGTACGCAGTTCCAAAAGCTACCAAACCACACCAAAATGAAACAAGCTGCCTCGTGCGGGCAGGTTAATTTGTTCTCACAGTATAATCTGATAGGACGGTAATCTGATAGGACACAGCAGAACGGCCCTATGGAGTTGGAATCTTTATGGACTCAGACTCCCTGACACCTTTCTCCCTTGGAATGGCTGATAGGCTTGGACTGCTCACCCTTTGTTAGCAGGTAAGTGCTTTACTACTGCACCACCACGACTCCTTTTATGAAAGTTACACACTGGTTAAAGGAGGATCTCAAACCTAATGTCAATCTCCTATAGTTCTGAATGTATTTGGAGTATATTCCACTCTCTCTATCCCCATTCCATTGCAATACTACAATTGCTACACACTCAGACCATATACTTGACCTTCTTGTGGCAACCTCTTCTATGCTTGTGTACTTATTAAGGATACCTCATAGTTCTTTCCCTCTTAGTAAGTGGTGCTTTTGCTTTGCATCATTCCTCATGGTTTCTAGATCTCCTGCCTCTACACACACACCCCCCCCTTATTCATGCTAAATATCTTTTTATTATTCGCGGTTATCAAATTTCCATAATGTTCCTAAATGCCTTCTTATTATTCAAAGTAAAAAAAAAATGATGTTCACATTCACTTAGGAATGCTTTGTTAATTTCCATGGTGACAAATCTCTTGGAGTAAAATAAAAATCACCTTTTAAAACCTAAAATTTCATATTCCGTTGGATCACACTGTCTCTGCTATCCCTTTATTCACTTACCTTTTATGAACTATATTATTTGTTAATTCATTATATACTACAACATTGCCTAAATGCCCCTTTTAGTTTCACTTTTCACTTTAGTTTTATATTTTTTCTCCATTCTCCAATTATTTCAGTGGAAGCATGCCCTTTCTTTCTATGAATTATATAAAGTTGAAGGAACTGATATATAATGTTAAATTGCATTTCAGTTACTTAAAGAGGCCTGGGTGGGTTTGCACCTCATTGGCTGTATTTTTATGGACTCAGGAATGGATGGCAGTGGACTTGTGTTCTGTTTGTTGCTTTTACTTATGTAACTTGAATGATAAAAAAAAACACAAATGTGGATGAGATTTTTCTTAGGAAAGAGAAAGCAACAACAGTAAAAAAAAAAGTAAGCCACCTCTTTTCATATAAAAAGCAAGGCTAAATATGCCCCTATTTTCTTTGTGTATAACATATCTTTCTGAATTTTCTTTTTAGGTCAAAATCAACTGCGGGTCACAGGCAAAGGGGTAAGCTGAAAAGAGATGTTTCACCTGCAAAACTGAATTAATATAATGTGATGATGATGTTTTATAGGCTTTTAAATCCAAGGAAAACCTGAAATATGGGTAGCCTGAAGGTAGAAAGATATTTGTGGAGGTTCAAATTATTGTACTGATAAGCATACTTTTGAATGGAAAGTTGGCCTTAAAAGATAAAACATATCAAGTAGCAGATACCAGATGGTTGTTCATATTGAAGTATCTTCCAAATTCGGCTACTTAATTTCACTTCAAGTATGATATTGAAAATTACTTTGACACTTAACCTAAGGAGTACTAACATATCTGTACATATACGCCCTCTTGTCAATCGGTAGTGTAGAGAGATGCTAGTATATCAAAACCACTAGTTGCTCTTCTGGAGAAAGACGAAGCTTTCTACTCCATAAAGAGTTACATCATCAGAAACCCCCAGGGGCAGTTATACCTTGCCCCTTGTCCTGGTGGGTCACCATGAATCAGACTTGACATGATGGTAGTGATTTTGTTTTGTTTAATGACAATGTGAACTATGGGAATCACTAAACTATATTGCAGAAACAGCCAACCAGAGCTATGGTCCTAACCCTAGATATAGAGTTGCAAGTTAGACATTATTGATACCAGCTTAAGTTTGAGCAACACACAATTTCTATATCACCTAGTATTGTGTAGACATCTCTGGATGACTTGCTGAACAATATGTTGCTATCCCAATTCCACACCCCTTCAGGAGAAGGAAAGAAAATCCAGACACCCCTTTCAGATCATTCTTAAGGTGTCCTCAGATCTTCCACTTGTCTCTACTTCATAGGAAAACCCTAGTCTCTGGAATTCCAGTTTAGAGACAACTAATCCTGAGATATCAATCTCGAAAAAAGAAGGAAAGAAAAACCACTACCATTGAGTTCTTACTCCTGTCAGCCATATCCAGGCTTTCTAAGGCTAAATCTTTGGGGGGAACAGGTAGCACATCTTTTCCCCTAAGAGTGCCTTGTGGGTTTGAACCAATCTCGAGTTCAGAACTCCAAAGTTTACTTGACAGAGCTCATTTTGACCTATCCATCTACTAGCCTACATATGTCAATGGTTAACAAGCCAGGACTGGTTGTAGGCAAGGAAAAGTGCACAGTCATGTGGGGTATAATTTAAGACTGCCTACCCATAAGAGAAGCTGGAACACGGACTGCAACATCCTCCTTTACTAATGTAGAAAATATACATGAGTTTAAGAGGACAATTTGCCATTTGGGGGATGACTTCTATTTCACTTTAAATTATGCAAAATCAGAAAGCACATACCATTCCCAGACAATGATTCTTTTAATAATATTAGTAAATTGTTACTAATCATTTGGGAACTTTTTATAAATGCAAACTATTGGGTCCAGCTGAGAGCTACTGAATCGTCTTTGACTCGGGGTGAGCTCTAGGAATCTGTATTGTAACAAGTCTCCTGGTGATTCTCATTTGGGATATATAGTTTGATAGCCACTATCCTACCTAATACATGCATGCCAGATTGGTGAGGCTTTCATCCTTCACTTGAGACAGGTGACCAGGAGACACAATTGGCTAAACAAAAGCATCATGCAAACAGGAGGGAGACCTTCAATGAGGTGGACACACTATAATGATGGGCATAAACATACCAATAGTTATCAAGATGACACAGGGTTCAACAATCTTTCCTTCTGGTAAAAGTATACATGGACCCAAGTTGACGCGATGGCAAATAACATCTAGTACATAGCAATGGAGCCCTGGTGGTCGAGTGGACTCCACAACGAGTTGTTCACTGGAGAGTCAGTCAGCAGTTTGAAAGTACTGCTGCTCCATGGGAGAAAAAAATGAGGCTTTCTACTGCTATAAAGATATATAGTCATGCACGGGTTTGGATTTATGGCAGGTCCGATCAGTTTCCCATGCCAGAGCAAACTGTAACCCCAAACAATTGCATAGCTTTACCCTGTGGGCTTCAGGCACTGAAGGGGGTTGTACAGTGAAAAAAAATAATAATAAAGAAATATAGTCTCAGAAACTCACAGGAGCAGTTCATCTTTGCCCTATAGAGTTGGCATATGTCTGGATTAAATTGATGGCAACAAATTTGTTTTTTGAGTACATAGCAGGGTGGCGATAGTGCTTCAGAGAGAGAGAGTTTGATGGGGTACCTAACAAGGTCTGGATGACAGAACTTCTCGGCATGTGAATACAGACTATGATTTTATTTTCAGGGGGCCTTAGGGCTTTACAGTGGTGAAAGTTCAGAAAGAGTGGACAACAGAGCCTCGCAAGGACTGCTTCCATCATGTTCTATAATAGAACATAGTTTGCTTGAGGAGATGCTCATGAAATGTAGATGGTTCTGTTTATAAATGCAGCAAAGCATTGCAATTCAAAGAGCTCCAGATTAAATAAAGCAATGTTCTAAAATGAGGGTAGCCTTGAAGCAAGTGCTTCTGAAGCTTCTCCTCTGACTTAACCTGCAGCTACTAGTACAGCTTGGAATTGGATGGCTCGCAATTCCTTACAAAAAAGTAACTGTTGTTTTTCAAGTCAATACCACACTTTATATGCATGTCTTAAATAGCCTCTTAACACTACAGGTGTCTCCATCTAATAAATTACTGTTGTGATCAGTAAGGTAAGAGAATTGACGATGTATCTTTTTAGCCATATTTTATGCAGGGAACATTATAGTAGAGGAAGACATGGAGGACAAGATGATCATGTCATATCTGTTCAGTGACATTAGAATGTGACCTTGGCTCAGGGACAGCATTAGAAAGGTGACCTTTATAACACTACTTTTAACATATGAGTTTCATTATTAGATCCTTCATATCTTCCATGATAGATGCCTAAGTGTGGCCTCAAGGGGAAAGCATAAATGATGATTGCTGTCCTCTGCCACTTACTAATGGTAATATGATTTATTTCAGCATGCAAACATACTCTAGACCAGAGGTTTTCAACCTTCCTCATGCCATGGTCCTTTAACACAGTTCTTCATGTTGTGGTGACCCCCAACTATAAAATTACTTTTGTTGCTACTTCAAAAATTTGCTAGTTATGAATCGTTAAGGTAAATATTTGATATGCAAGATATATTTTCATTGTTACAAATTGAACATCCTTAAACATAGTGATCAATCATAAAAACAAGATGTCATATATATTGTGAAATATTTACTTCTAATTACAAATAAATGAAATTTTGTCTTGAACCGTGGGGTAGTGTGGCAGTCATGTGCTTCTGTTAATTTCATGACTGAGATATAGGAATGGAATCTAGCCTGTCAATCTGGAGACAGCCATTGTGTAGTCAATGAGGCCTCTGTGTGGGCATGGATTTCTCCTGATATATCTGGGAAATCTTGCGATATTTCTTTCATGGAGATGAGAATCTATCTCCCCAGTTGTTGGAAGTTAGTCTCAGAGACAACGAATCACAGACAAGACAAGGTGGCAGCGTCTGAGAAGCTGGAGGAGCCAGCAGAGAGGACACGTGGCTTTGCTCTGATGAAGCTAGACCTCTGAAGCTGGGGTGGCCACATGGAGACCCCTGCCAGTGATAAGTTGCTTCTGCCACCACTGGATGCTGTTGATGGACCCTGAGCCCTGGAAGCAAGGAGTCAAGTGGAGACCCCTGCCAGCATCAGGATTCTGCACCCACTGACCTGTGACTTCATGAGTAGGAAGGAGACTTTATAGACTGATTTCGGGCATATGGGTTAATATTGGACTTATGATTTCGAACTGGCTGGGCTGGGCTGTTTTCTCAATGTCCTGTTCCTTTTGTATATAAACCTTTCCCTTATATCCATATGTGTGTCTATGAATTTCTTCCTCTAGTCTACCTGGACAAACACAGGTAGCATAGGTAACAGTCTTCATGCTGGGTACTCCTGTGTGGGTGTATCTGCATGGTCTTAGGTGAGCCCTATGAAAGTTGAGAACTGTTGGTCTGGACATGGCTAAAAACATCCCACCCATAGCATAACTCTGTGGATATCTTATTTAAGTGATCTCAACTCCCTGATCCCGTTTCTTCATTTGGAAAATTCGGAGAAAGAATCATACCTATATCTCATGGGATTGTCAGGAGGAGTACGTGACGCAATACAAAGAACTGGCTATTGCTGTTGTCAGTTGCTGTCTGGTCGAACCCAACCCCTGGTCATTAGCCCATAATAAATAATGTCCCATGAATTTTGTTCATCGGATTCAGTTCCCAGAGGACTAGAAATGTATTTCATTCACCAAAGATGGTCCAGCACCAGGCAAACAGCTAATATTGTGTTGATCTGTGTTTAAGTCTTAGGAAAGTTACTGCTGTTTTGTACTTTAAAAATTAAACTACTCATGTTTGCCACAAGAGGAAGAGTCACTCTCCGTGTGCCTATTTCACTCACTCATCACACTTCCTGCTACACAATTTGAAGTATTTTCTTTGGAACTTTACTCAGTCTTCCATATAGCTTCCTCGCAAGTCCATCCTGATGATTGTACCTATGGATTTCCAAGACTAACATTCCCCCCATCCCCACCGTCTCCTATCCCCACACTCTCCCAAGAACAAATTTTTAAGGGAGGAAATAGCCTCTTCTTTCTGCTATGGAGGGTTTGGTGGTTTTGAACTAATATGCCATCAGAGGTCCTCTTAAAGCTTTAGTAAGAATACATTATCTTTCTGAATTTAATGAAAGAATGCTGCATCTTTGAAGTTGTTGGCAGGTAACATTAATATGTCTTATCTCGGAACTCACTCTAAAACTCACTACCATGAAGCTGATTCCAACTCATACGAAGAGAACTGGCACTTTGGTTTCCAAGGCTATACATGTCTATGCGCATAGAAAGTCTCATCTCCTGGAGTAACTGGTGATTTCAATGTCTGACCTCACCATTAGCAGAAAAACTCGTAACTTTCCAAACGACAGGGCTCACACGAAGGTTTCAATCAATGTGCAGTCCCAGAAAGAATTGGGGTATCAGTATAGTTTGATACACAGATCCAAATCCTAACAAAGGTTGGGGGATTGAGATTGTTGGTTGCATCTGGTGAAACAAAAAGTCTCATTCTATAGTTACTGTGATATAACTAATTACATTAATCACCAAGCCCCATTTGCCTCCCACTTGTTCATGAAAACACCAATTATAGCTAGACAGACACTGGCATAATCAATTTGAATGGTGTTTACTCATTTTCATATTCATTCCTTCTATTGTTTTGTCTAAATTTTGCATTGGAAGCCAGTGAGAGAGATAAAAATAGAACTATGTCTTTCAAGCAATCACCTCAGTAAAATAAAAAAAAATATATTGAAAATTACTAAGTTCTATTTTGACAGATAACATTTTATTTGTTTTCACATCATTTTCTTATAATTATAAAAGGAAAATATTGCATTTCCATGAGTTAAAACTGCTTTACTTAAATGAATTTTTAAAACTGCCAGTAAACACACATGGGTCCTCGGAGACACATGGAGCCTAATTTGCTTCCTTTGTTTCAGAGAATGTGTTTTCCTGGATGTGAGTCTAATACAACCATCTTCTCTGTGACCTCCTACCCCTTATGCAAGGAGCCTTGAGGCACAACCGTTACGCACTCAGCTGCTGTCTCCAAAGTCAATGGCTTCTCATCCGTCAGTTGCATTTATGGTGACAGTTGCTATGAGTCAGAATTGGCTTGATGGCTTGGATTTTGCCCTTTACTACTCCCTTTCAGTCCATATGGCTAAGGACCCAGCAGTCTCAACATGTTCAACTTGTACAGACTGGAGGACAGGTGTTGGTAACCTGGCTCACTGGCTCACTCCTTTCCCCCAGTTTCCATGCTTTTCACCTTTCATGACCAGCAGTCCAAGTAGTCTGAGTGTGGATTTCCAGTTATTTGTCTAACATTGAGTGCAATTATAATAGCATATTACTAAGTATAGTCACTGAGATTTGAAAATTTTCCTATGAACCTGCTTCCACTACAGAATTCCAAGAAGAGCATATATCACACTTTCTCAACTACTATCCCTAATGACCCCATTTCATTCTTCTCTTGGCAGCCATCCAAAACCAGCTTGCAGGTCAAGAGAAGACTTACTTAAAAATATGCTAGACCAATTCTCCTGCAGACGATACTGCAGATTTTACTGAATTGGGGAAACCGCAAGTGCGTCTGCCACCAAAAAATGTCCCCAGTAGGATGGGATCCTGATAGATGGTTTTTAGTTCTGATCTTTACATAAAATTTTTAAAAATGTGTTACAGCTTTTGTCGTCCTAATTAAAAGATATAAAGACTGAGGTAAAATTTCATGGCAGATAAATACTGATATCTAGTCTAGCTAATAACTTATTTCTTTTCCACTAAATAAGTTCAGCCATATGAACTTTTCTTTAAAGATCTTTCTCCAAGTTCAGCTATAGGAATGCTCCCTGGGAGCTCATATGCTAGAAGCATTGAGTTTCAGGATAATGGAGGCTCCCCTACAGGCTCATCCATATATGTGTGGAATATGAGAAAATCACTGAGATTTCTGGGCTGGGGTTACTTGTTATTCATCACAACAAATAAATATATGATTCTTCTATAAGAAGCCTTCCTAACCCATCTATCAATGCAAAATATTTAAAGTTTTCTAGAAACCAGTGCCCATGTTAACGTCTGGCATCCTATTAAAAAGGACCTCATATTTCAGCTTTTCATAATGCCAAATGAAGTGATGTGGCTCTGGTGTTTGTATTTGTGATTAAAAGAAGAGCATGTTTAATATGTACATTTTCCAGAAAACACAGACATAAGGAAACCCTAGTGAGATAATATTAATGCTTTTGAATGTTAACCAAAAAGTCAATAATTCAAAGCCATGAGCAATTTACTCAACTATTCTGCTTTTGCAAATATTTATAGCACTTAAAATCCTACGGAGTCGTTCTCTGTCTTATAGGGTGACTATGACTATGGCTATGACTCCATGGCAATGAGTTTGTGGATGTGCATGTGTATGTGTGTATGTGTATAGAAAGGATGTCATCTCTGTGTGTGTGTGTGTGTGTGTGTACATCTTTCAACCTCTAGACTGCTCAGATTGTAACTTTTATCTTTGTCATAGATGTTACCAGGGTTGGTACTCTCAAACTTTGACCTGCACAAGTTTTCTGAGCTCAGAGACTGCTTACTCAAGACTATATCTGTCAAACAGACTAGTAAAGCATACAAGTTAGGCAACCTATACACATTTTTTTCAAGAACAGCTGGCACCTTACCCATCAAATAGCTTACAGATCCAGGCTTATTGTATCATCAGACATAAAACACATTTCCTTCAAACTGTCTGAAGTTTTTGACTATTCCACGTGTGACAGTCGATTTGTGTTTTCTATGGTTTTGGAAATTGATTGCTAGTTCTTTCTTCCACAGTTTATCTTGATGCATTAAAATTGCCAACATTTTGGTAAAAGCTGAGTGGAAATCATTCACACCATCTAACACGCCCACTCCCAAGTCGATTTCAAAGTGTTGTGACCTTGGTTAGAATAGGATTGCCTACTTCTTTATGAAAGACCACTGCCTCATCTTTCTTGTGTGAAGCGACTGATAGGTTGGCACCATTGTTCTTTCAGACAGCAGCCCAATGTTTACCCCTGAATACCATACACAACTGTGTAAAATACACTGTTTTACAATGCTTAAAACTCTCTAAATCTTGGTAATCTAAATTGCCTAACAGATTATATCTCACCTTCTCAACCTGGAAAACAGGGACCTTTAACACTCAGTACAACTTTATTCTCCCACCTTTCCCTGTGCTTCCCACAGGCCTTTTGCCAGCCAGGGCCACTTCACACTGCCCATTCACATGTTGCACACATGTTTTCATTCTCCCTTTGTTCCTGCTAGTCCCCCTGGCATAGGACACCTCACTCATGTCACTTTGTAAGGCTCTGTAAGGCCCATTTCCCCATGAAACCTCTGGCTGCATCAGCTCTGTAACAGCTTTAAACATACCAAACCCACCAATGCTGAAAGCTGGAACCATCTTGATGGTAGTTCAGATGCGTTACCCCCATGTGGTTTTGATTATTACATAGAATATACACTTTTAAAGGATTTTTGAAGGTTTGAAATGGCATCTTTTATTTCTATCTCATTTGAACAGAGTAGAAAGCACATGGAATGCCTTCTTTGACTCGAAGAGGATGACATTGTGAGAGTAATCTGGCTGATGAAGAGTCATCTATCAAGGAAAAGGGAAATGCATACTAATCTAGTGCACCTCTCAGATTCATACTGCCAATTAATGGCTGAATGGAATTCACAACTCCATTTGCATGACTTCAAGTTGCAGGTACTTCTTATCAGACTACAATCCTTTAAGAAAAACTTTACCAAAGCTTACTTACCGTGCTTCCTTTCTACTGGAAACACCACATGTCAAGCAAACACAATCAGTGTAGTAATCCATAGGGACCTCTTAAATTACAAATGGCTCAGTCATCACCCAGAACAGCACATTGGTTTGTTTGTTTTTAAATGACCAGGTTACATAAAAGAGACAGGATGTGCTTGCTTCGGCAGCACATATACTAAAGAGAGACAGGAAGTCCCCATGATAAGCCCTGTAAATAACTGAAGGTGTATGGACTGAAATCAGAAATTAAATTCAGGTCACGGTTACAGAGAAGGCAGAAAGCAGCATCTTTCAGGTTCTGATCAGGAAACGATGAGCGGTCTGGGTCTCTGGCAAGAAGAGGCACAGTTCTCGTGACCCACCTTTGCGAATCTCCTCATTAAGTGAGATAATGCTTCCGGATTGGGGCATTCCAATTTCTTGATAATCTCAAAACTCTGATTAAGCTGAGCAAACACGTCAACCACGGAGCAAGAGAAGAGGGCATGATCAGATGTCTGCTGGAACTATGGGGAGAGAACATGGAAGTATTCCAACAAACACATTAGAGGAGATGTGGAAAGACTCCTCCTTATTTCACAAAAACTATGCAATCATATACCATACACCTACATTTTCTGGTAATAAAATGCTTAATCAATCCAAGATCATCCATCTGATTTTATGTAAAATGCAGTGGAACTAACATCATGGGAGTAAGCTTCTGCTAATTTGTTACTCCATGGATGAATAAGAGATTAGTTCTTTCCTAATTCTCATTGTTCACAGATCTTAAGATGGTTTGAACAAACCAATGATAGCTTGGGGTTGAAACATATGGCGAATATACAGATTTCCTGGAATCATTTTCAAACAGATGAATGAGGATCTCTAGGGGAAGGAGCTCAGGGGTCTGGATTTCCCACATACCTCCAGATGATTTTGACCATGAGCCAAATTTGGGAATTTAGGATTCAGAGGCACTGAAAGGGTATCAACTCTTAATCTAGAAATACTGGAAAGATTCCAAGACCCTAACAGAATTTTGTTCACAATTGGGTACTTTGCAGTTACAGACTAATTCAATAGAAAAGGAGACTCTTGGAACAAAAGGTGACTGCTTTTAAAAAATTCCCTCAGATTCCAACTAACCATTTAAAATTAGGTTTCAAATATCTTTCGGTCAAGAGAGAGTTTTAAAAAATCCTAATGATCATGATGAACCTAGTAATTACCATAAACCTCAAGTTGAGTGGTCTAAATAAAAATAAGCCATCTGAAGGAACTCAAACTCACTCCATCCTTTTTGTCTCTTCCCAGTGCTCCATGGAGGAACTCCAGGGACACATCTTCGTTTTCATCTAGCCACTGCATGACAAAAGGCTCAAACCACCTAACAACAAAACCAAGGAACCATGTCACATACCACAAAAGGCAATGCTTTCATGTACTTTCTGGCTTTTTACAAATTAGCTTGTATTCCATACATTGGGCAAATTAAAAAGAAAATACTTAATGGGGAAACTGTTTATAGAATATTTAGCTCATCTTTCAGTAATTCTTCTTTCTTTAGGGTGTTTGGTGCCAGGAATTCAGCCTTGGTAAGCCCAAACATTAATATTTCTTTCTCCAATGCAGGGGAGGTTGCTTCAAGATCTGGGCATTCAGGCCCAAAGTTGCAGGTACCAGAAGGGATGTACTTACAATGTAGTGAAATCCTTCACTGTATTTCTCCTTTCTCAGAGACTTTCCTCTCTCACTTCCTCACTGTTTTGGCTACTCTTTGAGGCCCTCAGTCTACTGCATCATTTTAAAATTCTGTTTAGCTTTTACAGTTGTTCTTTCACTGGGGGCTGTTAGGCTGATGACAGAGGCAGAAGCAGATCTCTGACAAAAGCTCCTGCCCCTCTTTACCTGCTTATTCCCAAGTGATGATACAACCAACCACTTAGGTACACACACTTTATATTTAACCTCTTTCTTTTATCTCCTTACCTATTCAGCTGAAAAATCCTATAAATGTTAGCTTCAAAAATTCTCTCCCACACAGTTCCACCCTTTGTCTTACCATTGCAATTATTCTACATTAACTATTAATATGATATTTAAACTTTCCCAGTATTCTATCTTATATTCTACATGTTTATGACAAAAGCTACATTTAAAGGGCAGTTCTAATGTCATCATCCCACAGCTCACTGCCTTCTGAAGTTTTTCTCTGATGCACCCACTACCAGTGCCTAATGAATGTGATACTGGTTGCACATGTTTGCGTAGAATCTACTTCAAAACAATTATCCCTCTTATAATGCTTAATATTATGTGTCAACAGGACTAGGCCATGATTCTTTGATACTTTTGGAATATTCCATAATTTTGGAATATTCCATAATTATGCTTCATTTTGTTATCTGATGTAAGAGAAGTTTCCTTATGGGTGAGTCCTGCGTTCATTATACATGAATGTTCTGATGAAGATCACTGGCTGTGGAGCCTGCATCCAATAGTCATCTTCTGGTGTCCAGTCCATGGCCTCCGGAGTTGGGGACTGTTCAGCTCCCACAATGTTGTGAGCCAGAAGCCTACATTTTGACCTGTCAACTTTGGGTCCATCCATCCTTAGAGCATTGTGAATCAAGAAAAGGCCTCCTGCGTAATGCCTTACCCATGGGTTTGGGACTTGTCTGAGTCTACAACTCTTGGCAATATTTCCTTGAAATAAATCTGTGTAGGTGTGTTTACTCCACAGATTTTAGTCCTGTAGAGAACCTCGCCATGACTGCTATATTATTTTCTACTCATTGTATAAAATATACTGTATATCCTAGCAGAATGATCTCATATCCTACTGATCATAGCACAACTATTCCTACCTTGATAATTTTGTTTATATCATTCTGTACATCTCAGTGATTTTCTTCCTTTTCCTTTGTTTATGTGTTACTCAATTTCATGATTTTTGTGCTGAAATACTTACTAACACATAAAACCTTTTCAGGGTGAAATCTTTAATTTATTCATGACTGTCTGCTAGGACCAGACATAGTACCCAACATATTGGAGCACTTCCCATCGAATCAAGTAGAAGTCTAGTGAATAAAAAGTGCAGAATTGTGCAATTGCAATTGTGTTGGACAAAGGCATGCTGACTACAATGACATTTGTTTGATGATATACTTTTTTTAAAGGTAGGAATATTCCAAAGACAATTTCAATCTGAATTGAAGAGAAACTTCAATTATGAAAGAAAACCCTGGTGGCACTGCTGGGTCAGTATTGGACGTCTACCCTCAGGATGACTATTCCAATTCACTAGATGGGGTTCTCTACTCCTGCGAAGATATGCAGGTGCAGAAACCCAGTGTAAGGTTGCAAGGATTTAAACTTCATGTGATGGTAGTGGGATTCTAGTCTTTTGTTTTGATTTGAAAATATCAGTACATAGCACATTAATTTCCCCCAATAAACCTGAGTTTTAGTGCTTTTACAGGAAATAGTTTCATATAAGTTTTTTGTTTGTTTTTTGGGCATCACTGCCCTCTGGTGGTCGTGGGAGCTATCCAGTGCTGCTCCGGAGAGCTGCCGCTGGATTTGAACTGCCAAGCCTGTGGGCTGCAGTCCTGCATAAGATTTTTTTCTCATATGCATTTCTTCCTTTTTAAGTAGAATACTTGGATAAGACATTATTGAAAAATGTACAACAATTTAATTAAATATGGTTCTCAAAGACATGCAAATTAGTTAATGTTCATTTTATAACAGAAATGATTCCATCCAAAGAAGACTATGTGAAGTGATCTTAGGGCAACTAAAACCCAGGAACTGTGAATTGAGAACAACTGGAGGGGCTGGTGAGCAAAAATCATTACTTACAAAGAGTACTCAGGAATGGCATCCTTGAAGGCAGGAAGTTCTCGCACATATTCATTATAAAACCATTTCACTTTGAAATGCAAATTCATATAATCGGTGCTCTTGCATAACCGCTGCTTTTCATGCTCTATAACAGATAAAATCAAACATTTAATAAAGTTTGGTTTGCCTACAATGCTACTGTGTCCCAGTCTACTTTATTAGTAGCATTTCAAGAAGGAAGAAATGAGCTTATTTGAGTTAAAGGCAAAATGAATCAGCAGGGATAACCCAGATTTTTTTTTAAATGCAAAACTAATTGTGGGTCACCTAGTAGTATGAAATAAATTGACTGGTCTAAAACAGCTTACTGAAAAAGTAGATTAATATGAAACCATTAACAAGTAATAGCAGGGTAATAATTTTATGTTTATCTGCAAGAATATTTTCACTACTTTCAGCCTTATGCAAAGTGGCAGAAAGAATTAGAGCACTAAGCATGAATAAAATATGAATCACACTGGAAATCATAATCAGAGATTAATACTGGAAAGTGTGAACGAATTCCATTTCTAGCCAGGGTATTTAGCACCTAAAGAATAAAGATCAGGTGAAAAGAAGATGAAATAGATCTAAATTCTAATGTCATGTAATTTCTGTACCTTTTAAGTTAAGCTAAAATTATTTTGCACCTTATAGCTTTTTCTGACATTTCTTTGGCAGGATTTACTGATGTACAGCTATCTTTCTTATTGTTTTATAAAGAATATATAATTTGAAAAATGCTGTGGCTTAAGTCAATTGTACAGGGGGACACAGATAAACAATAATGATCCTGAATATGTTTACCTCAGCTTTTTTATTCTAATGCTAATCTCTTGTGCAATTTTGACTACAAGTGTAAACACTGCCCCGCCCCAAATATCCCAGAGGTTATTCAGTTTGAAGATGTTATCTGAGATGTTCTGGTTGAGGTTTTTGGAAACCAAAAAGTGTGAGACTTTATCCCTTTAAATTGCCAATCTCTCATGTACAATCAACTGATGTTTACTGCTTAGTGTGAATGCAAACAAGAGAAAGGTACCCTATGTTTTCACATTTTTCCAGTTCAACACAAGAGTAGTTGACAAGTTTACATGTAAAATGCATATCAGCTGATACAACAAGAGGTTTTGAGGTTATTCTGTTTAGTTGATGATTTAGATCTATATTGCAGAAAAGTGAAAATGAAATAGCACAAAAAGCTATGCACCACTCAAGATGTTTGTTCTCATATAGAGAATACCAAACACTATTTAGACCTTTTGCAATGGCTTATGGTAATCTGATGGCAGTTTTAACTAGTTGGCTATCAGCCCATTTCCTTTTCTTTCAAGGCCAGTACTTTGAGTATGCTCATTCTGACTCAACCCCTTATGTATACAAAAAATTGCTGGGGGAATCATTAAGACAGAGATTCTGATTCAGTATATCTGAGGTGAAAATGTGAAATCTCAGAAGGAGTTCAAATTGGAAGGAATCAGTTGGAAGCTGTGACCCAGACACACAACCAGACTATACTTCCTAGCCTTCCTTGAAATTAGATGTGGCCATAAAATGGAATTTAGGGTAGATGTGTGGACCCCTAAAATATCCCTTGTTAAGTCTTCTATGGTCTCTCCTCATCTGTTGACCAGATACAGATATCCGCTGTGAATTCCAAGGCTCAGGGACTCTTTATCAATTGCTTTTATCAAGGCTGTTTATCAATTGCTGAAGTGATTATAAAACAATACCACCACTGAGGAAAATGTAAAAATCAGAGAATAAAGATTTTATCCATCAATTCCACTACTAAGTAATATTCTAGAAAAAGAATGTTCATACCCATGTTCTTTGTTGCATTGCTTAAAACAGCAAACATATAATAAACTAAAATCTAAGTGCCCAGGAGGTAAGCAAGGGTACATAATGGGATACTATGTAAATTTCCACAAAACATCTCACAATGTGAATGAACTTGGCAGACAGTCTTCTAAGCAATGCAATTTAATCAACAAAGGACAAATATTGTATGAGGGCACTGCTATATAAAGCCAAGAAAAGGCTTCACATAGAAGAATTTTTCTTTGGGGGGCTACCAGAGTTGAGAGGGGGAGGAAATATCGCTACCAAGATAGTAAACATTTATTAAGCTGGGTGAAGGAATAAGCAGTACGCCATAATAAAAGTGAGATCAGCACAATAGACCTAAGGAAAAGGAAGTCCTGGAGGAAGCGCACCAGCTTTAAAGACTACAAATGTAACTTGATTTATACATCACCCTCAAGTTAAAAAGGAGCAGCAAACCAAATAAGCTTGGGAAGTTATGTCATAACCAAACACGTTGAGGAAATGAGTCAGAGGGCTTAAGGACCCAAGCCTAAATCCACCTACATCAATATGCCTTACATGTTTCACATAGATAGCATTCGACACCATTCTGTGGAAATCAGGAGTCCTTGTGGTGTTGCTGGATAAGTACTGAACTGCTAACTTGTAAGAGTGGTTCAAACTTACCAGCAGTTCAGGCAGAGAAAGCTGAGATTATCAACTTTTGAAAAAACATATACTTGGAAACACTATATAGGGTCATGGTCACTATAAATCAGAATCAGCCTGACGCCATTGGATTTGAACTGGGGTCTTAAAGGCTTGTGGGAACCCATGTAACTATTGGTCATTCCCTGTGCAGGAAAGAAGAATGAAAGAAACCAAAGACTCAGGGAAGCAATTATTCTTCAAGGAGTAAAGGACCATGCACATATAGCTTACATTATTCTTAAGATCAGATAACTTGGGCAGTGTTCTACTATCACTACCTCTTACCAACTACTCAGACTGGGACCATATGTCTTGAACAAAATAGAAGAAAATATAGAGTAAAATTCATAATCACAAAATAGACCAGACTTACTTGTCAACCAAAGACTGGTGGAACTCAACCCACCCCTGGAGGTCATCTTATTGCCAAATAACATATAGGCCTGAAAAATGAACAGTCAGTGCTCATGAGGAAAAAACATTCTGGAACAATGAACTAAACAAGGCCAAAAGAGCAGCATTTGCCTAAAACAGAGCTCAGACGGCAGGAAGGAGCAGAGAGGAGACAGCAAGTGATGAGAGTTGGTGCAGAGAGGAGCCAAGGCCATGTCACATAGAGTTTTGTAACTTCTGATAATGACTTCTTCACCCTAAAGGTTATGACCTAATTTTGAATGATTCAGCTTTAACTAATACACACAAATTAGCATGTTGGTTGCTATAAGCAAAGAGACTGTAAGGATCCAAAAGTGGATACAGAGAGGGCAGAAAGAGACAGAACCGCTACAGAACAGGTCATAGATAGAGGAAACCTGTGCTTGGCAAGTTGCAGGGATGAAAGTGGTGCATGTCATGAGGCATGGGGTTTTGTGCCTTTCCATTACATCACAATACCTCTTATCTCCCCTCTTAAATTAGCTCACTGACAACACAATAACAGTTTATTGAAATTTAGACCCTTATACTATCTTGTCAGCTTAGAATAACAGATGGAGAGACTAATAGGGGGACAGTTGAATAGATGAAGAAAAGAGAGGCAATAATATCCTGCATCTTTGCCTAGTCACTTTTCTTAATTTCTCATGGGAGGAAGAGTTTCTCTGCTGAATGGTAGAAGATTCAGTTTTCAAATTAAAAAAAAAAAAAAAGGTCATGTTTATGTCAGTAATTTTTTTCTTAAAAATTTGTCAATATAGTATAAAAACAATATTCCTCTTATACATATTTCAGGAAAAAATCACATTCAAAATTGGTTTCATTTATTTCTTAGAAGTTTTAATGCTTACTGTAGAACTATTGCTTGTGGTTATTAAAAACATCACATCTTAAGGGATTTCTTATAGCTTCCTGTACATTTTCTCATTACTTATTTAAATGTAACCTGTACTTGAGATCCTTTTTTAGGACAAGATTGATTTCTCTTAATTATTTATAAGCACAGAACTAAAAAGTAAAAATTCCTCCTCTTAGATTTAAATTAAGCTGTTCTTGCCTTAGCCTTTCCCTCCATGGCAGCTCTTTTTTATTTACAAAGTAAATGAAATTATTTCATATGCTATGAAGAAAAAAAGATTTTACATTGTTTATATTTTATTTGTAAGCAATTAAGAGTACCTGATTACATGATTAATTTTATTATTGGTAGCAGTGGTCATTTTCATACTATGGGGAGTGATTTCTTTCCATAATAAGTCTTACTTACCATCTCCATATGTCACTTTCAGCTTCAATACATCAGGCTTCAATTGATGGCTTTAAAATTAAATGTAGGATAAATCTAAACCCATTGTTGTCAAGTGGATTCTGACTCTTAGCAGCTCTGGGTGGGAGTCCTTAATGTACCATAAGTTTCAATATTTTGCCAAAATGCATAAGAAGGCATATAAATACATGGACCAATGGAAATATAACTGATTTATAAACCTGGGATCAGATGTAGTATTGTGGGATGAAGACAGGACTTTACTACAATTATATACTCCAAAATATTAAGCAAACTATTTACCTGTATTCGGTGTGGAAGTTAAGTTAGGTATTCTCCCTGAAGATTCCAGTTATCTGAGACCTTTGTGTGTCTCACAATAAAGCTGACTCCCCTGCTGTTTAGATAATGGATCCCTTCCCTTGAAGTCGGTGGGCAGGGGTTCAAGAGCCACTGTCAATGGCTTCAAACCAGATAGACCTGCTTATCTATCTCCAGGAGTCTGAGGTCTTCTCTTATCACATCCTTCTACCCTTGGTCGCATAGGCATCACTATGACCACTCCCCTTGTCACCAGATAGCCCTTAAGACAGCCCCTTTTGCCACATGTCCTGACCAGTGAAGACAGAGCTCATGTGTCCCCCATAAGGTTATTTAAATGGGAAAAATTAAAGTTCGCTCGCTCTCTCTCCACGTGGACCACCCAATTGGCGGAGCTGAGCATGCTACCTTGATGTAAAATGTGTCTGACTCTTATTATTTCTCTCTCTCATCCTCTCTATATCCTTATTATAATAATTAATAATTATCACTGTAAACTGAGACCATTGAACCTGGAATGTATGTATCAGAAGCTGGCTTTCTTCTGATATAGTATGAATCTTCAAAAAATCTGGTTCTAAAAATGAACAAAAGATGATTCACTTAATGTGTGTTATGAGTACCTAACAATTAAAAAATGCATTCCTGATTCTCTTTTCATAATTCCTTTCATCTTACCACAAAATTATCTTCACTTTCATATCTGCCTCTGACTCAGAATGCTATGTAGGTCAACCATGTTTTTTGCCCAGGTGTGATTCTTCAAGGCCGCAAGAGTTCTGATTCTTAATCTACCCTTCCCCTGTTAACACCACCACTCACTGTACAAACAGTTATAAAATACTACTTTCAGAAAACAATTGAAATTAAATGCATGTAGGCACTTTTTCTGTTAATGTATATGACTCTGGTGATAGAATGGTAGAGAAAAGAAAAGGAAAGCCAATAGCATTCTGCAGTGTGGAAAATGTGACTCCCACAATTAAAATCACCCGAGCATTCTATGAAATGACAGAGTCAGAGAATGAGTGGTGTGTCCAGAATAACCTGGGTTTATGAGTAGAAATTTAAAACAATAGAAAATAAAGCCATTTTCAGTATATAACACAAATTGTTTTCTCCTCCACGTTGTTCATCCATTATCTCTTATCTAGATAGACCTGTAGAGACAGCAATATGTACAAAAAAAGGAAGACATCACAAGACAAGGCGACAAAAGAAAACAAAATGATGACTATGACAAAAACAATGGGACTGATGATTCTGGGGGGACATGGGAGATGGGGAGGTGGGGGGAAGGGGGGTGTTGTCCATCCCAGGGATAAGAGATAAGGGAACAAGTGATCAAAGATTAGTGGCAGGATGGGTGTAACAGGCCTGATAGGGATTGATCAGGAGTAATGTAACAAAGAGAAATTACTGAAATTCAAATGGGGGATGTGCATGAGAGTGGAATAACAGGAAAGTAGAAGGAAATAGATGAAAGAATTGGGAGGCAAAGGGCATCTACAGAGGTCTAAATACAGGTATAAATATAGATGAAAATATTTATATATGAAGATGGGGGAAATAGATCTATGAGCATAAACTTATAGGGTTAGCATTAAAGCACCAGATGGACATTGGACCTCCACTCAAGCACTTCCTCAAAGCAAGAACACTTTGTTCTATTAAATTGACATTCCTTGATGCTCACCTTCCCTACAAAATCACTGAAGACAAATGTGTGCACAAGCAAAAGTGGTGAAGAAAGCTGGTAGTTCCTGGCTTTCAAAACTATAATGTCTCTTGTCTGAAAGACTTGAACATAAACAAACAGCCATCTAGGTTAGAAGCAACAAAGTCCACGTTGTAGAAGCACACCAGCTTGTGTGACCATGAGGAGTCAATGGAATCAGCAGTCATCAAAGAACAAAACTCATATCATTGCATGCCCACCTTCCTGATATGATCGCTAAAGACAAAAGATGTGCATAAACAAATCTGGTGAAGAAAGCTGATGGTGCTAAGCTATCAAAAGATATAGCATCTGGGGTCTTAAAGGCTTGAAGATAAACAAGCATCCATCTTGCTGAGAAGCAACAAAGCCCAAATGGAAGAAGCACACCACCCTGTGTGACCATGGGAGGTTAAAGGGATCAGGTATCAAGCATCAAAAAACTAAAAATTATATCACTGTAAATGAGGGGGAGTGGAGATTGGGGGTCCAAAATCCATCTGCAGGTGCAGCAACATCTCCTTAAAGAAGGGTCGTGGGGAGGAGACAATCCAGTCAGTGTACAATGTAGCAGCAATGAAATATGCAACTTTCCTCTAGTCTTAAGTACTTCCTGCCTTCCACTATCATGATCTGAATTCTACCTTACAAATGCGGTAAGACCAGAGGATGTACATAGGTACAGATAGGAACTAGAACTATGGGGAATCCAGGACAGATGATTCCTTTAAGACCAGTGGGGAGAGGGGCGATACTGGCAAAGTTGAAGGAAGATGGAGTGGGAAGTGGGAAACAAATAGAAGGATCTGGATATAATCTCCTCCCTGGGGTGTGGACAGTAGGGAAGTGGGAGATGGGAGATATCGGACAGTATACAATATGCAAAAATAATAATAATTTATAAATTATTAAGGGCCCATGAGGGAGAGGAGAGCGGGGAGGGAGAGGAAGAAAGAGCAGCTAATATCAAGGGCTTAAGTAGAAAGAAAAAGTTTTGAGAAGGATGATGGCAACAAATGTACAAATGTGTTTTGCATACAATGAATGTATGTACCAATTATGTTGAAAGTTGTATGAGGCCCCAATAAAGCAATTTTTAAAAAAGATGAACTAGTTATCACCTACTTATGCCAAGTTAAAAGATTGAGTAGAAAAATCCTAAACGTTAACTCAGGGAGATTCTTCATTTTTATATTTCTATGTATTCTAGTAGGACCTACTTTCTATGTTCACTTTTGGGAAAAATATGTTCACTGAAAATGAATTCAAACAATAGAGACATTCAAATT
The DNA here is from genome assembly GCA_004026705.1 of Nesogale talazaci. Classification (NCBI taxonomy): domain Eukaryota; kingdom Metazoa; phylum Chordata; class Mammalia; order Afrosoricida; family Tenrecidae; genus Nesogale; species Nesogale talazaci. The sequence continues at coordinate 515,926 of PVJH01000029.1, read as the reverse complement.
AGATGTAAAGATTATTCCATAAACACACTACTACTAATAGGCATGCTATTAAACAATGAGTGAAAAAAGCCATTAAATGTGTACATAATTTTATATATGTAAATCATACTATAGATTTTAGTTTGCTCCTTTCACTCAACACATTTTCTATGCCAATAAAGTTAAATCTTCAAATATATTATCTTTGAAAATGGCTGCTAAGAAGTCATGCATTGTACACTAATGGATCTACATTTATACATTTCTCTGTTATTATTCTTTAAATCTGCTTGACTTTCGGCACCTATGCTTATTTCATTGCACTTATGACCCTATCAATGGTGGTTCCTTATACAAAACTGAGTCTTAGATGGACTATAAAGGGGAAGGTAAAACAAATGTAGAGGAAAGCATGGACACTGTCTTCATCCTCTTGTGCAGATAAATTACTTTCATGGCACACAAACAGTATTAACAACAAAGAAAACAAAAATTTATGATGCTAAAATTAAGAACCTTTAATCATCATAATACATTAATGAGAGTAAAAAAAGCAATCTATATAGCTTGATGATATATTTGCAATACAAATATCCAAAAGACAGTTAATACCCACAAGAGCTAGAGTTTCTCAATATATCAATATATGTATATATAAATTATTTTAAAATATAAGTAAATAGATAATAGGCAAAAGACTGAAAATATTCCATAAAAGTAAATATCCACATGGACAAATAGCACAAAAAATGCACCCCAATGTAATTATCTAGGAAATGGAATTTAAGTCACAGTCTGATACCATTCCAAATCTACCACAATGATTAAGACAAAAAAGGCCAACAGTACCAAGCATCAGGGAGAATTTGGAACTCCTGGAACTGCTGGTGGAAGCTATAAGCAATTTGGAAAATGACTTTGTAGTATCTACTAAACTGGAAATATGTATATCTAGTAAAGAGTCCTGGTGGCATAGTGGTTTCACATTGTCCTGTAACTGCAGATCAGCAATTCAACCACCAGCTATTTCTTGGTAGAATGACCAGTCTTTCTTCTCCCATGTTAATAGTCTCAGAAACCCAAAGGTGGCAATTCTCCCCTGTTCCACAAATCAGAATCGACTCAAGGGAAGTGAGTTATAATCCAGTAATTTCATTTCTTGAAGACATGTAGAGCAGATATTTGTGTACATAGCTTCACCAAATGACAAGATGGGCATAATAGTGTTCAGAGCAGCATTATTCACCACAGTCTAAAATCGGCAACTACTTCAATGTACCTAAACAGTAAAATGGACAAATAAATTATGGCCTATTTGCATATTAGGAATGCACAAATTACAACCTGATGCAACAGAATGGTTAAAATATCACAAAATGCAATACTGAGTAAAAGAAGTCAGGCACTAAAGATCTATATTTCCATTTGCGTGACGTTCAAGGAAAGATCAAACTATTCCATGGTGTAGAAGTCAAGGGAGTAACTTTATTATAAGTATTAAGGAGCAACTTGAAGAGTTTTCTGAGATTCTTTTTTTTGGGCATCACTGCTCTCTGGTGGTGGGAGTAGGAGGCCCAGCCCCACTGCTGGAATTGAACCTCCGTCCCAGTGGGTCGCAGTCCCGCGCACAACCACTACGTCACCGGGGCTCAGCCCTTTCTGAGGTTCTTTTAATAGTTAAATTCGATTCATGAAAATTTATAGAACTGTATATGTATGAATCTTGTCCTATGTACATGCTACAGTTCAATAAAATATTTACATGTTTGCAAAAAAATAAATCTTATCCTTCAGCCAGGACTTAAATGAAATCTCTGAGAGCCACTGCATTACTAAACCAAAACTTGGCTATTAGAACACCTTAAAACGTAGTTGCCAAAGTTGAAATCAACTCAATGGGCAATATTAGTTTTTTGTTTTGTTTTTGGTGTGTGTGTTCCAGAAAAACAAGCTCACTATCACTGAGTTGATTCTCACTCACAGTGGCCCTATGGCCTAGGGTAGAACTGCCTGTGTGCATTTCCAAGATGGCAACTCTTTATGGGAGTAGAAAGTCTGGTCTTTCTCCCATGGTACAGTTGGTGGTTTAGAACTGCTGACCTTGATGATAGCAGTAGTTAATGTAGTTAATGCAGTGTAATACTTACTGTAATTAATGAAGCTTTTATAACATACATGTTATATAAACCCAACTCTACTACATCCAGGCAAATACTTATTAAACACAGTGTAAAAAGTACAAGTCTCTTGGCTTATTTTACCTCAGTATTACCTGAAAGTTTAATAAGCAGTCACACATTTTGTATCTGTTAATTATATCTTAAACATTATTGATTTACATAATCAATATATCTTGTGTGCTATGTGTTTACCTAACTTTTTCAATGTGTGAGCTAGCAAATTTTGTTCTTTATGCAGAAGCCCAGACACATAGAACTGATATAACCACAGAGCTAATCAGGAACAAACTTTTCTTCTTTTCTTTCTTTTCTTTTGTTGTTGGGCATCACTGCCCTCTGGTGGTTGTGGGAGCTACCCAGCCTTGCTCCTGGAGAGCAGTTGCTGGATTTGAACCTCCAAGTCCATGGGTTGCAGTCCCGCACTCAACCACTTATGTCACCGGGGCTCAGCCCCTTTTCTCTTTCTATTTGTTAACACTACATTTGAATTAAATTGAAGTCAACAAGTTTACTGACTGCCAAAGATGTGGCAGTCACCATAATATGGGTTATGGAATACATAAGAGATGGAGGATATTGTTCTTAGAGTTAAGCAGCTGCATATAGAAAGATTAATGTGTTGTCTGGGTTTGATGGATGCATTAGAAGACAGACAAAAATAATAAAGATATTATTTAATTACTTATCAACTTACCCCTACTTTCCCTCCCTTGTTAAAATTAAGAAAGAAGAATTCTTTCTCAAGAAGCAATATCTTTCTAAAGGAAAAATAACTGAGTCTTGTTTTATTTTATGTTCTGTTCATGGTTCTTTCCCAGCATTTGACATTCAGGGTAGATGTACTTCCTTTAGATCAGTGGTTCTGAACCTGTGGGTGGTGACTCCTTTGGAGGGGTCACATGACCCTTTGACAGGGGTTGCCTGATTCATAACAGTAGCAAAATGACAATCACAAAGTAGCAATGAAAATAATTTTATGGTTGAGGGGTCACCGCAACATGAGAAGCTGTATTAAAGAGTCCCCCCAACCCCCTCAAAAAGAGTCCTGACATCTGGAAGGTTGAGGATACTGCTTTAGATGTTTCCAAGTTCAACTTTAGATCTTCCAGTTACCTCCTCTTTCATATCACTTTTTCCAGACATCCAGAATATTGATAGATATCTGCTGGAATTAGGTATTTCATTGCATATGAGTAACTGGAAATGTATGGTGTGCTCTCTCTTCTAGTTCTGTTCAAATTGAGATGGTGGGTTTTCTTATTGCTGTGAACATGTCCAGGATGGTCCAAGATGGGGCAGAATTTTGTTCTATTGTTCACATGGTTGGTATGAGTCAGACCCAGCTCAATAAAGTGCCTAAAAACAATGAGAAGTTTGGCAAATATTTGCCTAGGTCTGGATTTAAGCAGTCATCATTATCATAATTTGTTTTATCAAACAACAGAAGTTCTCAAAGCCCCTTCACCATTTACTGTGAAGTTATTCTGGATTTAATGGAGAGTTTCCCTGCTAAAACTTAAACTCCGGATATGTAGAAATCATTTCTGCCTCAATGACAGCTGTATTCCCAGTGCTTGTTAAAAATACAGCACATATGGGTTTGTGCCCAAAGATTTTGATTTAGAGGTTCTGAGCCCTGAAATTATAAAGTTTAGTAGATTTCACAGTTCCTTCTAATGCAGTCATTTTTTTGGAAACTGTAACTCCAGAAAAGACTTTCTAATACAACAATTTCATAAATTCACAGGCCCCTTAATAACCTAAGTACCAATCTTAAGCTTTTCAAATGATCATTACAGGATTCTTCTTTCACTGGTTGTCTTGTTTTGCTTCACCAAGTATTTTTGCTACTTTGCAATACTGCTATCATCTATCTATCTATCTATCTATCTATCTATCTATCTATCTATCTATCATCTATCTACCTATCTATCATCATCTATCATCTATCTATTTTTATTATGCCCTTGCTAAGTTCTAGATTTTCCTTCCTTCCAATGACTAAAATAACGTATGTTTGTTGCAGCACATAACACCAAGTCAACATCGCTTACTCTTAGGGTGGCAATATTAGGTCGTACATGCATACATATAACTCTTCAACTTAAAGATACAACATCCTGACTTGAGAGGTTAGACCTATCTCAAAGTCATCTGACTGTCTTACCATAGGTTGATTTTCTCCTGGGATCATCTTTAACCATCTAGGACGTATCTATCTACTTCCACAAAGATTTAGTTTCAGGAACTTTAAAGAGCAGCTCAACTCTGCCCCATAGGGTCACTGTGAACTGGACACAATTTCACAACAGTTGGTAAAGTGGTTTTCCTATCAGATAGCATAAGAATCACTGACAAGCAGAACTGACAAGCACACCTTGGATTTGCTCAAATAAAATTCACAAGGGCTTTTAAACAAGCTGTACTAAAATGGAATTCCCAGATGTCTTTTCAACAAGATCCTCAGGTGATGGCTATGCATAACAAAACCTAAAAGTAACCTATCTAAGAATAATCCTTGCTTTAGGGGGAAATAATTTAAATGTATGCCATATCAAACTCTCCAAACTGCTTTAGGCTCAGCTCTGACCTAGCACCATCACTATGATAATTCCACATCTGAGTCATTCAGTCCTGAAATCTAGTCTTTATTCTGTATCCCCGTTTTGACCATCCTGTTGAAGTCACTCAAATTATTCCTGATTCTCTGTGTTCATTTTGGCTTTTTTCCCTCCATTTTGAATGCATTCCTATTTCATCTAACACCAACCCTTTCACGATCTTTAAATATAGGTTTAAATTTTCATACTTAGAAGACATTATTACCAAATAGGGCCATTCCATGCAGGCCCCTTGTGCAGTTAGGGAATCTTGCTAATGGTTCCATGCATTTTCTGAAAACCTTTTTACTAAGCAGAATCCATTTTGGAAGAAGTACTGCTAGAATGCTTCTTAGAAGCAAGGCTGGAGAGACTTCATTTTACATACTTAAGACATGGTTTTAGGAGGGACCAGTCCCTAGAAAAGGATATCCTCCTTGATAAAACAGAGGGGTAATAAAAGAAGGGGACTCTTCAGGATAATTAATGAAATGGTGGCTGTTATAAAAGACTCAAGTATCGCAATTGGTGTGAGGGCACAGGACCAGGCAAAGTTTCCTTTTGGTCTGATATGCATTGGAACTGACTAGATGGTATCTAACTACAACAACAAAAGTGAAATATAATTCTGATTTGTATATTTTATGCAAACTATATTGTTTATACCAGTGTTTGTCAAAGATTAGGAGCTCAATAACTAAATAAATTAATTGTAATTTGCCATCCAAATGCCAAAATGATTGGCTCAATGAACAATATTTTATAAGAATTATTTTTCTGATGGGTGCTGGTGAATATATATGTTTATACAGACACACATACATACAAATATATATGTATATTTGAACATAAGTTTTTAAAATATTATAATTAATTTAAAGTCCTAAAACTTACCCTACTCTCTTTACTCCCTCCTCAGTTTTCTCCTTTTGGTTCACTTTACAAGCATATTCCAAAAACAAGCAACCATAACATCAATGCATATTGACATCTTATCACATTACCAGAGACACGTATTGTCAATTTCATGTATGGACAATTCTATTTGCATTATATAAAAAATCAGATGTGATTTTCCCTTGGCTAAACAATTAATCAAAATTTGAGTAAATTTTGCTTTTCTAAAAAGTTCTTAAGATAAAAAGAAAAATCAGTTATCCAAAACAGTTATCCAAAATCAGTGGCAAGGTGGGTGTAAGAGGTCTGGTTAGGACTGATCAAGAGTAATGTAACAGAGAGAAATTACTGAAACCAAATGAAGGATGAGAATGATGGTTGGACAAGAGGAAAGTAAAAGGAAATAGTGAAAAGAGCTTGGAGACAAAAGACAAAGAACATGTACAGAGGTGTAAATACAGGCATGAACATAGGTAAGTATATTTATATATAATGATGGGGAATAAGATCTCATAATATACTTATAGGATTTGCATTAAGGCACCAGTTTGACATTGGACCTCCACTCAAGTACCCTTTCAATGCAAGAACACTTTGTTCTAAAAAATTGGCATTTCTTGATGTTCACCTTCCCTATGCAATCACTGAAGACAAAAGTGTACACAATCAAAAGTGAAGAAGACTGATGGTGCCCAGCTATCAAAGACATGGTATATGGGGTCTGAAAGGTTTGAATGTAAACAAGTGACCATCAAGCCCAGAAGTAACAAAGTCCATATAGAAGAAGCACACCAGCCTGTTTGACCATGAGTTATCAATGGAAGCAGTTATCAAGCATCAAAGAACAAAAATCATATCATTGCATGCCCACCTTCCTGATATGATCGCTAAAGACAGAGGGGTACATAAGCAATTGTGGTAAAGAAAACTGATGGTGCCCAGCTATCAAAAGATATAGCATCTGGGGTCTTAAAGACTTGAAGGTAAGCAAGCGGCCTACTAACTCTAATGCAACAAAGCCCACGTGGAAGAAACACACCTACCTGTGTGACCATGAGGCATCGCAGGGATCTGGCACCAGACATCAAAGTACTAAAAATTATATCATTATAAATGAGGTTGAGTACAGATTGAGGACCCAAGGTCCATCGGCGGGGGAAGTGACATCCCCTTACAGGAGGGTTGTGGGGAGGAGACAAGCCAGTCAGGGCACAGTGTTGCAAAGATGAACTATACATTTTTATTCTAGTTCTAAAATGCTTTCTCCCTCCCACTATCATGATCTGAATTCTACCTTACAAATTGGATAGACCAAAGTATGTACTCTAGCACAGATAGGAACTGGAAACATGGGGATTCCAGGACAGATGATCCCTTTAGGACCAGTGGAGAGAGTGGTCACTATGAGAGAAGGGAGGGAAGGTGGAGTAGAAAGGGGAAACCAATTATAAGGATCTACATATAACCTCATCCCTGGAGTATAGACAACAGGGGAGTGGGCAAAGGGAGATATTGGACAGTGTTTTATATGACAAAATAATAATAAGTTGTAAATTATCAAGGTTCACAAGGGAGGGGAGACTGGGGAGGGAGTGGAAAAAAGAGGAGCCATACCAAGCGCTTAAGTAAAAAGAAAATATTTTGAGAATGGTGATGGTATCAAAGGTACAAATGTGCTTTGAATACAACAGATCTATGTATGGGCCCCAATAAAATGAATTTTAAAAAAAGTTTTGGAATTAGCATTTTCATATCTTAACATTTACTTATTTTAATGTGCAAATATTTTATAGTTTGACTTTAACTTTTAGCATACGTATCATGTTTCCTGAAATGATTCTTTTATATACCCCAGGAAATAAAGTCTAATACATATCTGTTAAAAAAAATAAGAAGAGGACTGAGCCCCGGTGGCGTAGTGGTTGTGCGCAGGACTGCGGCCCACTGGGACGGAGGTTCAATTCCAGCAGTGGGACTGGGCCTCCTACTCCCACCACCGGAAAGCAGTGATGCCCAAAAAACAAAACAAAACAACAACAACAAAAACAAAAAACAAGAAGAATCTTTGAGAAAAATACATGCTATTTATGAGCTCTTAATGTATTTTCATGATTCAGGTAAAATAGCCAATAAAGTTGTACTTATTTAATCCTTGCATTGATGCACTGTCACACTCTGCTGAATGATGCAGCAGGCCCACCTGGAGCCGAATGATCTGTTGTGAGTGCTTGTGCTGCTGCTGCTGAGGACCATGGACTTTTTTGATAAAGCTTCTGAAGTGAAGTCTTGATTTAAAAAATGATTTTGAAATCATAGATATCTTCTTGCTTTTATAATCCAGAGTCACTTTGGAATTTTCTTAAATGAAGGTAGCTTATATGCAAAGATTCTATGGAGAGCTCTATTAACATGCAATTGATTGTGAATTTTTTGATAATCAATTAATTATGTACATTAATTTAATGTTAAGTTTGAGGGATGGAAAAGGTATGGACACTTGAAAAAAGGATTATTTTTAAATTAATGCAAAAATAAATGGAAAACATTTGCCAGGCAGGTGATCACTTCAAGTGTGTGTTTTTGACTACTGCAGGGCTTCTTTTTAAATGACCTACAAAAGATGAGCATAGCCAGAGAAAAACAGGGAATTTTGAAACACAAATGGGTGCCCAGCAAAAGATGCCCAACTGTGTCCATCATTATAAATTAATGCCCCAAATCCAAGATATTATTTTTAAATTAGGAAATCGATAGAGATTAGACATATTGATAATAAGCAGTGTTTTGCAAATGTGGAGGTAAAAAGTATCTTCAATTAATTCTAATGGGAATTTTAAAAGGTAATTTCTTCATAGGAAATTACTATTGATATTCAAGATTTATGATTTTTACAATGTTTAACTCAAACATTTCCTTTTCTTCATAAACTTTGTCATTACTTTTGGTAATTTTAATAACTCTGTATATGACCTACTTAGTGTCCTGGCATCTGACCTCCATTTTCCAGAAATCTTGTTCACTCACCCACCTAAACGATTCATAGTTTTACCTGAGATAGTGTTTGTTCCAATAACTGTGTCCCTTTCAAAATCTCAATCTCAAGCATTTTGTTCTTTGACAAGCATCCGACTCATTGCTACCTGTTTTTCGTTTCCTTCCTCTGATATTTCACGGACATCCACATCTTCTCTAAAGTAACTCCCAGGAAAATCTGACAGCCTTTTTGTCTAATTGAATGTCTATGACCCCTAATTTTAATTTCTGATTTAAACAATTGGTCACTTTGTCTTTGTCATACTCATGTTGCATAGGCCTCATCTGGATAAATACCATCCTTGGCCATTTTTGTATTTCAGTGTTTCAGCATGATTAGTACAACAACAAAAAACATGCTGACAAAGTTTACTCCAGTGATAGTCTCAAAGCTCAAAGAGTCTTTTCACAAGAATATGTACCTTTCTACATATTTTGTTTTTTTTAATTTCTGGAGGTGTCATTTCTCATTAGTGTTTTCTTGTACCAAACATCTAACAATTTCTTTATTATCCGTACTCTCAATTCCACCTTTTATTACAACTAGCCTTCTGCCTTTCCTCCTGCTCTAGAGTGCACTGTCCCATACCACTAACTAAGAAGAACAAGTCAGCCTGGGAACTGCATCCCATTCTATACTCTCAGACTTGCTGAAATTGTTTCCTCTGCTCACTGTTCTTCTCACACCGTTAGAACATATGCTACCTTTTCCATTAAATAGATTGTTTAAACGAAAATTAAAATCAGAAGGATTAAATATTGAGCACATATATAAATAGATATACATAAATATATATAAACATAAATAGAATTATAAACTAAAACTATTTTACAAACAATATAAATGAATTGAAAGGTAAATTATACAATGTAGTAAACCTTTACATAAAATAATGTAACTTAGGTGGAAAACACCATGATAAAATACATATAGTAATGGTCTAGGAAATAAAAATCTATATGGACAATACACCTACTTAGATGCTGTTGTGAAACAGTAGAACTGATACACTGGGTATTTTAGACTGTAGTGCTTATGAAAGAATATCACTATGTCTCTTTCCCTTACACCCACTGGGTGAGTTCAGATGGCCAACTTTTTAGTTAAGCAGCTAACTAACTGCTTAACTACTGTGTAACTAGGCCTCAAATGACCCATAGAAATGACAAATTAAAGCCAAACTAATTGAATTAATGGGCATTATATTTAAAAAAAGAATGAAATAAAAGAGAGTAAAATAAACATATGTGAAGAAACAAAATTAACCAAAATTATGAAAAAGTCTAGCTCCTTAGTTATATATCAATAAAACAAGATATAAGCAAATAATGAAGCATCACTATGTAACTATCAAAAGCAACAATTTTAAATTATTGTTACATTCTATTCTGTCACTGGTATAATGAAACAAGAACACTAATCTATAACTGGTGGTTGTGAACATTGTTCTAATCTTTGGGAAATAATCAGATCATGCATTTCAAGAAACAAGTAGAAAACATTTTGGAAATGATGATGGCAACATATGTACAAATGTGATTGACTCAATTGATGTATGGAAAGTTGTAATAGCCCCAATAAAATTATTTCTTTTAAAAATGAAAAAAGTGCTAATAACTTTTGACTCATTACCACTTCCAATAGTTTACCTCAAGATATAAACAAAATGAGGAAACATGCAAACCACAAGAATGTTTTCATAACACAATTCTTAATAACTTTAAAGTATGCCATTGATCTAATTAAAAATAAGCCTCAAACATAGGGAGATAGTTTGTCTATTTGGTGGATCATGTTACTATTGTGATTATAGTTAACCTTTGACTCATTAAACCAAATGTTTGAATATTGTGAAAAAAGTACAAGAGGACACCAATTCTATTATTTATTTATTTATTTTTTTGTGGGCATCACTGCCTCTGGTGGTCGTGGGCGCCACCCAGCGCCGTTCCTGAGAGCTGCTGGGGGATTTGAACCACCAAGCCCCCTGGCCGCAGTCCCTAGTCAACCACTTAAGCCACCGGGGCTCAGACCCATCTATTCTATAATTATTACCATAATAAAATCTGCAAATGATAAAACCTGTGTAAGGTGGAAAACGTGTCAGAAAAGGAAAACTCATATATGTTCCACTGGTAATGAGAGGAAATGGTAAGACTGGACACTGTCAAAAGCAGAAAACTTGCTAAACCAGTTCTCATAGGTTTTACTATATATAAATAAAATTTTGTAGACGTCACAAAAGAAAAAGAGGTAGATAATGGCTAATTTAAAATCTATTTCTATTATGATATCAGGACAGATGATCCATTCAGGTCCAGGAGTGAAGGTGGTGATACTGGAGGTAGAGGGACAGTGGGGGTAGAAAGAGGGAACCGAGTATAAGGATCTACATATCACGTTCTCCCTCAGCAATAGAAAAGTGAGTGAAGAGAGATGTTGGACAGTGTAAGCCATGACAAAATAATAATAATTTATAAATTATTGCCCTCCTTCCTTCCTGACCCACCTTGATCACGGGGGAAGGAAGGGGGACAATGAGGAGCTGATACCAAGGGCTCAAGTAGAAAGCAAATGGTTTGAGAATGATGATGACCACAAATGTACAAATGTGCTCAACACAATGGATGGATTGTGATAAGTGTTGTATATGCCTCCAATACAATGATTTAAAAAAAAATCTAAATACATGAATTGAAATCATCCAGTGGGGCAATTTCTATATGCATTAAAGCAGAAAAAATATATATCTTTCCTATTTTATAAGATTTAGGCCAAGCGTTGTTTGCCTAGTCTACTGAAAAAAGCATAAGGAAAACATGAGTTCCTCTTCCTCTTTCAGTAGTATTAATATATCTACCCACAAGTGGCATTTTCATGGGAGAATTAAGCAGCTATTCAATACATGCTAGTTGGACTTAATTAAGGTCGTAAATGAAAAGTTCTACTTTTAAAACACTCCCACATAGTAAAGAGGGAATTGTTTTGTGTCTGGACAAATCTCAGGCAGCAGGTATTCTACAGCGTAGGAGGAATCCATCAAGTTATACATGGTAGATACATATGGCAAGATGGAGAGAGGGAAGCACATACTTAAAAGTGAGGATGGATAGAACTTTGGCTCTGGCAGTGAGGCCACAAGGGAGACTTGGGGAACTGATTAAGATGAGTGGGCTTAAGAGTGAGGTCATCAAGTACAACAGGGAATCTACAAAGAAGCAGTTGGAGAATGATTCAATTCTTAAAAGAATGTGGGAATCTAGATGTCTTTCTTCACCTCCCACTTTCTAGAGAGGCTAACTGCAACCGGCAGGTATAACCAGTCAAAGATGGAGAACTTGTATTCCTAGCTCTCTAAGCAGATATTGTGGGCTTTGATGATAAGGGGTATACATATTATGTGTTTCTTGATGTTCAGACCTCCATTATTTCAGAGATGTGAAGAAAGTTCTGGTTTTGGAAATCCAGATACTTCTTAGTTGGACTGGAGTAAAGGAGTCAGGCAACACTTCAAGTATACTGAATTTTGAATGGGTTTGCTGACATTTGATGAGCATGAATCCTAGGAAACCAAACCATCAACCCATGAACCACTGAAAACATTTTCACAGAGACAGTTTTCCACTTGAAGAAAGGCAAACCATTGAGCATCTTTATACTTTTATCTTCCTCTTCCCACCTTTTAGAGGAAGAGTCAGGATCACAAGAGACATACTACAGGGAATGCTCTGAGATTGGGCAGACTTAGTTAAAAACGTTATGCCACTTAGATTTTCTGTCAGAATTTAGTTTCTGATGATTTGCTCTTAATAAACTAGCTAATATGTACTGGGTCAGTAACACTCAACTTTTTAATTGTTGTTTGGAGGCTGTAGTGCTTTGTGTAGAGTACACCCCATGAAATATTTATGAAGGAATAAAACTAGTGCTTGCTATAAGTATTTTACACACAATCTGTCTTACAGACATCTCTCACCCTTGCTAATCAGAGAAATATCTGTGTTTTAGGTATTTGTGGCAGTCGTGTGCTTATGTTAATTTTATGATTGAAATGTGGGGGTGGAGTCTAGCCTGTTAATCTGGAGATAGCCATTGAGTAGCCAATGAGGCCTCTATGTGGGCATGGCTTTCATCTGAGACTCCTGGGAAATTTTGCAATATTTCCCTCATGAAGATGAGAAGCTATCTTCCCCAGTTGTTGGAAATTAGTCTCAGAGCCTATTAATCACAGACAAGACAAGCTGGCAGCATTCGTGAAGCTGAAGGAGCCGGTGGAGAGACCACACAGCTTTGCCCTGATGGAGCCAGACCTCTGAAACTGGGGCAGCCTGATGGAGACCTCTGCCAGTGATAAGTTGCTTTTGCTGTTGATGAACCCTGAGCCCTGGAGACAAGGTGCCCTGCACCCACTGACTTGTGACTTCGTGAGTCGGAAGAAGACTTTATAGACTGATTTCGGGCATATGGGTTAATATCGGACTTATGACTTTGGACTGGACTGGGCTGGGATGCTTTCTCCATGTCCCATTCCTTTTGTATATAAACCCTTTCCTTATATCGATATGCGTGTCCTTGAATTTGTTCCTCTAGTCTACCCGGACTGACACAGTAGTGAAAGAATATAAAGAGAAATGTCAGGTAGCAGGAATATTAGTAAACTCCCATGTAGCAATGCTTTGGTAGCTTACTCAAAATTTTATAATTTTTATTCAGTATCATTCTTTGAACTTAATCATTATCTTATAAAATGAAGTGTAAAGAAACCACATTTCAGATTCTATAGAAATGAGTTTCAAAGCTTCTGATTTTGTGTTAGCTTTGTGTGAGACATTGGATAATCACTTACTATTCACCAGTGTTTGCATTTGAAGTAGGGCAGAATTGGACTAATTGATCTTCTTCTGTTATATTTTAGCCTGCCTTCATTTTATCCTGTGAAAGCTCCCCTCTGTCCAATCACTAAACTTCACCATGGTTTAACTTCTGTTAAATAGCCTATCTTGCCAAAGGATACAGGTGGGAGCCTAGGAAATAAATACACTAGATACAACCAGAGAAGGGAAGGGGCTGTAATGTGAGCAATCAAATAAATCATAGATGAGATTATGATTTTCTGATAAAAGCACCAAATATTTTGAGAGTTACAAGTTTCATAAATTTGGGATCATCTGTTGAATGTGTTTCTTTGCAGCTTATGTAATAGATGCAAAACAATATTTAGATACTGCTGAATATGTATGCCAAGACTGCCAGCTGGAAATTTTTCGTGACTAAAATATCATGAGCACAATCAAATAGTTAAAGGTGGACATGCATTTTCTTTTTTGGAATTCCTCGGCACTTGCCAACAACAACAACAACAACAAAAATAATGGAGGCAAAGTGGTGACCAGTGAGAAGAATTAACCAAGGGAAAGCTAATTTTATAATGGGGAAGAAAGAGATTTATTTCCAGATATGCTAAATCAGTGAATGCTTGTGTACACAAACCATAAACCTCATCACAGACATTCAATAGACAAATACAAAACTAAATTTCATAGGCAATTTTCCCTATAGGGTCAATATCATTATTTAAAATCAGTGACTTAAGGGCTGAGCCCCAGTGGCGTAGTGGTTGTGCACGGGACTGCAGCCCACTGGGATGGAGGTTTGATTCCAGCTCCACGGAACAAAGACTGGGTCTCCTACTCCTACCACTTGAGGGCAGTGATGCCCCCCCAAAAATAAAATAAAATAAAATCAGTGACTTGAAAAAAATATTTTGTTTACACACTGATAGGATCTTAACATATCCATTAAAACCGATCTTCTTATCTATTCTCAATTGGTTAAATCTGGCTTGTCCTTGTGAATTCACTTCTGTAGAAAATGCTTCCCTGAATGTCATGTGGAAATATAATCCCCCTCCTCAAATGCTTTTATAGCACTATCTAACCATCATTCTAGAATATTACTAAATAAGCATGAAAATTTGATCAATATCTGTCTCCACAATTGGACAATAAAGACAGAAGTTCAATCATTTTGTGGTACTACGCTTATAGCACAGAATGCATGGCACAGAAAAGAAATTTTAATATTAGTTTATAAGATGGTCAAATGAACAATCCACATTCTTGTGGGTGTTAGAAATACATTTAAATACAAGTTGTAAGTTAACACCCACATTAGGAATATTTTCAGTCAAATTTTTCTAATGATTTTACAGAAAAACTATTTGGGGCTTCTAAATATTATAGCTAGGGAGACCATATGGTCTCGAGTCTCTAGCATTGCTCCAATTTCAAATATGCTGTTCCACTTTACATAGAAGTGCTCTCATACTTGTCAGCTCATGTGTCTTATTATTTTGCTTGGAAAATATAGACACTTTCAGTACTGGGTACTCTAAATCCTGCAAAATCTCTCTTTAGTAAATAGTGTACTTTGCAGAACATGAAAAAAAAGACTTAAACTGCTTCTTCAGTTATAATCAATTCATATTACATAGATTGCCATCCTTACCCTATTTTACATAAGTCTGTTTTACACAATGTGGGTTTTACAAGAATGGAGAAATTGAGTAAGATTTTATTCACTAAAACCTTAGGATTTTAAATAAATAAAACCAGATGGGTGTACATTTCAATACCATGGCATGCACTAAAAGATGCGGCACTGCATGTTGGACTTTCTATTTGGTGATTAAATATCTCATCATTGTAGAAAGAGGAGATTAAATCTTGAGTTCCTATGAAACCAGAGCAAAAGTATTGACTATCCAATTGGGGAAAACTTCAATGTTTTCAGGAAATGTGCACTCAGAAAGCTGAATGCAATCAGCTTTACATATTATTTTCTTGGGTAGATAACTACAGAAACCATTGTTTCAGCAAAATCAATTCTGCAATCCAGTACTCCATCAGCAACAACCATTGAGAATGTTCTTCCTAGAGTAGTGAACTAACAAAATTAGTCTTCTCTAAGGGAAATGGGAAGCAAAAAAGTGTAACTGATAACTGCTTTGGGTGTTTTCATCTCCTATCCAGGTTTTGTCTCCAAAGAGAATTTATAACATGTTTGTGACATCTGAAATTTCCTATGGGAGAACGTGGGTTAACTGGAGTTACTAAATAGGCAAAATCTGTCCAAACCCACATACCAACTGCTCCCTCTTATGCTAGCTATTGAGTCTCGTTGCCAAGTTCCAGAACCTCTCAGTGGAACAAATGAATGAAAGACTTCTGCTCAGTAGGCTTGTTCTGAGTCTTGAAATTCCTGAGATAGTATTTAGTTTAGTTAGCAGCCTCAGGGGTTCCCTCTCCATGTAGATGGAGAAAACAAAAGGCAATTCGAATCTCAGGAAAACTGTTTTATTCAGTTAGTGCAAATTGAAGCACGCTAACCCTCTTAAAAGCAATGGCATGGCAAATATGACTTGACAGGTCAATTCGTCTCTGAATAGCTTAAATTCTACTAATAATACTTAATATCAATTTACCTCACAGAATTTGGAGACATTTAATGAACTAAGAAGTATGATCAAGTCATTTTTGAATATCTAAAATTATACACGAAAGTTGGAATTTAACTCTAAACAACATGGAAATATAACAATAGTATAATTTTAAGATTTATTTTTTTTAAATTACAAATAATGTAGATACATGATAGTCAATCCAAATTTACAAAACATTTAAGATATTATAATCTGAAGAGTAAAAATACAATAATTATCATTTATAACTCAAAATTAAGTTAAGTACAATAAAATAAAACATACCTTAAGAGTAGGAGAAACAAAGCATCTATTTCTTATCCACACATACACATACACATACACAAGAGGAATATGATATTTGAAACATCCACTTAACAAACATTTCAACATACTAGCACTCTTAAAGAATCTTTTATGGTTATGTTATAGGTATTTCTGAACAGTTGTCATATTATTTTGTAATAAATGACTTTTGTGACAATTGCAGTATATCATGCATTTTGTGTTTTTAGCTATAAAATATAAAATAGCATTAAATTAAATATTATAATGTAAATTTAATTTCTTATGTTTTAACCTGAACTGTAGTACTTCTAATTTTCTTACACTTTTAAAATGACTTATCTATCCTCAGGCAAATAAAAATAACTAGAAGGGAAAGCAAAGTGGCAACACTGTCACTACATTGATGTCAAAGTTTCAATATTAATTTCCCAATGAAATAGAGGATTCAAATTAATAGGAAATGGAATCAGGAAAATGAATCTCAGTAGAATTTGATTCTGAGAAAAGTAATTAAAATTAAAAGTGGACACATGGAATACTGTGCAATGTTAAATACAGAATTCATGAAATACATAATAATACGGATACCTAGAAGACATTATGTTGAGTGAAATTGATCAATCACAAATGGACAACTGTAATTTCAAATTCTATTGTTAACAGTTAAACACAGATATGCACCCAGGAAAATAGCATCCTTTGATCATTCCTAGGGATGGGAGGTAGGGGAAGATGAATCACAAACTAAGTAATTGCAAAGCAGTGAATTATTTAATGTGGCTCTTCTAGCCATAGTCTGTAATTTCTACCAAACAACATGTTCTTGATGGGTTTAGTGGGGGAAGATACTGATAGGAGTCAGTTGTGAGCACTTGTTAACTGTATTCATTGGGATTGTCATCCTGCTGGGTATAAAGGGAACCATCTCAGAAGCAAAAGGGAGGGCGTCACTTCAAAAAAGAGAAATATCAGGAGTGGATCATACACTTTAGGACATTGAGATCTCGATGAATGAACTACCTTGATGCAGGAGACAACTTTGGCACCGGAGAAGTAGCCAGGGCACAATGATAGTGGAGCCAGAGCAGTGCAGTTGCCAAGTCACAGAACAAGTACAATCTCAGTGTGTGGGGAAAAAGAGATTGGCTTGGGCAGTGGGGCACTGCTGGTACTTAATTAGGGGAGCTGGATTTGCTGACCCATGGAGCTGGTGTTAGATGCCTTTGGCTTGGGGATAACAGTAGAGTTCTATGCCTTTGGGGCATTTCTTAGCAGGCCTCAAAGAAGTTTATAATATGCCCTTTCTGAACAAGTCTATCCGGAGTATTTTCACCTAAATTCCAACTTGTTAACTTTCATAATAACCCCACAATCATGAGCATTATCTGTGTGCACTGTATGTACATTGCATGAGTTCTAGAACCTAACAATAAAGAATAAAGTTCTGTGAGAAAGAATAATAGGAAATGAAAACTAACAAGCAAACAAACAAAAAACAGAAACTTACTGCTAAGGAGCTCATTTGGACAGATTGTCTCATCTCTGAACCAATGACCATGCCATTAGCGAGCCAGGGACCCTTAACTAGAGAACAGACATACGCTAATGTGGGGGAAGGGGAAGACGATATACAATAAGAGGCTATTCAGTCTATCATTAAGGAGACATGAAGAGGTGCATGGAGTAACAGATAATGCAAGATTGAGTATACAATAGGATTTATATCTGTTATCAGCAGTGCTAATCTACAAAACAGGTAAGATGAACAGGCATGAGCAAAGTGAAAGAGAGTATACACACCACTTCATACAAGTTTGGCAGCAGATATTTCTTCATATGAATCTGCATACACTATAGGCATATCCATTAATACAATAAACTTGACAAAGGATTAAGTCAAGAATGTGATGTCATGAAAATAAAATCAGAAGAAAACAATAGTAGGGAACAATACTTCTACATAAAAAGCATTTGGAAAAAAAAGTATTTGGACAAATTGTTATGTTAGAATTATATTTAATGTGTGGGTAAGGGGATGGATGATTTTAATGTTCTTTGTATCTATCAAATTTCTTATAATTTCTCTTTCAAACAATAAATTTACATATTTCAATAGAGAAGAAACCATTTGGTTATATTGTCTACTGTTTGGCAAAATGTCATGCTTTGCATTTTCTCTATGTTCTATGAGTTTATAGATCATTGATGAAATGGATTTCTCCTTTAGATTAAGCTTTAGCTCCATGATTACCGACTCATTTTTTAGTGCTGAATCATTCAAGTGAAAAAAATGATCATTATCAAAACTAGAATTTATTGAGAATATGTTGCTAGATGCTAAGAAAGTATGTGGAGCCCTGCTGGTGTAGTGGTTATGCATTGGACTAGTAATCACAAGGTCAACAGGTCAAAACCACCATCTCTTATTTGGGATAATGATGAGGCTTTCCACTTCCATAAAAATTTGCAGTCTTGGACACCCAGAGAAGCAGTTCTACCCACTCTTATGGACTGTGATTCAGAATTGATTCAATGGCAATGAGGTTCAAGTTTTAAGTGATTCTCTAATGACTGTACATGTAGTTTTTCATTCAATCTTTACAATAAAGAATCTTTTTAGATAAAGAATTCAAAGCACAGACTTGACATGGCAATTGCCCAGTGTTACATAACTGGTAAGTAGTAGAAATCTTATTTTCAGTCTGTTTGACTAAGTCAATTGTTCAAAGACTTGTGATACACGGAAAATCAGTGCACCTCTGAGAAGTCTTCAAAGAGTTTTAAAAATCAGGCACGGTTATTTGTTTATGAACACATTGGGTTGGGAAGATTACACACAAACTGATGCATTTGAATTATGGAGTTGATGAAAAAATTAAAATTATCATGGATTTACAGAAGAAATGTATCTGCCTTATTCAGAATATTCCCTAGAAGCTAGGATTCATCTAATGTATTTAGGATGTGTTATCAGAAGGGATCAGTCTCTGAAACAGGGTATTATGCTTGGTGAAGTACAAAGTAATCAATAAAGATAGTTACCATATATACTCATGGTTAAGCCAGGTTTTTCAGCACATTTTTAATGAAGTTTTGTGGTAAAATTAGGTGCTTTGACTGATATTTTGGTCAGCTTATATTTGAGTATATACAGTCTCAATGAGAAAGATTGACATAGTGGTTGCAACAGTGTGTTCAAACCTAACAATTGAGCGAATGATAGTGTTTTGTTGAATATTTGTTTGCTAGGAGTAGAAGCCTCAACAACACTTACCAACTCCACCTCCACCGCCACCACTACCACCACCACCTCCACCACCACCACCACCACCACCACCACCACCACCTCCATCACTAGCACCACCACCTCCACCACCACCACCTCTACCACCACCCCCTCACTGTGGTTGGCAGCCTCTAGAATATTGCCTCTCCTCTTGATATTTGCATTCTTGGGTAATTCCTTCAAGTGTAGTTTAGGCCTACTAGCTCTTACTCAGTAGATACGACACACATTGCATTTATTTGATCAGGTTATAAGAGGCTATTTGACTTTTACTCTCTACACCATTTATTTTCTTGGTTTTCGCACTTTGATGGAGCAAGAGGTCATTTTGGAAATGCTCATAGAAAGAAACTTGGGGGACTACAGGCTACCTTCCAGGGAAGAATTGTGACTTTAGTTTAATTGCATTCTGAGAAACTGAATTCTGAGTGAACATGGAAACATTTTTTTTCTCAGATGAACTAGATAAACCATGCCAGGATTAATGATTGTGTTAGATTGAATAATGCTCCCCCAATTTAACTCCCAGACCTGTGAATATGTTATATTATATGACAATGGGAAATTAAGGTTGCCGTTTTTTTGGTATTCACTTTGAAATATCAGAATTACAGATTGTTCTGTATTATTCAAGGAATCCTAATAGGGTCATTGGAGGCTACTGTTAATAAGGAAGAGGGAGATAGAAATAATCAGTGTCTAAAACAATACACTGAGAAATATTGGATCATCCTTGTTTACTTTGAAGATGAAAGGGGACCACAAGCCAAGCAATTTAGGTATCCAGTTCTAGAGACAATAAAAAGCAAGGATTGAATTCCCCCCTAGGAGCTCGAGAAAACAAAGGCAGCCTTGCTGACACCTGGATTCTAACCCAATGAAAATCTTGTGAAACACTGACCTCTAGAACTGCAAAACAATAAATTAAATTTGTGTTTTGAGCTGCTAAATTTTTTACCATTACTACAGAATTAGGAAATTATCTGTGTGGGTATTACATCTAGGGATTGCAATAACATAAGAAATAAGAAGCTAAAGGTGAATCTAAGATACTACATAAATGGTAGAATCCTTTGCTGAAATTAGTAAAGCATAGGACAGGAATAGTGTTTAGAATAGTTTAGAATAATTAAGGGGTGGTTTAGATTCCAAAATTCCTGGGTTTTCATGTCAAAGTGTCTAATACAAACATTTATAGGACAGACATTTTGTGATGAATTTATAATTATTTATTTGTGTGATTTAAAAAAAATCATAGAATAAAAGTTCCTCATGATAGGAGTCATGCCCGTTTTGTTGATTTTATGTGTTGTATTAAGCCTTGCAGGATGCCTTACACAGAGCAAACATTCAAATGAACACCTGATGAAGTATTAAGTTTTATCAAGCTAATGTTAGTAATTTATTTTGGTGTACTTTATAAAAAATCCAACTTTGAATGACCTCAGAAAATAATTATTACATGAGTAGTGGGCTAAAAACAATTACATGTTTTTGAATAAGCATAAAGTTAAATTCATTCACTAAAATTACCCCCTTCTAACTTTCTAGAGCACTCAATAACAAAACAAGAAATCCTCATTAAAATACAAACTCATGGTCTTTGAGTTTTGAATTTTGTTTTTCCTCATGTTTAATCAATACTTCCAGTTCAGAGAGAACCAGTCTGCTTTAGTGAACAAAGATCTTTACCACCTGAGGTCACTGAATCTCTAGGAGAAATCTATGAATGAGTTGTAGGGGGTTTTATATACAAAGACATTTCAAAAAGTTTGTGGGAAAACATCCATTTTTTTAATTCTGTTCCCCCCAGGAATTTTTGAAACTTGATTGTCCACCCCTGAGTACATGGAAAAATGTTCATGTCTGTGTTTATGTTCATGGTTCCCAGAATAGTGTCTGCACACTGCATGATTCTACCAAAGGTTACAACTTCAAAAATTCAGAGCAGTGGTTCTCGTAAGGGGGAGGGGTGTCTACTTTGCCCCTTGGGTTATTATGAGTCTGAATCGACCTGACAACACACAACAACGTCACTCATCACTCATCAGGCTTTCAGTTAAAATTCCATGCGTGAGTATGGTGTAACACATTGAGATCTTCCTTGTGGAATCACTTTGCATTCCTGGGGTCAATCCTATTTGGCCATAATGTACATTTTTTTAAATATACACTTGAAACTGATATTTCATCTATTTATTTTTTATTGAAAGCATTTGCATTTATAAAAACAAAACAAAACAGAGTTACGGTTCTCAATATTGGCTGTGTATTAGAAGCAGCATCACACATGCAGTCTTGCTTGACCATTCACTAGCCATGTGAATTTCTCTTGTTCCTTTTCTCTATCTATAAACTGGGGATCCTAATAGCATTTACCTCATAGGCTTGTCATGAGAATCATGTTAATACTTTTACATAATCTAGAAATCACTCAGAAATCACTTTTGCTGAAATCACTTTTAGGTACTTTGAGTCCATTCTAACTCCTTGCCACCCATTGAGCGGATAAACCAAGATTCCAGTATTTACCAGGCTTTAATACTTTACTGGGGGAGATAGCCTCATCTTTTTGCTTCAGGGACGCTGGTGGGTTTGAACAACTGACTGTGTTAGCATTCAACACTTATTTACTAGGGTTCCTATTACTAAATAAGTATTTGTTAAATAAAGTAAACCTGGGGATGCTTTACAAAAGTTTAGTGTCTGTCTTACCCCTATGATTCTAATGAATATCTAGGATTCAAAATCACTGCTGTGAAATGGAGAGATTGAGATAAATGCAAGTCTTTTTTTGAGAGGGTTAGGTTTCCTCTCTTAGTGAACCACATTGCCATTGTCAGAAGACTTTACCAGGAAAAACAGAGAGACACTTGGAAATCTTGTTGCAAACCAGGGATTGCAGGGCCCTGTTCTTAGAATTTCTGCTTCAGTAGGGCTAGATAGGAGCTACTGAACTTAGAATATTGGGACCAGATTTACCTCCATAAGTACTAAGACTTGATAAATGCTTAAAAAAAGCATTACTTTTTCTATGTATGTCACTAGGCCTGAGGCGTGTGTGTGTGTGTGTGTGTGTGTGTGTGAAAATTGGTTTAAAGAGAACACAATGAATGTTAATTTTGTTTAAAACGAACAGAAACAGGAAACTTTTGGGAAGATGGCGACTGCGTGACGCTCACCAGAGGGAATCGGCAGAAGATCGGCTTGGGGGAGTGAATGCGAGAGAAATTCAGCACTGCCAGATCGCTGAAGGATCATCATAAAGATAAATAGGCACAGATTCCTAGGGTTCTGAGGGGCTGGGGTTTTGGCTTATCACACGGAAACCCAGCTAGTGTTTGACCCTTGACCCACCTCTGTGCTGGCACAGGAGCATTGTCTCATCATGCCATTGTCTCATGGCAGCTTGCTGCCAGGACAGAGATGAACCCTGCAGCCCCACATTCAGGGATCTTCTCTTCTCTCTATTCCCCATTTAGGCAAACCTGGTTGGTTGGAGTTAACTCCTGGTCTTGTCTAGTTTGGCTCACAGGTCAGACCACTCCCCTTAGCCTAGGGCAATTACATCTGCTACACACAGCTGGGAGAGCCCTATACTGTGAAGAGTAGCCCAAGGTTGGAGAAGCCCACCCACTCTCCACCTGGGTATTTTCCGCCCAAGCTCTCACAGGGGAATTCCAGCCTGTGTATTGGGGAGAACTCTTGGATGTCTTTTGGGGGTCCATCTGACTGAGGAATCTTCCTCCTGCCTGCCTTGTGCCTTGCATGGCCCAGCGTGGTTCCACCAGCACTGACCGGAGTCTCACTCCATTGCAGGAACCACTGCCCAGCCTCCTCGGCAATCTGCCTGATCCAGGAAGTTATGCCCACCATAGATAATAACCCTAAATATCAATGGATTGAATTCAGGGAGTACAAGACTGAGGCTAGGAGACTGGCTTATAAAACACAACCCACCGATTTTCAGCCTACAGGAGATACAGCTCAAGACTATGGATGGGCTGAGCCCCGGTGGTATAGTGGTTGAGTGCAGGACTGTGGCCCACGGGCTTGGAAGTTCAAATCCAGCAGCAGCTCTCCAGGAGCAAGGCTGGGTAGCTCCCATGACCACAAGAGGGCAGTGATGCCCCCCCACACCCCCAGCCCAAAGACTACAGACAAAACTAGGCCGAGAATCAAAGGTTGGAGAAAAGCATACAAAGCAAACAACAATTCATCCAAATACAAAAAAAATCACATTCTTTTCAAGTCCACATGGCACATATTCAAAGATACACCATATGCTGGGGCATAAGGCGAATCTACATAAATTTAAGCACATCGATATCATCCAGAACTCTCAGACCACTGTGCTGTAAGGCTGGAAATCAACGAAAGGAAGATGCAGAAACAAGAGTAAATAATTGGAGAGTGGATAACTCTCTATTACAAAAGGAGTGCATACTGGCCAGATCAGAGATGAAATTAGGAAATTTCTAGAAACCAATGAAGTTGAAAATATGACACACCAAATTTATGGGACACAGTAAAGGCAGTAAACAGAGGAAGTTTCATAGCAATACATACACACCTGAAAAAGGAAGAGCGTCTCATAACTGGTATGTAGGCACAGAATTTACAATGACTAGTGTATTTTCAGCAGGACAATCCCACTAATAGCAAAAGAAAAATCATAATAAAAATCAGGGCTGAGATTCAGGAGAGGGAAAATGAGAAAACAATGGAAAAATTATGCTGCTAAAGTTGGTTCTTTGAAAGGATTAGCAAAATTGACAAAGCAAAATTGACAAAGCACTGGCAAACTTAACCAAAGAAAGGAGGGACGAAATTTCAATAGCAAGAATGGGGCATGAAAGGGGGTGCAACTTCACAACTCACCCTAATGAAATAAAAAAGATAATTAGACAGCACTACAAAGGATTGTATTCCAATGAATTTAGCAACTTGGAAGACATAGACAAATTCTTGGAAAAACAATCCCTCCCTAAACTATCCCCAATGGATGCCAAGAATCACAAGAGACCCATAACAATAGAAGAAATAGACAAGGTCATCAAAGGATTGCTAACAGAAAAATCATCTGGACCAGATGGCTTTACAGAATTCTACCAAGCATTCAGGGAAGAACTGACACCAATCCTACACAAACTCTTCCAAAACGTAGAAAAAGATGGCAAGCTTCTGAACTCCTTCTATGAAGATAGTATAACACTGATACCAAAACCATGCAAGTATTCCACAAGAATTGAGAGCTACAGACCAACCTCCCTCATGAATATTGATGCAAAATTCCTTAAGTAAATACTGGTCAATAGAATACGTAGTATATAAAACAAATATTTCACCATGACCAAGTGGGGTTCATACCTGGGATACAGGGATGATTCAACATATGAAAGACCAATAGTATCATTTGCCACATTGACATGAAAAACTATAAGAACCACATGAAAATATCAATAGATGTGTAAAAAGTATTTGACAACATCCAAAACCATTTTCTGTTTAGACACTGAAGAAGACAGGAATAGAATAGAAATTCCCTTGTCCCCATTCTTATTTAATATAGCACTGGAGGTTTTAGCTAACAGAATAAGGCAAAGAAAAGACATCAAAGTATTCTCCTAGAGAAGAAAGAGGTTAAATTATCATTTTTTGCAGATGATATGATTTTATATTGAAAAACCCAAAAGCTCCACAAGAGGAGTACTAGAAACAATAGAGAGAAGTGGCAGAGTGGCAGGATACAATATCAACAATCAGAAGTCTATCGGACTGCTATACACATCAGATAACACCACAGAAGAGGAGATAAACAAGAGGTTCCCTCCACAATTGCCAAGCACAAATTGAAATATCTAGGTATATACGTGACTAAAATTACAGAACACTATTACAAGAAACCAAGAGTGACTTCAACAAATGGAAGTATATCCCATGCTTATGCATCAGAAGATTCAATGTAGTAAAGATGTCAGTTCTACCCAAGGCACTATGTAAGTTTAATGCAATTCCAATAGAATTACCCTCATCTTTCTTCAAGGAAATTGAAAAAATGATTACCAACTTCTTATGTAGAGGGAAGAAGCCCAGAATTATCAGAGAACTTCTCAAGAGGAAGGACACCGTGGGAGGACTTGTCTTACCTGACTTTCGCACATAGGATACCGCCACAGTGGTCATATTAGCATAATGATAGATACTCAGACCAATGGAAAAGAACTGAAAATTCAGACATAAAAACATCAGCATGCACACAACTGATCTTTGATAAGGGCCCAAAAATATCAAATGGGAAACAGATGGCCTTTTTAACAAATGGTGCTGGAAAAAATGGATATCTACCTATAGGAAAATGAAGCAAGATCCTTGCCTTAATCCATGCACTATAATAGAATCAAGGTGGGTTACAGACCTTGAAGTTAAACCCCAAACTATTAGGACCACCAATGAGGGAATCGGTACCAACCTGAGAACGTTGGCACATGGATTACATAGGCTATCAGAAATAGGGAAAAACACAAACACAGAGGAAGCACAAATAGACAGGTGGGATAAACTGAAGATAAAACACCCATGTACAGCAAAAGAATTCACCAAGAGAGTAATGAGAGAGCCCATGGACTGGCATTTTCAGCAATGACAAATCAGATAATGGCCTTACTACTAAAATCTATAATAATCTGATAGTTTCCAAAGAAGTTTCACAGCGGCAGAAATCCAAATGGCCAATAAACATATGCAAACATGTTCCAGATCATTAGCCATAAGAGAAATGCAAATCAAAACAACAATGAGACACCACCCAACACTCTCAAAGATAGCCCATTTCAAAAAATCAGAAAGCAACAAGTGTTGGAGAGACTGTGGGGAGATAGGAACTCTTATCCACAGCTGGTGGACCTGTAGGTGTGTACAGCCACTATGGAAGTTAATTTGGTCATATCTAAAACAGATGGAAATTGAGCTACCATACAACCTAGAAATCTCCCTACTGGGCATTTATCCAGAAAATGCAAGCAACCACCCATGACCAGACATCTGTGCTCCAATGATCATTGCAGCATAGTTCACAATTGCAAGGAGTTGAAAGCATTCCAAATTTCTATCAACTGACAAAAGAATTAAAAACCTGTGGTACACATGCAGAATGGAGTACTATGCATCACTGAAAAGCAGTGATGAATGCATGAAGCACATCTTTGGAAGAACTGGAGGAAATTATGCTAAGTCAAGTTAGCCAAGTGCAAAAGGACGCGTAAAACATGATTTTGCAGAGGTAAGCTTAATTAAAAAAATACAAAAAGGGGCAATGGGATAAAGCTGCTATATACAGAAATTCCTGAAGGTAGACCCAGGTAGTCTGATAGGAGCCAGACCAACTCCACGGCTATATATAGCAGCCAACTGGGGTGGGGAGGCAGGGGAGCAGATGGTCATGTGTACAGAGGGAATGGTTACTAATCCACCCAAGGGGAACATAGTTTATCTCCACAGGGAAAGATGGACCAAACTTAAACCTGGTGTTTCAGGATGTGAATGCAGTGTGATGGCATGGAGTGAAGAATCAGTGGAGTGGTCTGAGTGCCCAATCCCAATCCCCACTATGGTGGCCGCCTCCTCTCCCCACAGGGGAGTTTGATTTGGAGGTCAACACTGAAGCTGCATTTTTGGGAGTGAGTTATGCCTGGCCAGAGCCCTCTATGTGGACATGGCTTACTTCTGAGAATTCTGGGAAGTCTCATTGTATTTCCCAATTGGAGAAGAGAGAGTCTCTGACTGAGTCTCTGAAAGACTAACTACTGACTAGATGAGATTACAACATGCCAAATGATCCAGGTTCCTGGAGAATGGAGGAGCTAGAGGAGAGGCCACATGGGCTTGCCTTGTTGATACCTGGCACTGAGATGCTTCTACTGCCAATGGATACTGCTGATGGATCCTGAGCCATGGAAATGAGGAGCCATGGGAAGACCCCTGCCAGCACTGGGATGCTTCTACCCCAGCTGGTTACACAAGACTCTGCACCTACTGGTCTGTGATTGTCCTGGTGTTATTGCACATGCTTTGTAAGTTGGAAGGAGATTTTATAGACTGGTATCTGACATATGGGCTAATATCAGACTTATGACCTTGGACTGGCTTGGGATGTTTTCTCAATGTTCCATTCCTCTTGTATATAAACCTTTTCCTTATATCCAGATGTGTGTTCACGAGTTTGTTTCTCTAGTCTAGGTGGATTAACACACTATGTTACTGGTATTTGAATCACCAGCAAGGCAACCCAGAGAGAACAGGTTTCAGTGAAGCTTCCATATTAAAAAGGAAAGGATTAGGCTTGTTCAATTCTGGGTGATGAGTCATTGAAAACCTTACAAATAGAAGCATAATATCAGATGTAGTGTTGAAACACAGAATAAACTGTGCGAGTCTGAGGGATTTTTCATTGGAAATCTTATAAAAAGCAGACATTGTCTAACATAGAGCCAAAAGACGAGATCCTCAGGTTGGAAGACGCTCAAAATACAATTAGGAATGTGTTATCTCTTCAAAGGACCGTTGAGTTGATAACAATGATGGGGGTGGATTATAAGTTTTTGAAGACTTTCATTTGTTGATGGAGTATGACTCAAAATAGTAATTAAGAGCTGTATGCAGCCATTATTCAGAACTTGGAATGCACAAATTATGAAGTTAGGAGAAGGTGAAGTCCTCAGAAGTTAAATGAATAGTAAGATAAATATCATAAGCATCTGTGAACTGACGTGGCCTGGTCTGGGTTATGTTACTGGAAGGACATATTCAGAAGAAAGACCTCACACTCACTCTCATCAATGTGTGGGGAACATTCAGCCCACAAGCCTGATAAGGCCTGAGAAATCACCAAGACCAGCTAATATCACAAGCTATTATCATAGTGAAGTTGTTTCAGCCATCACATTAGAGGTGATGTAATTCAATGCTTGATCAGTGAATGGTGGTATAAATACCCAATGACCCTTAGAAGATAAAAAGTCCCCACCTCTATTCAAAAAGAACATTTTAAAAGTATCTTGAAGTACAATTCTGTCTGCGGTGAAATACTATCTATATAACCATGAGTTAATACAATTACTATTCAAATTTATGCACCAACCACTGAAGACTGCAATGAAAATTTGAAGAGTCATACCTACTTCTTTAGTCTGACACAGATCAAACATGAGATCAAAATATATTAATAATTATTGACAAATGGAATGTGAAAGATGGAAACAATCAGTGAGTGGATGGTATATCCTTGGTTATAAAAAAAAGCTTAAGATCACATGATAGAATTTTACAAGACCAAGGACTCCTTCACTACAAATACCCTTTTTTAAACAACAAGCAGAACAGAAATTTCAAAGTGCACCTCCAGAAAATAAAGTATTACAATAAAAGTAGCAAGGACTGAAATTAACAAACAAAAAACCAAGAACAGGCTTGGCATATTTTAAACTGAAAGAGTCAAAGAAAAAATTCAGGTCTCAAATTGTAATATTGAAAGATTCTATAGGCAAAAATGTGGAATGATGCAGGAAGAATCAAAGGATAGTGGAATGGGTCTAGAGAGTCAGTGTGTCAAAAAGAACTCGTCAATATTGGACCATTTCAAGTGGTAGTATATAAGCAAGAACCAATGATACTGGAAAAAGTAGTCAAAGATGCACTGAAGACATTAACTATAAACAAGGAATGATAGAATACCAATTACAATGTTTCAACAAACTACTGGACCACAGAAAACACACTAATCTACACCAACACTTCAAAGAGCTAACTAGACAATCAATTGGAAGAGAGCTATATTAGTATCCCAAGTTATTTCAGGGGCCTCATATACATGTGAAGATATGACCATGAATAAGAAGGAATTAAGAATCGATACCTTGCAATTTTGGTAGTGGCAAAGAATACAGAAGATACCGTGGATGGCAAGAAGGACATCAATTTGTCCTAGAAGTACAGGCAGTGTGTGCTTTGGAAGTGAGGATGGGTAGGAGGAGGGGTATAGTGTAGAGGTGGGGTAGAAAAAAATGTTTGGAAACTGATGATGGTAGCAATTGTACATTTTACTTGGCATGACTGAAATTTGGAATGATATATGTATTCAATCCCAAATAATTTTAGAAAGTCTGTATGGTGAGAGTTTATCACATATACTTTTGGACATGCTATCAGGAAGGACCAACCACTAGAGAAGAGCATCATGCTTGATAGCCCCTTTCCCCCCAAAAAAAAGAAAACTCTGAATGAGATGATTTGACACACTGCCTGCAACAATGAGCTCAAAGATTGTACTGATTGTGGTATCTGATGGGGAAGTGCTATGTTCTGTTTTACATAGGATTGTTAGGCAATGAAATTGAACCCATAGCACTTAATAATAAAGATTGGGGGAAAAAACCCCAAACCAAACCAAAACAACAAAAAAAAACCTCTTTCTGTTTCAAGGTGTTTCCAAATCATACTAATCCTAAAGGACAGGGTGGAACTCCCCTGTGGGTTTCCTGCACTCTTAAGAGGAGTAGAAAGCCTCATCTTCGTCCTACAGAGTGGCTGTTGGGTTGAAACTTCTGACCTTGTGGTTAGCAACTACTATTCCACACAGGCTCTAATAACAAGATACAATCTTATTTCTAAAGTGAGTATGCTCTTTGAGGAATAAAGAGAACCCGTCTCCTGCCTCTTATTCTAATGAAGCTATTGTGACTCTTAAGCACCATGCTTAAGAGTTAGAGGCCAACCGGACTATTGACAATGTGTATTCTGAAGTGTTTTGATTAAAGAATTAAAATTCTAATATATCTTGAGGGTAGGGGCAAACAAAATATTGAGAAATCCAGTATTCCTCAGGAACCCAAGTTGGCAGGTCCTTGGGTAATCAGTGTCCATTTTTACACAAATTGAAAGCAATTACATGCAACTCAACCAGTATTTTCCTGTTAGCCCTTAAACTGGCACAGAGAGAATATGCCAATGAAAATCTTATGTATTTCTTAAACACTGTGTAAAAATCTCAAACATCTGAATAAATGATGCTCCATCTTCCAGTTCTAATAAACTAGATCCACTGGGCTTTGGGAAAATTATTTCTTCTTAATAAATTCTGCTAAGCTTCACCACTGTGAAAAGGCATACTTAGCAGCCATTGAACTTAATTTCTTAACACACAAGGGGTGTGTTAGATAAATGGATTTGCTTAACCTGCTTTTGAGATCACATTCATAGTCTGAGACGTTAGCTCAGCCTTTCGCACGATTAGTTTTCAAGTTGGAGACATGGGGTACAGAGAAAGTGACTGATGAGTTAATTATACACCTCCTCTGACATAATCATTTCTATCAGAGGAACATGGTAAATTACTCAAGTCAACCTACTTTCATTATCTTTTACTAAAGTAGATAATACAGTGAGTTAGCTAGATGGCTAAAGGTTAAGATGAATAATAGCATTACAAATACTCCCAGGGGCCTATTTTTCTTTTCTGTTGTTTACAAGTCAAATATTTGAGTCAGCTTGTTTGTAGATTAATTACACACACAGTTACTCTCTTGTTTGTTTTTTGTCTCCCATTGATTTTATTGGGGGTTCTTATAACATTCAGTACATCATTTGTATCAAGCATATTTGTACACACGTTGCCATCATCATTTCCAAAATGCTTAATACTTGAGCCCTTGGTATAAGCTCTTCTTTACCTCTCCTTTTATTATAAATCATTTTATTGGGGGTTCATACAACTCCCATCACGATTCACAGAGACATCAGCTGCAAGCAGGTCACATTTGCACACTTGTTGCCATCATCACTCTCAAAACATCCTTTGTGGCAGTCATGTGCTTATGTTAATTTCATGATTGAGATGTAGGAGTGGTGTCTAGCCTGTTAATCTGAAGATAGCCATTGAGTAGCCAATGAGGTCTCTGTGTGGGCATGGCTTTCTCCTGAGACTTCTGGGAAATCTCGCGATATTTTCCTCATAGAGAGGAGAAGCTATATCCCTAGATGAATCCCGGACAAGACAAGATGGCAGCGTTTTGAGAAGCTGGAGGAGCTGGCGGAGAGGTCACATGGCTTTATCCTGATGGAGCAAGACCTCTGAAGCTGGGACGGCCACATGAAGACCCCTGCCAGCGATGAGTCGCTTCTGCCACCACTGGATGCTGTTGATGAACCCTGAGTCCTGGAAGCGAGGAGTCATAGGGAGACTCCTGCCAGTGCTGGGATTATGCACCCACTGACTTGTGACTTCGTGAGTTGGAAGGAGACATTATAGACTGGTATCAGGCATGTGGGCTAATATCGGACTTATGACTTTGAATTGGACTGGGCTGGGATGCTTTCTCAGTGTTCCATTCCTTTTGTATATAAACCCTTTCCTTATATCTATATGCGTGTCTATGAAATTTGTTCCTCTAGTCTACCCGGACTAACACATCCTTCCTCCACTTAGGCCCCCGGTACCAGCTTCACATATTTCCCTTCCCTCCCCCTCCCCCATGAACCCTTAATAATTTACAAATTGTTATAACTTTTTCATATCATACACTGTCCAATGTGTCCTTTCACTCACTTCCCTGTTATCCATACCCCAGAGAAGAGGTTATATGTAGATCCCTGAAATTTGTTCCCCCTTTTTCCTTTTAATCATAAGAGTGGGTTGGGGTGAATAGAGAGGAACTGCCTCAGAAGAGGAAAATATGGAAGTCAATTACTTTGAATGTGAAAGTGCACTGTATTTCCCGTTAGGATACGTATATGAGCATTAAAGCTTTCCTTCACAGTAAAGAAGAGAGATAAGAATTCTCTACATCTCTCAATAACACATCTACAAGGCGGACAAAGCTTCAATTCCATAGGCTGTTTTTTATGAATATACCCCACATGACCACTTTCAATCACACCCATGTAATTAAGCACTGTTTATTAGGCACTCCCCCATCCCTTCATATTTTTCTTTTTAAAGTTTTTCGTTTTAAACTTCTTATTTGGAGTTCCGATACTTTTGGGAGAGGTAACTAACCTATTGTAAGCACTTTAATGTATTGAATGTACTGGTAGAGCCCTGGATTTTACCAGATTCCCAAAAAGAAAAATGCTAAAAGTTGGGCGGAAGAAAGGTAAGAAGGGGGAAGAAATGTATCTGGCACATGCAGGTGGACTAGTAACTGTCCCTCTTTCTCTTACCTCTGACTTTCAATATCTACTCTGGAGTTTTCCTTCCCCGTTTAATCGGAATAGAGTTTAATGGAAGGTTTTTAGTGGGACTTGAGACCAGTTCATTTCAGTTCAACAGTTCAGCAGAAAATTTGTAAGAAGTTCTACTCTAGATATACTGAGTCAGAATCTATAGATTAATCAGATTCTCAGGTAATTCTTATACCATCTTAGATTCTTGTAAAAGCAATTGAACCACAAAAAGAAAGAAAATCAGTATATAACTCTTCTTGATATGATTGAACTATTTAATTGTATGATATATAGATTATGTGCCCATAAAACTGCAAAAAAAGAAGAAAATAATTCTTTCCTTCCTACCCAAACAAACAAACAAACAAATAAACAAACAATAACCATAGATTAATTCAATATATCTGGGTTAGATGTGCAAATCTCAGTAGGGAGTCACACTAGAATGAACCAGATCAAAGCCAAAGGTTTTAAACTTTAGATTGTATTGTCTGACAATTGATTTTTGTTAACCAGGCTGTGGAATCTGTTTCATATCTAAAATCTGACTCTAGCTTTTAAGTCAGGGTGCAGGGTAGCGAATATGAACCATACAACTTTCCTCTAGTCTTTTAAGACTTCCTCTCCAACTCCCCCCAACCAAAATCATGATCCCAATTTTACCTTACAAATTCTACTAGACCAGAGGATGCACACTGATACAGGTAGGAACTAGAAATAAAGAGAATCCAAGACAGATGAACCTGTCAAGACCAGAGGTGAAACTGATGATACAGGGAGAGTGGAGGAAAAGTGGAGTAGACTAGAACAGGGGATGTACACTGAAGTCGGAAACATGGGGAATTTAGGACAGATATTCCCACAGGACGAGTGATGAGGGTAGTGATACTGGGAGGGTGGAGGGGTGGTGGAGTAGAAAGGGGGAACTAATTTCAGGGATCTACATATAACCTCCTCTCTGGGGCATGGCCAACAGGGAAGTGAGTGAAGGGACACATTGGACAGTGTATGATATGAAATAGCAACTTGTAAATTATTAAAGGTTCATGGGGGGAGGGAGGAAGGGAATATAGGGAGGTGGAACTGGGGGTCTAAGTGGAGGGAGGATGTCTTGAGAGTGATGATGGAAACAAGTGTGCAAATGAGATCTGCATACAATTGATGTATGTATGGATTGTGAAGGGAGGTGTATGAGTACCAATAAAATGATTTTTTTATAAAAAGGGGAGGGAGTGGAAAAGGGAGCTTTTCTTCTTTTTTTTAAGAGGAGCTTATACTAAGGGTTCAATTGGAAAATATTTGGAAATGAATGTGGCAACATGTGTGCAAATATGCTTGATACAGATGATGCACTGAATGGTAAAATAGCTGTAAGAGCCCCCAATAAAATTATTTTTAAAAAAGAAAAGAAAGGGAAAACCAATCACAAGGACCCTCATATAGCCCCCGTCCTGGAGACTGGACAACAGAAAAGTGAATGAAGTTGGACAGTGTAAGACATGACAAAATAATAATTTATAAATTATCAAGGGTTCACAAAGGAGTGAGGGTGGAAGGGTACAAATATGCTTAACACAATGAATGGATGCATGGATTATGATAAGAGCTGTGTGAGTCCCCAGTAAAATGATTTTAAAAGAAAAATTACCTATGCAGCTATGGAGAGAATGAAAAGAAAATGTTCTAAACTTAAATGTGGTGATAATTGTACATCTTTTTAAATATGATTGACTAGTGAATTGTATGATATATGAATTATGTATATGTCAGTTAAAAACAATTAAAAATTTAAGAGCATTTTCCCACATGTTCTATGTGCTCTTCTTGCTAGTATAAAATACAAAAACAAACTCGCTATCATCAGTCAGATTCCGACTAATAGATTGATATGTATAGAAAACTTTTGGCTTAGAATGGATTCTAAAAGAGTTAGCAGATGAAAGGTGTTCTGATGAACATATACAATTATGCTGTCATCCAAACAGAAATATGGACAATTAAATAAATGAATAATGCACTTTAATGTGCATTTTACTAAAAACAGACTTTTAACAATGTGTTATTCCTGGCTCTAAACTTGGAGCAATTCATTCTAAATGGTGCACATATATTCGTTCGTAAGCATAAGAGTGACTACATGGGCCAAGAGTTACATGCACAACTACTAATGTAATAGTTAATGGTGCAAATCTTCTCAGGTGATTCAGATGAAAGGCTTCTTGATCTTCTACTCTAACACATGGGGATTCCAGGAATTGAAACTGATGAAATGCCAAATGGAGGTTTTAGAATCATATACACTGGTTCTGTATTAGTCACATCTTGGATTATGAGTCAAGCCATATTTGTTGAGTTATTATGACAGATCAGCTTCTTGTTTAGAATTGAAACATGACTCCTTGCCTCTAAAGTGCTCACGATCTCAAAGCTGAAAATGTCACTAGTAAGACTATTCATTCATGAGAAAAGGATGTGGCAGTTTGATTGCATAGAGATAGTAGCCGTGGGGACCCTATGGGACAAGACACTTCCTATAGAGTCACGATGTATAGAAATCAACCTAATGCCAATAACTTGGGAGACTGTTCTTTATACTAAAATATAAACTCCACCACCCCAGAAAATATGTAGGAAGCTTTCTGAGGAGAAATATGGAAGAAATGTTACAAAAATATTTTACCAAAATTCAGTTGTCATCAGGATCAAATTACATTAAGTCATCAAATAAATTATGTTAGTAAAAGTAGCTATCCCCCTTCTTCCAAAATGTATGGTCTATGCAGCATCAAAATTCATCAAATGCTTCATAATGCACTGTGTTATTCTTCCTAGATTATCTAAAGAATGTTGTAAATATTACAGGAAACTTATTTTCTCTAAGTTGGAATTTGACAAGAAGGCCAAAAAATGAAAAATGATGACATAAATGCTGCATGCACATATATTTTTTCTGCTTAATAGAGTTTACAAAACAAGCAACTTTCTCATTCTTTTGCATTGAAGGTTCATTTTCCTCTATGTTATCTAATACTTATGGACTTTTCATCACATAAGATTTGTGTGCCTGCTTGACTGAACCATCAGTATCTTCCCTATTCATTTTCTCCCCATTGTGCTTTATGCTAATGTCTATTTTTAATT
This sequence comes from Nesogale talazaci, assembly GCA_004026705.1. NCBI lineage: Eukaryota > Metazoa > Chordata > Mammalia > Afrosoricida > Tenrecidae > Nesogale > Nesogale talazaci. The sequence goes on along the minus strand of PVJH01000029.1, from coordinate 479,823 downwards.
TCATTTAACAGTCGTGAAAATTAGAAAATGTTTTGTTTTAGTATCATGTGCATTTGTTGCCCATGAATTTAGAATTTGGTTTCTGTTGGAAGATAGGCCAAGAAAAAGAAGTGGCACAATGTTGAAGAAATTGGTGAACCTTATGAATGGACAATGACTAAATCACCTAATTCACAACTTATCAAGAGAGCATAACTTGTACCTTACAGTGAACCCAACATCTTCCCTTACAATCTATTTAAAATACTTATATACATTTACAGACATATCTGTTTTGTGGATACATTAAAGATAGTTTTTTTCAAATTTCCACGCCCTCTGTGATTACTAGGAGACAGAGTGTTGCTGAGCGTTAGGTAGGGGGCCACCCACCACAGACTGGTGGTTCAAACCCACTGGCCTTTCCTCTGGAAAAGATGAGATTGTCTGCACAGATCAAGATTTGAAGATGACCCTTTACTGGGTCATTGAGTCAGAAGCAACTCAAGGACTATGGATTTCTATGATTATTATGTAATTTCTGCAACTACTCAAATATTTTGAAGAGTTTTCTGAATGGAAATGGAGCTATGTTTTTGTTGGTTTCCTAACATAAGTCTTTATCTATGTACTTATTCATTGTTAAATATTAGTGGAAGACAAGACTAAGAGATTCACAACTGTTTTTAAGAGACATTCCAGAAAGTATACGTGAAAGGAAAGCACTGCCAAAAAATTACTCGTTATGCAAATAATCTTAAAGAAATGAGAGGATACTATGAATGGTTACTTTTTGGTGTGTGCTAGAATGTTAGTGGTGTCTATTCAAAAGGTGAGGCTCTGTAAAATTGCAAAGCCAATTAGGGTCTCAGAATCTACATTTAATAGTATCTATGCAGCAGACAACAAAGATTGGGAATTATATACAGACATGCCCAGACCTATAGTGTTGAAGTTGGAATTTGACAACCAGTCAACTTAGAATTTTACCAGTCAACTTGTGGTCAATCAGTCAACAGTACAGAGACCTTCTCAGGATTAAGAGAAGTACAAGAAAAAGCCCGACTGAGGTCTACTAAGTCGGAACCTGCATTTTAAGGGGGTGTCCAGGTACATTTAAGACTGAAGAGCACTAAGCTGGAAGCTTTCTAATGCCACATGAAATATGATTGGCAATTAAGACCCAAATTATGTTTTACATATCATAATTAATTCCTTCTCTAAGTTAATTAACCAAAATAGCCATTTAAAATTATTTTTCAGTGACTTTTAATAGGGTTCTCTTTAAGCATACATGTGAGAGTTTGACCTCCAACTGTTCTAGCACCCTCAAATGTATGTGCAATTTCAGAAGATGACTTGAAGTCTAGCCATGAACTCAAAGGAGAACCAGGGCTTTAAAGAACCCAAGATCTCTTTTACAGAGTTATTCATTACAAATGACCTGGATTCCTATGGACCCAATCTACCTTCTGGCTGCTCTCTCGGGGCCTAGCAAGATTTGTCTTTGATAAAGACTTTGAAGACACAGGCATATGTTACACAACTGGTGCCTGTCATGTTTCAGGAACTACTAGGAAACCAATTTCAGTGAATATACCAAGATGATAAGTATAAAATCTGTAAAAATAGCTTAGATACATTATGAGATATTTCATCTGAGTCTATTTCTTTCCACATATGCATTTTAACAGAAAGCGTTTTTTTTTAATTTGTGAGTAAATGTACTCTGATTTTTTAAAATAAGTTTAATTTTATAGTGATTGAATCAATTCCTATTGACCAAATCTGTGATTAGTGTCACATGTGAAAGCAAAATAAGTAAGCTCATATAGGCTGAATAAAATTGGGATGGAAATATTTTTAATAGTATTATTTCTTTTGAGCAGGGGGTGAGTTCATGAAAGAAAGCAAAGTGACACAAAAGTCCATAAATTCTACCTAACTCTCTTCCGTTATACCAATTTCATTAGAGGTTGTTCACCAGTTGGACTCAGACGAACTATGCGTTCATCACAAGATGAACTATGTAGCCCGAATTATATAATAACAACACAGCCTTTCTAGGTCAGCAGCCCAAAACACTACTCTACAGTCAACTGATTTTAACAGCATTGTCTGTGAGGCAAATGGGGAGAATACGAACATTACTATCAATGTGCAAAAAGAGCCTGCCAAAGAAATGCTTTTAAGTCTATGTTCTAGATTCCTGAGATATTCTTGGTCCTCTTATTGCCCTTTAATAATAAATACTTATGCTATATTAAAGGAAAAAAAGGTCCCACTTTTTAATGTATACCTATTAGATTGAAATGCCAAAAGTGAAAAGGTAGTGAATAGATAAACATGGATTTGTGAATTTTCTCCTAGGTATTTAGATATTATATTAATCGCTAAAAGACACTTTTGAGACATTTATGAGTTTTCTTCCTTTAATAACTTGTCCCTCATATTAGCACAGCGATTTAGCTTGCATAGTACACGTTGATTTTTCTTCCTTAGACCAACTGAGGAGCTATTATTGCCATTTTAGAAATAAGAAAACAAACATTTGGAGAAGTGATGAATGATCTTCCCAAGGTTGAAGAGCTAGTAAGTGACAAAACTCTTGAATTTTGTTACCTACATTCTCAGATCTTTGCTGCTTCCCTATGGTACAATACTACAAATGATAGTTTCAATATGTGTAGTGGATTTGTCTCCACAAACCTTTGTACAATGTGTCCAATATGCAGTGTTACTCAAGTAAACAGACACATAACTGAGTTTCTAACTAAGGTTTAGTAGACACAAAAACACTCACAAACATTCTTATATGTAGAAGAAACATCAACTATACACTACAGTTCAAGGTATTGCCTAGCTTTATTCCTTATACTTTCTGAAAATGAGGGTAAAAATGCAATAATAAATGCTGTGGGATGGTTTACTTAAAAAAGATATTCTGTAGGACATTGATATATCGTGTCAAAGCTGTTGTTAAGGAAAATGTAACAAAAGTTGAGAGTATTGTCAAAAAAGTTAATCAACATCATTAATTGCTACTTCATCAGCCTTAGCATTTGTTAATATGGATCTTATTATAATATGTGCACTTTGTTTTCATATGTACAAGATTATCTAAGCATTTTATCAATGTTATAGATGCTTGCTATACTTGCAGCATCCCTAATATCCGTTATTAAATTAAGATTTACATTTTAATATAAATTACAGAGTACAGCCAAATTCTGTGCATTATGGGCTCAATACATATTTATCTAATAACTATTGTTGAAAAAAATCTAACTTCCTAAAGCACAACGATGCAATTAAGTTAGTTTTAGTCTTATTCCCATTTCCATACATGCTCAAAGAATAGAACTGTTGAGCTGAGAACTGTATTTTCCTTGTTCCATGGCTTATGATGTGGCTTTATTCATAGGAATGTCTCTAGTGAAAAGTCATGCCATTGTCCTTGAGCAAGTTTGGGTTAGATTTCTAACCTGTCTAGTCATGGATGCCATTTCTAAGTCTATACAGACAAATACAGATAAGTTTCCCACCCCTCAAAATAGTCTCTGTTGGATAATGTATTTTTGTACAACATTTATGTCTGAGCATTATCCTACAAATGAAAATCATGATCCTGCAGCTTAGACTACTGATTAAATATATATTTACTTCAAAAAACATGTAAGAACATAAGGTATTCTTCCTAAAAGACTGTAATTAAATTTTCTCTGGTATTTATTCAAACAATTATCATAATAATCAACACTTTAATGTATCCCTTCTTTACATTTAAAACCAAGAATGCAAATATCACAACATATATTCTAATAAAATTCATATTTGTAATTACCTTCTAGAGCATATTTCATGTCCTGAGCGAAAAGGGTCCACATAATTTCAGCACTCACTTTCCCCATATTCAATTCTTGAGGAAATCTAAAATCAAATACATTTATTAGTATACATGACCACATTTCCAGAAAACATCATGCTACACCCATATAACTTGTATGAAAGGAGAGGGCTTCAAAAACTTTGTGGGGAAATTCCACTATCTTTTCAATCCATCTTTCTGTGGATTTTTTCTTGACCCCCAAAAAAACTACTGTCCTGAATCTATTATGACTTACAGTGACCCTGGGTGGACTCCTGCAGGTTTCCAAGACTGAAATCTTTAGGGGAGTAGAAAGCCTCATCTTTCTCACAGGGATTGGTAGGCTGATGGTTCTGAATTGCTGACCTCGCAGTGAACAACTCACCATGTGACTCACTATTTCACCAGGGCTCCTTAGATTTTTGTGAAGTCTCCCCTGTACAGCCATTGCATAGACATCAAATATTATAGCAATAAATATACTATGTGTTATATTATAGTAACACTTTATCATAGACATACTTTTATTCATGAGATTTTTCTTTATAAACTTTGCTGATGCTGTTGCTAGGTGACATTGCGTTGCTTCCTCAGAGACCTGATCTACATACAACAGAACATCAAACACCACCCAGTCCTGTGCCATCCTCCAAATTGTTTTTTCAATATGTAGGAAAAAGTTACTGTCACGAAAACAGACTGCATGACATGACTGCAAAAGTCATGGGCCCAGGGCTCCCTATGGGTCTCTTCTACTTGTATCTAAAGAAGTTTTTCGGTTTTAGCAAATGCTCCTTCTTCCTGTGTCTCAATCTTCAGCCTAAATTGGGTTAATTATGTTAATAAGTCTTAGCAGAATGTAGCAGGTCTTAAGCACTTCTGAGATATAAAAAAAATTTAATCATGGAGGCTTTAGTGGAGAAAAATGACTAACTCACAGTCATGGGCTAATCCTGGGTCACAGTGTCTCTGACTGAGCACAGCATACCTGTCCACATGAGTTTCTGACACTGTAAGCCTGTATGAAGCCTCACCTTTCTCCAGGCTGGTGGTTTCAACCTGCTCTACTCTGTGGTTCCTAGCCCAATGTCTGATCTTACTCCACCACTCTCATGCTGTTTCTGTTACAGCCGCACTAGATCCCTAACTAGGATCATACTTGCTCTTAGACTCTTCTTTATTTCGAAAACGTACAATTCGAAGTAGATATTTCTTTCAGGAATTTCTTTTAGCCACTGTATCTTAACTTGCTTGGTATGTAGTATTTTCATTATTTTATTTTATTTATTTAAAATTTTACTTATTAATTGCAATTTAAGATACATATAATGTCATTCCATAGTTCAATAAAGTAGAATTGTACAATTGCCACTACAGTTTCCAGATATTCTTTTGCTTTTTCTGAATCATTTTACTGGGGGCTTTTACAACTTATCACAATCCATATATACATCCATTGTGTCAAGCACATTTGTACATTTGTTGCCCTCATCATTCTTAGAATAATTGCTTTCTATTTGAGCCCTTGATATCACCTCCTCAATTTTCCCCTCCCTTCCCACTCCCCCATCCTCCTTGAACCCTTGATAACTTATAAATTATTATATTCTGTCATATCTTTACAGCCTGACGTTTCCCTTCATCCACTTCTCTGTTGTCCATTTCCCATGGAGAAGATTATATGTAGATCCCTGTAATCAGTTCCCCCTTTCTACCCCACCTTCCCTCTACCCTCCCCGTATCAATACTCTCACCGCTGGTCCTGAAGGGATCAACTGTCCTGAGTTCTCTGTATTTCCAGTACCTATCTATTTGGTAAGGTAAAATTAGGATCTCGGTAGCTGGGGGCAGGGTGGAGAGGAAGCATTTCAGAACTAGAGGAAAGTTGTATGTTTTGTCATTCTTAAACTGCACCCTGACTGGGTCATTTCCTCCCTGTGACCCTTCTGTTAGGGGATGTCCAGTTGCCTACACATGGACTTTGTTCCCTAATCTGCACTCCCTCTCATTCACAATGATATGATTTTTTGTCCTTTGATGCCTGATACCTGATCCCTTCGGCACCTCAATATCACAGAGGCCAGTGTACTTCTTCTGTGTGGGCTTTGTTGCTTCTCAGCTAGATAGCCACTTGTTTACCTTCAAGCATGTGCATATGTAAATATTTTTATATATGATGATGGGGAATAGATCTATGTGCACATATTTATAGGCTTAGATTAAGGCAGTAGATGGACATTGGGCCTCCACTCAAGTACTTCTTCAAAGCAAGAACACTTTGTTCTATTAAACTGGTGCATCTATTAAACATGATGCTCACCTTCCCAACACGATTGCTGGAGACAAATGTGAGCATAAGCAAATGTGGTGAAGAAAACGGATGATGCTCGACTATCAGACATTCTTTTTCTACCTGGACTCCTTGACATCATCTCCCTTTAACTCACTCCTCTCCCCCACTCCCCTAGCACCATTGTACCCTGAAACCCTTATTCTACTTGTTGTCCCTATAGGTTTCATATACCAAAAAATGGAAAACTAAATAAAGCAATTTTAAAAGGGTGACCTCCAATGATGTAACATCTCTGAGATATATACCATAAAATGAACAATCAGACACCAAATAAAATAATACAAACCAAAATATACAGAAAATCTTGGAAACCAGATCAGGCCCAGCCTACATCAAAAGGGGAATCTATTGACAAGGTTTTAACTGTTCGGGTCAGAATATGCCTTTGATCTTCTGTACTTCTCTCTCCCAAGCACTCTGCCTAGTGACCACTGTCCTCTCATCTCTCAAGTTTACATAGGGGGAGGTCTCCGAAGGATTATTTCCTATGTATTTCCACAAATGAATCCCGGGGCCCCACTGTCATCCATTGTCTTCTGCACATCAGAGTCTCACAATTTAGATTCTGATACTGAGTCCTCCTTTGATGTTGGGCAATACGGATTATAATCCTTCGCTGACTGATGTTGGCATACTTCTTCCATGTGGACTTAGTTGACATCTCACTTAGATGGCTGCTTGCTTGGAGACGAGCCTTTAAGACCCCAGATGCTGTTTTGTCAGGTAGTTAGGCACCATCTCTCTCTTCACCACATTTTGCTACAACATCCATATCTCTTGTGTGGCGAGTATTGAGCAGAGCCAAGATGTATAAAAACTAATTTTTCTTAAGTTGGAGCTAAGAGTTAGTGTGAGTTCAAAGACTATTTCTGGATTTAAGCTTTTCTTCTCTTCTTTTCTTCTTTTAATTTGTTATTATTTGGTAGTACTGTTTCTCTCATTGAATATTACATGAATAAGACTAAGGCCAATGAACATATTTTGAATGAATTCAATTTCAGGAATGTTTATTTGGATAAGGATCATTTATTTTATCATTTCCTCAAGCTTCACTTGGCCATTTTCTTCTGGGCTATCTCCTTGTTTACTGATTCTCTCTGTAGTTATGCCTATCCCATTGCTAAAATTCATATATTTAATTATTTAATCTGTAGTGATTTTTCTTCTATAACTTCAGTCTCATACTTATAGTTCTTTCTAGTTCACTGCTGTTTTCCATCTTGTTAATGTCTTAGATATTAAGTTTTTGTTTAAAGCGAGTCTGTAAATTTCTCTGTTAATCTCTTATAATGCATTATCAGTATGCTAACATGCAAGATTTTTTTATGTAAGAATTATATAGTGTTTCAATATCAGGATGATATTCCTCCAAATGAATTTATTTCACCTCTAATGTGTCTTGAGCCTGGGGGAGATCATCAATGAATTTAATCAGTGATTAAGCTCATCCATTGTAATTTTAATTTTGTTCAGACTTATTTCTACTTTGTAGCTTATCAGTGGCTTCCAATTGCATACTGTGAGTGTTTACTAGGACCCCACCTTTCGATTCTCATAATTCCTGTTCCTATATACAGCATTTGTTTGCCAGCTGATGTTTTTGGTTTAGCTTCTCACACTCTTGGGTTTTGCTTTCAAATGCAATGTGTAATGCAAAATAAGAAAGTAAATGAGGAAGGCTTCAAAAAGACATTGGAGGATGTGGAGTTTTTCCCATAAATGTTTGAAATCTCTGTGTGTGTAAAGTGACATTAAGGAAGTTACAAGGTAAAAAGATATAATGACGACACTCTATTTCACGTATCTATATCAAAGGTTTTAGAAAATTAACAGTGTTGGGTTTCACCTGACTGAGAAAGCAGTTTGTTGCAATAGAGGGTCCTGGCTCCTATGGACTCTACAGAAATGGAAAGCAGCAGGGTGAACTTGGGGGGGTGCTGTAAACTATGGCAGTTACCATGATAACAAAACCAAAAGAAACTAAACTCATTTCCATGGAGTCTATTCTGACTCAGAGTGATTCTATTGGACAGAATAGAACTGTCCCATTGGTTTTCTGAGACTTTAAATCTTTGTAAAGGAGCAGACAGTTTCATCTTACTCCTTTGGAGTGGCTGAGAGGTTTGAACTGTTGATGTTGCAGTTGGCAGCTCAATGGATAATCTACTCCACCAACCAAGGAGATAGAAACAGGGAAAACAGAAGAGGAAAATAGAGAACATCAGTGGTAGTAGCAAAGAGGGCACTCATGGCCTAAAGGTCCCAAAGAATGTGAACAAAAAAAGCCAAAGAGAATATATACTAAGTGACTCCCAGAAATAGAGGTTGCAATTAAAAGGGGTACACTATAATAGAAATTGCAAGTTAACAAAACACAATAAAGTCCATGATGCATAATACATAAGTATATAATTGTACAGTTATTCACAAAAGTAACTTCAAGATCTGGGAATACTTTTTAAAAGAGGAAAAGATTAATTGGTGGAAGAGATACCTTGGAATCCCAGTTGATGGTTGTAATTATCCATAAGAAAAGATTTTGAAAATGACTTCTGAAACACTTTTTCTTTTATCTAGAAGCTTCAATCAGATAACCTCAAAACAGATCATCTAAAAATAAGACACTCAGGGTTTTGTCAGCTGCTTGAGCACTGTCAAGAACAAGTGGACTAAGAAGTCTCATCACTATAGTTAAGCCCTCAAGATGGCAAAATTTTAAATCATCATTTAAAATTAAGCCAACAAAATGTAAATCTATACATATGTCAATATTGATATGAAAAGGCGATTACTTGAAAACCTGGCTTGGGAGATGAATGTTGCTACTGTTGGGTCCCCTTGAATCAATTCTGACTCACAGACCCTGTTGAACAGAATTGTCCCCTAGGGTTTCCCAGGCTATAATTTTAAAAATCATTTTATTGGGGGATCTTACACCTCTTATCACAATCCATACATATATCTAGTGTATGTCAAGCACATTTGTGCACCTGTTGTCCTAATTATTCTCAAAATATTTGCTTTCTATTTAAGCCCTTGGCATCAGTTCCTCATTTCCCCCCCTCCCTAATGGCTCCTCCCTCCTTCATGAAACCTTGATAATCTATAAATTAATATTACTTTGTCATATCTTTCACTGTGCGCTGTCTCCAGTCACCCACCTCCCTATTATCCATACCCTACGGAAAAGGCTGTATGTAGATCGTTATAATCAGTTCCTTTTTTCTACCCCACCTTCCCTCCACCTCCCAGGATCGCCACTTTTACCACTGGTCCTGAAGGGATAATCTGTCCTGGATCCCCTGTATTTCCCATTCCTATCTGTACCCCTGTACATGCTTAGGTCTAGCCAGATTTGTAAGGTAGAAATGGGATCATGATAGTGGGAAGAGGAAGCACTGAAGAACTAGAGGAAAGTTATATGTTTCATCATTGTTACACTGCACCGTAACTGGTTCATCTCCTCTATGCTGTAAGGGGAAAACACCTACCGATGGGCTTTGCGTCCCCAACGTGTACTCCCATTCATTTTCAATAACATAGTTTTTAGTTCTTTGATGCCTACTCCCTTCGATTGTTCTCTTTTAGAGTTGCTGGTGGTTTAGCAATGTTGACTTTCTGAATAGTAGCTCTGGTGTGTTGGGTGGCTCATTGCAAGGTCAGCAGTTCAAAAATACCAACTGCTGCATTGGAAATAGATTACAATCTCAGAAACCCACCAGGGTTGGGACTGAGCCCCAGTGGCATAGTGGTTGTGCGCGGGACTGCGGCCCACTGGGATGGAGGTTCAATTCCAGCAGCAGCTCCACAGGGCAAAGGCTGGGCCTCCTACTCCTACCACCAGAGGGCAGTGATGCCCCTCTCCCCCACAAAGAAACCCACAGGGGTTGTTCTACTTTGTCCTACAGGGTCGTATGGTTCAGAATGGACTCCATAGCAGTTAACTTGTTTTAGGAATCAAATACCTAATTATAGTACCACCAGGGTTTTGATTGGAGGGATATATAATTAGGGGGTGGATCCACAAACACAATGAGCATTGTCAAAATGATGCTCAACCATTCTAATAGAATATTTCTACTAAAATAACTGACATTTAGAACTGGTGACCTTGTGGTTAGCAGACCAACAAGTAATCACTGTACCACAAGGGCTTCCTAGAAAATACCTGACATTTTTCTATTCAGTTGATTGTGTTTGAGTTCAGTGAAAAGTCTTATTTTGGGAATTTAATTAAAAATGCACAAACATTACTACTTACTTTCTACTATGTACAGTCCCATGATACTTTATATATTTTATATGTTGAATATGATTAACTTTGTAGCCATAAAAATTAGTAATGTTTCTCTTTAAGTATAAATTTTAAAAAATGTAAAGTAGGATTATTAAAAAATTTTGATACCTCCTCTTAGCTAGTTTGCTGTTGTCCTCTAGGATCCCTATCTCCTCCTTGTTATTGACTCCAACACCCCACTTGTTCCCCTGTCCATGGTGTAGCTGCTCACCTCCTCTTCCCCCACTACCCTCACCTCCCAGGTCTCCCCGGGGCCATTGGTCCCGCTGCTCTCTCTTTGGAAAGCAAAACAATATCCAGAGGTATAAACATAGTGATGTATATATGTAAATACATTAATCCACAAAAATAGAGGTATTGGCCTGTGCACATATATTTATATGGTAATACACGGAGGTAAGGGATGGTCTTTGGGCTTCTGCTCATACCTTCCCTTAATACAAGAACACTTTATCTAACCAATCATCAGTCTGAGTTGTTCGCACTCTGGACACAATTGCTGAAAACAAAACGGGTGTATAAGCAAATGTGATGAAGAAGGCGGATGGTGCCCCACTATATATTAAAAGATATAATGTCTGAGGTCTTATAGTCTTGAAGTTACACAGGTTGTCATTCAGCAATGAAGCAACAAGTCCACATTTGGAAGAAGTTCACCACCGGTGTGATCATAAGGAGTCATAGGAACTGGATAAAAGGCATCAGCAGACACATAAAAAGCAAAAACATATTCTTGAAACTGAAGAGAGCTGGAGCAGAAATCCCAAACCCATCTGTAGACAGTGGAACAATCTCTCCACAGAGGGCCACAGAGAAGGGATGAGTCACAAGGGCACAATAAAGCATTGATGAAACACAGTATATTCCTTTGGTTCCTTGAGACTTCCACACCCCCCAGTACCATTTCTCAATTCAGACTAGACTGAAATATGCACACAAGTATACAAAGGAATGGGAGTTCATGATACACAGAATCCAGGAAGAGGAGTTGGAATAGTGATACCAAAAGTGTAGAGGGAAGTGGGGGTAAGGAAGTGAGAAAGGAAGAACTATTCATAGTTATTGACACATCGCCATACATCCCTCTATAGGGGAAAGAATAAGAGATAACTCAGGAGAAGGGAGACAGTGGTTGGTTGGAGAGATGAAAACAATAACAATGTACCATTTGTCAGGGGGTTATGAGGGTGGGTGGAGGAGGAAGAAAGGGAAAAAAAGCTGATATCAAGGACTCAATAGAAAGTAAATGTCTAGAAAATAATGATGGCAACATGTGTACAAGCCTGATTCAATTGATGTATGGATTGTGAAAAGAGTTGTAAGAGTGACAGAACAATAATACTTTATAAAGTAGTGAGGGTAGGTGAGGAAGGGAAAGCAGGGTAAGAGGGGAAAGGATAGGAAGTTCATATCAAGGGCTCAAGTGGAAAAGCAGATATTTGGAGAATGATAGCAGCAGACATGCGAAGGTGCTTGGCATAGTATATTTATTTATGTATTGTGAAAAACGATGTACGAGCCCCCAATAAAATGATTTTTTTAATAAAAAAGATAAAGAGTTGTAAGAGTATGGCAGTCATGTAATCTTGTGTCAATTTCAGGGTTGACACAAGCCTGTCAATCTGGAGACAGCCAAGGAGACCTCTGTGTGGGCATGGCTTTTCCATGAGGATTCTGGGAAATCTGGTCACATTCAGATTCTTATGACTTGGAGATACTCTTCCAACTAGACACAAGTTTGACAACCATGGGACATCTTAGAGAGTAATCCACATGGGCTTACCCTGATGGAACCAGATCTCTGAAGTCAGAAAAGTCACATAGAAACTCCTGCCAGTACTAAGATACTTGAGAAGCCACAGGGAAGTCCTTGCCAGTGCTGAGATGTTTCTCCCACCACTGAATACACAAGACTCTGCACCCACTGACCTGTGATTGTCCTGGAGTTATTGTAGGGGCTTCGTGAGTTTGAAGAGGGCTTATGAACTGGTATCAGACATATGGGCTAATATTGGACTAATGGACCTAGTAGGCTGGACTGGGTTGGGTGCTTTCTCAATGTTCCATTCCTCTTGTATATAAACTTATCCCTTATATACATATGTGTGTTCATGGTTTGTTTGTCTAGTCTAGCCAGACTAACACAAAGAGTCCTCATATTTATCCACATATGGATAAATTTGTGGTCCTTCCAGTAAAGCAAAAGCAAATTGTATGTGTGCAAAATACTCAGAAGAACTCACTGCCATTGAGTCAATGCTAACGCTCAGTGACAGCCTGTGAGTTTCTGACACTGTCCCCATACGGGGAAGTGGAAAGGTCTTTCTTTTCTTCTGTGGAGTGGCTGATGGTTTCAAAGATCTGTGACCATGCAGCTCACAGTCCAATGTGCAACCACTACACCACCAGGTGTACGAGTGGAGGAAACATAAAGGTAATGAATCACTTTCGTTTTTAGTCTCAAGAAGAGTGGGTATATGAAACAGCCAATATTCATGATTAGAAATAAATTCTAGCCCTTCCAATGGTTACTATGTCCTCACATGATCATGCCTCTCTTGAAGGGTCTCCTTCACCCTTTTCCAGAAGTGAAGAGGAAACACAAGCAGCGACACTTGGTACAAAGCCCCAATTCCCCCATCAAGGAAGTAAGATGCCCAGGCTGCTATAAAATCACTATGGCCTTCAGCTCTGCACAAACAGTGGTTTTGTGTGTTGGCAAGGCTTACACAAGGATGTCCAGGTGGGAGCAGCACCGAAAGACCCAGAATCAAGATGAGTGGGAGCATCATCCTCGTAAACCCATTTTGGATAAAAGAAAGTAAGAAACTCTATGCTTACTGAGTATATTTAGTCCTCATTATTTATTAAGGACTCACAAAAATAAGTTCTCCAGCATTTACAATGTTGTTATTGTGACTTTTCTCTTTATGTTGACTTTGTATTAAAATATTTACAGTTTCAGTTTCAGTACAGTTACAGTTTCAGTAGAAAGCAAGTGTTTTGAGAATGATGAAGGCAACAAATGTAAAAATGTGCTTGGCACAATGGATGCAAGTATGGATTGTGAAAAGAGTTGCATGAGCACCCTATTTAAAAAAAAGGAAAAAGATGTAAATACTGACACAATGTATGTATGTATGCATGTATGCATGTATATATGTATGTATTGTGGTTAGAGCTGTATGAGACCTCAATAAAATTATTTAATAAAAATTTGAAAAATTCTTTGTCTAGTCTGGAAAATTGCATTAAATGGAATCATACACTATAAAAAGAAAAGAAAATTGTACAATTACCACCACAATTTCCAGATATGCTTTTAAAAATCATTTTATTGGGGGCTCTTACAACTCTTATCACAATCTATACATCCATCCATTGTGTCAAGCACATTTATTGCCTTCATCATTCTCAAAACATTTGCTTTCTACATGAGCCCTTGTTATCAGCTCCTCATTTTCCTCTTCCTCCCCACTCCCCCTCCCTCATGAGCCCTTGATAATTTATAAAATACTATTATTTTTCATATGTCACACTGTCCAATGTCTCCCCTCACTCACTTTTCTGTTGTCTGTCCCCCAGTTAGGAGACTATATATAAACCCTTTCTCCCCCATCTTCCCTCCAGACATCATTTAATTTATTGACTGCTACTTTTGTGAGTGATGACTGTCATCCAAGTAAAATTAAATCATTGACAACACCAATCATTTCTGTTTATAATGAATTTATTTGTTTGGCTGTATTTTTGATTTCTTTAACTGAGGTGTAATACATACTGAAGACTGTCTTAATTGCAAGTGCTTTAAGACCTCTTTCACATCAAGCAAAGTTGTGTTATCTATCTATCTATCTATCTATCTATCTATCTATCTATCTATCTCAAATTGCTAATTGCTTTTCTCTAATCCAAATGCCAATTCATCTCACATAATCCAGTGACTCAGATTGCTTGCTCGGCACACAGATTGAATAAGAAAGATGAAAGATTATAACCACAATGCATACCTTCCCTTATTTGAAGACACTCGTTATTTGCTTGTTTTACTCAAAAGACTGTTTCCATGAGCTCACTTGCCTGTTTGGTGTTTTCATTTACCTAAGGTAGTTTTTAGTGATACACACAGTTGAATGCCTTTGTATAATCAATAAACCATGTTGATGAGAGCACTGAAACTCCATTTTGTGAAAACTGCCTTGCAAGACACTGACCTTCTGCTACAAGAGATTATACTTTCTCACCAGATAATTCAATGTATAAACACCAAATGTACATGAACAACTTCCCCACACAAGTCACGAGATTATGCATTCTTGCCAAAAGAACACTCAACATATGACGACCAAATGTACCAGACTGATAAGATTTAACCAAGTCAACTGATGTTGTGGGATTTCTGAACTTTTCTTATCACTGTGTATAAAACCTGGACTCCAGAGTTGGGTCAGAGAGCTAGAATTCAGGAGACAACATCTTCTACCAGGGTGAGCAACCGATGAAGGCATTGGCCATAATGGACTGGAACTTTTAACTTTTAAATGCTTGCTGAATTAACTTTTATGATTATATACTACTATACTTGTTTGCTACATTATACTTTACTTCTACTTAGCCCCTAAGACTTCAAGTTGTTTGATGTGTAATATTTGCAATGAATGTTCACAGTGAATAAACCGAGCATTCTAAGATGTTATTGACTGTTCTCTAATCATTGCTCATGCTGCTCATGACAGCTATTTTAATTAATATTCCAACCTATCGAGCAAGTCTCCTTCTGGACTAAGACCCATGAGCTTGCGGTTACCAAGGAAACAGATCTCTGAGATTTAAAGATCACTGGTGGTTCTATTCCAGCCAGAAGATGATTGATTCCAGAGCTCTCTGTGACCAGGCTGTCATCCTTCAACTGGGCAGTTGTCAAACTAGATACAGGGGACCTGCAAGCTTGCGAAAGTTTCCCTGTCCCAGTGTTGACCTAGTCAGTGAGGTATTACATAGAAGCTAAAATCCAGTATTATGAATTATGATCAACAAAGTACTGCTGGACAATTTTAACAAATTAATTTATTATACCTAGCAACTGAAAAAGTGGTTTTGGATCCAAGAGCTCCACAATGTTTTCACTCTTTAGGAAAAAGTCAAGCCACTGGACTTGCCATTAGACAGCCAATGGAATGAGATTAAAAATCCCTTGAAAGACAAGGAAGCTTGTCAAACTAAACTCTTAGAGCTAGACCTCCAAAACCCTAGAAAATATGTAGCCAGTTATTGACAGAGGGCCCAGGAAGTGCCTTCCATTTTATTACAGGATTGTGATCAATTGCATAATGACTTATAAAAAGGAAAAAGCATAGTAATTCAACACCTCCAAAAGCTAACTTTAGGTGATAATAACCCATTCAAGGTTTCCATACTAAGGAATATTGCCCCAGCACAATTATCAAAGTAAAAAGAAGCATTAACCACTTGGGTCAGTCTGGCCAAGCCAAGAGTACCACCGAAATATCTCAATATCTGAGACAGGGCTATGCCAATATGAGAAATAATTTTTCCCCCAAAGGAAAGACAGATGTTGGTTGGGTAGTAACATTATGAGATAAGGGAGCCAATACTATACAATTTACAGGAAGAGAACTAATTAACTTATTCTCCATTTTGTGAAAATCATGAAGTACAGGACGTATTTAAGAAACTACATGAAAACAATCTCTTAAACACAGGATCCCTCTGGTCATGGGTGAGCTTAGCTTTCAGTATTGTAGAACCCTACATACATCTACCCTACATGTATCTAGATTCTCAGACAGATTATGGTGGCAGACCCCCAAGGATGGGGCACACATACTGAGAAAGTTAGGTTTATTGAAAATGACATATGACAATACAATTTTAACTCCCACAATGACTCCTGACAACAAAGGCATAAAACAGGGATTTCTTACTGGAGCTCCTGAACATTTACAATTAATATGTGCACCTGCCTAAATAGATGTAAAACTGTAAGAGATATGGCTAAAGTGCTGCAGCTATAAAAAGACGTAGGCCTAGTCAAACCCAAATTTAAGTTTTGCACTCAAGGAAATATACCTGTAAATAAGGGCTACAATAAAGGTAGCGGACAACCTCAGAAAACCCTGCGGCTTTAGCTCAGGTATAAGACAGTGCCATCACAGCCACTCAGAAGAATGACCAATGGAATGGGACCAACATATAAGAGACCTCCACTGCCCCCCCAAAAAAAATAAATAAATTGAGAGAGGTCCCTGAGGAAGCAGGGGGTCAGGGTATGGAAGGCCTCAAGAGTTCCTAACTGGCCAGTTGGCACCCTGGAGGAGCCAAAACTCCAATTTCAGAGGTTACTGAGGAAACCAAAAACCAAGGAGATAAGTTATAGGGATACCCCGAAATTAATTGAGTTTTTTCAGACAATAGACCATATATTAGCCTCTGTTTCATTATTAAAGGAATAGAATCTCAAGGTAAGTTTTTAATAGATACAGGCTCCCAAATAAGTTCAATAAACAGAAAAATAGAAAGCAAGGATGAAATTTCAGTCAAGGGCATTACTAAAAAAATGGTGCAATATAACAACCATTACATGAAAGATGTATGATAAATTGGTACAAAGTGAGATTGCAAGAGATAGTGTACTACCAAATATTATTGGAATGGACATAATTCCACTAATATTTCCCTGGTGGTTAATAAGTAAAAAGGTCAAAAATGTGACCACAATGCTGGCTGAGGCTAAAATTTCCCAGGTTACAATTCCTAGTCCTAAGGGGCTAGTCTGGGTCAAACAATATCCTTTAAAGGGAGGTAACAAAATAACTGAAATAACAAAATACTGAAATAATGAATAAAATCGAATTAGAGAAGCAAAAATAATTCAGAAACACACAACTTTTAAGTATAACCCTCTAGTTTGACCAGTAAAACCTAATGAACAATATAGACTAACCATAGATTACAGACAACTAAATGAAAAACCTCCAAAAAATTAGTAACTCACCAGATACATTAGAAATAATAAATTTACTATTTGCAGAAAAGTGCAAATACTATACAGCCATTGATATGTCATATGTCTTTTTCACAATTCCCCTAGCAGTTAAAAGTCAGGAATATACTGCTATCACGTGGGAAGGCACACACTGGCTTCATACCACATTCAATCAGTTCCAAATTATATCACTACACTGATGACCTATTACTAACTAACAATAACACAGATTCTCTACCAGCTGATTTTCAAACACTAGCCACTCACCTAGGTGCCATGGGATGGACAATTAATAAGGATAAAACACAAAAACCTGTAGAAAGTGTAAAACTTTTGGGCATAGAATGAAACAGTACAGGACACAGATAATTTTATTTTCAAAAAGTCCAGTGAAGACAAAGATTATAAATTATGTGGCTTCTACATGCAGATTCCCTTACTTTAGGATCAAAAACAATTTGGTCGAGCAAACACTATGGGCCGCCTATATGACCACTCACCAGGCAGAACCACAGATCAAAGAGTGGGAATGCACAATCAGAACGCATACCCCTATTTTTAAAACAATAAACCTTACCCCGAAAAGAATGAAGGGTGTAAGTCTGGATCTCAAACAGGTTGCTTGGAGCTGGTACCTACAACTGTTGATAAAAACACAGGGTCACCTAGCACAATTATGGAACCTTAGCAGAGTTCAATGTAGAGCCCCCTGTTAAAGACGTAGGAGAACCCGAGCATCCCCGCCCTAACATAAGGCAATGAGACCCAAAGTTTGCTCTTGAACTAACAAACGCTTGGTTCACAGACGGCTTCTCAGCAGGGCGCAACAACGAAACCTTATGGAAGGCGGCAGTAATGAGGGTGAAGGACAATCTACTCGTGACTGACTGCCATATGGATGGCAGTAATGCAAAGCTTAAATTAAAATCAAGATATCATTCATGTGTTCACTGACTCTTGGGTGGTCTCAAATGGCACAACCCTATGGTCAGGTAAGTGGGCCTTGACACAGTTTAATATAAATGGCCAAGATATCTGGGGTAAAACATTCTGGGAGAATGTATACATTCTTAAAGATGAAATTACTGCAAAAGCCACACATGTTTCAGCACATCAGAATAAGGGGATACTAGTAGACAAATGGAACGACAAGGAAGTTTTCACAAAATGGAGTCTCTTGTGCTCTCATCATATACTTTACTTCTACCTAAACCCTAAGACTTCAAATTGTTTGATGTGTGCTTGCAATGAATGCTCGCAGTGAATAAACTGAACATTCAAAACATGTCATTGAGTATTCTCTAATCATTGCTCATGCTACATGTGACACAAGTAAACATCTTTCTGGTGTTCTCTTCCAGCCAACATCCATTAGAGGTCAATGATACCCCTCTTTTCATGTCCTCTGCTGAATTCAGCTACAATTTTGGGCAAGTTTCCTGTCAATGAACTTCTGCACTCATTTTTTAAATGATCTCAGCAAAAAATTTCACATACAAGTGACAATGATATTGCTTAATAATTACCACATACTGTGGGGCCACATTTCTTTGAAAGGGACCAAACTAGAGACCAATTCTTGTCAGTCGTTCTCTTCCAAGTTTCTTGGCATAGATAAATGAGTGCTTCTAGGCTTGTGCATCATTTTGGGGAAATATTTCAAGGGCATTCTATCTATTCCTGAAATTTTGTTTTTCACCACTTTCTTTCAATAACTTTAATACCATTAATTCTCTATTGTATTTTAAATTCTTGAAAGTAGGCTAATTTCTCCCCCTCTTTTTTAGGTACAGCTACTCCGTGGTTCTTTCCATTTACTTTTGATGGAATGACACTGCATAATTCAAATATTTTGCCCATGGAATTCTTCAATGTTACATAGTGACCTTACTAGTATTTGAAATACTAGTGGCATAGCTTCTAGCATTACAGTAGCACACATATGCATAGAGTACAAAAAACCGACAGATGAATAGTGGCTTCTTTCCTTCTACTGTCTATATTAACTTTTATTTTATCTTCTAAAAAGTTCATGGGTGAGCATGGCAAACAGGTAACACTCTTTGTCTATTAGCCAAAAAGTGAGTGGTTCCAGTCCACCCAGAGGCTCCTTTGGAAAAAGAACTGGTGATCAACTTAAAAAAACTAGTCTATGAAATCCTGTGGAGCAATATTCTACTTTGAAATGTATAGGGTAGACATGAACCTGAATTAACCCTTTAAAGACATCTTACTTTTGTTAGCTGCCTTGAAAACCTCACGTGTGAAGAGAAAATGGATCAAGGAAGCAGATAAGAATCATCCATTATCAATGAATAGTGAACAGCTTATCCATCTCTGCCACCCAGGTTGTTGTTTGAAAACACAGACAAAGCTACTTCAAACCCTCTCTATAAAACCATCAGATGCTCTAGTAAATCATTAGCATATAAATTTCATCCCAAAACATGACTTTCCCAGATGCTGAAAAAATGGCAAATAATGTTGATTTCCCAATAATGTCTATTGTTTAGTCACAGAGTACGTATAATTTCTGAACACGCCTGGGTATAATGTTTTGGATCACTTTCTCTCTTCCTAGATTGAACTCTCTCCATCTCAGTTTCCATTTGATTGTAACTACTCTCTTTTTCAAAGTACAACCCAAGTACCATCACCCAAAATGTTTTATTGTACTCAAGGCAAAATTCCGCCAAATCAACTAAACCACCACGTCAATTTCACTTATAGTGACCCTGAAGCCTTCTGAGACTGGAAGTCTTTGTTTCAGCAGAAAGTTTCAACTTTCACATAAGCAATGAATCTTTAGCAGTCCAGTGTTTACCTAACAGTGCTGGGGTTTCTTTCACAAAGTTAGCAGTGATTAGCTGTGAAGAACAAAAGAAGGCACACATATAACGTGCCATAACGCATCAAGAGTTAGTGATAGTATTAGTGCTTTCATATTTGCATTCATTTCATAGATTTTATTCCTGACACAGATTTAGCTGAAGTAAAACAATTTTGGGAATCCTTGGTGACATAGTGAATTACAGATTGGACAGCTAATTGGAATAAAGATACAAAATTCTACTCCTCTACATATTTACAGTCTTAAAAACATGACTATCCCACCTGGCCCTATCGAGTCAGAATTGACTCAATAGCAATGAGGCTAATATGATTTCATTGAGATTATTTTCACTGATCAAAATTGATCAGAGAATGTTTACTCTTTAACCCAATTTGTCTAATATTAGAAAAATCACTTCTCCCACTTACAATCCCATCAATACCAAATATTAATTGTGCTTATGCTATTTTCTCCTCATACAGATTCTCTCTAAATGATTTACCCAATTGCAGAGGGCAGGATATTATCTCGTGACAACTTCAAAACTAGATGACAGTTCCCCAAACAATTTATTCCTATCTACTAAGTAAAAAGAGAGAAGAGAAATTCATACCTACTAACAAAATATTTCATATGAAGGAAAGAAAGAAATGCTTGTAGTAATTAATAGGAAAGAGAGATTCAGTGCCTATCAATATATAGGATTTGATCAAGGTCTGAGTAAATACTGACACATTTTAAGATTTCAATGCTAAGGGATCACAAAATAAGCAGCCCTATAATCGGTGTCTTTTCACTGTGTATCTATTTTCTTTGTACATTTACAAATATATAATCCCACTTTGGCTTCAATTTTTATATACTTTATTATTGTTGTATTCCTAATACAAAACCTTAATTCCAAAGGCAGAGTGATTTTCTTCCACCACATTTCAAAAAGTTTATATTTTTATGTTTTCTTTACATTAAGAAATCTTTACCATCTGCATGCTTGCTAGAGAGTTATTCTCTTGAATTTAGCATATTTCTTCTTATTCTCTTTAGATAATACACCACATCAGTGTAACACATCAGTTAAATTGATGAAATCATAAAGACGGAGATTTGATTTCTGCTCTGCTACCTGACTAATTTACCCAAGTAGAACATCAAATACTCTCTTTAAGATTCAATTTCTTGGGCTGAGCCCCAGTGGCGTAGTGGTTGTGCGCGGGACTGCGGCCCACTGGGATGGAGGTTCAATTCCAGCAGTGGGGCTGGGCCTCCTATTCCCACCACCAGAGAGCAGTGATGCCCACACACACAAAAAAAGATTCAATTTCTTCATTTGTCAAATGAGAATGATACAAATTGTGCAATTTGGGACTATTTCTAAGACCATTGTGAGAATTAAATTGCATATGTAAAAACTTTGCACAATTTCTGGCATATGAGAAGTAACCCTCCAAAAAACAAAATTTACTAGGTGGAGCAGAGCTTTCATAGTACACATTGTACCTGCTAGGCAAGCATCCAGTAACTCACTCTGAGTTAGTGTAACCAGTGGCATCAACTGGGAAGGTTTTCTTTGGTCACAGTGATTTTTCATAAAATTTACTAAGCTCTCGTTTTGTTTTTTTTTTTGTGTGTGTGATGGTTAATTTTAGAGAACACCCTGTAGCTGTGAAATTTTATTTCCTATTCAAGAAAAATGCCACAGAAACTGTTGTGATAAGGAAGACAGCTTACAAGGACAGTGGTATCGGTAAAACTCAAGTGTATTAGTGGTTCTCTCATTTCAAAAATGGTGAAATGTCAATTGATGATAAACCTTATTCTGGACCTCTGTTAACTTCCCAGACACAAGAAATTTTTGACAAAATTCATGCAGTTGGCCTAAATGACATATGATAGACCACTGAATAAATGGGGAAGTAGGATTATCTTGGAAATCTATTCAGTGAATTTTAACAGAAGACTTTGAAATGAAAGGGTTGCTGTGAAATTTGCATCTCAGGTTCTGATTGACCATGACAAAGAACATTGAGTGGAAGCATCTAATGCTTTGAACGAACATCTCCTAAGAGACACAGATTTTTTTCCCCAAGCTCCTTACTTGTGAGGAGACATCATGCTATTTTTATGATTCCCAAAGCAAACATAAACAAGCCAGTGAAACAAACCATCATCATCTGTGCCCCCCCCCAGATTCATAAGGAGAAATCAGAGATCAAGGAAATGCTCATTTGTTTTTATGATGTGAGGGGATAGTGTATTTTGAATTCATTCCGTCAGGTCAGACTGTTAAATCAAACTTTTTTTTTTACAGATTCTGAAAAGATTGCAAAAGACTGTATAAAAATACAGCCTGCTTTGTGGCAGAAGGAGGACTGATTTTGCCACAATGACAATGCACCTGCTTACACAGTCATCTCAGTGTACCAGTTTTTGGCAAAAAACAGCATCCCTCTCTTGCCTCATATACCTTACTCACCTGACCCCACTCCATGTGACTTCTCTTTGTTTCTTCAAATGAAGAAGAATATGAAAAGACAGTAGTTTGATTGCATAGAAGAGATGAGGAAAAAAACAAGTGAGGTGCTGTCCGCCATTCAACTGAGTTTGAAAATATTTCCAAGAATGAAATTGCAGACTTGACAAAGGTAGTGAGTGTAATAGAGAGTACTTTGAAGGTGATAGGTTGTTTTGTAAAAAAAAAAATAATACATAGCTTTGAAAAAAATTCCATTGTTTTGGTGGTATCACCTCATATTGTGAACACTCAAAAATATTTGCTGCTAATAAAATTTGAACTATAAGTTAGGTACCCAAAACATTTAGATTCTACTCATTTCTAATATTAAAAAGCATAAATAGATTTTATATTTGCATTTAACAATTCTTATTCTCCGTTATAGGTGAGGATATTACAAGAAAAATTATTTATAAAATCATAACTGCAGAGGAAATTTTAATGTACTTAGTTAGAACTATAGCTTTTATTATGGATTACAACTAAATGTAAAGAAATCCTCACTACTGGACCAAAGATACAAGCAGCAAATAAATGCTTGAAGTAACAGGAAAGAAATTGTGCTTCTCAAATTTAGATTTGAACAAGGTTTGAGTAAATACTGGCTATATTTTAAGATTGAAATGTTAAATGTCCACAGAATGACTTTAGAAAACAGAGAAAAGATTGAAGTAGTCAAGGATTTCAGTTTGGTTTGGCTCCCTATCAAGACTAAGTTGCACCTGACTCAAGTGATGATATTTTCATTGCCTTATAGGCATATGAAAGTTGGACAATGAGATTGAAGACTTGTCTCATAGATGATCGGTGATGCTTGGTGAAAGTACCACAGACTGTCAGAAAAAGAGATACACTTATCTTTGAAGAAGTATTGCGAGAATGCCCCTAGAGCTAGATTTCATCTCATGCCCTGTGTTCAAGTTATCAGGAGAGACCAGTCTCTGGAAAAAGACCTCATCACTAGCAAAGTGGATGGTCAGTGACAAAATTAAAGACCCTCAAACAGATAGTGACATAGTGGCTACAGCAAAGAGCTCAAACAATGATCTAGCTGGAGGGTGCGAGAAAAGATAGTTTCTCTGAAATGTAGAGAAATTAGGGATAAAGGAGGTTATCTCTACCAAATGCCTAAGCTAAGCAAAAATGAGCTGACCAAGCCACAATGAAGGGTTTGAAAAAAATCAAGCACCCATTAGACACCTATGGGGACAATCCCAAACTGGGGCATGCACAGACCAAGGTCACCTAGGCTCAGGTGGAGGTCAACCTGGGCTCATACATTAGGGACCAGCAACATTGTGGCACACTCTGCCACTCACATGGATCTAAATTAGCAAGGCTTTTTTGTACACAAATTCTTTAATGTAAAGCACCCCCTTTTTCATTTTCAATGGCATGTTAACAGAACTTAGTCTATCATTCATAAAAGGGAGTTTTAATGAAATAACAGACCCATTCCAATATTATTCAGCTGTCTCCTGTTTTTAATTTACAGCAATTAATTATTTTAAACTTTGAATCCTATGAGGCATAACAATTTAATAGCCCCATTTATTATCTTGCAAATCTCTCAGTGAAATAAAGAAAGCATCATCTACCATTGTTCAATTTGATAACAAGGATTAGGATTCATTAGTCACAACAGATAAAATTAGAATCCATTAAATGTGAAGTATTTTGATTTACAAAGTCTGTCTTAATAATGTGCTTAGTGTTATACAGGAGCAAGCAATGACTGTACCATTGGGTGTCTTGTGTGTAACTGAGGCTTCATTTTCAGAGCTGGATTTGAAGTGCGTTTAGTTTCCTGTACCTTTTTCACATGATCAAGAAGCATATGTTGCTGTTTTACATTAAAAAATGCTTGACATATATTAGTATAACCAACTTCCATTACCATAAAGAAGGGGAACCATCAAGAAGAACAAATTTTCTTAGTGTGAGCCTACTAGCAGATTGTACTTGTTAGGTGGTCCAAACAGTTAATGCATTTAGTTTAAATGAAACATCCACTCACTGAGACCTATAAGAAAGGTGTGGTAATCTATGTTTGAACAGTTATAAATTGAAAATAATTTAGAGTTCTACTGGACATACAGGGAATCTTCATGGGTCCGAACTCACTGAGAGGAAACTGACTAGAAGTTACCAGTAAATTATAAATTAGCCTGACACACTAAAGCTGTATTCAAGGGAAATGAAAATATACCATGATATTACAGTAAAAGGCAAAAACATTTAAGTGCAACCTCAGAAATAACTCATTTATTTGAGCATTTCCTGTGGGGATAATTATTCCTTTGTACTCAAATTCTCTTCTATTATAAAATAAATCAATCACTAAGACCACTTAAACCTAATCTCCCTTGTTTCCCTCCTTATCTCTTTTTTTATTTCTACTTAGATTTACAACCTTAATTTTACTGAATTTTTACTATTTTAAAAATTATGTTTAAGTGCTATTAATTGCTTTATTAAACTTGGTTTGTCAATACATCAACAAAAATTAAAATCTCTACCTGGGTGAACTCTTGTCAGGTGGTATTTTTATTTTTTATAAATGCTAGTTTTAATAGTGAACCTATAGCAATTCCCAAGCAACCTGAAAAACCATATAGGTTCATTACTAAAATCAGTGTCTGTAAACAATAAAAATGCCATCTGCCAAGAGTTGAAAGTGGTGGAGATGACCAGGGAGACATTAAGTAACATGACTAAATGTGACTGGGGTGAACACTAAAGTATATTTACTGAGTTTAGGACACTTTCAAATGACTACTTCCAGAGACCTTGTAATCTCAGTGTCAAGTATGGAACCTGAGGCTTTACAGCAGACATGGGAATTTTCATCTCTGAGGTATCAACTCCATGCTGAGTATGACGTGCATTATCTTGAAAAGCTTGGTAATGCTTTGATGAGAAAGTTTCATCTCCCAATTTTTAAAATAGGGTAAACAATCTAAAAAATTTCTTAAGCTCTTTGTTCATACAAAAACAAAGCAATACATCCAGACACCTCCATCTTTGCATTTTGGATGCACAGTGCTTTGTCCTTACTTTTATGCTACTGTCATACTTATTTCATTTAGAACAGGTAAAATGATTTATAAAATTATGAAAATAAAGTGAGATTTATTTAGAGCTAGAGAAATTAAAGAGCATGGTGCTGGAAAATTACACAGAACTTTTCCACAAAAACACTGGAGACCAACCAGAAGAGTCAGAGGCTGCTCCTGGACTCCTCAGCGTCAGAGGGTTGGATGCAATGAAGCAGATTCTATACTAGTTAGGAGAATTTTATCAGAAGTCTGTCTCCACAGAGGAGCTAGGTGGGTAGATTGTCAGCTATAATGATGTAGCATGGTTATCTTAAACGTTGCAAGCAATATTCAACCCAGACAGCAACTTGGCACACAGGTGACTACAGATGAGAAAATTTCGGTCCTTCCTTGCTCCCTACATCCTCTTGGTGACCAAAATGTGGCCAATCCCCAATACCCATCCCTCAGTGGTTGAAACACACACACACACACACACACACACACACATCTCCCTTAGGGCCAGAGCCTTGGACTCATGGGTTGTGCTCTGGGTTCACCACTCCTGTACATAGGGACCCGTGAAATTCCTTCATGGGTCCAGCAGAACATGCAGTGCCTGGTACCTGTCCACACTATATGAGAGGGAATTTCTTCAATAACCCAATGCCATGACCCCATCTGCCCTATGGGTCCAAAATAATTATTCTGAGAACATACTTTGTGACCTCAGCTAACAGCTGACCCAGCATGAATTACTACCAGATCAGATGCCAAATAACCCAGAATTTGGCAGTAGCTCCATCTATGATCAGTCTACTGCCCCCTCCAATGCACTCCATTATTTCCTTAAACTACAGAGGATACCAATTGATACTGAGTTGTTGACCATATACAGTCCTTTTCTTTATTTCTGTTTTTCCTTTTCCTTCCCTTACTGACAACACTACCCACAACTGTACTATACAAACAGGAAACCGAGAATTACACACATGCTCACATTCTGGAGAGAAGTAGTAAGTTGTTAACGTTTTGCCAGCATATAGACATCAATAAACTACAAATACAAAAACACAATAATGTTTTTGAGACAACAGACAAATCCAATTCACATAAAGAAACAGGATGCTGTGGCCCAAACGTATGTCCAATACATAGAAGCAGAAGACTTGTCTCTGGAAGAAAAGGCACTGGAACTACTTGATAAAAAATTCAAAAGAAGGCATCTGGATTTTTTTTCAATAAATTGTAAGAAAAATCAAGAAGGCTACAGAAGAAATCAAGGAAAACAAAGAAAAACTTTAGAATATTTTGGGATTCAGGAAAATGCTACAAAAATGACAAAGTTAATGAAATAAATCATACAAAAGCCAGCAAATCCTGACAATTAAAAACAACAGCAACAAAAAGAAATCCAGACAATTAGTGCTATGAATTTATAAATAGTTATTACATTGAAAGAACAAAGAACCCTAAATCAATGTTAGGCTGAATTAGCGAGCTTGATGATAATTTTCTAAATAATTATCTAGAGGAATAATAGAAAATAAGGATAAAGCTATCTTACTAAAGCTTAAGCATTATTTAAGACACCACCAAGAGGACATGAAAGAGACTTCTAAAACTGGAAGAAACAAAGCTTTATAAAACATAAAGAACATTGTTGAAGAGTAACTAAAAGAAAATATTCCCCCAATCATGAAAGATGAGATGATATGCAATTAAGAAAATGAATGAACACCCAATAAAATAAAACTCAAGATAAAATGAACATGATATATCTTAAGCATATTTTCCAAAACCAAAGAAAAGGAAATAATGAAGGAAACTCAGAAAAAATGAAAAATGAAAAATCATCTACAAGGAGGAAACTTTTTATGACTTAACTAAAGTATGTAGGCAAGAAAGAATCGGGTGAATATATATATATATATATATATGACAAATGCCAATCAGGAATCAATACTTATCTGAATTGTCCCTCAAGATGATGAAATTAGGACACTTCCAAGCAAAGAAAAATTAAAAGAATTTGTAAAAGTCAGCTCTACCTTACAAAAAATATCAAGAGGTGTTCCTTGAACAGAGATCTATTGTTAGATAACAAACGGAATTTAACACCCATGACAGCACCCAGAAAGCAACCCATGTCTACATAACTAAACTTAACTGAATAGATGAAAAAGAGACACAGACATATCAATTTATCATTAAGAACATGACAAGAAAAATAGAGAGAATATAATTAAAGAAAGTTCAAATGGAAACACATGAACAAAATGAACTCTGCACATAAAATAATGTGAAATGAAGAAAACAACAGCAAATTTTTAAAAAGACAGCAATAAATTCATACCTATCAATAATTACATTAAATGTAGAGGAATTAAATGCACCAGTCAGGAGACAGGGAATTGCACAATGTATAAGAAAATATAACCCATCAATATGCTTTTGACAAGAGGCACATCTCTGACGCAAACAAAAATGGCAAAAATGGGAAATATGTCAAACTAGCAGTAATCAAAATGGAGGAGTGGTGGTTATTTCAGAAAAAAATAGACTTCAAGCAAAATACAGTGTCAAAGGCAAAAATGGCATTGTACAAGGTCAATTGAACAGCAGAATATAATTTTAATAAATATGAGGGAGTATCTAAATAAAATTGGATTTTTTAAAGCTATGTATTCAAAAATTTTTTTTTTTACAAAACAACCTTATCACCTTCAAAGTAATCCCCATTACACTTAATACATTTGTGAAATCTGTGAATCCATTCTTAGAAACATTCTTCAAACTCATCTGTTTGGATGGCTGACAGCATCTCCTTTATTTTCTTTTTCATCTCTTAAAGTCATCAAATTGCTGCCCTTCCATGTCCCTCTGAATTCGCAAAAACAAAAAGACGTCACAGTGGTGTGAGGTCAAATTAGTCAGGTGCTTGGGGTCAAGAGAAGCATGGTGGTTTTTGCCAAAAATTGGCACACTGAGATGCCTTGTGCAGGTGGATAAACCAGTTCTCCATCTGCCACAAATAAAGTCTTTTTTCTGTACACTGTTATGAAATATCTTCATTACTTCTAAAAAGAAAGCTTGATTAACAGTCTGACATGGTAGGATGAACTCCAAAGGCACTATGGATCAACATTTTTTGTCAATTTGGGAAGTTGATGGATGTCCAGAACAAGATTTGTCATAAACTGACATCTCACCATTTTTGAAAGAACACCACTCATCCACTTGAGTTTTTCCCATAGCACTGTCCTTGTAAGGTGTGTTCAACATCACAACAGTTTGTGCAGTATTTTTTCCCAAGCAGGAAACAAAATTTTACAGTTACATGGTGTTTTCTTAAATTAACCATCACAAAAAATGATGTCCAAATGAAATTGCTTTTATGACAACATTCACTGTGACCAGAGAGAACCTTCACAGGCAACATCACTACGTGCACTAACTCTGAGTGAGTTGCTAGATCCTGGCCTCACGGGGAAAATGCATACTATGAAAGTTCTGCCCAGCACAGCTTTTTATTTTCCATTTTTTGGGGGGTACCACCTCATATATACACATTAAAAAATAAGCCTCAATATACAACTCTATAATAAAAAATTTTAATATATCTCTTTTGATGAATGAAAGAACAGCTAGACTGAAAATTTACAATGTCATAGAAGAACTAACAACACAAACAACTGGAGCTCACAGATAGACACAGTACACTCCTAACAATACCACAGTTTATCTCCTTCTCCAGAGTAAATGAACAGTCTCAACAAGAAATCGGTTCTTGGAAAGGATGAATACAATCAATAAAAAACTGGAAAATCCAGGAGAAAAAGAGGAGAGCATGACAATAATAAGAGTAAAAGCTGGAACAGATAGCATTGCAACCAAAGCAACTGAAATCAAAAGGATAACAACCTAATATTATGGAGAACATCACTCCAACAAATTTGAAAACCTACATGAAATGGGCAAGTTTCCAGAATCACACTACCTACCTAACTAAAGTGGATGGAAGTGGAATGTGTGAATAGACTTACAACAAATATATATATAGATATATATCAGGTCATTAAACTACCACACACAAAGCCCAGTTTTCACTTTCACTGATGAATTCTACCAAACACTCAGAGAACAGCTGAAACTAATTATACATAAGCAATTTCAAAAAATAGGTAAAGATGGAAAACTCCAAAATTCATTTCATGAAGTATCACCTGGATATCCAAACAGCAGAGATAGCATATAAAAAATAAATTGTAAACAATCTTTCACGAGCAAGCTTTCAAATTCAAGACGGAGCAAAGACAAATGGAGAACAAACTTAGGGAGCCTAATACATGCCATCGACACCGAATCAAGCATAATAGAAAGCCCATGAACAGCAGACAAAACTGATGCCTGGAACCTCCTAAAAATTAGACAATTATAATGTACATAAAAAGATTTGACCAAGATTTGACCATAAGAAGAGGACCCATAGACAGGGGTTGGTGGGTGGGGAATACTTGGGCAGTGACATATCAGACATGGGAAAATTCTCAAAATACTTCTAGAAAATTTCAATACCCCAACCAAAAGTAAAAATCACGTGATTCAATTTAAAAAACTTGACGGAGGACATAAACCCTCTTCACCAACTTGGCCAACAAACATATGAAGACATGCTCATAATCTCTAGTCATGAAGAGACATGTTCATCAAGAGGGCAATGAGCTAACACCTCCTTTCAGCATTGATCACAAAGTTTTAAAACAGCAGATAAGAAATGCTGAGAAAGGCAGGCAACTTCATTCTCATAATCAAATAATACACTTGATTTATTTAATAAGTTTCCAAAGATGATACCACAGAGGGACCTGCTGTCAGGACTCACTACAAAGGAGTGAGCTTCTCTACAAAGAGACAACCATACTTCATGGGCCCCAAATTTGATGCAAACTGAAGACAACAAATTCACCTGTAAAATAGTTTTATAAAACAGAACACACTCATATGCACACACTTAAAAGTTAGTTCCCAGAGATAACTTCCAACTACAAAAGTATAAAACATGAAGGAATTTTACATAACATTAATGGGAGGTAAATGGACTAATCCAGAAAGTGGAATGTTTTGGCCATGTCTTTTTCAGAAAGTCAGAAAAGTGAAACAGGTGATTAAGAAACATACAACATGTGTCTCATCTTTGGAAACTCATTAAAACAAACCAAATGCAAAATTTGATTATGAGAATGAGGTTGCATAACAGTATGGCTTAAATGTTGACACGAGATAATGAAAAATATTTTTTACATTTTCAAGGAGTTAATATCATTGTAATATGTGAGAAAATAAATAAAATGCATGTGTTTATGCAGTTGCAACTGACATAGTGTATGATTTTAAACTAGAGTAGCAAAGAAAAAATAATATAGATAAGAACAATTAAACAATTAAATTTGATAATGAAATTTGGGTGATGGATATTGCCTCCCATTCTATAGAATACTTCGGTTATCACACTTGCTTTTAAAATACAAAAATAACTTAGGATACTGATGATGCAAGCAAATGAAACAATAGTCTCAATATTTTGAAAAACATTGCTTCAAAATGAACACGATAAAAAAAATGACCAAACCTTTAAGATGACCAAAGGTTTAAACCCAAACCTTTCACTGTCATAAATTATAGTATTTTAAAAAGATACAGTTTGAAAGTAACATTCTGGTTCATTCTATAATTCTAAGAAAATAAAGTAGCATATGTCTTTGGAAATAAAATAGCAGGGCTTTTAAAAATGGATCAATTTTCTACTTAACATTTTGGTTCCTCTCTTTTCTATATGATTTTATTGCAGAGAAAATGTGGTTTCTCAGGCTTACTGGTCTGACAGAAACTAGTGGTATCACAAAGACTATGACTTTTATGACTGGAATTGAACTTAAGTCATTATAATTCACAACAATTTAAAATCTTTAGTCATGGACAAAGGGAAGAGGGTTAGGGAAGGAGGAGGAATGGAAAAGAAAAGAACTGGAATAATGGTACATTAAGGGGAGTGCGTGGAGTGAGCTGAAGCAGAATACACATGGGGTGGTGAATGTAAATCTGTGGATTGCTTTGTAAACCCTCATCTAATTCACAATAAATAGTGGTTTTTTTTGTAGAGCATGGTATGTATGTATGGTACATCTATTAAACAGAATAGAGAAAAAAAGAAAACAAAATAAAACAAAAAAAAGAGCATACAGAATTTGAATCTCATGTATATACTCAGTTGATCTTTGACAAATATTTCAAGAGCAGTTCAATAAGGAGAAAATACAGTCTTCCAGCAAATGGAGTGTAAAAAATTTTCCCCTTATATGCAATAACAAAACTGAGAGCCTTAGTTTTTCTAACATATCATATACAAAAATTTTAGGAAATAAATGATATATTTTAGTGCAGAAGCTAAAATTATATAGTTCTAGAAGAAAACAGAAAAAATTCCTACTACTTGTGTGTACAAAATTAGGTGAGGTTAGGGCAGTGAATGATTTAATTCTAATCAAAGTGCCTGTAACTCTCACCAAATCTTTTCCTATTGGTTCTGAGTAAGATGGTGGGGTGGTAGAGAGATACTGATGGGATCACTTGTGACTGCTTAATTGGGATTGTCATCTTGCTGAGTGTAAACTAAGCTGTCTCAGCAGAAAGGGTGACCGGACTCATAGCGAGAGCAAGGGGCAGAATGCATCCTAGACCAGGAAATTCCTGGAGAGTAAACTTCCTGGATCTAGAAGACAGCTTTCACACCAAAGCAGCAACAGAGTTGTGGCAAAGCCTGGAGGCAGCATTGGATTTCCCATCCCACAGAGCCAGCACAGCTGAGTGCTTGAGGGCAGCAAGCCATCAAGAACAATTTTTGGGGACTGAGTCCCAGTGGCATAAGTGGTTGAGTGCGGCCCGCAGGCTTGGCGATTCAAATCCAGCAGTGGCTCTCAGGAGCAGCGCTGGGTAGCTCCCACAATCACCAGAGGCAGTGATGCAAAAAAATAACAACAACAAAAAAAACCCCAAAAAGAATAATTTTTTAGCTAGATAGAGATGTCAACTCTAAACAATATAGATTTTAAATGTGTGCTTTTCATTATATTCAATTATACCTCAATATATCTGCTAAAGAGACCCACATGTAAAGATATGAAAATAATTTGCTTATTCTCAGTTTAAATGAAAAACTGAACTTTCTATAAGGATCTACAAGATTATTCTATAATAAAGGATTACAATTGTAAGATTTTGAATAAATTTTGCTCAAACACTGTCGTTCATGAATAAATATATCAATGAGGTAGAGATACCAAATACATAGATTTACTTCAGATTATATGTTCATTCAATAAATATAAATGGTAAAATATAAGTTAGTGAGCAAAACAAGACAAACTTCCTCCTTCATGTTTACGTGCAATAATTTTAAACTTGATGTGAAATTTACAAACTTGGAATTTCAAAAGTTATTCCGCAAAGTCAGAATCAATAACTGTGGTAGTTACACAATTTCAAGTCAACTTGATAAATAGGAGTGAAGGGGTGGAGTCTAGCCTGTCAATCAGTCACAGCCTGATTGATGCCCCCTTGTGAGCATGGTTTCTCATGAGAATTCTGGGAGTTTTCTTCTTTCCTCCCTGGAGATGGGTCTCTCTCTGTCTCTCGCCCCCTTCACATTCTTGTTGGCAAGCCACACTGAAGGCAGCCAGAGCCAGATGTATCCACTATTATTGGACCCATAGGATTTTATGCCCACTGGCCTATGATCTTCCTGCATTCGACATCCTGTGCTACATGATTCTGAAGAGAAATTGAGGGGCTACTGTCTGACTTATGGGCTAAAACTGACCTATGGACTTGATCTTTACAGGTCTGGGATGATTTATTGATGCCTAATTACTTCTTGATATAAAGTTCCCTCATACATATATACGAGTGTCTCTGGAATTGTTTCTCTAGACAACCATAAAACTTCATTAATCCATTCTATTCTATTTCTGCAACATCTTAATGCCACCCTGTCAATGTTGACTTGTAGTGACCCCAGTCCCTCCGGCAGTGGTTTCTGAGAGTGTTACTGTTTACAGGAGAAGAAAGCAAAGCGTTTTTCTAGCAGAGCTGCTGTTGGTTTGAACTGCCGAGCATGCATATCACATTGCGACCCATAACTTCTGTTCCAGCAGGGTTCCTCTCTGTAACCTAGTACAGCATACAATGTAGATTACATCTGTGATTATTATTCAACAGACATAAACAGAGATCAAGACCCATTTTTAAAATTTTTTTTCTTTTTCTTTTTTTAATTTTATTGGGGGGTCTTACAGCTACTACAACATTCAGTACATCATTTGTATCAAGCACATTCGCACACATGTTTCCACATACATTTCCCAACATTTTCCACTTGAGCCCTTGATACAAGCTCCTCTTTAAAAAAAAAAAACCTCCCTTTTCCCCTCCCCCCTTTTTTTTAATGAATCATTTTATTGGGGGGCCCCTACAACTCCCATCACAATCCCTAACAACATCAGTTGTATTCTGGCCACTTTTACACACCCATTGCCATCATCACTCTCAAAACATTCTCCCTCCCTCCAGGCCCCCATTATCAGCTCCCTATATTACCCTTCCTCCCCACCTTCCCCTTGAACCCTTAGTAATTTACAAATTATTTTTTCAACCTGTACACTGTACAATGTGTCCCAACACTCACTTCTCTGTTGTCCGTGCCCCAGAGAGGAGGCTACATGTAGATCCCTGAAGTTGGTCCTCCCTTTCTATTCCTCCATCCCTCCACCCTCCTGGTATTACCACTCCTATTACTAGTCTTGATGGATCATCTAGCCTAAGTTTCCCATGTTTCCAACTTCACTGTACATCTCCTGGTCTAGCTGGATTTATGTGGCAGAATTGGGGTCATGATAGTGGGTGGGAGGCAGCATGGGAACTAGAGGAAGGTTGCATATTTCATAGCTCCTACCCTGTATCTTAACTGACTCATCTCCTCCTTGTAACCCCTCTGCAAAAGGATGTCACCTCACCTATTGATGGGCTTTGGGTCCCCAATCTGTACTCCCCCTCATTAATAGCAACATAATTTTAGCTCATTGATGCCTGACACCAGATCCCTTCACCACCTCATGATCACACAGACTGGTGTGCTTCTTCCGTGTGGGCTTTATTGCTTCTGAGCTGAATGGCAGCTTGTTTACTCAAGTCTTTAACTCCCCAGACGCTATATCTTTTGGTAGCTGGGCACCATCAGCTTTCTTCACCACATTTGCTTATGCACACATTTGTCCTCAGGGATCATATCAGGAAAGTGAGCATGCAAAATTGTGCTTTTGAGTTCTTGAAGCCTGATATCTCATCCCTTTGACACCTCATGATTTCACATGATAGTGTGCTTCTTCCATGTGGGCTTTGTTGCTTCTGAGCTAGATGGCTACTTGTTTACTTTCAAGCCTTTAAGTCCCTAGACGCTCAATCTTTTGATCGCCAGGCACCATCAGCTTCTTCACTACCTTTGCTTATGCACACATTTGTCTTCAGTGATCATGTCGGAAAGGTGAGCATCTTGGAATGCCAATTTAATAGAACAAAGTGTTCTTGAACCGAGAAGATACTTGAGTGGAGGTCCAATGCCCATCTGTTGTCCTACTACTAATCCTATAAGTATACACATTAATCTCTTTCCCCATCCTCACTTATAAATATATGCCCCTATGTACATACCTGTATTTGAACCTCTATAAATGTTCATTATCCCCCAGTTCCTTCCTCTATTTCCATTTGCTTCCCTCTTGTCCCACTCTCATGCTCATTCTCCATTTGGGTTTCGGTATTTTTTTCCTCTGTTATATTAGTCTTAATCAATCCCTATTGGCCTTCTCTCACCCACTGTATCCCTGCATTTATATCAATTGTTATTCCCTTTTTCCTGGGCTGGTCGACATCACCACCTTTTCCCTTCCTCCCCCTCTTCAATGTCCCCTACCCTGGAGCCATCAGATTTGTCATTTTTTGCCTCCAACCTCTTTGTCCAGTCTATCTTGTCTAGATAGACCTGTAGAGGTAGCAATATGTACAAGAAAGGTCTCCTAAAGTAGAGCAACTTAAGCAAATAAAAAAATGATAACATCAGCAAGAAATCCCCTCAACAAAATAAAAAATTTCAAAATCACTCAGTCATGTGTCATTGTCTTAAACATAAAATACAACTTTCTAAAGCATGACTTGGCTTTTTGAGAGTCACATTGGGCTTTGACTACCATTTATTAGTATCTTTCCCACAATTCACTGAATTTCTGAAGGGTTCACATTGAATGCCCATGAAATTAGCAGTCAATAAATCAAAAGACATTATATTGGCCAAATCTGATGCAAAAGACTTCTTAAAGAATTAAAAAACTAAGATGTCACTTTGAGGACTAAGGTATATTCCACTCAAGCCATGGTATTTCCAATCACCTCACAAGTCATTAACACAGAAGGCTGAAGAAGAGCTAATGCATTTGAATTATGGTGTTGGCAACGAATATTGAATATGCCAAGGATTGTTAGAAAAGAATGCTACTAAAAAGGGAGGACAGCAAGACTTCATTTCAGGTGTTTGGGGCACGTTATCAAGAGAGAACATTCCCTGGAGAAGGATGGCATGCTCAGTAGAGGGTCAATGAAAAGTGTAATGACCCTCAAGATTGACAGAGTGGCTAGCTGCGACAATAGGCTGAAACATAGCAATGTTAACAAGAATGGCACAGGATCCAGGAGAATTTAGTCCTGTTATACATAGGGTTCTTTTGAGTGGGGATTAATTTCATGACACTTCTAAGAACTACCACCAACACTTAATATCATGTCTCCTCACCCTAAGTCAGCAGTGCTTAC
The DNA here is from genome assembly GCA_004026705.1 of Nesogale talazaci. NCBI lineage: Eukaryota > Metazoa > Chordata > Mammalia > Afrosoricida > Tenrecidae > Nesogale > Nesogale talazaci. Next base: position 443,017 of record PVJH01000029.1, on the reverse strand, counting down.
CCTTTCAAACACATGAAATATGTGTCCCTTACCACAGAGTCCATTCAGACTCACTCATGGCACCCACCTCTCAGCAGCTGTGTACTTACCCACCATGCTATTAGGCTCCATTAGGACTTAAGGGGGAAGATTTATTAATAATGTGGACTTCTGTACCCAAATTTTCCAAAGATTTGAGATGGAGCTCAGAAATTGAATTTCTACCTAGCAGTTGAAAGGACTCTAGATTTAGGCTTAGATTTCTTACTTTGTGAAGGATGCTAATAGTCCTTGTGATAATGAATGATTAGAGGAGCCTAAATTTAATATGTTGTACAAAGAAACTGATGTGAATAAGAATTTCACTATATCACAAGGGCGTAACATTGGCCACCAAAAACACATATGCTCTTTAGAGATATGCACTTGAAACACTGTTTCAACTGAGGGCAACATACTTCCATTAGGAAAAAATGTTCTTTGTTGTTGCAAACAAGACTTTAGGACATTGTCAAAATATGAGCAAATACAATCATAAAATATAGTAACATATACTCCAAATTCCACATATAGAGGGGTAATTCAGGTTTGTTAGCGCTAAATTTTATTGAGGTGATAAAAGATGATCCAACATAGACACAAAAATAAAATGAAACAAAACCAAGACATCTCTCTATTTTCTGCATATCATTTTTCATTTTTATACTTGGAAGACATAAGTCAGTTTGTAATTTTCTGTTAGTTTTTGCTCAAATTAATTTGCTCCACATACTTTAAGACCATGATGAAATCCACCTTAAGTTGTTGTATATTTGTCATGGTATATGATGAAAAGTAATTGTGAAGAACTGATTCCATGATTTTATAGTCTTACTTTTCACATTATGAGTCTAAAGTATTTGGTAAAAGAGGTGGAATATTTCCCAAAGGAAAATGTATGGAAAGTATAAGCTCTGAAACTTTTAATATGCATTTTCAGATTATATTTATTTTCATCTAAAAGTTATTTATCAATTCCCCTTTCATAGCTCAAAGGCAGTGTTGAAACAAGTTGTTGATCTCTCAAATTTAAAAAACCTCCTCCATTTTTCAAGAAAGGATCAGAAAGTACATATGAAAATACACTTACTTATTTCCCAAAATTTCCAGAGACTCAAGAATTAACTAGGACCCATGATAAGATGAGGACATGACATGTATTAAGAAAGGAACTTCTCTCATTCTTGGGATATCATATGAGAAAGAAGAGCAGTGGCTATGAATGGTCATCAGTAGATAATGGTTGTCATGAGAAAAAGTGAAGAAGCCAATGCAAGGATGAAAATTTCATTGTATATCAATAAAAAAATACTTTCTTCAAAATTTGAAAGAACTTGGAGTGGATGAAAAAGGGTGATTAAAGAGGAAAAACAAGAACTAGATTACCTTCATTATTTCTGCAATTGCAATTCCAATTCAGCAAAACCTTTGTTTCTAATTGATTTCACAGATAAGGATATTGGAAAAAAGAACATACTTACAGGAATCTGAATCTATGTCACACAGTACATTGTTTGTCAACTTCTGTGATCCTTGTTTTTGCCACTGCCACTACCAACATGCTGGGCACTCTCTCTGTCAGAGTCAGGGTTGGCACAGTTAGCTGTGATGATCTAATACAATCCCTCAACATGTGGGTGTGAAATAAGCTCTGAGGTCTTCTCACTTTAAAGTTGATCTGAATCTTGGGAATTGTCTTATGAAATATCCTTGTTTACATTTGAGAAAGTTGAGATCCAGGGGAATTAGATAATCCCCCCAAGGTTTTAGCTAGCGGCATTTTGATGAGGATGATTTTTATATACTCTAGGAGCAGTCATGAATTTTAATCTATCTGCCTTTTCTACTTACTTATAATTCTAAATGTGATGCAGGGAGGCATAAGCATTAATTTGTTAATGGAAAATAGACTTGTTATATAACATATTTCACTCAAGTTATCTGTAGTATGTACAACTATTTTGGAAAGCAGACATGTTGATAAAAATTTACTATTAAACGTACAATGAAATATGTTTAACATTTCTCTGTTTTTAGGAAAGTGAAATTACTTCATGTTTGAGAAACAAACTGCATACAGAAATAAAATATGAAGAGAAATAGTTTGTATGAAATAAAAGTTAAATCTTGGAGCATACAGATGATCCTTTAACAACATGGGTTTGAACTGTGCAAGTCCACATATATGTGGATCTTTAAAAAATGCCATGTTATGATCATCATCTCATATGCTCTGTTCAATTTCTCCTTTAAATTGCATAACCCAGCAAAAGGTGATCCTGGGTGTTTTCCATAGTGTTTAGTGCAATATCATGAACCTTATCATAACTTCAAAGAACACATATGAGGTCCCACTGGTGATGTTGGTAGTTCTCTCAAGAAATGGAAAAAAGACATTATAAGAAAATGTGAAATTCTTAGTAGGTTTGTAGGTGCACCTATTACAGGGTAAATGAATTCAGCACAAGGATCATTGTGGCAGTCATGTGCTTATGTTAATTTTATGACTGAAATGTAGTGGTGGAGTCTAGCCTGTTAATCTCGAGATAGCCATTGAGTAGCCAATGAGACCTCTATGTGGGCATGGCTTTCTCCTGAGACTTTTGGGAAATCTCATGATATTTCCCTTGTGAAGACAGAAGCTATCTTCCCCAGTTGTTGCGAGTTAGTCTCAGAGATGATTAATCACGGAAAAGACAAGACGCAGCCTCCGAGAAGTTGGCGGAGTCGGCGGAGAGACCACACAGCTTTGCCCTGATGAAGGCAGACCTCTGAGGCTGGAGTGGCATGCTGTTGATGGACCCTGAGCCTTGGAAGCGAGGAGTCATGTGGAGACTCCTGCCAGCGCCGGAATTCTGCACCCACTGACCTGTGACTTCGTGAGTCGGAAGGAGACTTTATGGACTGATTTCAGGCATATGGGTTAATATTGGACTTGTGACTTGGAGCTGACCTGGGCTGGTATGTTTTCTCAATGTCCTGTTCCTCTTGAATATAAACACATTCTTTATATCCATATGCGTGTCTTTGAAATTTGTTCTTCTAGTCTACCCAGACTAACACAATCATCATTAACATAAAGGCAGTCTATGAAGCCATAGCTGCAGCCACAACAACAGGCATAAAAACCTTGCACTATTTGTAAAGATATCATATGGTATTGGGAGTGAGACAAGGCTGCCTACTCTGAGTGACGATTTCAGAAAGTCACAGGCCCAGTTCTGCCCTGTCCTGTAGGGTCTTGAATAGGCATGGACTTGATGGTAGTGGGTTTTCTATTGCATTAAAAATGCAACTTTTATGAGGGTTAAGTATATAATTATGACATAGAAGAAAATAAATGTTAATTGACTATTATTGGTAAGACCTCTGGTCAACAAGAAGGTATTCATAGCTAAATTTTGGTGGGGTTAAAAGTTGTATGCAGATTTCCGACTATGTGAAGGTTAGCACACTCACAATCCACATGTTGTTCATTGGTCAGCTAGAATCCTACCCTATAGGGCTCCTGATAAAAACTCATTATAATATTAAATTGATATGGGTTTATAAGAGAAGAAATTACTCTTTCTTTTCTTCCCCACTACCTTCATTTTAGAAATGGTGCTAATTTCTAAAAGGGTGTCATAAAAGCATAAACTTTGATTGAAAAAAGTTTCTTTTCCTTAATTTTAATGGACTAAAACACTCATTTTCCAAAACAGTATACTTACTGATTCAGGACAGGTGTGTAGGCAGTTTTATCCTCGTCAATGATAGTAACCATCAGAGTAATTAGCTGGGGCCAGAAATCCAAATTCTTGGTGGTTGGTCCCTGATCTTCCCGAGGGACATCCTGTTTCTTACTCTGCTCACAGGTCACACACATGCAAGAGAGAAGGTTAAAGGGAATGTCTTCAGTTACATGTCACTGGCAAACAGGAGGACCAAAGAAAAATGAGGTGGAATTATTCTTAGATGGTTAAGCTTTCTTCTCTCATTGAATAGCATTCCACAGGATAAACATGCAGAGGCAGAGACTTAAATATCTAACTACTTAGGGGTTCTGGAATAGACATTTCTCTCTTTCCTCCAACTATGCATTACAGTTCATAACTTTCGCAATTATTATTGGCATAGTCATTCCCTGTGACTTTTTGTGACAATAACAACTGAGTTCTGTTTGTAAAAGATGCCTAATATTTTATCCAAAGTCACATTGGTAGTTCAACCCTGTCTGGTCATTTTACCAGTGTGATTAATTTTCACAATGCATACATTTTACTTGAATAGCTTTTCTACTCAACCTACATATTAATATTGTTTGTTGAAATTTGATAAGTCTACTTATGCCCTAAAAAATTAGAACTTTTATTCAAATACTGACTGAATACTCCCAAATTCATCAAGGGATGCAGAGGGTGTCCTGTGATGAACTGAGATGGAGATGAACAAAATCACAACAATCTTCAGAGTTTCACGTATAAGTTTCATATTTTTCCAAGTTATAAATAACTTATTTGTGAGTATATTTGTATGTTTAGGATACTTTTTTTGCATTTGCTTTTTAACATTAGGCGAAAAGAGTAAATTAGGGATAAATGTCATTTAAGCATACAGAAAATGGGAAACCTATGGCTTATAAATCTTGACTATTTTTCTAGATCATTTATAGGTACACAGAAGTCCTGAATATATGAAAACATCAAATTTTAGAGTTCAGGAGACTCATGGCTTTTCTGATCTAACTAAGGTAGACTCAATTTTATCTGACCAAAGCTACTGCTATCAAGAGAACAATAAAAAGAACAAAACAAATTCATGGCTTTGAGTCTGTTATGACTCATAGTCTATATTCTGATAAAGTAGAACTGCCCCACAGAATTTTCAAGGCTATAGATCTTTACAGGAGCATACCACTACACATATTTTCCCCAAAGTATGATTGGTGAATTCCAATCACCGACCAGACACATGGTTTAACTACTGTCCCACCCAGGGCTCATTATGCAGTCACTCTTAATAAGTGGTTTTATGTGGCATCTTTCCCAATTCTACCCAGGACATGTAATTATATTCAGAGAAATTATCATCCTATTATTGTTCTTATTCAGGTAAAAGTCTGCTTACCACTAGAGACTTCCATACCAGACTCTATTACATATTTAGGGAGATGTATTACACTAGGGTGCATGCAAGCTCTACTGATTTACCTTTCTGCTAAAAACACGGCAGATTTAAAACCATGGAGTGAAAAATACAAGTGGTCAAAATTAAAGTGGCTATTATACAATGTACTTCAAATAGTCACAATAAACTATAAGCATGCTCCAAAGTATCCTAAGAGCTTTCCATATCTGCGAATCACTTGAAACTCAATGGCAGGGTTTTCCCCTAATTCCTGAAGACATTTAAGCTGTCAAAATATATCATGAAATTTTTAAGAAAAATAAAGCAATGCAGCCTTCATCCAGCTTTGCTTACTTTTTAGGTAAACTTTTAATTAAAATGTCTCTTTGCTTATAAAAAAGACTTTATTAAAATAATATAATTATTGACTCATTATATAGGCACAATAGAATTTTTCCCTCCTGTAAGTATTTAGAAACCCAGAGAATCTGGGTAGCTGCAACAGTTGTAAATAAATTTATGCCCTGTGGTCATGGTAGACAATATTGGAATGCTATCATTAATCACCATGATGCATGCTTAGCCAAACTATATGCATAACATATGTGAGGCAATGTGATCTACTGAAATGAAATTACTATAGATAACATGTCTAAGATCACTGTCACTTATCACTTTAAAGAGTAATAAGGAAAATAGGAGAGACAGAAGTACTTGCATATTCATTAATTCCAAAGTCCCTTAGCTGTCACACATTATACTTTCATCACATTTTTTCTTCGACAGCAGAGCCAGAATTGAAGGTACCTTTTTTTATCCCCATCAAATTTTTTAGGTTGCAACAGACTAAACCAAATGGTATCCTGAGTTAGGTTTTTATATGCCACAAGACAGTGAGCTTAATTAGACTGCATATTTATAGAAATAGGTACAAAATGAATTTGAGTATCTATTGGGTTTCTGAAGATTTACATTTTTCTCCTTAATCTTCTACTTAAATACCTTCAAAGTCTATAGCAATTGTGAGGCTCGTAGCAGAGAAGGCAGTGCTTTGTGCTGTTCAGAGAGTTGCTATGAGCTGAAACCAACTGGAGCAAACAAACAATCACAGCCAAGCAGTCCCCTGGGACCTCTGGGGGATTCCAAGGGTTCGCGTGCTTTGCTACAGTCCGTGCAGAGTTCCCACAGAGCCTCCTGAGGAAAAGGCCTACAGTGCACTTCTGCAAGGTCAGTTACTCAAAACCTCACTAGGCACAGTTCTGCTCTCAGACATGTGGGCTGCATGAGCCTCAATGGACTTAGCCTGAATTGGCCTGGAGGAATTCTACTAGGACATTGGAACTATGGTGGCAACATTCTAATGTGAAAGTAAAATTTTATGGAGTAGGAGTCCCTGACCCAAACACACACATGCTTGACTACTAACTGAAAGGCTGACAGTCTAAACCCACTCAGGCATCTCGAAAAACAAACCGGGAAGTCTGCTTCCAAAAAGTCATAGCTTGTCAATGCTACGGACGGTAGTTATGATTGATACACAGGAAGTTACCAGGAATGACAATCAACTCGATGACAAGTGACAGCAGCAGCAAGAGTAAACACGTTCATATTGATTGTAAGCTTTATGAATGATCATAATCACAGCAATTTAAAATCAGTCAATAACTACTAGTAAATGAAAGTACAGTAAGTTTATAAAACTAAGACTTAGATCAATTGCAATTATAGTGACTAATATAATAGCAGGTAAAATTACTTCATCCATAGATTCTTGAAGAACCAGTCTTGAAAGACAAAGATGATGGGGAGAGGGAGCCTGGGTGATTCAGAAGTTAAGGACTTGACAATTATCCCAAACGTTGGCAGTTCAAACCAACCAGTCATTGTATAAGAAAAATGTGTGGCAGTCTGCTGAGTACAGATTCTAACCTTGGAAAACCAATTGGTCAGTTCTATTCTGTCCTACAGGGCCATTTTGAGTAAGAATTGACCAGATGGCAGTAGGTATTTTTCAGTGGAGAGAAGAATTTTTAAAATGGAAAGTAGTCAGAGTGTCTAATCAGATGACTAAAGCTTCCAAGGACCAAGTTTATCAAAGAAAGCTTCACTACACAAAAATCTGAACAGAAAAATGGAAAGAATATATATATAGATATATAATTTTCATTATATAAGAACATATGAGAAGCTTCCATCAAGAGGATTGCAGTCTATAGAAGCATAGCAGGTATATGAAAGTGTTAGTGGTGTCACATACCACACTTGTGAATTTGGTATAGAACATTTCTGTGGAATTCCAAGTGCTTTTTTCCAATAAAAATATAATTATGTAATTCTTTTTAAAAACTGCCTAGAAAAATGAAAATTGAGTTACTTTATGACTCCGCAATCCTCTACTGGACATATTCTCAGAAGAGGTAAGAAATAGACTACAAACAGTCATCAGCACTCCAATGTTTATTGTGGCCAAATTCACAACAGCAAAGAATTGGAAACAACATAAATTTCTATTGATAGATGTGTGGATTAGAAAACTCTGGCACATATACACAATGGAGTACTACACATCACTAAAAAGCCCTGAGGATCACATAAAGAGAGATCACTAAAAAGCACTGATGATTGCATGATTCACATAGTCTCATAGGAAGAGTTGGAGAAAATTGTTCTAAGTGAAGTTAGTCAATCACAAAAGGACAAGCACAACATGAGCCAACCAAAGTAAGTATTATCGGCACAGTTGGCATGGAAGAAAAGTCAATTATCTCACATTTTACAGGCTAAGGTACAGGTACTCGGGTAGGACCAGATGTTTATGTCATGACAACACAAAGAAGGGTAAAGGGGTGGGGGTAGGCAGGAAGGAGAAAAGGGAGGAGAAAAAAGAGGGAGACAATGGCACTGGGGGTGTAGGACACTAACCACCCAGGGGATGTACTGTTTATGTGTGCACAGAAAGGGGCATGTGAGTGCAGACCCCACCATGGTGAGTCAAACTTTGAGGGCAACATAACCACATGGAACAACTCATGAACAGAGAGACCTATAGGGCTCGGCTCCATCACAGACAAACTGACCTAATTCCAAGAAGTATGTGCCACAGAGGACAACACTAAACCTATCACGCCCATACAGAGCAAACTAAGAAGAAAAAAGAGAGTGTGAGCATCTGCACCCCATACCTTGAGGATGACACCCTTGCATGGAGCTGCTAAGGCATAGAGTGGACTGAAGGGCACACAACATCTCAAGACTTGGTGTCTCCTCACTGGAAAGAGGACAATACTGGGACACCCGGCGGGGAGTGTGTCTGGCCTGACCACCCCCACAGTGGAGTGAACCGAGAATGGAACAGAACAGATCAAAGCAGAGCCATAAAGTCCCTGAGGGCCCTTCCCCCAAATAGACTTCAAGCTAGGAGGGGCAGTTCCCCCAAACCCCCAAGACCCGGTGGGGACAGTCATAAATGTAGGCAGACAGACGTAGAATTATCAATGCTCTTTACGGGGGTTTATGCTAGTTTTCTTCTGCTTTTTTCTCCCTCTTTCTTTTCAGTCTTTTGTTTTGTCTCTGTTTCTGTTGTTTGGCTTACCAATATAAACTAGGCCTGGGAAGCAATCCCAAGGAGAAAGCAACAGACCCGAAAGTAGGAGTAATTGGGGAACAGGAGGAAAGGAGCAGTAAACAAACAATGGCATAGAGGAACACGTAGTGGACAAAAGCAACAACAATGAGGACATGGAGACCCTGATGGTGTCTGAGCAACAGCAATCTAGCTGAGAGGAAGTACTAAGAGGCAGAAAAAGGGTAAGCAAGATGGTGAGGCAGGAGAAAGTAAAGGGAAACCAAGGAAAGATCTAGGAAACAAAGCTATGGATGGAGGTATAAATATATTAGTCCATAAAAAATAGAAGTAGTGGCATATGTATATATATTTATATAGCAATACATTGCGGTAGTGGCCAAACTTCAGGCCTCTGGTCAAACCCTCCTTCAACACAAGAACACTGTTCTAACAACCTGGCATGCTGTGATGCTCACCTCCTGACATGGTCACTGAAGACAAAATTGGGTACATAAACAAATGTGGTGAAAAAAGTTCATTGTGCCCGTCTATCAAAAGATATGGGGTCATGAAAACTTGAATTTAAATAAGTACTCTCCCATGATGAAATCTAACACAATGTAATCATCTCCATAAGGAAATCTGTTCTGAGCCTATCAATTGGGAAATCTTGCTTATTCGGGGTCTAGACTAAGGGGAGGAACCTAGCGTTGTAGAGGCTATGAGTTGGACCACAATCTGCATGGTTGGCAGTTTGAAACTCCCAGCAGCTCTCCAGTAGAAAGACTAGGCTTTCTACTCTTTTAAACTATTCCAGTCTCAGACTCAAGGGGGTCACAACGAGTTAGCCTGGATTCAATGGCAGTCAGTTTTTGAGAGACCGACGATGGAGAACATCCAGCCTGCAGATCTCATGAGACCGCCAAATCACAGCCTCAGCAAAAAGCCAGCAGATTAGAGGTGAGTTAATGTTGGACCAAGTATATCATCAGGGTAATTTTTGACTTGATATCCTTGTATGTGATTTACAAATAATGTTAGAAATATCCAAATGGCTCATCACAGAAAAAAGGTTCCTCAAACTTGGTCTAGATCCCCCCATTTGGGTCATTGACCTCTATATTTTTTAATTCACCAGGCTGCCATTTGTTCTTGGATTAATTTACCACTGTAATCATATGTCTATTGTTCTGGTGAGCTTGGGTTCATCATTCCTTGCAGCTAGATGAGTCAGGAGAGGCCTCCAGTTTATAGTTATGTATATCAATATACCTACAAGACTAAAACTCCATGTTAATTTACTTTTGAACCATCTAAATTTCTCCAGTCAAAGCTGTCATTATTACTCATTATAATGACACTTTGGATCACATGATTTCATCTGTACTCCCCACAAGGAGATGCTGATATTTTCTTTTTTGCTGGTATTTACATAGTTTTTAGTTTTGTTAAAATGTTATGTATTAGCTACAATATAGAAGTAGTTAATAATTGTAGGCCTGCATCAATAACTCTTTCTGAAAACGTAGTTATAGGAAAAGAGGAAAATTGTTTCTGCTCACTTATTAATGTTACATTTCAATGTAGAAATAACATTGCCATTATTATTCTTATAACCTAAGAAATACTATATTCAAATAATTTACAACTATATCCATCACATATCATTCTCTGACTATAATTGATACACCCCTTCCTAGGGATTCTGTGTGATGTAATTCAGGAGAAGGTTTATATTTTAATGAAGAGTATTTTTAATTTTTAAAGTGATGATTCATTGAAATGAAAAAAATAGTTAGAAATCTAAAAATTATATTATACCCAAACACTGCTGGAAGGTGAATGCTTCCAGGTCAAAATCAAGAACACCAAATAAAAATATGACAAGATACCAGGTTAGAGAATAAAAAACATCAAATTCTTGTTTTGTTGGAAGAGGTAGATGTCAGACTTCTTTCTCATAGTCAGAATGTTTTAGAATTGGAAGGAATCCTAAAGGGTTTCAAGTACCACTTTTTCTCTAGTCTTAATGACAAGTAGGCAAACTTCATGTCTGTATTTCCCAATAAGGCATTCACAGATTTATGTACTGAACTGAATTGCTTAAGGGGAATTCAACGTGGCCAAATTTATGTCTGAGTGGGCAAATATAGATGGGCACTAGAGTCTTACCTCTTAAAAATGGACTGTTCCTCCCCCAAATGGATTGTAACTAGTTAAACTGCATAAGGTCAACACATATTCCAACTGAATCCATTTCTGCCACTTACTAAACAAGGGCAATAAACCACCCTCCACGCAGTTATTTTTATTGTTAGCTGTGCAGAGAAACAGAGGCATGCTATTAAGGAAAACACTGAGATTAACTGTTGTAGCATAAGGGCACAAGATGAATGGATACTAGATACAAACAATGAGTTAATAAGAAGCAAATATTGCCCATCAATTATTTTCGTCCTTAATAAACAGGAGGAGACTGTATTGTCAAGGATCCCTGACTGACCGGAGATTTCACGACAGCCAACTCTTGTGTACACAGGAGAAAGGGACAAAGTGCATAATCATAAAAGTATAGGCCCTCATCTTTCGAGGTTCTTCTTTGACATATAATGAACAACATAGTCCAGACTTCTTTTAGTTCAAACTCACTGTCGCTGGGTTGGTGCTGATTCATAGTCATTCTTTAGGGCATTTGCTCAAGTTACAATTCAAATGCTTAACCTGTACAAGATGCTGCTGTCATTACTATCATTGCAGAAATTGTCTGGGCTGAGATGCTGCTGCTGTGGCAAGCTGACATCACACTGATTCTCACCCAGTGGACCCATGTAAAGCAGAATAGCACTGCGTGGCCCTGTGCCATTTTCTCCACTGTTGTCATGTGTGAGCCCCCTTGGAGGCATTATGCTAATCCAGCTCCAGAGCAGTGGTTCTCAACCTGTGGGTCACAACCCTTTTGGGGATCCAATGACCCTTTCACTGGTGTCACTCAATTCACAACAGTAGCAAAATTAATTATGAAGTAGCACCAACAATAATTTTACCTGAACATGAGGAACTGTGGGACAGGGTCCCAGTGTTAGGAAGGTTGAGAACCACTGCTCTAAAGTGTCTTCTCTTTTTCTCTGCATCTCTACGAAGCATGATGTTCTTTAACAGGGTCTGGTCTCTAATATGTTTAAAGCACGTAAGATAAAGCCTCACCATCTTTGATTCTTAGGAATATTCTTGATGTACTTCTTCCAAGGTAGATTTGTTTGTTTTTCTGGAAGTCCAGGGTACTCTTATATTCTTCACCAGCACCAGGATTCAAATGCAGCAGTTCTGTGGTCATCATTATTTATTGCCCAACATTCACGTGTGCATGGTATGATTAAAAATACTACAATTTGGGTCAAGCTTACCTTACTCCTCAAAGTAATATCCTTTCCTTTAACACTTTAGTGAGGGCTTGTACAGTAGATCTGCCCAATGCACTGCATCATTTAATTTGTTGACTGCTGCTTCCATGAGCATGGACCATGGATTTAAGTAAATGAAAGCTCTTGACAAATTTCATCTCTTCTAGGTTTAACACAATGCTATGTGTTGGTCCAGTTGTCAGGACATTTGCTCTGGTTAAATTGAGACGCAATCTTTCACCTTCTTCAGCAAGTGCTTCAAGTCACCCTTACTATCAGCAAGCTTGCATATTGTGTCATATGCTTGGTTTTATCACCTGCATATTACAGGTTGATTATAAACCTTTCTCTAATTCTGTTGCTTATCTTTTATACAAAATTTAAAAAACTGTGATGAAAGGACACAACCTTGATTCACTTCTTTTCTGATTTTAATTCATTAAATATTCCCTTGTTCTGTTTAGACAACTATCTCTTGATTCTTATCCAAATGTCCACATGAGCACAAGAACACTCAGGCAGAGATGCTACAGTTTAACTCACATTGAGGACAGTTGTCCTGATTTGAGTCCAGGTTCATAAATTTGAGTTCAAAGCTAAGGGAGTACATAAAAAGAAACTTTTATTTTTCCATAATTTATTAAATAATTTGCATTTTCTATCTACAACCTTTTGAAAGACTTGTTTTGAATCCAGTCATTCAGCCAGATATTGCACATTTACCCTGGTTCAAGATACTGTGTCTGGTGGGGAAGGAAGAATTCTTAGAAATGAATTGACTCAAATCTCTCCTCCAAAGGACTTGGATACCATTGATGAACTAAAACAAAGCACATAGTACACAAACAAAAAACATTAAGAGGAACAAAATCCCAAATGGAGTTCAAAATAACAAATAATGAGGCAATGTTAGTTTAAAAAATCTTTTAAGAAAAGTTACTACTTAATTCGAGCCTATTGAATGGCATATGAAATACATAAATATAGGAGTAGGGTAAATTCTTTTAAAAATTCAGGAAAATAATATATTAGCCACACCTGGGACTAAGCACTTAGTTTACTTGAAACATAGGTGTGTAGGCATTGGTGAACTTCTTATGTTTTTTTGATGCTTCTAAGATAGCTTCTCAGAAACAATTTTAATACATATTTTTCATTTAAACAGATTTGTATTAATCAGGGCATTCTAACCTGTGTTCACACACAATTGAGTAAATGGATTATGAGGTTACTTTCATTTTTCCCTGGTTTAATTATATAGTCAGAATTCCTTTGAGAAGATAGTGGTGTTAGATTTCAACAAGTGTTGATCGACTTATGTTCCAGGGAACAGTGCCCTGCTGCATAATTATGAGGACATCAGGGGCTCATAGGACTTATAAAATGGATTGCATTATATGAATATAACCATCTGTTATCCACATGTTTTACGGACAAGTTATAGGAGCCCTGGCAGCCTCGTGGGTTGTGCAGTGGGCCGTCAACCACAAGGACAAGTTGTATGTTTTTCACAAAGGCAAAAATGGCTCATAACTTTTGTGTAAAAGATTTTGGAAAGTTCAGGGCCAGTGCTACAATATTGCACTATCCCTTGCCAAGATGTTGTTTAACACAGATGCCACTGAATTACTTCCTCTTCCTAACTGCATGCCAGAGTGTTCCGTCTATAACGTTAGGCTTTTCTCAACCATAGTCAGTATGCTGCATCACAGTGAGTCACTTTGAAACCAATTTAGTACATAAACCTTGTAGAAGAATTTAAAAAACAAAAACTAGAGGTCAGTTCTAACAGGTGTGTGTGTGTGTGTGTGTGTGTGTTACACCTAAGTAAAATCTAGTAGGATACTTTTTTGGATAAGGCTGCTTCTCATCCTGAGGCTATGACTCAGGAGGGCAAGGAAAATACAAAGTAGGACTAAAATTCATATTTGTGAAGCCCAAAGGGAAATCTGAATGGGCTGAACATAAATACTCTAAACTTTCCGCTTCTTAGTAACATTTTGTCATATGATAAAACTAAGTCTGCTTTACAGCAGATATACAATTAAATGACAAAATCATAAACATATAAAATATCAGCAATGACATGGAATTACAGACTAATTATAATCAACAGATGCTTTCATGATAAAAATGAGGCCATTGTTTTAGAGGAACAGATACCTGATTTTAAAGGATGTCAATAAAAATAGGAAATGATATATCCAATAAATCAGGTGTAACTATTTCCCATGAAGGAACAATGCTTAATTATACTAGTATTGAACCCCAGGGGAGAATACGCCAATTATGACCCTAATTGGGCACTTTTGACCTAGTTTCTACCCAGTTCCGTGACAAGGCTGTGTGCTATACATTATTGGGACTTTAGATTCCGTCTTTCCAGGCACATAACATCCTTGATAGTCACACCTGGATGATCCACTGTGTGGGTCAACCCTACTAAGTGAACTGGGCTTTACCTCAAACTCACCAGTTGCAGAAAAAAGGAACTTACACACTCCCTCGCATTTAAGACTGAAACTTCCTACTGTGAGGAGAAGAAAAGGAATGCTACCCCAAGGGGATGGTGTTGGAAGCCATTTGATCTCTAGCTTTGTGGATGCCCAATGAATGATGTCCTGGCACTATTGCTTACTATTTTCATGCTCTCTTTGCTTCTTTGTGATGTTTTTGCTGGTGTGAATGAATGTTATTGAAAATTTTGCTCTATCACCAACTCTCATTTTTTGTGTAGTTTCCAGTCACAGAAGCATCTGTTCTGTACAAGTCAATAATTCGTGTGCTACACTATGAGAAGCCAATTGATACATGTATAGTTTCTTTTCTTTAACAGTTTTAAAATTCTGTATTATTTACTAAATTAAGGACATAATCAATAGAATTATCTTATGCCCACAGAGATGATTAGTAATGTCCTCTACCATTAGTTCTTAATGGTGTGGCTCTGGTTGACACTTGCTCTCAAGAAAAGATCACTGATATATGGGTGCTATAAGCAATGTGTGGTGAAGAAACCAGATAGTGCCCGGCTATCAGAAAGAATAGCTTTTGAGGTCTTAGAGATGTGCTTTCAAACAAACAGTCATGTAATTGAAGTGCTAACTTAGTTGACATGGAAGATAGAAGTACAACCAGCCTGCAGGATCCAAAGATAGTAAATAAGAAAATACAAGTCTGAAGGAAAGAGCAGTACCAGAGCTGAAATTCTAAACACCTGCTTTACAGAAGACTATAGATCACAATGGAAGCCCCGAGTCATTTTCAGGGCCCTGGTATAGATAAGGCCTCTATAAGGAGCTCTAATGGTGTAGGAGATACATGTTAGGCTATTAATCACATGGGCAGTAGTTCAAATCTTCCAGCTGCTCTGCAGGAAAAAATATGAGGCTTCTACTTCCATAACCCTCATGGGGCTATGAGCTGGTCTGAACCTCATGCTGGTGACCTTGGACTTTTGGTTTTGAGTTTCATCTGATTATAGCTCAGGCAAGTGAAGACTCCTGTTACCAAACAAAGAGCATTGCAAACTCAAGTATGTCTGATGTAGCTAGGTTAATATGTAGCACCCTTATGATATTACTGTTTCAGCTTTTAAATTTTTTCTGCTTTTTTTAACTGAGGTTTTCTGTTTTATTTTGTGTGTTTGTTTGCTTTCCAGTTGTGCTTTATATGATGTTCTGCATATTAAATCATATTAAATCAAGGATAAGTAAATCTATGAGAGAGTAATAGGATTACCTGAGGGCATGGCACAGGAGATTGGGGGGAATGCGGAGCTAACACCAATGAGGATGAGAAGGAAGAAAATGTTCTGATGCTGATTCTGCTGATGAGTGCATAACACTTTTTTCACCCCATTTTTCCTATAAATTATTTTATTTGGGGCTCTTACAGCTCTTAGGACATTCCAAACATCAATTGTATCAAACATGGGAAATTAGAACACCTTTAATCATCATTGTGATTACCACAGAAAATTATAGTAAACCAAGTATTTAGCTCCAGTGGATAGTGACATTCATCTGAAGGAGGCCAGCTGACTAAGAGAGGAATATTGTGCCATTGGATGTCTGTTTTGAGTGACATCAAGAATAGAGTGAAAGGTGGAACTGTTGGGGAGTAAGTGTAAGTTGTCCGAATGACTGGAGTCAACCATGTGGCAGTAGAGTTCACCTGGGAGGAGTGGCAGCTCCTGGACCCTGCTCAGAAGACTCCGTATTAGGACGTGACATTGGAGAAGGATAACAAGCTGGTTTCCATTGCTATCCAGAAAGCCGATGATCATTTGCTTGAGCACTTGCAACATGCAAGAAGTGTGGACAGAACTGAACAAAGCTATAAATTTAATACATGGAAAATATTCATCAGGACAAAAATAAATTTCCCCTAAAGGAAATGTATGAGATATTTGGCTTATATGAAAAGATCGCAAAATCAGATTCAATCATTCTAGGCATTAAATCTGAACACTTGGAGCAAAATAAAGAAGGCAATTGTGCTCAGTGGAGATGAGAAAACATTTTTCAATGGTAAGAGCAATTTTGTTCTGAAATAAAATTCCTTAAGAGTGAAAAATCCAGTAGCATGAAGTCACAATGCATTCAGCATCAGGAATCTGACATAACTGAGAAACCACACACAGAGGTGATAAATGTGGGAACACCATAAATGTTCTAGTTAAGTACATTTATGTACTAGTTAAGACCTATGAATGCACTCAGTGTGGGGAAGAATTCAACAAAGTATTCAAACTCACCGCACATTATTGAACTCATAAAGGGCAAAAACCATGTACATGCTTGGAACATGCCGAAGCCTATCACTGTAAATCATACCTCAAGGAATATGAGTGAACTCCAACTGGAGAGTTAACCATGTATGTGGTGAATGGGGAAAAGTCTTTATCAAGAAGAAGGACCTCAAGCAGTGTTGGGTAGCTCCCACGACCACCAGAGGGGCAGTGATGCCCCCCCTCCAAAAAAGAAAGACCTCAATGTTCATCAGTGAACTCATACTGGAGAGAAGCCACATGTATATGGTGAATATGAAAAAGGCTTCACTCAGATCAGACAGTGAATCTGAAAACTCATCTATGAACTCATAATTGAGGAAAACCTTAAGCATTCAGTGAATGTGGTAAAGCTTTCAGCTGGAAGTGATACATTTCACACAGGAGCAAAACCCCTTGTACGTGATGAATGTGGAAAAACCTTGATCAGCAAGAGTGAACTCACTGTTTACCAGTGAACTCATACTGAAGAAGCATCTTATGTGTATGGAGCGAGTGTGGTACCCCTCTCAGCCAGAAGTGATGCTTTGCTTGAATTAAATGTGGAGAATCTTATATGTGGAAGTCAAGTGTCATTCAACATGAGAAATTTCTTAACAAGAAAACCTTTCAATGGTGTGAGTGTAGAAAAACTTTTAAAACAAAAGAAGGGGTACTAGAGTTTAGTCCGGACCGAATGCAGGACCAGATGATTGCAACTTACCTTGTGGCAATCCATGCTCTGAATTCCTATCCCTCTACGGACCTGGCCCACTGGTGTAGGGAGAGAGACTTCCAGATTTTTGGTGCTATACATGATGCATGGGCATCTCCTTGCTTTTCCAGCTTTCAGTTCCCCAGATAGAACTGGACCTGGTGTTCCTGGATCACAGCTATCCCAAACAATAGAGTTTCCACACAGATTCCAGCAGTGCCCACCACACCTGCATGCTCTTTGTTACCCACCCACCCTAACCCCCACTGAAGACAGCAAAAAATTCCCATAAAATAAAAGTGAAGGAAATAGAAGACATATGCAAACAATTAGTCTAGAAGATGAATGGACCTCAGTGAACCCCAGAGTCCACAATTCTGAGAACAAAACTAGATGGTGTCCCACTACCACTGCTAATTTCTTGAAAAGAATTGCAAAAGCGGGTCCCGAGTAGAGTGGGAGAATAAAGTGGAATAAAACCCCCAATCCTAAAATTGACTAGATTTACTACTCTGATGGAGACTTGGAATCCCAAGACTATGGCCCTTAGCAACTCTTCAATCTTAGAACTCTCTCCATTGACTTCACTTTCAGTCCCCAAATATATGGGCTTGGAGAAGAATAATATCCAAGAGGCATACACTCCTTAGAACAATCATCTGTACAAACCAAAAGGACATCATTTGCTTATGGAAAAAAATTCTCAAAAACAGAAAGGAACAGGAAAGAAGGCTGAATGCTAATGGTAAAGCACCAGGAGGACAGATGTGGGATGAGGGCTGATACATCTGGGGGACTGCAATAGATGTGTGACTTGTTGACTGGAAAAACCAAAGCATGCAATAAAATTTTGAAACATAATAAAAAGTTAAAAAAGAAAAGAAAAGAGTGAATACAGGAAAGAACTAAAAGGACCCTGAGAATGGTCCAGGACTGAGGGTCTGATGGTGATAGTTCAGGTCTCCATAGTTACTCTCATGGAAAATGAGGAACAAAGAGGGGAGATGTTCTTTAACATTGAAGTGACTGTGGAGCTGCGCCAGCTCAGTGACCAGATTCTTTGGGACTTCACCGGAGTCATTGTCTGGTCAATATCTACACATAGTTGACAAACCAGTTCTGATTTAGGTTGATCATCTTAACGGTAGCATGGTAGTTACACTCATTCATGGTTTTTTAATTCACACTACTATTGGTCACTAGTGGGAGGCAATTGCTACCTACAAAGATGTACCTTCTAGATACATTATATTGAGTAAGGGTGATTAAGTTATTTAATAAAGAGGATGATAAATATTATAAGTGCTGTATCATACTTGTAGAGTCATGAGGTGAATTTTAAATATAGAAGCCCTTGTTCTCCACAAAGATTTTAGTCTTTTTTAAATTTAGATTTATATGTTCCCACTTAAACACTATTCATCTGAAATGCTGCTGCCCCCTCACTAAAAGTACAAACTGTCATCAGTTCAATCAAATTACATAAGTACCTGATACACACATGATGCAACCGAGTGGGAATTTGAATGAGAGCAGAATGGCAGTAAAGCCCAGCAGGAGGCTCCAAGGCCTCAGAACAATGGACAAGGGATGGAGCCTAAACGCCCAGCGCTCAGTTCTGGTTGGGAGCTGATGCCTTTCACTCTCACTGAAACTCTGAGTGAAATTACATATACATGAAATAGGATTTTAATTCCCATTGAATGATTTTCACACAATCTAATTTCTCTTTTCATCTTGAGCCCCCTTTCTCCTTAAAGCTTGAGCGACCACTTTGTTTCCTGGGCCCGCACTCCATCACAGAATGGTTGACATGCCATGTTTGTGATCTTTAACTCAACATACATGCACGCATTTTCCTCCCATACATCACATTTCTTTTTCTCTCAGTCTGCACTGGTGAAGTTGAGAGCTCATTTTCTCATGGTTTTGTTCTCTCACAATATATAAAGGCCAAGCTGGAGATGGTAATCAGCATTAAATGCAAAGCAGTTCACTGAATTGATATAATTCCAGCACAATGTGAAAGAACACGCGGTTTCTATGTGCTTTTAGGCAAACGTGGGATTCTTATTGGGACATTTTGATATACTGAAAATAAGCTCTGATCCCCTGTGTAGGTTCTACATTTTATAGTTGTCCAGAATCTCCAAGTTTAAAACCATTAGTGAAAATTCTCATCTTTTCTATAGTATTATTACTCCACACACTCCCTCCACACAGCTGGGATGCAGGTGAGTTCTTTCAATAAGAACAAATGTGGATCTAGTAGGAAAGTTAATTCAGATTACTCAACTAGCCTATTAGCTGCTCTCTTTACCTCCAGCGTGGCTGGCCCTGCCAGTTAATGCTGTAGTTCACAGCCAGAGACATTTTTGTAAAACACAGATCTGATCTTCCCTCATGCCTCCTTAAAATGAACAGTAGCTCTACATTTCCTTCTGTCTAAATCCGATCTCTTTAACCTGGTTTACAAGGCATCCCTGCAGCCTTCTCATTCACCAGCAAAGAGAGACCATGCTCAGTCCCCACCACTTATGTGCGTACTCCTGCCTAATGCCTGGTGACACCGCTCCCAGTGATGGAGCCTAAGGTCAGCATTGTGGCTGGGAATGTTTGTTGCAGCTTTCAGTTCTGGGAAGCATCACATCTTACATTATAATAAACTCTTGCAGAAGTAGGATCCCCCTTGATTCCCAACACTTGATTTGAAACCAGTTCCCGTGTCATGCCCCATTCTTAACATACTAAATATTTAAAAAACAAAAAGCACCTGAAGTTTGTTGTCTTCGAGTTAGTACAGCACTATTGAACAAAGTACAATGTTTTTTTTTGTTGTTGTTGTTTTTTGCGTTTTTGAAGATATAAATTTTTACTGGTACAGAAAGTTTTCTCTTTCTCCATAAAATCTTCCTTAGTATTTTACTTAAGGATTTTACTAATACTGCCCCTGGATATTAGACAGACTTCTTATGTGTTCACAGAATGCCTTCCCAATTTTACTGTGACTATCATCTCTTTTCTTCTGAGGCATACATTAGATCAGTCTTTCTCAAAATCAGTGTGCATCAAAATCCGTGTGAGGCTGCAGTGAGAACACAGATACTAGACTCTGCCCTCAGAATTTCTCATTCAGTAGCCTCTGTGTGGCACTAGGGATTGTACATTTTCAATAAGATGTCAGGCTATGCAGGTGTGGCGTGAATACTGCTGCAGAAAATGGTCAAAGGAAGGCCCTGGGTTTCATCTTGCTAAGCCTAGTGCTGCTACCTGAGGCCTCTATGAGGAGGCTTTGAAACATGTGTGGGAAAATGAGACTAAAACACAATGGGGTTTCCCACGTTTTGAAATCCCCTTGCATTCAATAAGAGGCACATGAAGTGCTAGTTAATGAAATGCCACAGTTGTGAGGGTGGTTAAAATTACCCTAGAGGCAGAGTTGAAGTGGGCAAAAATCAGTCTTTGGGGCTTCTCTCAGGGGCCCTGGTGGTGTAGTGGTTAAGAGTTGGGTTGTTGGCCACAAGGTAGGCAGTTCAAAACTATTAGTGACTTCTCGGGGGAAAGGTGAGGCTTTCTACTCTTGTGTAACTTCTCTGGCAAAATACTAAGCATCCTTTCTAGGATTTCAGCAACCACCACTATGACTGGCATGTCTAAATTGGTTAAAGACATCTTTGAGCAACACTGCAATTAGCACAAAATGACTCTGAAAAAATGGACAAAAGACTAACATTATAAAAATATAAATTGTGTTTTGCAAGAAAATGCTCTGCCAAGAACAATGAGAATTCTGAGGGGATACCACCCCCCCACACACAAAAAAACAGATTTAAAAAACATATGTGTTTTTTTTAACAAAACAACCTCATAACCTTCAAAATACTCTTCGTTACACTTAACACATTCGTCAAATCTGCAATTCCATTCTTGGAAACAGTTTTTCAAACTCATCTGTTTGGATGGCTGATAGCACCTCCCTCCTTTTTCCTTCACCTCTTCTATATCATCAATTCATTGTCCTTTCATGTCCCTCTTAATTCACAGAAACGAAAAGTTGCATGGAGCAGGTCAGGTGAGTAAGGTGTGTGGGACAAGACAGGCAGGATTCTTTTTCCAAAAACAGGCACATTGAGATGGCTGCATAAGCAGGTATATTGTTGTGGTGGCAAAACCAGTCTCCCGTATGCCACAAATTACGCCTTTATTGTCACACACAGTTATGCTATTTTTTTCAGAACCTCTATATAGAAAGCTTGATTAACAGTCTGACCAGATGGAATGAATTCCCAATGCACTACAAGTTGCATCCATTTGGGAAGTTGATGGACATTCAGAAGAGGTTTGTCATCAATTGACATCTCACTTTTTCTGAAATGAGAAAACCAATCATACACTTGAGTTTTCCCCACAGTGCTGTCCTTGTAAGCTGTATTCAACATCACAGCAGTTTCTGTTTTTCAGGGGACACGTGCAAAGCACAGAATAGATCACTGACAAAATGAAAGAATTTGCCTGCATTTCCCCTTCGTTGTCTTAAATCACTTTCTCTGAAAAATTGTGTGGGAGGCCACTAATCATAATGTTAATGTTTCAAACCTATAATCTGCACCCAGAAAAAATATTAGGTTTTCTCACTGCATAAGATCAAGAACCATGGAAATCCCCAAAGCAGTTCTTCTCTGTTCTGTATGGTAAACCAGGAGTCAGACATGGCTCAATGAGAGTGCTTTTCATTTTGTTATTTTTAATGCTAACTTTGGATGCTTGAAAAATTTTTCACATGCTTGCTTTTAAAAGTGTTAGCTTTCCAAGGCCTCTTAATTTCTGCGGTATATTTGTGATATATATATATATATATATATATACACACACACACACACATACACTATGTATGTGTGTGTGCATGCATTAATCTTGGGTAGTAAGGTAAAACAAAAAAATACAGCTTAACCTGAAGTTGAGATTTTCTGTTATATTTAAAGAAAATTTCAAGGAAACAATTTACTGGAAGAGTTGTATTAGTAAGAAAACAACAAATCAGTTTGTGTAGCTTAGTAAGTGTCTTTTTATAGTGTTTCAGAATGTATTACAGGTTAGAATGGAAACACCATTACTGCTGTGACTTAACACTATAGCTCCAATGGTTGTCAGGTACATAGAGTGAGTCCAGCTCAAAGTGACCCCTGTGGAACAAAAAGAAACACCACCTAACCCTATGTCATCAGTGTTGTGGCTAGTGAGAGCCCATTGTTGCAAGGCTCTTTTTAAACTATTGAGGCTATCTTTCCTTTTTTGGTGACTCTATCCAAAGTATGATATCTTCTGGAGACTAGATCTTCAGGATACCCTGTCCAATATATGTGAAGCAAAGTTTCACCATCCTTACTTATTTTTCTAATAAGTAAGCAGATGACATTTATTTGATCCAAGTCCATTATGGTTGTGCTTGAGTTTTACAAAATATCAACTATAAATAACCTGAAAGTGTAATAATACACAAAATGGCTTCTTATATAGACATATCAGGCAGTACGAACTGAAAATTGGAGTAAATTAACATTATTTTATAGAAATATACAGTGCAAGTTAACATTTTAAACAACTACTTTCTTTCTCCAAATAAACTTAAAGAGTAATAGAATTTCACAAAGAAATGATGAAAATCACTTAAGCATTATAACTACATGTTGGGCATCACTTTCTTTGAAGTTTCTTCAATAAAGAAAGTTGGTTTCACTTTACTATCAGCTTTTGGGTCCAGCTACTCATGTGAACAGATATTTTCCTAAATGAAATTCATTCTCAATTAGTTGCAAAACAGGTTCACTAATAAAAGTCAGAACCATGTGTTCTTTTAAAAACAGCAAAGTATCACCGAAATATCTCGAACCTTATAGGGATAATGAAACAACATCAAGGAATCCATTAAAAAGATTAAATGTTCTTAATTAAATAGGGGTGAGTTTTATTTACATGGTGTTTACTTTTCTGCTAACATTTCATGATTTCTTTCAAGTTGTAAATATAGATTTGATGATAATAAACTTGTAATTCTATATTTAAGGTTTATTGCATTATCCCATAATCCAATGTTTTTATTTTCTGTATTCTAAGATAATGTGTAATCTAAAATAGAAGTGATGTGACCCACCAGCAAAAAAGTTTGTGAAAAACAATTGAAAATTGACACACTTGAAAAAAAACGTGCCAACACTGTTCTAGAGTTTAGTACAATTGATTTATATAAGACTCTAAATCAATGGTTCTCAACTCGTGGGTCACAACCCCTTTCAGGGTCGAACAACTCTTTCACAAGGGTCACCTAAGACCATTGGAAAGCACACATTTCTGATGGCTGGGTGTCACCACAGCATGAGGAACTAGATTGAAGGGTTTTGGCATTATGAAGGTTGAGAACCACTGCTCTAAATGAAAGATTTTTAATCAAGTTAAATCTCATTTATTAATGTGATACCATTTCATTCATATGTCTGTTACAACTAATAAAATATTATGACTTAAATTCTCTTGGGATAGCTCCGATCTATATATGAGTGTATACCACCCACTACTAATGAATTTTTTTCAAGGACATATATACAGTTTTTTATAAAACAACCTTATCACCTACAAAGTACTTTCCATTACACTTAATACATTTGTCAAATCTGAGATTCCATTCTTGGAAATATTTCTCAAATTCATCTTTTTGAATGGCTGACAGCACCGCCCTTGCATGGAGTGAGACCAGGTCGTAAATTGCATCAGGCAAGAGAGTCATGATATTTTTTTGCCAAAACTGGCACACTGAGATGGATGTGTGTGCAGGTGTATTGTCGTGGTGGCAAAACCAGTTCCCTGTCTGCCACAAATCAGGCCATTTTTGTTTACACATGGTTATTCTATCTTTTCAGAACCTCTAAATTAATGGTTCTCAACCTGTGGGTTGCAACCTCTTTGGGGGTCAAACGATTCTTTCACAGGGTCATGTGATTCATAACAGTAGCAAAATTACAAAATTATCAAAGATAATTTTATGGCTGGGGGCAGGGCTGGGGGGATCACCACAACATGAGGAACTGTATTAAAGAGTTGCAGTATTAGGAAGGTTGAGAACCACTGCTTTAAATAGAAAGCTTGGTTAACATTCTGACCTGGTGAAACAAATTCCAAATGCACTATCACCCTCACATCAGAAAATCATGCAAACATCATTTTTATCTTTGATTTCATGATGAGATTTTGGGGGGCAAGGTGACAGTAACATCTTTCCCTGGATTAATGTTTGCCTTGGGGTCATAACAATGGCATCATGTCTCATCAGCAGTAAGAAAGAAGTCTGCATCACTTTGGAGCTGTTCTTTCAAAGCCTGGCATGTTTCTACTCAACAATCTTCTTGCTGATCACCAACCTTTCTTATTCTCAAACCTTCCTTTGAAATTTGCTGGACTGAGCTTTATGATAGTCCAGATGACTTCCCCATTTCTTCAATAGTCCATCATTCATCATTCATCATTCAGTGCCCAGATTTTGTTTGGGAAGTTGATGCATGTTCAGAACAAGGTTTTTCATTTGATATTTCACCTTTTTGAAATGAGAAAAACACTTACACACTTGAGTGTTTCCCATGTGCTGTCCTTGTAAGCTGTGTTCAACATCACAACATGAGTTTTTGTGGCATTTTTTCCTGAGCAGGAAACAAGATTTCACAGCCACACACTGTTTTCTTAAATCAGTCATCAAAAAAGACAAGGTTTGAACCAAATTGCTTTTATGAAAAAAAATTCACTGTGCCTGGACAGAATCTTTCGAGGCAATGTCACTAGGTGCACTAACTCAGAGTGATTTGCTCAAACTTTACCTAAAGGGAAAAAATGCATATTTTGCTGTGTGGAGCTTTTTTGGGGGAGCGCCCCTTCGTATGTGTACACAAAGTCAAAACAATAATGATAATATCAGTGTTTTCTATAAAGTTATGAATTATTTTTAAAAGTCATCAAGCATTACTATAAGGGGTCCTATTATATGGTATATGATCCTTAATTTCTTTTAGCATTTTACACTTGCTTTTTAACTCAACGTCTTCACTTCAGTGAAACCATGAAATGCTATTTTATCTGAATTCTGTAATCTGCAAATATTTCTCTTGCAGTTATGTTTCTGTACTGCCTTCTACTTCATTTGGTGTTTTCAAACATTTCCCCCCTGATTTTAGGTCCTAACAGTCTTGTAGAGTAGTTGTACAGCTAACTTCAAGGTCAGTGGTTCAAGTTCACCACCCACTATTCAATGCCTTTCCATAACTATTGTGGGTCAGACATACCCATAGGAACGGTTCTACTCTGTGGTACATGGCTGCTGTGAGTCAGAACTGGCTTGGTGGAAGCAGATTTGGTTTGGCTTGACGCTACAGTACACAAGCAAGATATCCTAGAGCATATTTTGTGATGAGAAAACTGTGACTATGCATTGGTTTACTTGCTGAGTGTTTCAGTGTGTAGTAAAACCACAAATTTAAATACAAAAACTCAAAGTTTTAATTTGCATATTTATGAATAAGAATCCTAACTATAATATTCTGTCCATCTAAAATATCTTTATGTTTGAGGTACTTACTACATATTAAGAATTCATTGATGAGTAAGAGAAAAAAATTCCAACTCTGGTGTAATAATTTATTCTACACTATAATTTTATCCCACTGACTATTAACCGGAAGGTCAGTGGCTCAAACCTGACAGTCCCTTCTTGAGAGAAACATGAAATCTTCTTCTTCCACAAAAAGGAGCCCCACTAGGTGGAGTATTATGTGCTTTTTGTTTTGAAGCAATGTATTAAACTTTGTAAATTACAAATTATTCTAAATATTATTAAAGTAGTCAATTTTTCTTCTTAAAAATGTATGCTTTAGATTTTAAGAAAAGTTTCCCTATCTGGTAACACAAAATTATTTTCTTATATTATTATTATTATTATTATTATTATTATTGTTATTATTATTATTGAGGGGGGTAGATGAGGCCACCCTCCTCCATAAGGATTTGGGGTACTGGTGTCCCTCCATACACTAGCTAGAGTCAGAGTGGACTGAGGTCAGGGGGTCTTGCTGTGTTTTTTTATCCTTTTCACCTTTGCTTCTTTAATTCCCCTGAGTTCTCTTCGTGTGTAGTGTCGGGGTAAATGCAGTTTCTGTTCTCTTTCTCCTCTCTTCAGTGGGTTAATTTTCCTAAGACTAACAAAAAATAGTCTATTCCTTTCCCTACTAATGTATGGTGCCACAATGTGAATGGAGAAATGCTATTATTCCTGCATTTATTGAATGCGATTCTTCAGTAAACCAATAGCTTGCCTATAGATTTTATTAGTATTTCTATAATATGAGAGCTTTATTTGCAAGTTATGTTATTTTCCATCTACCCTATATTTTACTTTAAATAAAGTAAGGTCCAGTATGACTAGAAAGGAGGTTCCAACATAGATAGATACTCAGGATTCTGACCTTGGAGGTTCTTCTCAGCATGGCAAAAAGCTTGGACATCAGCCATGAATGAAAAGGGAATCACTGAGAAGCATAAATATGAAGGTTACATTGCATGGGCATCTTCTAAATTGATAGTTAACTGAAAAGTTGAAAATGGATGTGAAAATCTATAAGTTGAAGCATGGCAGCTTTTGCGGGGTAAAAAAATTACCAAATAACAGTGAGTAATTTCTTAAGTAATTTCTTAAATTAGGTCATTTGGAAAATGTATCCTCAAAATTACTGCAGGTGAGGAAGAGCAATCTGAACAATACTGGAGAAGCATTTAGGATCAGAACTTTTAGAATCAAGTCTTTCCATATACCCTTGGCCATATTCTAGGCATATATCCCAGTGTAAATTCAAGACATGTGAATATTGGCAGTCTTCTATATAGAGAGTCATTTCTTCAACCCTTATTTAAAATTGGCCAAGTGCACATTTTAATTTTTAATGTCTGATATAAGGAAAATAATACAGGATCCAGATACACCATCTATTCAACAAATGTACTGTGGGGGAAAAAATGTACTGTGTGTATGTTTGTGTGTATGCCAGTCTTGGGGAACTGACTAAGGCAGTTCTACTCTGTTCTATAGCCTTTCTCTGAGTCAGAATGGCAAAGGAATTTTAGTATGTTCCAGATGCTGTGGATACGTGCTTGGCATATAGCATGATGTATATCCCATTTCTCTAAGCACTACTCTGCACTCGGGGTATATGGTGGCACATGAAAAGAAGATGGAAAGGAGACCATAGGCCAGAGCCTATGTGATCTTCAAAGACAACGTAAAGACTTTCAACTTTTATGACTATAATTCAGACCCTCCAGAAATAATTCCATGCAAAGAAGTGACTTGCCAGAGCTCTTATAAAACAGATCACCAGCTGTTGAGGTGAGGACAGACAAAGTGGGTGGGTGGGAGCAGCAAACTCTAGGATAAGGTTGTATAGTGATTCATACTAATGATAGTGGCTTGGACCAAGGTGTAACATGACGATGATGAAATGTAATGTTTCTGAATATATTTTGAAAAAAATGCATTCTATTTTGAAGGTGAAATTATCAAGATTTGATGAAATGTCATATGTGGTCTGAAAAAAAAGGCTCAACTTGATTTCCCAGGAGAACCAAGCAGGTGTAAACTGACATATGAACTTGAATCTAATATCAAATAGATTCTGAAGAGATCTAGGGAGTATTGGAATTTTCTGAATTACTCATGTCCAATGGATGCCCCTTTAGAATGTTGTATAACAAAGCTCATGGATTTTTTTCTTAGATTTTGTAGCCTACCACCAATTTTCCCTCACAATGGCAGGATTTTTTATATAGAATCCAGAGATACCTACTTAAAAAGAAAAATTGGTTAGCGATTTAGGTAAGTATCTTTTTCTTTTGATAGTTATTTCTCATTAAGGGAATGTGTGCTTCTTGGAAACTTCCCATCACTTAGATGAATGTTACAGTAATGTGGATATCATGAGTAGTTTATAGGGACTATATGAGTAGATCATAGGGAGTAGTTTAAAGTCGAGTCTATAAGGAATAGAAAATGGAGATGGTTAAATTTGGGTTAGATCGACAGTGTTATTTTATAAAAGGGCAAAAATGAGGAGTTTGGATTTTGTCTCATAAATAAAGTAAATTCTACAATATTGAAAATATTGAAGAAAATGTAGGAGGGAAAAGAAAGTAAAGTGAAGGTATTAAGAAGAGACACAAATAAATGGACTAACATCATCTATAGAAATGTCAGATGATAATATTTCTAAATTGGAGCATATCTAATGGGGTTAATAATAAAAATATTGATGATATAATTGCTCTCTGTTTACAGAGGAAAATTCTAGGATTGGTATTTTCCCTCCTATTAAAATTAATTGACTTTATATAAAACTTTGTTTCACAGAGTCAGACACCCTATATTCCTTCTACCAAAGTTTGTCTTTTATAATGTGCTCTATCTAAGTAACCAAGAAGTTCAATGCTAGGGGAGCAACTGAATTCTTAAATTCTATCAAATATATACATGTTAAAAAGCTAGTTTAGGGGGGAGAAGGAAAGGAGGGAGGAAATGAGCTGATACCAGGGCCTCAAGTAAAAACCAAATGTTTTGAGAATTATGATGGCAACAAATGTACAAATCTGCTTGACATAATGGATGTATGTATGGATTGTGATAAAAATGGTGTGATTCCCCCCAAAAAGATGTACATACTGATATAAAGTATATATTGTTATCAGAGCTGTATGATTCCCCAATAAAATGATTCAAAAACATTCCATTTTATAAAGTGGAAAATATTCCATTTTATAAAGCAAAACTAAATGTCATTCGATTGAGTAGATTCTCAGGAATGGAGACCCTATATAAGTTTTCTGAAACTATAAATCTTTATGGGAGGAGACAACTGCTGAGTGACTGATGAGTATGAACCTCCAGCCTTTTGTGAGGGACCCCAAATCAGTAAAGCATAGATATAAATATAGCTAACTTGGCATTTGCTAGTCTTTTTTTAAAAATTTTTTTACATTTTTATTTTTTTTGAGGGGGGGCATCACTGCCTCTGGTGGTAGTGGGTGCTACCCAGTGCTGCTCCTGAGAGCCACCACTGAATTTGAACCGCCAAGCCCGCCGGCCACAGTCCTGCACTCAACCACTTACGCCACCAGGCCTCAGCACTGCATTTGCTAATCTTATTGTGATTATATGGATGTTTTGCTAACTTTCTGCACTTAGGTATTTCTCAACTATTTCATAGTAATAAAATAGCATATTTCAATTTTACCTGTTCTATAAAATTTTCCCTATGACTTTTACAAAATAAATAAATAAATAGAAACAGCATGAATTAGGGAAGAACATATCCTCAGAAGTTGAAATTCTAAATTTATTCCCAAGTGTAATATTTTCCCATTGTGTGATGTTTAGTAAACCTCTTAATTCTTCTAAAACTAATTTTAAGAAAAACATCTGAAAAACTTGAACCATAATGTCTACCACTATTTTATAAAATTATTACAAATGAATCAATGTGTATGTAAGCAAAATGCAAATACATAAAAGAAGAGAGAGAAATCCTAATGTCAGTGGTTAATATGACATTGAATAAACATATTGTCCTTTCACAGTCATTCTAAGCTCATGAAAACAGGCACTAGAAATAGAAAATTATAGAGAAATGTATCTTTTCTTACCGTATCTATCAGCTGGGAATAAAGTTCATGGCAATTGTCAAAAATGTACTTGTATGTAGAGTCCAGGCAAGCCATGACACAGTCCTTCACCACCATGCTGGCCTTTGGGGGGCTTTGTAGCTCCAGAACCTAGTGAAAAAATTATTTTCTTACACTCAAAAATAGAACATTATCATCCAGTATAAACAAGTAAAATACAGAGACAACAATGGAGAATCAGGGTTGAGATTGTACCGTTTGACCCAACCACACCATGGCAAAACACTAAGGGTATGCAACAGAGCCTGGGGTTCCAGAGGGAGTGCCAAGGATACACTTTGGCACAAGGATACACCATCAGACTTAACTGGGGGACACTCCTGGAGGTCAATGAACAGACCTCGAACTGTTCACAGGTCTTTATTTTTTTTTTTTACTTATTTATATATATTTTATGGGCATTGGGTTCTTTTTGTTATTGTTATCATCCTTTTATTTTCTCTGCACACTTCATCATAGGATGCCTTGTCTATTTTTGTACATATTGTTATCTCTGCAGGTCTATCTAGATAAGGTAAGTTGAATGAACCCTTGGAGAAGAAATCAATGAGATTTATGTGTCTAGGGGGACACGGGCAATGGGGAGGAGGGAGAAAGGAGGTGAGATTGATCAACCCAGGGATAAGAGAACAACAAGTGATTCAAAACCAGTTGCAAGGTGGATGTGAGAGGCCTGATAGGGATTGATCTAGAGTAATGTAACAGAGAAAATTCTGAAACCCAAATGGAGGCTGAGCATGATAGTGGGACAAGAGGAAAGTAAAAAGAAATAGAGGAAAGAACTGAGGGTAGGGGTAAAGGGCATTTATAGAGGTTTAAATACAGACAGGTACATAGGTGAATATATTTATATATGATGAGGAGGAAGTAGATCTATGTGCATATATTAATAGGTTTAGTAAGATGGATTTTTAAGGTAGAATTAGGATCATGATAGTGGGAGGGGAGGAAGCATTTAAGAACTAGAGGAAAGTTGCATATTTCATTGTCACCACATTGTACCCTGACTGGCTCATCTCCCCATGACCCCTCTGTAAGGGGATGTCGCTTTACCTATTGCTGGACTTTGGGTCCCCAATCCATACTCCCCCTCATTTATAGTGATACAGTTTTCAGTTCTTTGATTCCTGATACCTGATCCCTTCGACAGGCTGGTGTGCTTCCTCGATGTGGGCTTTGTTGCTCACACAGGCTGGTGTGCTTCCTCGATGTGGGCTTTGTTGCTTTTGAGCTAGACGGCCACTTGTTTACTTTCAAGCCTTTAAGACTCCAGATGCTATATCTTTTGACAGCCGGGCACCATCAGTTTTCTTCACCACATTTGCTTATGCACACATTTGTCGTCAGCGATCATAACAGGAAGGTGGCTACGTGATGTTATGATTTTTAGTTCTTTGAAGACTGATAACTGATCCCTTTGACACCTCGTGGTCATATAAGATGCTGTGCTTTGTGTCGGGAAGGTGAGCATCATTGGATGCCAATTTGTCCCCTACCTTATAACCATCAGTCCCATGGCTTTCACCACCATACCATTTTTCCAGCCTATCTTATGTAGATGGGCCTGCAGCGGTAACAATATGTACCCAAAAAAGCCCACATGGATGAAGCACACCAGCCTGTGTAACCACGAGGTGTTGAAAGGATCTGATGTCAGGCATCAAAGAACTAAAATTATATCATTATAAATGAGGGGGAGTACAGATTGGGGACCCAAATTCCATCAATAGGTAAAGTGACATCCTCTTACAGAGGGGTTGCAGGGAAGAGATGAGCCAGTTAAGGTACAGTGTACTAACAATGAAATATGCAACTTTCCTCTAGTTTTTAAATGCTTTCTCCCACCCACTAACATGATCCAAATTCTACCAGACGAAGCGAGCTAGACCAGGGGATGTACACTGGAGTGGGAAACATGGGGAATAGATGATCTCTCAGGACTAATGGTAAGAGTGGTGAAACTGGGAGGGTGGAATAGAAAGGGGGAACCAATTTCAGGGATCTACATATAACCTCCTCTCTGGGGCCCAGACAACAGGGAAGTGAGTGAAGGGACACATTAGACAGTGTACAAAATGAAAAAGTAATAACAATTTGTAAATTATTAAGGGCTCGTGGGGGAGGAGGGGAAGGAAGGGAAATATGCAGAGCTGATACTGGGGGCTTGGGTGGAGGGAGGATGCTTTGAGAGTGATGATGGCAATAAGTGTGCAAATGTGGCCTGCATACAATTGATGTAAGCATGGATAGTGATGGGAGTTTTATGAGTCACCAATAAAATGCTTTATTAAAAAAGGGGGGGGGAAGGGAAGGAGGAGTTTACACCAAGGGCTTAAGTGGAAAATATTTGGAAATGAATATGGCAATATGTGTATAAATGTGCATGATACAAATGATGTATTGAATGTTGTAAGAGCTGTAAGAGCCCCCAATAAAATCATTGGAAAAAAACCCACAAAAACAAAAATTCAGCTAGACTGAGGGATCAACACTGATGTGGATAGGAGCCTGAAACATGGAGAATTCAGGACAGATGATCCCTTCAGGATCAGTGGTGGGAATGGTGATACTGAGAAGGTGGTGGGATGATGGAATAGAAAGGGGTAACCAATTGCAGGAATCTACATATAGCCTCCTCCTGGATAAGGACAGTAGGGAACTGAGTGAAGAGACACATTGGACAGTGTATCATATGACAAAATAGTGACAATTTATAAATTATTATTGACCCATGAGGGAGGAGGAATGAGGAGGGAGGGGAAATATGGGGAGCTGATATTGGGGGCTTAAATAGGAGAATGTTTCAAGAATGATGATGGCAACAAGTGTGCAAATGTGGTCTGCATACAACTGATGTATGCATTGATTGTAATAAGAGTTTTATTAGTCCCTAATAAAAGGATTTATTAAAAAATATTCCCCCAAAATTGGTGAAGAAAGTGGATAGTGTCCAGCTATCAAGCAATGTAACATCTGGGTAGCAAGTGGCCATCAAGCTCAGAAGAAACAAAACCCACATGGAAGAAGCACACCAGCCTGTATGATGGTATGTCAGAGGGATCCGTTATCAGGCTTCAAAAAACTAAAATCATAACATTGCATGCCCACCTTCCGGATATGATCGCTGCTGATAAATGTGTGCAAGCAAATGTGGTAAAGTAAGCTGATGGTGCCCAACTATCAAAAGATATAGTGTCTGAGGTCTTAAAGGCTTGAAAGTAAACAAGCAACCATCTAGCTTAGAAGCAACAAAACCCACACGAGGAAGCACACCAGCCTTGTGTGTCAAAGGGATCTGGTATTATGCATTAAAGAACTAAAAATTATATCACTATAAATGAAGAGGAGTACAGATTGGGGATCCAAAGTCCATCAATAGGTGAAGCAACATGCCCTTACAAAGGAGTCGCAGGGAGGAGGTGAGTCAATCAAGGTACAGTGTAGTAGCAATGAAATATGCAACTTTTCTCTAATTCTTAAATGCTTCCTCCCACCCACTATCACGATCCCAATTCTACCTTACAAATCCAGCTAGACCAGGGGATGTAAACTGGAGCTGGAAATATGGGGAATTCAGGACAGATAATCCCTACAGGACCAGAGGAAAGAATGGTGATACCAGGAGGGTGGAGGTAAGGTGGAGTAGAAAGGGGGAACCAATAACAAGGATCTACATATAACCTCCTCATTGAGGTATGGACAACAGGGAAGTGGGTCAAGGGACATATCAGACAGTGAAAAAATAATGATAATTTGTAAATTATTAAGGGCTCATGGGGGAGGGGAAGAGGGTAGGAAGAGGAAATATGGGGAGCTAGTACTGGGGCCTAAGTGGAGGGAGAATGTTTTGAGAGTGATAATGGCAACAAACGTGTAAATGTGGTCTGCAAACAATTGATGTATGTATTGATTGTGATAAGAGTTGTATGCGCTCCCAATAAAATGATTTTTAAAAATTCCATCTTGGCCTAGGGTTCAAGTAGAAAGCAAAAGTTTTGAGAATGATAATGGCAGCAGGTGGACAAATGTGCTTGACATTATGTATGTATGTATGTATGTATGTATGTATGAATTGTCATAAGCATTGTACGAGTCCCCAATAAAGTGATTTATTAAAAACCAAAAAAAAATAAGTAAAATATTTTAAAATCCCTTTTAGTTAATTTTTGTTTGTGTTCAGGAAATGTTTTAAATATGGAAGTATTCAAATTAGGACACTTACAGTGATCACTTATAGATTAATTATCTCATTAGTCCCATTCAATTGTTCACCAAATATTTATCATCCATTCTGTGCCAGGCAATAGAAACAGCAATTAACAAAATAGACAAAAACAATTTCACATGTAGTACTCAAGTCCTAGTGGATAGTACAAGAAATAAACAAAAAGAAGTAAAATGTTACATGAAGTATTTACTTAGAATTGATAAAGAAGATGAAGTCAGAGAAGGGTCAGGCCGCATAAGGGACATAATAGTATGGATACAAGAGTAGACATTTGGATAAATAAGTCTGGAGTGCAGTAGACATGTCGACTTTAGGAGAAAATATTTGAAAATGATAAATTTATAAGAATTTAAAGAAAAAATGAGTGAGTATAGAGAGAAAACATTTCAATGTAACTCTGAATAACTCTAATCCTAGGACTCCAGGCAGATAGGAAAGACCAAAGTAATGGAGACAGACGATCGGGAGGAGAGAAAAGCAGCAAGGGTGTTTTAGGAACCTATATATAAAACCTGGATGAAAGGAGTGATTAAATTAGTAAAATCTTGCTGAATGCTAAATATGTATGACAGGACTGATCACCACTGGATTTAGCCAAAAAAAATGTCAATGAGTAATTTTGGCAAAGTGGTAGGGTAAATTTTTGAATTGGGCTCAAGAAGATAAAATCAGATGATTTATTATTGGTAAAATATTGATTTTGCCAAAATCAACCATAGGTTTAATCAAAATCCCAAGCAAAGTATTATTTAAATTCCTTGAATCGTCCTTTGGCTCTCTGCATGGCACCATGACAGTCGGCAAGAAAGAGCGCCTTACCACAGGTGGTAAAAAAGGAGCTGAGAAAAAAGTGGCTGCTCCATTTTCTAAGAAAGAGTGGACTGATGTGAAAGCACCAGCTCTGTTCAACATAAGAAACATTGGGAGAACTCTAGTCAACGGGACTCAAGGAACCCAAATTGCACCTGATGGCCTCAAGGGTCGAGTTTTTGAAGTGAGCCTTGCAGATCTGCAAAATGATGTGGTTGCCTTTAGAAAATTTAAGTTAATAACTGAGGATGTTCAGGGCAAAAACTGCCTAACCAACTTCCATGGTGGGATCTTACTTGGGACAAGATGTGCTCGATGATCAAAAAATGGCAGACCATGATTGAAGCTCATGTTGATGTCCAGACTACCGATGGGTATCTACTTCAACTGTTCTGTGTTGGTTTTACTAAAAAACACAATAATCAGATTCAGAAGACCTCATATGCTCAGCACCAGCAGGTCCTCCAAATCCAAAAGAAAATGATGGAAATCATGACCCGAGAGGTGCATGCAAATGACTTGAAAGAAGTGGTCAATAAATTGATTCCAGACAGCATTGGGAAAGACATAGAAAAGTCTTGCCAGTCTATTTATCCCCTCCATGATGCGCTTGTCAGGAAAGTAAAGATGCTGAAAAAGCCCAGGTTTGAATTGGGAAAACTCATGGAGCTTCATGGGGAAGGTGGTAGTTCTTGAAAAACTACTGGCGATGAGACAGGTGCAAAAGTGGAACAGGCTATGAGCCACCAGTTCAAGAATCTGTTTAAAATTCGGACTGAATGTGGACAAATAAAAGTCTTGTTGTGAAAAAAAAAATTCCTTGAATCATTTCTCAAAGAAAAGAAATGCAGTATTAATAAAATCTGATTTTAAGCGTTACAATAAAGCTAAAGTAAGGTAATGGTTAAAGTAGGGAGCATTGTGCCAAGTTCAGAAATTCATTCACACAAATACAAGAGAACTTCAAAAATCATGGAAAAATTGGAATAGAAAGATAATGCAACTTTTCCAAGAACACTTTGAAATTCCCTCATGATACAGTCAATTGATTTCTATTTTTAAATGATGCTACATCCATTGAAAAAGAATAAAATTTTCAATGACCAATGTTAAAACAATATTCACAGGCAACTTATAAAACTATTTTAAATGTAATATAGATAAAAATATAAAGAGAAAAATGAAACTTTCAGAAGAAAACCATAGGAAATACTCTTCCAGATTTAGATTTAGGTCAAGATTTCTCATGTATAACAACAAAAGCACTCTTCAAAAAATTAGCCTTCATAAGAATGTTAAAGAATACTTTTGCCCTGAAAAAGTACAAGTAGAGAATGAAAAGAAAGTCCACCCATAAATATTTTAGCCAGTCACAAAAACTCTCCAAAAGCAAAAGTCCCAAGAAAAGCCTTGTCAAATAATTTTAAAATAATTCTCCACAAATGGTATTATTCTGGTCAGAAATCAGTGCAAGAAAAGATGAGAAGTGCCATTAATTATTAGGAAAATGAAAATAACAGCACAATAATATACAATTTTGCTGCTAATTCTGAGCATTGCTATTCAATTCTGGCTGATAGCAATACTATAGGACAGAGGTGAACTGTCACGGGGTTTCTAAAGTTCTAATAGTTATGGAAGCAGTTTTCTTGCAACGTTGCTAGTGGGGCCAAACCACCTTTTGGTTATCAGTCAAATACTTTAACCTCTGCACACTACCAGGGTTTGTTTGCTCTCATTAGAAGCAGATAAAAGTTAAGACCATTATTAGGAGCAAAACAAAATCATGAAAAATACTGAAGGACTGCAGAAGAACAACCAGACCTTCCCATACATGGTTAAGTAAAATCACTTTGGAAAACAATTTGTCAGCTTCTTATAATATTATCACATGTTGTTTCTGTGGGTACCATCGAGCAGATCTGGACTCACAGCATGCCCAGAACTACAGCTGTTCTCCAGAGGGTTTCCTAAGTAGGAGAGCAGATTGTTAGGTCTTTTCTCAGGCAGAGTGGTTGGTGGGTAAAACACTCAACTTTCAGAGCAGCCTAACACCAACAATTTTGCCACAAGGGTTCCTTAGCAATCTCTTACCAAATATTTATCCAAAGACGGTGAAAGCAATGCTTGTTAACAAGTTCACGGATAAATGATAGGAGATATATCTACAACAAAGAACTATTACTCAGAAATAAAATGGAGTATGGATACACACAACAAGACGATTGTATCTTCAACACATTATGCTTCATACTTTTTACATAGAGTGCCAAGAAAAGCACAACCATGAGTTGCAGCCATCATTGACTCTAAATAGATGGTACAAGCTCATCAAGTTTGGGAATCTGCTCTGCATCTTCACTGTGGTGAAGTTTACACGACCACATACTTATTAAAATGAATTATGAACTAAGCAACTGTACAACAAAGTGTGCTTTATTATTTGTAATTATTAACAACAAAAGTAGGAAATAACTCAAAAGATGATGTTAGCAAAGAAATCAGAAAACAACCACAAATGTCTAGGCAGCTATTTTGAGGAGCTTTGCTATGAAAGGAAACAAGGAACTTGATTAGTAACTGGAGGAGAAAATGGGATCAGGAAGTGTTTGGTAAAGTGGAAAAATCAGAGTTTGGCAGTGGGAGAGAATAAAAACTGATTGTTCGATAAAGAGGAGAGGGTCCTGGATGATGTTTTAGAAGGCAAGCAGAGATGGAATCAGTTACACAGTAGAGGAGATGGTCCTTTCTAAGAAAATAGAGTTCTAAGAAAATAGACAGTTCATCAATAGCAATACAACAGAAGCAGGCATGCAAGGACACAGATGCGGGAAAGCAGCTGGAAGGAATGGCAGGAATGGCAGGAAGGAGTGGCAGGAATGCAAGTTCAAGGACTCTCTTCTTTGTTCAATGCTACAAAAGTGTTCAGCTCAGAATGAAGATGGGGAAGAATGGAATTGAAAATTTTAGGAAAGTGGTTTTCCAAACACTTCCCAACTTTCTATTGAAGAATGGTCAATGTTTAGCATATTTGTTGATCTTCCCAGCTTTCACTGTGGATTCACCAGACTCCCACAAAGCTGCTGGTGGCTTCAAACTGCTGAACTTGCAGTTAGCAGGCCGATGCTTAACCATTATACTACCAGGAATATTATCTATTATGTGGTATTAAAGCAGAGGATATATAGATAGATGAAATATATCACAAGGTAGCCATTTCCAGGCTGGCAAAGGAAGCAGCTACAAGTAGCAAGGTTACGCCTTAGAAAGAATAATATAATTATTTAGTAAAATTGAATAGCTTTTAAAAAAGCTAATATTCTCATGAATCAGCAATTTCACTTTTTAATTAAAATAAGTAGATGTGAATTCCATTTCCATTTACAAAAAAACATGTCCTCTTAGATTTACGAGGGAGCTTTCTTTAGGTAGATTTGATTTATAACTAAATGGGAGTTAAATGTATCAGCATTCCCTAGGTGGTTACAACAATCTCTTCTTCAAGCCACTCTGTGTTGGAAGCTTCCCTCAGCTCAGGCAGGCAAAGGCAGCATAACTTAAATACAGGCAGTGATCAAGGGATTGATCAGGGTATAGCTCATCAGGACAGCAACAGAGATACAATGAGATACCTTCATCCTAAAAAAGGTGATGCTTGTTAAGAGGTCAATAGTTGATTTCAGGTCTTGCAATCTTTCAACATTACCGGCAGGAAAATTTTCCTGGAAAAACAGAAACCGCACAAGTAAATTATCATCAAGTACCTAAAAGAAGGTACTCTTGCTCCCAAACACTCACTTTCAATGGCTATTCTCATCTCAGAATGTTAATCCCAGTTCCCACATTAAGCTTTTATTTGACAGAAGTTGTTTTGAGTTAAGAAGGCCTCTAAATCTGAAATCAAATGCATCCTTTTTAAAAATTTTTTACATAAGTTGCTTTCAAAGTCATTTCCAACTCACGGCATCTGTATGTATACTAGAGGGGCACTATGCTCCATAGGTTTTCAAATAGCTGGTTTTTCAGAAGTAAACTGCTTTTTCCTAAGCACCTTGGGGTGAATTTCAAATCTCCAAACTTTTAGCTAGCAGCTGAGTGTGTTAACTATTTCACTGACCAAGTAACTCCTAATAAGGACATTAAATAAACTCATTAAAATAAATGTAGATATGTAAAGATGTTTGGGAGACACTGCTGAAAAATTGAATATGTAGAAAAGACTAGGATTTTGTGATAACTAACCATGCTGGCATATAATCTATTTGGTAACTAAAATGATAAGCATGCATTTAAACACACATACATATATGTGTGGGTGTAGAACAAGAAGGAATATTGGTGGTATAGTGGCAATTTTACTTTTCCTTCTAGGGTTCACTATGAAATGCCAGGTTCTACTTAAGAGCAGATATCTTATATACAGATAAAATGCTAAAAGGATACCCAAGACTGCTGATATAGGGTGGAAAAATAGAGAAATTTAATATTTATAACTTTCCATATGGCTTATCTTTGTCAAACAATGCTTTCATTACTTTATAGTGCGTTCACGGTATTGGCTAGGGAGATGCTAAGGCTCAGTATACTCCAGCAGTTCAAGATCGTGGGGGAAAGTCCTAGTCTTAGAAGATGAATTATACGTAAATCCTGGCTTGATCACTGACTTGGTTTAATAAGAAGGACACTTCTTTGAAATTCACTATAATTATCTAGGAAGTGAGCCTATTTTAGTAGTGTGCTAGAAAATGTTTAAAACCAGAGCTCCAAAACCAAAGATGTGCCTATAGTTCACTCAATATCAT
This sequence comes from Nesogale talazaci, assembly GCA_004026705.1. Lineage (NCBI taxonomy): Eukaryota > Metazoa > Chordata > Mammalia > Afrosoricida > Tenrecidae > Nesogale > Nesogale talazaci. The sequence continues at coordinate 402,836 of PVJH01000029.1, read as the reverse complement.
GGTCAAAACACAAATTTTAATATTATATTTAATTATAATACAGAAAATATCATACAGCAATCTGGTTCTCAGAATGTTTTTGTTTATTTTAATTGTTTTAAAAATTCTCTTCAACCATAATTTAATAAATGGAGTTGTCAACCCTTCCACTCTTCTCCCAATGTTTACTATCCTTAAAATTTCAGGTGGTCTCCTGTTGAACTATTTACCTTCACGCACCTTATAGTCACTAAACTAAAACTTCTGCTAGCATCAACACTAAAGCAAGCCCCTTCAGCATTTGCTCATCCTTCACTGCGAGTAACCTGAAGCAAAACAGGAAAGATGCCAACAGCTCTCTACTGTGCATCATTTCCATCGGCGGAAAGGGAACCTTAAGAATAAAAAGAACACTAAGATGAAGCGAAATAATTAGAAAGCAATGCATTTCAAATGTGTTTTAATTTTATTATAATGTTAGTTTAAATTTGTATGATTGATTTAAATTTTAGTTATAGTTGTGTTTTCCAACTAGATTATAAAATTACCAAAAACTTAACTACTGGGTTTAACTACACTGCTTCCAGCACATTGCTAGTTTTTAATTATCTTTTTTTTACATTTTAACAGTTACAAGGCTAGAAGAACAATGAGAACATAGTTTGTAAACTGCAAAATTCTACCCTACAATTTTTTTCTCCTATCATCATTGTTTACTTAATCAGATTAGGTGAACCACTTCAAAAATCACACTGTGGCCATGTACACATAAGGAGTGGATTAAGGATCCACACACTGGGAAATAGCTTAATTCACAGAGGCTGCTTTTTCAATCTGAAAACTGGAATGAAGACTAGCTCACATGTCTATATCATGAACTGGCTAACTGATGGCGCATGTTAAAACACTCAATAGTCATAGCTACACATGCAATTTTGCTACAGGGTTATGTGGACAATGTGTCTGACAACAGTGAAATTGGGTAGCTAGCGAGTTTACTTAGGATGCTTTTCTCATAAGACGGGGACTTAAATCAGCATTGTTGTTTGTTACTGTTTGCCACGGAATCCGTTCAGACTCACAATAGCCTGGAGGTACAGTAGAACGAAACATTGTCTAGTCCTACGCCATCCTCACAGTGGTTCTTATTGGAGTTCCTTGTCGTAGTCACTGTGTCAATCCATCTTGTTGCCAGCCTTCCTCCTTTGGACTGCCCCTATACTACAAAGGATGCCCTATATATACAAAGGATGCCCTTTGCCAGGGACTGGTGTTTCACATAAGGGAGAAGTCCACTATCTTTTCCTCTAAATAACTCTCAAGCTATCTTTCTAAGACAGATTTGTTTATTTGGCAATGCATGTTGCCTTCAAAATTCTTTGAACACCATACTTCAAATGCATTGATTTTTCCTCAATCTTATTTATTCAATGTCCAACTTTCACCTACAGAAAAGACAAATGAAAATACTATAGACTTGGGGCAGGCATGCCTTTGTCCTAGAAGCACTCTCCTTGCTTTGGAACACTTTGAAGGGTTCTTGAGCAGATTTATCCAATGCAATATTTTTATAGCATGACTGTTGCTTCAATGATCATTGATTTTAGAACCAAGCAAGACAAAACCCATGAAAACTTCAATCTTTTTTTTCCATTTTTCATTATTTTAACTCTTGGTCCAGTTTTAAGGATTTTGGTCGTCTTGACATTGAATCATAAATCCATACTGACAGTGCTAATCTTGATTGGATCATCAGCAAGTGCTTCAAGTCATCTTCACTTTAAGCAAACAAAGCTGTGTGATCTGCATAGTGCAGGATGTTAATAAGCCATTCTCCAAAACTGATGCTGAGTTCTTCATAGTATCCAAATTGTTTGATTATTTTCTTGGCAAATATAACTCTGATATTAACTTTGAATTATTCCCTAGTCTGTTTGCACAATTCCCTCTTGATTCATGTGCGGGTTCCTCATGAGCACAATGAAGTGTTCTGGAATTCCCATTCCTATCAATACTTGCCATAGATTGTTATGGTCCACAGAAGCAAATGCTTTGCATAGTCAATGGAACATACGTAAACATGTTTCTGATATTCTCTGCTGTCAGCCAAGATCCATCTGACATCAGCAATGATATCTCTTGTTCCTCATCTTTTTCTGAATCTGGCCTAGACCTCTGGCAGCTCCAAAATTTTAGTTGTATGTGATATCAATAATACATTGATTTGTAATTTGCTCATTCTGAAAGTCACCATTCTTTGTAGTGGATAGAAATACAGTTCTCTTCCAGTCAATTGCCTAAGATCTCTCTTTCTAACTTCTTGGCATGGACAAGTGAGTGCTTCTAGGGCTTCATTTAGAATTTAATTCAGGCATCACTAGATTTAATGGTTTGTGCATAAATTTGAGTAACAACTGTATTCACTGAATTTCCTGGAATAAGGATAGATTTTTTAAAATAATTTTATTGGGGGCTCTTACAGCTACTACAACAATCAGTACATCATTTGTATCAAGCACATTTGCACACATGCTGCTGGGGATAGATATTATTCCATCACAAGCAGTATTGTACTTCACAATAGATCTTAAAATATCCTTTATGATGTTGAATGCAATTTTATTCCTCTTGACCATACAATTCCCAGCATAGTAATCCATTTGATTTCTTGATTCAAAATGGCAATACCACTAGATTTCCTGATTCAAAAAGGCAATACCACTACAGTTAATTTCAATAGCACTTATAATATTGATTATATGCATTCCATTCCATTTCATGACTTCCATTTCCAAGAATTATAGGACATACAGTTCAAACTCAAATTATTAAAAATTATTAAATTATTATTAAAGAGCTCATGTGTACAGCTCTTTCTTATCATTTTGAGTCCTGCCCTATCAGTAATAGAAAAAGTTCATGAAGGCTTTATTCACATGACAGGCATGACTGCCTCTATGCCATCATGGTTGACTCTACTTTGCAAAGACAGTTCTTTCTCAGCCATATTTTGAGTGCTTTCTTTTTCTTTTTTTTTGGGGGGGGGGCATCACTGCTCTATGGTGGTGGGAGTAGGAGGCCCCAGCCCCACGGAATTGAACCTCCGTCCCAGTGGGCCACAGTCCCGCGCACAACCACTACGCCACAGGGGCTCAGCCCTTTGAGTGCTTTCTTATCCAAAGGGCTAACCTTCCGGCACTCTCTCTAATAACGTTCAATTTCTCTTTTGAAGTTTTCATTTCCATTACATAGGGTAAGCATTTTGCAATGCCAAAGAAACCATTTGGACCAAATATTACACAAGATTAAAAGAACTGCTACACAATCATAGAATCCTTTATCACACAAAAATATCACAACATGAAGCTATTGTTTCTCAAGATATCCTTGTCTAGGTCTATACATTTCTGAAGGTGGTATTTTCCTGAAGAAATCTTAATTCACCACATCAAAATAGCAGTTTTAGCAACCTTCAGCAGTTCAAATTGTGTTCATTGAGTTTGGGGGTGGGAGGTGTTCAGGTTTCAGCTCAAGATGTAGGAAGAATAGGATTTCCCAAGGTAATTCTTCTATGACAGCCCATTTTGCTCCCTTCAAAAAGATGAGGGGGTGCAGTGCTGTTATGGAGAAAAAAATCCTTGGTACAATTTCCTTGGCCTTTTCCTCACCAGTTCACTCATCAGATGTCTTAAAAAGCTTTATAGCGAAGACATTATGGCAGACCTGTGCCTTTTGAGAAAATCTATAAAGGTGATTCCTTTTACTTTCTCCTCCCTCCTAAAATAAAGTTGCAATATCCACACAAGTGATCTTCTTGGACTTGAATTTCACTGGCCTGGCAGCTCCTCCTCTCAGAAGCCACTGTGTTGCCAGGACTATTCATGTGTCGCCACCTGATAAGATGCAGGAAGAGTGCATTACAGAGAGAGCTTGTCTGCAGCTAGACACTGATCAGACACATGTCTAATCCAATTTGCTTGAAAACAATCTGAGAATGTATGAACCAGAACTCTAGTAGCGATTTTTTTTTAATTCAGCCACCAGCTTTACCTTTAGGGAAATAAGTTTATACGTACTCTATACTTTGACAGGTCAATCCGTAAAGAGTTGTGTAGCTGGTCCAGAAGCTTTATAAATTTCTCCCTCTGTAAAAGCAAACACAAATAAAATAATGGTGATAAATCATCATTTTAAATGTATGTAATCCTCACAATGTTAACAGTCACCATTTTAAATATAATCCTCATAATTTTAGGAGCTACTGTCCCCATTTTACAGAAAGCAGCTTAATTTTCAAGATATCAAATTATTTATCCAAGAGATGGCAGTAGTATGCAATAAGGCAGTGATTCAAACTCAGGACTGTACCAAATTTATGTTATTCTCAATAAATCGCAGCGCTTCTCTGGATGAATGTGAAACCTACACCTTTTCCACGTGTTCTCAGAGTTGTCTTCTGCATGAAGAAGCCATGGTGAATGTATCTCTGCTGTGCTTTTCTGTGTAGGGATTCGCAGGCAATCAAACGTGTCAGGAAGAGCAAATGCACATTCCTCCCTCTAGTTCCCACCACCCTTCCAGAAATTAATGATGACTTTGTTCTCTCCACCCCCATGGCAGTAGAAAACAGGTGTGGCTTTTTAGAAAACAATTTCAAAAAGCATTTTCTAATTGGAAACAAATAAAAACTTCCAAATCTAAAAAGATGCAATGCTTTAAAGGATGATTTAATTTATGCTAAAATACTGTAAATATCAGGGCAAAAGATGGCCGCTGCTTCCCTCTGATACTGTACCAGCATTAGAGTGACCTCCTCACTTAAGACCTGAAGAGGTATTATTTTGATAACATTCAGGTGAGCTGTATGGATTAAATACAAATAAGTTAAAGCATTAATGTTACACACAGAATTTATTGATACTACCACCATTCAAAATATTTTCCTCATCCAAAAAATGAATAAAATATATGAGAGGCATATAAATGACAGCAAAGTTTGCTTCTTTCATGAATAGTCTTGAAACACTAAACTGTACCTTGGAAGATATTGACTATCAAAAAAGCAGCATTTTCTAGTAGATTTATCCAGCATTGTACTGGGCAAATCTGCTGCACATGCAGAAGGCCTCTGTAAAGTGTTGAAAAATAAAGCTGTTACTTTGAGGACTTACGTGTTCCTCATCCAAGCAGTTGTGCTACAGTGCTGGTGAAGTATATTGAAAATACCAGGGACTACCAAAAGGACTAAGAAAATGTTTTGGAAGAAGTATAGTTAGAATGTTCCTTAAAAGCAAGGATAGCAAGACTGTCTCAAGTAATCAGAAGAAAGTAGTCTCTGGGAAAGGATATCATGGTTGGTAAAGTAGAGGGGCAGTGAAAGAGAGGAAGACTCTTTTTGGAAGATATCAGGGTATTGTAGATTTTAATAATGACCTTATCCGATTTGTCATTGCTAAAGATGTTTTTCAGGTCCGTCTGCTCTCTTATTACTGTCTTATTGAATTCTTTCGATGTTCACAGGTGTTTTGTCTTCAGTATATCCCACTTGTCTATTTGTGTCTCCTCTGTGGTTGTGTCTTTCCCTATTTCTGATAGCCTATGTCATCCCCGTGCCAGTGTTCTCAGGTTGGTCCCAATTCCCTCATTGATGACCCTAATAGTTTGGGATTTTAATTCGAAGTCTGATTCACTGAGGTGGTGGGCAAAGGAACTGAAGAGAAGTTTCACAGAGGCAGAAATCAGAATGGCCAATAAGCATATGAGAAAATGTTCCTGATCATTAGCCATAAGAGAAATGCAAATCAAAACAACAATGAGATACCACCTAACACCCTCAAGGATAGCCCAATTCAAAAAATTAGAAAGCAACAAGTGTTGGAGTAGCTGTGGGGAGTTATGGACTCTTATCCACTGCTGCTGGACCTGCAGGTATGTACAACCACTATGGAAATCAATTTGAAGATATCTAAAATAGATGGAAATTGAGCTACCATATGACCAAGCAATTCCCCTACTGGGCATATACCCAGAAGAGGCAAGCAACAAACCATGGCCAAACATCTGTGCTCCAATGTTCATCGCAGCACGGTTTACAATCGCAAGGAGTTGGAAGCAGTCCAAATTTCCATCAACTGATGAATGGATTAAAAAGCTGTGGTACATACATACAATGGAGTACTATGCATCGCTGAAAAGTAGTGATGAACACCTGAAACACATCACCACATGGGAAGAACTGGAGGAAACTATGCTAAGGGAAGTTAGCCAAGTGCAAAAGGACATGTACAATATGAGTCCGCTGAGGTAAACTTAATAATCATTTAAAAATGCAAAAGGGGCATCAGGAAAATTTACAGAATAAAAAAATCCTGGGGAAAGGCCCAAGTAGTATGACAGAGGCCAGACCAAATCCAGGTCTACATAGGGTAGCCAACTAGGGTCGGGCACCAGGAAGGGGCGGGTCATATGGTGTTATATAGAGAGGGAATGGGGTACTAACCAACCCAAGGGGAGGGTATTTTTTATATCTCCACAGGAAAAGAGGGACAAAACTTAAATTCAGTGTTCCAGGATGTGAACTCAGTGTGATGCAATGGAGCGGAGAACCAGTGGAGAGATCTGAGTGCACAACCCCAATCCCTACTACCGGGACAGCCGCCTCTCCCCGAAGGGCGTTTGCCTTGGAGGTCAGCACTGAGATTGCAGCTTGGGGAGTGAGAATCTGCACATGAGAACAAATGAAGGGGGAGGAAGATTGAATGGAGCACATCCTGGCCCACCGAATCTTCAGAATGATATTCCCACTCAGAACAGACGATGCAGAGAGAGGATCATATGGCCAACCTCAATATGAAATATGGCTACCCTCGCTGAGAAGCTATACCCACCCTGACTTCCTTAAGTTACACACTCAAAGCAAAAACCAATCCCACTACTAGTTAGCCAAATCTCATAGTTTGCAGGCTTTAAATGCCTATGGGAATAGATAGTCTCCTTCTCTCTCTCTCTCTCTCTCTCTCTCTCTCTCTCTCTCTCATAAACACACACACACGCACACACACAAGCGTTAGGTTTCTATTTTATACAGCTGAAAGGAATTTGACTCATTCAGATCAAACATTTGGTTTATTTGGTCTCTCTGGCTCTTCAATGTCCACCTGGAAATTTTCCATCGAAAGAAAATACAAAAAGAAGAGAAAGCAGCCAAGCTTGTTGTCACTAAATTGCAAACAACATCGGATGATGTGAAAGTAAAAGTGATTCTGATAAAATTTTCATAGCGATTCTTTTAACAGCAGGACAGCTGGAAATTTAATTTTATTTGCTATATTTCTATTTAACTAGAATGAGATTGACTTTGCAAGAGGAGAGGACGCCTGCTGCCTGCATGATGCGATTTGAGGAATAACAAAAGTCTGGGTGATTAGAAAAATGTTTGCCCTCAGGGCCGTGGCACAATGCCTGAAACTCCACATTATTCATGTCTTTGCCTTAAATAAGGATCTGTCTGACAAGAGGGAAACCTATAAACATTGTAGGTTTGCAAACATTTAGATCTAATTTGTTTAGGAATAACTCTAGATTAGAGATCAGAAAACTTTGGCTTTAAAAGGCCAGATGGTACATATTCTTTTATTCTTTCTTAACTATTCAACTCTGCCATAGTTGCACAATAGCATTCACAGATAATCCACTATTGAAAGAGCATGGCTGTTGCCAAAATGACTATTTATGGCCACAGAAATTTGGATTTCATAAATCCCATCTTTAGGCTTTCCCCTCACTTAGAAATGGTATTCTTAGCCCATAAACCAAGCAACAATTGTCAGGCTGCACTTTAATGAGGGGCATGCAGTAATGTCCTCATAAAAGCACTCTGGTCAATGTCCTGCACCATCCTGTAAACTGTGGAAGGAGAGTCTTATAAGGAAGGATTCAAAAACATTTATATCACCCAGGTTTCTGAAGAAATGGAGCTTGGGCCACATCTGACCTCCTATTTCACAGCAGAACAGACAGATTTCTAATCTCCAAGTTCGTTTACCCTAGTAGCCTGACACCAAAAGCCTCTCCCATGATACTCTATTTTTCTTCTGGATTTGATAATCCATTACAATAGCCACAATGAACACTCAGACAATAGCTCTTTACAGGAACAGGCATTGCTCTACTGTGGAATGGCAAGTGAGTTTGAACTGCTGACCTTCTGGGTAGCAACCTGATGCCTCCCTTTTGTCTTTCTCCAGAAACTATGATTTCAGGTTTTTGTTATACAAACAGTGGTCAAAGAAACTGCAAAAGCCTTTGAACAAATATGAGCCCAAATTCACGAAGGTTCGATGGTATGCACAGTGCCTGGAAACAATACTTTAAGGCAGGGCATCCAACCAATTCAAGTGGGTTTAATCATTACTGCTTCATTCAAGGCAACAAAAGTAAGGCAGACCAATGTTTGTAAAATGTGGATGCACTGGAACAAGATGCAGAAGAGAATTATACTCCAAGCCTGGGAATGGGAGACTCCAAAGAGGCCTACTGTGAATGAGCCCTTTCAGGAGTTTGCTGCAAGATAGTTGCTGATAGTTGCCTTTTTTGAGCCAGGCACCAGGCATCCCACACTGAAAATCAAGTGATTGAATTGTCATGCAATACATCTACATATAGAAACGTTAGTTAGAGTTTCCTAGGTTATAGACTTTCACAGAAAAAGCCTCTTCTTACTCCCAAAGAAACAGCAGGTGAATTTGAACCATTGGTTTTGTGGTCGGCAATGAGACATTGCTTACCCAACATCCCTGCCAGGGTTTCTAGCAAGAAATCGATCTGTAGTATTTTTTTGTTCTGCTGATGGTTCCAGTCAACCCACATTTTAGACATACCAATCTGTTCTAGTTTCGCTTCATTGACTGACTAGACTGGAAAGAACCAGTTTAAAGTCTAAGCCAACTGGAAATCTCTCAGTGTCTCCCATCCACATTCCTACATTCACAGCTTCAAGCCATCTCCACTGTTGGTCATGTTACCTTATTAGAAATAAACTTCCTTCCTGTAACCCTTGTATCCACACTTAAATCAATATTTTCATTTATTAATATTAGCTGATAAAAAGATCTGCAGTGAAAAATTCTAGGAAGAAGTACTACTAGATATGTCAGGAAGTTTAGTTAAAATATTATTTTCTTGGTTAGGTAACATATTTGTCAGATTATAAAATGTATGTTATTTATGAAATATGAATTTCACACTATCTTTTATATTGACATTTTCCTTCTTAAAGATAATGAATGATACCACACATCACTGAAAAGCAGAGATGAATGTATGAAGGAAAGATTTTCTTCTTTCCATCTTCAGACATTAAAGATATAGGTAGCACAAAACATGGATTTGTCCATGCTCAGAACCAATCATTTAGCAAATCACAAAGGCAACAACCTCCTCCTCAAATGTTCCCCACATTCATTTTCAATTTCATCTCCACTCTTAATCCACTATGTAGATGCAGCAAGACTTGCTTTGCCAGGACTAACACCCTCAGTCATTTTTACCAACCTCTATCTAGAATAACTATGTTCGACATTAAGGATTGGTAACTCATTTTCCTTTTAGGGTCTCTTGTTATATTTCAGAGAATGGAAAACTTAAAAAATATTTACTAAATTATTTTAAGGCAAAGTTTCTGCAAGGATCTTAATTTCTGCTTATTAAATACACTTGCATTAATATTTGGAAAGTAACATGAAGTAAGTAGAAGTCAACTTCCATCTTGGCTTTCTTCTGCTGCCAAGTACAGCCACAGAGTAAAGTTTCTGTTGTCGGGGTCTGAACAGATAACTTGTTCTCTCAATGTAGAAGTCTCCAAATTTCCCACTTTCTTTAATATATATTCACATATATATATATTCACACATATGTGTAGGTATAAAGGTTGCAGTTTCTCTGCCAAGTAAACACCACTGTGTTATTGAGAAGCTTATAATAGATTCTTCTATAGTTCTTTAAGTGATATTATAAAATACAACTCTTTGTTATGGCAACTCTTATTTAAAGTAGCAGGAATGGTTTCTATCATGACAAATCAAACCCAATTTAACCCACTTTCTCGCTCTTAAACAACATAAACTGTATAGCATATTTCTGAATCAGAAATCCAAATTATATCTTATCAAAATTTTGTCTTATTGCCTTAAGAATAAGTATCACTCACATACACTGCTGGTGGACCTGTAATATGTACAGCCACTGTGGAAATTGATTTGGTGATATCTAAAACAGATAGAAATTGAGCTACCATATGACCCAGCAATGCTCTTACTGGGCATATACTCAGAAGAGGCAAGCAACAAACCACGACCAGACATCTGTGGCTCCAATGTTCATCGCAGAACAGGTCACAATTGCAAGGAGTTGGAAACAACCCAAATTTCCATCTGTAAATGAATGGATTAAAAAGTTGTGCTACATACATACAATAGAGTACCACGCATCACTAAAAAGCAGTAATGAATGCATGAAGCACATTGCCACATAGGAAGGACTGGAGTAAATTGTGCTAAGTGAAGTAAGCCAAGCACAAAAGGACAAGTACAACATGAGTACACTGAGGTAAGGTTTAAAAAAAATGCAAAGGAGTTACAGGGGGAAAAGGGGGCATAGGGAAAAACTACTGTATACAGAAATGCCTGGAGTGAGACCCAGGTAGTATGGCAGGGGCCCGACCTAATATATATCTCCACAGGGAAAGAGGGACCAAACTTAAACATGGTGTTCCAGGATGTGAATGCAGCATGATGGCATGGAGCAAGGAGCTATTGGAGGGGTCTGACGGTCCAATCCCAATCCCAACTACGTGGCCAGCCACCTCTCCCCCCAGAGAAGTTTGCTTTGGATGACAACACTGAAGCTGCAGTTCAAGGAGAGGGACATGTCTGACCAGAGCACACAACAGCAAACGAAAGGGAAGGAAGAGAGAGTGTCGAGTACATCCTGGTCCACCAAGCTTTGAGGAAAATATCCCCACTCAGAACAGCCAATGCACAGAGAGGACCATATGGCCATCACCACTATGAAACAAGGCATCCCTCACTGACCCAAGGCCCTACAGGGACAACAATGGAGAAGCAGGGTCGGGATTGTACCAGGTCTGACCCCACCACACCAAGGCAAAACACTAAGGTTGTGCATCAGAGCAGCAGGAGGAGCAGAGCATGGAGTTCCTGAGGGGGTGCCAAAGATATACTTTGGGGCCAGATGTGGCATCCCATCAGACTCAACCAAGGGACACTCCTGGAGGTCAATGAACAGACTTTAAACTATTTACAGGTTTTTATGTTAATAATATTTAGATTTTTTTACTTATTTATATACTTTTTCTGGACATTTTGTTGTTGTTGTTGTCATCATTTTGTTTTCTTTGGTCATTTCATCTTAGAATGCCTTCTTTTATTTGTACATATTATCATCTCTCCAAGTCTATCTAGATAAGATAAGCTGGATGAATAGTCTGAAAGAGAAAACAATGGGACTGATGGTTCTTGAGGGTCATGGGAGATGGGGAGGTGGGGTAAAAGAGGTGATGCTGACCAACCCCACAATAAGGGAATAACAAGTGATCTAAAATCAGTGACAAGGTGAATGTGAGAGCCTGAGAGGGATTGATCAAGAGTAATGTAACAGAGAGAAATTACTCAAAATGAAAATGAATGCTGAGAATGATGGTGGGACAAGAGGAAAGTAAAAGGAAATAGAGAAAAGAACAGAAAAGCAAGGGGCACATAGAGGTCTAAATACAAGGATGTACATAAGTAAATATATCTATATATGATGATGGGGAATAGATTGACGTGCATCTACTTAAAGGGTTAGCATTAAGGCAGTAGATGGACATTGAACCATCACTCAAGTACTTCTTCAATGTAAGAACACTTTGTTCTATTAATTTGGCATTCCATGATGCTCATCTTTCTGACACAATCACCAAAGACAAATGTGTGCATAAGCAAAATGGTGAAGAAAGCTGATGGTGCTATCAAAAGATATAGCTTCTGGGATCTTGAAGGCTTGAAAGTAAACAAGCAGACATCTAGCTCAGAAGCAATAAAACCCACATGGGAGAAGCACACCAGCCTGTGCGAGCACAAGGTGTCAAAGGGATCAGTTATCAGGCATCAAAGGGTTAAAAAGCATATCATTGCACACCCACCTTCCTGATATGATAACTGAAGGCAAATGTGTGCATAAGCAAATGTGGTGAAGAAAGCTAATGATGTCCAGCTATCAAGAGATATAGCATCTGAGGTCTTAAAGGCTTGAAAGTAAACAAGTGGTCATCTAGCTCAGAAGCAATAAAGCCCACATGGAAGAAGCACCAACCTGTGTGATCATGGGGTATCCAAAAAATTAGTTTTCAGGCATCAAAGAACTAAAAATTATATCATTATAAATGAGGGAGAGTATACATTGAGAACCCAAAGTCCATCTGCAGGGGAAGTGACATCCCCTTACAGAAGGGTCATGAGGAGGAGACAAGCCAGTGAGGGTACAGTGCAGCAACAACGAATATGCAACTTTCCTCTAGCTCGTAAATTCTTCCTCCCTCCCACTATCATGATCTGAATTCTACCTTACAAATCTGGTTAAACCAGAGAATGAATACTGGTACAAATAGGAACCGGAAACATGGGGAATCTAAGACAGATGATTCCTTTAGGACCAGTGGTGAGAGTGGTAATACTGGGAGGGTGGAGGGAAGGTGGAGTAGAAAGGGGAAACCTATTACAAGGATCTACATATAATCTCCTCTCTGGGGTATGGACAACAGGGACTTGAGTGAAGGGAGACATCAGACAGTATACAATATGACATATCAATAATAATTTATAAATTATTAAGAGTTCATGAGAGAGGAGTGAGTGGTGGAGGCAGGGGAAATATGAGGAATTAATACCAACGGTTTGAGTAGAGAGAAAATGTTTGGAGAATTATCATGGCAACAAATGTACAGATGTGCTGCACATGCAATAGATGTATGTATTGATTGTGATAAGAGTTATATAAGCCCTCAATAAAATATTTTAAATATTAAAAAAACATTAAGTTCCTAATAATAAGATTAAAGACTCTTATCTAAGGCCAAACTAGTAAGACACACTCCTATTACTTCTATCTGCATACATACTCCATTAAAACTTTTGTTTTTGCTACTTCCCTTTGCCTCTAACTCACCAATTTCTAAACCTAAGAAAGCTTTCCTACTACCCTTTGGTTTTTGATATACTGCTTATTCATAACATTCCTATTTGTTTGTCAAGCTTCCACTAGGTCCTAAGAAAATCAATCACATACTCCCCTGCAAGTTCAACATAGATTGCTAAATATAAGCTCTTTGTCATTTACTATATACTTTTGGATGATTTATCATTTTTATACATATTTATATAACTTTTCATTAGAGTTAGACCCCAAGAGAATAGAGGTCAAATTTATTTTTCAAGGTCTCTATTAACCATGATAGATGCCTTAAATGAGGCATCACACAAATATATATTAAATGTACAAGTACAAATATAAAATAGTAATCGAAAAGACATATTAACATATTTGCCTTTACCTAGCACAGACTCTGTTAGAGGGTATTGTATATTTAAGAAAAGACAGCAATAGGCCAATGTCCATTTTACCAAGAATTTATTTGCCATTTATATTTGCTATTTGTTTCTTAAAGATAACTCATGAATCAATTCCTTAAAGACTTGCTATTTATGTCTTAAAATAACTCAGTATTCAAGTCCTCAATGACTTCTCTTCACATGTACAATACTGAACACTACACAGTTTGTGGAGTTTCTTTCTTTTGAAAGCCCTCCTCTACTGACAGGCAGCTTCAAATCCCCATGGAAACATTTTATCCATAATGTTCTTAATCTTCTGAACTCCCAGACATCCATTATACTCAACTCTGGTAAACTGAGCCTCTTAAAAGCACAACGATTCTATTTCTAGCATTTGCCAGTTTTCATGATGTCAATAGTCTCAAGAAGGTCCATTTTAAGTATTGTTGTGTTTATCAACCAGCTCTAAACTTTCCTGAAAATTTAACAATCAGTTCTTACTTATTCTGACAAGTCCGTTCAAGTGTATCACATGGTTTCCCAGTCAATTTTCAACAGTCTGCCCCTGTAGATTTAAAGTCTGACATGTGGGACTTTAATGTGCCCCTTGAGATTTTCAATCATATCCCTGCTCTAGCTCTCTAGTTTCTGCCTCTTCTCAGAGTTCTACTTTCCCCCATCAAACTCAGGCCCTACAGTGAATTATCTCAACTTTTCTTGCAACTGATCATCTGTGTATACAAATTCCCTCATCTAATCATTGCATCTTTCCTGAAATTCTAGCTTAATCAATCCAACCATCTGGTATATCTGTTACTATCTTATCAACATTGGGAAGCACCAAGAAAATCTCAAAATTGTATAATAATTGTTTCTACAAACAAACAATCAAATGTAGGATGTTCCTCATCAGAAGGGCCTTTCCAGCGTTTAGGTGACCATAGGACATTCAGTCCTCTTTGTATGTCAGAAACCAAATACATCAACTTTTCTCCTACCTTCTATCTGGACTTCCGATTTATCCTCCTTGGGTAGATTTTTCACCACCTATTCTCCAGTTCCTGACTTCGCTACCTCTCCATTACATAGAGACTCTTTTCCTAGTAATCTACTAAGATGTTCAAATCTTAATAAATATAAAAGAACCCCTACCCACCTTGATCTTAGATAATTTTTTCATCTTAGATAAACCGTACTCTTGCCCATTCCCTTTCCTTTCTCAGTTAAGTTCTTTCCTTTTTTTACCACCATCTTGTCTGTTTACATGTTAATATAAATATATCACTTCTCAAAAAATTAGTACTCAAAAATAATACAATCCACCACAACTAAAAAGAATCAACTGTTTCTACCAGGTGGCTGCATTAGAATTTTAAGACATTTCTTTTGAATATTTCTTTTAAACCTCTGTATATGTGTTCAATGCTGAGAATAGATTGTACATAGTTTCATATCAAATTATATATTGAGACTGTTTTTGAGAGCTGTGACTTTTAAAAAAATCAGTTGCATTATAATTTAGCAAATTAATAGGCTCCAGTTGTTGCAACTACTCTCTTATCTCATTCACCAAACAATTCTATGAATTCAGGCTTCAACCTCAACTGTTCGACTGTATTGAACCTCTTAATTGTCAAATACAAAAGGTTTATTTTTACTCAACACCTTACTTCAACTTGTTTCAAACAATAACGGACTACAGGAGACAGAAAATGCCCTCTACTCGCATAAAGAATTATAAAGTCTTATAAATCCTCAGGGGTAGTTCTATCATGTCCTAGATGGGTTACTTTGGGATGGAATTAACTCAATGGTAATTAATTTCCTGCCTTTCCTTTTTTGAGACCATGTTATACACATTCCTTTTGCATGAAATTGTTTCCTTTAGGCTCTCATGGTATATTTTCATTCTCATCTGCACCTTACTGTTTCTAGTTTCTCCTTTTTATAGTGAATGGCTCCATCCTTAAGATTCTCCACTCCCTTAATACTTGAATATTTTTCATTCACAGCATAACTTCTAATAACATTTGTACACAGGAAGTCCATACTGCAGTAAAAACATTAGCTTCTTTAAAGATTTTTTGTTTGTTTTACAATATTCATAGATCAGAAAGCATTTTCTATTAATTTCCATTTTGGAGACTCAATTTCTGGGTCTCAGCTCTGAGAAGGATAAAGATGAGCCAATATGTTTAAATGCCATCCAATAGTATCAGGTCTGTAACTGCGTAAATAAAAGCTTGGCACACCACAGTGGAGCCAGGGGACATTATACATTAAAATATTTCAATAGATATAGTACACTAAACCAAATTCCTGGCATAAAGTCCATTCACAGAGCGCTTGCATGACGGAGAGGAACTGCTCCTGTGCCTTCCAAGACTAACTTCACGAGAGGAGAAAGTCTCACGCTTCTCCCCCACAGCAGCAGGAGGCTGGTGGTTTCAAGATGCTGACTTTGCGATATCAGCCAACAAGTACAATAAAATCCAGACACCAAAACAGGAATCTATCAGCCAATAGGCTTACAGAAATATTTCTTTTAACACCCTCTACAATAATTTGTTTTGTACACACACACACACACACACACACACGCACACACACATATATATGAAAATTTCTTTAATTAGGTTGCCAGGGAAACACTGAATTATACTCTAATCAGTGTGGGTTTGGGTCAGCATGATGTATAGGAACATGTTGCTAATTTTCCTTTAGGTAGCTTTTATGGTTGGTATGAATCATACAAACACATCCTCTTTTTCAGAAGTAGAAATATTCAGTGTTCCACAAGGTTGGACTTATTCTTTACA
This sequence comes from Nesogale talazaci, assembly GCA_004026705.1. Lineage (NCBI taxonomy): Eukaryota > Metazoa > Chordata > Mammalia > Afrosoricida > Tenrecidae > Nesogale > Nesogale talazaci. The sequence goes on along the minus strand of PVJH01000029.1, from coordinate 386,428 downwards.
ATGTACCCAGATAGAATATTATAAGCAAAATATTATCTTAACACATAATTCTTTATTAGAGTTAAAATCCCAAGACCAAACATATTATTACCAACATGAGATTATTTTTATAATAAAACTTTTCTATGACCTGCTGTTTGGTCATAATAATATTTTGTTCATCTGCTTGGGGAGAATATTTTGGCCCCAGATCTTTTAACAGTCACTGTAACAGAAGTGACTGATAGTGTATTTTTATACGCTAGGTAGGGCAGGAGTATATACAGAAATCTTCATCCTGTATATACTTACTTTTTGCTTATCAAAATAGTTAGGTAAAAAACCCAGATCATTATGCAAAAATGTAGGGTTACCTCAGCAGATCGCAAAATAGAAGTTAGCTGTATCATGACATAACTGCCAAACCATGGACAATCAGGCCCAGAGCCACTTTGACACATCGCCTTAAAGAGCAGAATCAGGAAGCCTCTTACCCCACAACTAATTTTCAACTGCCAGATATTTTGTTACTCAAAGAACAAAATGGTCATACAAACAGTTGGATAATGGATTTTTAGGCTATTGTAATAAATACAAAATGTTGGATGAGATTATAACTGTAATATATAAAATCCAGGTATATTTATTACTATTTTTAAAATATTTGATCTCATTTGACTTTCATTTTGTATATGAGAGATGTGTTAGAGTAAGAATTACTTTCCTCATTTGGCATTCTGGGATGAGTTTGAACGATGAAGGAGATTTGCTTGATAACAGGTGATTTAAATATGAACTCAAACACCATGCTCTCCAAACCCTAGGAATATCATTGTCTACTGGTTGTTACTTTTGCCTTTAATACAGCTCAGTTCACGTGATGTATTCTATCTCTTCAGAAGAAGATAGCTAGTAAAGAAGAGACAGTGGGACTTTCTTATTATTATTGGGTTTATTTGCTAGTGATTTATCCAGTCCTAGTTTAAACTCCTCACTACTCTATAGGAATCATTCTCAATTTAGATCCTCATTTCCCGTTTTGGCCGATTTCAATTAGATTACCGTCGTAAAGATGGCATTCTGGCGATAGGATGGATTTATTATTGGATACAAGGGATACATCCTTGAAACACTTAGGATTGCTATCTTCTGGAAACTTCCATTTTTTCAATGTGTTCCTGATTCATTGATTACTTCAGGCAGACACTTGAATTTAGAACAGACAGTTCTCTTAGGCGCTGTATACCCATTTAGATTGTTACCTAAAGCATGTGCTGTTACCCACAAGTAACAGAACAAATCAATAGGAAGTGCAAACAGAACCCTACAAGTTTCAGAGATGGCTAATAAGCTCACACTCACCAGGAAACAGTACCTGACTTGGTAAACTAAACTTTCCAAATACAAGTAGTTCTTAAAATTCTAGTGTTTTTTCTTAAAATCTATTCCCTTCTCCCACCTCCCACCACCACCCCCCTGCCCCTCAGCTAACCGGAAAAAGCAATTCCAGATATAAGTTCTTAATGAGGCTGGCTACCTTTCCACTGTTGAATATTATTTCACCAAAAATGTTTCAAATGAACTCTGAATTTTAGACTATTCTACTAAAGATAGCACCAATGACCACCAACTGCAATACAATTTCAAGGCTATCTTAAGTGGAAAGTCTCTTGAACATACCTCAGATTAGCTAGCAAAGATTTTGCTGTTCAGAAACTGGTACTTACCCCAAAGTTGGTAGCTGCAAATCGATCTGAGGCAGAAACCTGTACATTTGTGGAAACTGTTGTATGAGCATAAAATGCGTTTATATTGGCCAATAGGGTGCTCATGACAGCTGGGACACCAGGGCACATGTATTTAGATGACAGACATGAAAAGTGCCTGCAGGACAAGCAGAGTAGAAACTCTTAGAACAGAATCCAATTAAGTCACATAGCAGTATATTTTCCAATATTAGCAATTAAAGTAATTCCTCAACATCTATGATAAATAAACACCATTACTCCCCAATCTCAAATTGAAAGAAGATTCTTTTCAGTGTTTGGAAAAGTGAAATGTGAAGTGGACCAATTAGATGTGATTTGTGATTGTGATGGTATGTGATTTCTTTCCAATGCAAAAGAGTTGTGATAATACTCAAGAAATGCACTTTTCAATGATTTTTAGTACAGTTGTAAAGCGCCAACTCAAAGGGCCACCTCCCTCACTTTTGTATCAGTTGAATTGTCACATTTCATTTCCTAAAATGCCATAATCCAGTCAGGAGGACATTCTTTCATGCCTGCATTGCTCTTGACTTCATGAGGTAGGATGACTTCCTCTTCTGTTATACCCATATCTAACATGGATCTAAAACATGGATCTAACATGTCAACCTAACAAGCTAGCTTAGTCCAGTTAGAAAGTGTTAAAAAGGAATCCTCTTTCACAAAGAGTTCTGTAGTCTAAGCTAGTATAACTAGCACTTAAGAAGGAAAACAGATGAATAGTGAAGACCTTCTTTTAAATCTTGAAGCAGATTAATTATAATCAGATACATCAAGCATTCGATCTTGATACTTTGCTCACAGAAGCCTGTTTCGTTTGAGTCTAACAAAAGACTTAGAAATTGAAAGCACACCTTACAGCATATGCAAAAAGATAAAATGTGAATAGAATAATGAAGTTTCTAGAATCTAATTTGGTAATTTTTGCTCTCTCAGCTCAGAAATGTATTCTCCAGCTCAGTATCTTTGAGTTTTTGTTACAGAACATGGAGAAGGATACATGGTTCATAAAGAATGAACCTGACTGGCAACCCCCGCATACATAAATAGGGGTCCCAAGAATTCATCTCACATAGTCACTTGCCTACTTGCCCATAATTGGCTAACAAAGGTAATTTTATTTTTGTCCCAAAGGTTGTTTTAAACACGAGTTTTTTTTTATAAAATTATAAATATTTAAGCCATTAGAGTTACATTGTTTCAATAATTTGACCCTGGGGGTTGTATTATCAATGATTGCTTTTGCATCAAGGTAAATGATGTTTTTACTACATTATCTACTAAACTAGTTATAATAAGTTCACATATACTAAGAATAGTCTAAAATGATACAAAGCTATTAAAGAGAGAGATGTGAATCAGGTTTGTTTACTTTTCCTGTCTCCCACAACTCATAGGGAATTGTTGCATTTGTTAGAATCTTTCATCTTGTGGATTATACAGCACCTAAGGCGAATGGGATGAGGATGGCATGGATTGAAAGAAGAATGTACACACCTTGGGGAATATGACAGCAACATCATAAGCAATTGTCAATTAAAAAGATGATAATTAGCTCATCTGGATTATTGATTAAAAAGGCTGCTAAGGTCATTCTCCTCCATCATCTTGTTTTCAAAAAGGCTGGGGTGCCCTTATCAAACAGTACTTAGCAAATGGTACTCAGTCGTTTTGTGCAGCCACCACGATGAAGTTTTAGTGCCTGAGTAAGATGACACCAATAACTTGGCTGCTAATTAAAGCATAAATATCAACATAGAAACATGCACCCCACATAAAGCTGTAAGCACTGTGGTTTATCAGAAGTAACCATTTTTAAGTTTTTATCTAGATGAGAGTTATTACGTGTTTCTCACTGGCTATAAGTTACCTGAGGGAAAGATAACTGCTCTATGGGAAAGTTGGGGACGTCAAGAAGTGAGTGTGTCTACAGGGTTTTCCCTCCTGCCCACAGCTGAAGGCTTGGAAATCCAAAGAGGACCTGCTCTGAGTTGGTGTTGACTAGATGGCAGTGAGTTTTCTTTTTTAACAGTTTTTATTGGCACTTAATCCACACATCACATGAGATAATAGTTCAATCATATCAAGAAGAGTTGTATAATCATCACCATAATAAATTTTAGAACTCTTTCTTCCTCTTTTCCCTGCTCTCTCACCCCCCCATGGTTAAAGCACTTTATAATGAGCTGCTGTAATCACCATCAGTTCCACCTCCCACATATATTGTTTGATTCCCCTTACCCCCTCACCCTCCTTATCGCCCATTCCACCCCTACCTCCCCTTTATCCCCTTGCATCAGTTCATATCTCTATGCATCTATTCCTCCTGTGCTTTACAAACTGTAAAAGCAACTCAATAGAAATAATAAAAAACAGGAATAAAATAAAATGGTAAGGATAAGACAATATTGGGGCCATTTTGGGGTCAACAATGGAGAAACAGGGTCAGGATTATACCATCTGACCCAACCACACCAAAATACTAAGAGTGTGTGACAGAACATGGAGCTCCAGATTGAGCACCAAAGATATACTTTGTGACCAGAGTGTGACACCCCATCCCACTCAACCAGGAGGAACGCCTGGAGGTCAACGAACAGACCTTAAACTATTTGTAGGGTTTTATATTGTTATTATTATTGCATTTTTGCATGTATGTCTACATGTTGGATACTGTTTTTTTTTTTGTTGATGTTTTCATTGTTTTCTTTTCTTTGCTTGCTTCATTATAGGATGCCCTTTTTTGGAGCATGTTATTTTCTCTACAGGTCTATCTGGATGGGGTGGGCTGGATGGGCAGTCTAGGGGTGGGGACGACAGGACTGATGGTACCAGGGTGGATGTAGGGGGTGGGGCTGTTGGCTGATCCAGGGATGGGGGGAGTAGCATGTAGTTCAGGTTTGGTGGTGGGGTGGGTGTGGAAGGTCCGATAGGGATTGATTAAGACTAATGTAACAGCCACCTAAGGGCAGTGATGCCTAAAAAAATAAAAAAATAAAAAAATAAAAAAATAAAAAATAAATAAAAAAAATAATTAAAATAAATAAATAATAAATAAATAAATAAAAGTTAAAAAAAAAAAGACTAATGTAACAGAGAGGCAATATTGAAACCCAAATGGAGATTGAGCATGATTGTGGGATGGGAGAAGATATAGGGAAATAGAGAAAAAAACTGAGGAATAAGGGGCATTTATAGAAGTTAAATACAGGCATATACATAGTTATATATATTCATATGATGAAGGGAAAATAGATCAATATGCATATACCTATAGGCTTATAATTAGGACAGCAGATGGGCATTGGACCTCCATCAGGTTCTTCCTCAGTGCAAGAACATTTTGTTCTATTAAATTGGCATTCCATGATGCACAGCTCCCTGATAGAATCACAGAAAACAAATGTGTGCATAAGCAAATGTGGTGAAGAAAGCTGATGGTGCCCAGCTATAGCTTGAAAATAAACAAGCAGCCATCCAGCTCAGAAGCAACAAATGGCAACACATGGAAGAAGCACACGAGCTTATGGGACCAAGAGATACCAAACGGATCAATTATCAGGTTTCAAGAACTAATAATCATACCATTTTATGCTCACTTTCCTGATATGATCGCTGACTATAAATATGTGCATAAGCAAATGTGGTGAAGAAAGCTGATGGTGCCCGGCCATCAAAAGATGTGCGTCTGTGGTTTTAAAGACATGAAGATGAATAAGTGACCATCTAGCTAAGAAGCAAACCCACATGGAAGAAGCACAACAGCCTGTATGACCACGAGTTGCCAAAGGGATCTGGCATTAAGCATCAAAAACCTAAAAAATAAATCATTATAAATGAGGGGGAGTTCAGATTGGGGACCCAAAGCCCATCAATAAGTGAAAAGACATCCTCTTACAGAGGGGTTGTAGTAAGGAGATGAGCCAGTCTAGATGCAGTGTAGTAGCAAGAAAATGTTCTCAAATGCTCCCTCCCACAGACTATCATTATCCCAATTCTGCCAGACAATTTGGCTAGACCAGGGGGTGCACATTGGAGTTGAAAATGTGGAAATTTAGGATAGATAATCCCTTGAGCTTAGTGGGGAGTGGTGACACTGGGAGGGTGGAGGGATGGTGAAGTAGAAAGGGGAAACAAATTTCTCAGATCTACATGTGACCTCCTCTCTGGGGTGCAGACAACATGGGGGTGGGGTGGAGGTGAGTGAACTGACACATTAGACAGTGTAAGATATGAAGAGGTAATAACAATTTATAAATTGTTGGAAGTACATAGGGGAGGAGAAGGGGAAAGGGGAAATTTGGGGAGTTGGAATTTAAAAAATAAAGAACTAGAGGAAAGAGGGGAAGAGATGCTTATGTTGGAGGGGTTCAAGTAGATAATGTAGATGAATGTGGCAACATGTATACAAATCTGCTTAATATGAACAATGTATTAAATGTTGTAAGAGCCCCCAATAAAATCTATATTTAAAAAAGGATAAAATAATAGCAGGCCGTGCATAACCCACCATACAAGCAGAGCTCCTTATCATAAACAAAATATGTTAATAATTCTGTTATCTAGCCTAATAAATCTTTGCTATGCATTTCTCATCAATGGTAATAGATAATATCCATGGGAAAATTGAAATAGTAGATATTAAACTGCCACTGTGAATTTTCTTTAAAATTGTTTTTCTTCAAAAAGAATCATGTTTTCAACTTCAATTCATAGTCCAATTTCTAAAATTACAGTACTTTCTTTGAGGAAGCTCCATAAATTTTGATATTTTTCTGCTAACCTTTTGTCCATTTTTATGTCAAAGTCAGTTGGTCAGTGCTGCCTTCCTTTATGAACTGCCCCTTTAGTACACAGTCACACATTTCTGGCACAATTTTCCATGAAAGAGATTCAAAGTTGATTAAAGTATGGTCCCTGATGTAGTTAAAAACATGCAGACCCCTAAGGAAAGTCATGTGCCATAAACCCTAATTTTGGCATAGAAGAGGAAGTGCTACTAAGACTATAGCTAAAAGATTTAGAGGGACATGGGTTTTTGAAAATGGAAGACTTAGGGGTGCAGAGTAAAAATGCCAAAAGAGACAATTTCTCTGAAGGTGAAAGGCTCACAGGAAGTCACTCACTAGTGGTTCACAGGGAATAACTAGAGGATAAGAGTTTAAATGGTCACTGAAGAATACACAGTTGTTTCTCTAGAACTCATGTAAATATGCATTGACCAGACACATCTAAATGTCACATACTGTTATTTATTTTACTTATAGAGCAGTGAAGAACCAGACACAGACAAAAAAATAAGTCTTTAATAAAAAGATACTATGGGGTACTAAGAAGCTAGAATATGTTCATCATAGCTTGTTTGGAAAACTTTGAGCCCCAAGTTGCAATACTGAGGGATTTTATGGACAAAATATTGAACACAGGAAACATTAAAAAAAGGAATATACTGTCACTGTACAAGAAGCATTGTATAATGTTCAATCATTTCAGGAGGCAACATATGATGAAGAACTGGTGGTACTAAAGATGATATCAAGCTTCACAGAAGTCATTGGGGAAAATCAAGATTCTAGAAGTTGTTGGAATACCAGGTGGAGATGCTTTCAACAAAAGGATGAAATTCTAGACATACTCAGTTATCTATGCTCACAAATTTCATAGCAAGCTACCTGACCAATTGGTGAATGAGATCTATAAACATTCCCATTTCAAGGAAGGCGAACTAACAGAATATGAAAATTATCAAACAATATCACATTCCTTCAGTTCTTTTGGCTAAAAATATTAAAAGGGTGTCATTTAATTAAGTTTTCTAATTCTAGATCTTGGTGCTTTTATTATAACATTTTATCTTCTCTAGCTGCCCTTTGGATTCTCTGTCAATATCTTTTACTTTGTTATTCACTTTAGGTATATTCAAGAACAAGTATCTGAGGCCTTTATGATATCCAGTTTTGTCTTATCTTTCTATTTTGTATCCTTCATGTCTTGTGTCATACCCCTGATCTTCAATATTAAATGCATCAAATATATCCCATGTGGTCCCTAAATTCAGGATAAATATACTCAAGATCACATCATGACTGGCTTGGACTTCTTTTCATTTTCTCCAATTTCAATTTATACTAGCATATGTGTAATTGATTCTGTGACAATATTGAGATTCTCTATCATATTTTGCTAAAGTAATGGATTTGATCCCAGTATCTCCCATTCCCTAAGGTTCATACACATAGTCACTATTTTTGCTATTGTAAAAATATATATTGTAAAATATATATATATATATATATATATTGTAATTAATAAGTTGATGGGATTTTAATAGATTTGCACAAATGTATTATGCTATCTCTAGCATCATCTACCATCAATGTCACATTTTCTAATGACCTACCCTTTTTGATTTCGACTTCTACATTTCAGTCCTCAATAGTTATGAATACAATTTTGTCTCTGAATGTGTACAGACCAAGGCACCATAGAAAGAAAATAGTCAGTGTAGGAAATTCTAGAAATCTCATGCTGGTAGTACCTGAATATCCAATAGAACATTCTAAATCTGGTGTGGCTATATACAGAAGAGTCTTGTGTAATATGTTAGGTAAGTTGTACTCCTATTGTATTCTGGATTTTGAGTTTCAAAAAAATTCAAAATCACACTGAAGATGAATATAACAAAATAGTACAAAATAGGGCTGAGCCCCGGTGGCATAGTGGTTGTGTGCGGGACTGTGGCACACTGGGTTGGTGGTCCAAATCTAGCAGCAGGTCTCCAGGAGCAAGGTTGGGCCTCCTACTCCCACCAGAGGGCAGTGATGCTCCTCCCCGTAAAAAAGTACAAAATAAACCCCATGTCAGTGAAATAGAAAATGAGATCAGATTTGTGCTTTAAATAGTATAACATTAAAAGAGGAACTTTTAATAGGATGGGTTGAAGGGAGTCAAGACTAGAGAAAAAAGTCTGTTTGGGAGTTTATAAAAGAAAAAATGACTGCTTGAACTAGAGCTGTATTGTGGAGATGAGAGAGAGGGGATGAATTTGGGGAGTGTTTAAAGAAAACTGTCAGGACATGGGGACTGATGGAGGAGTTAAGGGTAAGGGGGAAAAAGGGCTAAGTAAGCAGCTTCTAGTGTGAGTGACTGGATGAATAGTGCTTCTTCCAAGTGAACTAGGAAATAAAAAGATAAGACATTTGCCATGGGGTGAGAAGAATTATAAGGTTAATTGTATACATTGAAGAATTTCTGAATAGAACATCTACCGGATTTTTGAAGGCTTGGATAAGACAATACTTAGATCATTAGCATGTAGGAAGCAGTAAAAACCAGGAGAATAGATGAAAGCTCATCTACATGAAGCCTCTGTAGAGTGAAAAGAGAAGTGTCAGAGAATGGAATCCAGAACCAACCTGTGGCCATCTAGCAGGAAAACAACAAAGTCCACATGGAAGAGGCACACTAGCCTGTGTAATCATGAGGTGCAAACAGGAACAAGCAATTAAATTGATGTGAACAAAGTGAAGACCCAAAGCCCAACTGTAAGATGATTGGACAGTCCCTCAGATAAGGGCAGGGAGGCTATAGCCAGGTGCAGTACAGCACTGATGACACACATAACTACCCTCTAGCTCTTCAGTATTTCTTCTCTCCCACATTTCTGGCCTTAGTTTCGCCTCACAATCTTGCTAGACCTGCATATGCAAACTGTACAATCAAGATATTTCAGAGCATGAAATCCAAGATAGATAAACCCCTCAGGCACAGTCATGGGAATAACGATTCCCTGAGGAATGTGAGCCCCACTCAGGGGGAATAAACAGCAGAGCTGTGGGTGCATGGATACATTGGAAGGTGTAAGCTATGGCAATAATGATAATAATAATATATTAAGGGTCCATGGTGGGGTGGTAAGGTGGGGAGGGAGGGGATAAAAGGGAGCTGATACCAAAGAGTTCTGAAAGAAAGAATATGTATTGAAGATGATTACAGCAATTGTACAATTATACTTGACCTAATAGAACGATGGATTGTAATAATATCTGTAAGAGCTTCTAATAAAATGTTTTTTTTAAAATATCATAAGGGGTCAGAGAAAATTAAAAACAAAATACAGATAGGTTATATAAAACCTTTGCAATCAGAGAAATCATGAGGATATGAGTTTAAGGATGATTGCTAGTGCTCACCATAGTAGAAGAGTCTTATAAGGATAAAGGACAGTTGAATTTATGTATATATCACTAAAACCTTAGATTAATGTCAGTGGAGTGATAAGAATTTACACTAGAAGAAAATGGAAATGATCATTGTCAGAAGACCACCAAGGTTAAGGTAAGTCAAGGCTAATATCAAACAGAGGAATTTTAAGTTTCCCATGCAGACAGTAATGTATTTTAGGAGGGGAACTGATGTTACCATATGAATTTTGAATAAAAACTTTCAGATGGTCTATGAGGAGGTAAAGTAGAAAAATTAGTTAAAATGTGCAAAAATCACTATTGATACTTTACTTCGCTCCCATCTCCCAATACACTAAGCATTTCGTGCACTGTATGTCAGAACACAAAATCAAGACATTTTCTATCTTTCAAAAAAATGTATCTTAGCAATGTTGTGACTTAAATAAATGGTGCCTGACTAGAAGAAAAATAGCATCTGGGGTCTTAAAGTTTTATCTCCAAACAAGCAGCCATCTAATTGAAATGTCAATTAAGTCCACATGGAATAAGCACACCATTATCTATCATTGCAAGATGGTAAATCATATAATCCAAAGCCAAAGGTGGGATTAATATCAGAGGATAAATTGTGAGAATCTGGTTTGCAGTAACCTATGGATCAGTGTGAGAGCCCAAAATACATTTGTGGGATCTATATAGGAAATGAGACTCTGGGATCTCCCTCTACCCATAATTGAGGGCTTGGAAGAAAGTGGTTACTAAACAGAATGCACGGGGGAGATTAGTATAGAAGGTCGAAGGCATAACTCTGACTTGAATTGCTAAAACCTTATCAGTTGATTCCCCTTCTGATGCAAACTGGACATGATCTGGTTTTCAACAATTTCTGTTTTGTTTTCTTTCATATTTGTTCATATTAGGATTTGCCTCTGTGAAGTTGTGCTTTATGGTTTTTTTGTATATGAAACCTAGGATTGATGAACCTATAAAGGGAGCAAGTATAATAAGTGTTTCATTCAGGGTTTGGAGTACAGAGGTTGTGGTGGTGAGGCATGGGAAAGAGAGATGAAGTCAAGTAACACTGGAAGGAAAATAATTTGGAACCTGATCATGGTAGCAATTGTACAATATCCCCATTGACATGATTGAACTAAGAATTATAGTATAAACTCCCAATTAATAAAAATGTTTAAAAAAAATCATAGGGCATGCCCATCTTCTTCTAATGACTGTAATATAAAATCTCGAACATTTCTTCAAATCCTAAATTCATTAACAAAATAATTTTAAATCTTAATCTGACTCTGTTGGTATATGAAATTTCATGACCACCTCTGAAAATCATGAAAACCATGATAAACTTTCTGAAAATAGCATGTAAATCCTTTAACCTTAGGAACTTTGAGTTTTTCTTCTTTAAATACTTGGTATTGCTTATTTTGTTTTTGGTTTGTTTTCTGGTTCTTTAGATATGTGACACCAAAAAAAAAAAAAAAAAAGAAATGTGACACCTACCTGTATATTTGAAAAGTCTAAAATTAAGTTCTCAGATCTTAGGAACAAACCTCTGAAATAAGGTGCTAAAATTGTCCACCCACCATCGATCATTGTCCCCTTCAGTCTCAATACATTGACACTCTTCTTTTCCTCTTCTGCTAATGTTTTAGCATTTACTAAGTAATTACTAATTTCTATATTGAATGTCATACCAGATCAAATACACTAATTCTTTTAAATTATTTGAGCAACTATGAAATATGTTTTATCATTGTCTCTCCAAACATAATGAACTGGGCATACAAAGGAAAAATTGCACATTTCAGTTCACATAGAAAATAATATGATGAACGTTCAGCTGTATCTCTAAACCACTATGCTACACTCAATCTTGATTGATCTATTTGGAGTTACATAGTGAGTGAGGGTGTGTGTGTACATGTGTGTGTGCAACCATTTAGTTCATGCTTGACCAACCTCCTGTTCAACCTTGAATTTAGCATAGTGTTGACTAAATAAACATTTAATGAAAACAAATTAAGGCAGTAATAACCAAAGGCATTTATGTAGAGCTAAAGAGTCTAGCATATGTGCTTGGTTACTTTGAATATGACAGTTTTCAAAACATCCAATTACTTTGCAAACATTTAGTTGAAATACACAGGTGTTTGTGCTTTTATGTTGGCAGTTTGAAGGCTAATAGTAATCTGTTTATAATCAGTATGTTGAGAGCAGTGCTTTAAATTTTCCAGAGCATTAGGCATGCCTTCATCAAAGAGAACTGACGGGAGTATTTCATTTTATGATTAGAAAGTAACGGAGGTGATTTCTGGGGTATTATGGGTGATTGCTAGCTACATATAACTCACACCTCTGAGTCGTCTCATGGAAACATCCATAAATCCTAAAAAGGAGGCACAGTCAACATAACACAATCAGGACAAGAAGAGTTCCTAATCTCTGGGAGGAACTTGCCCTAACTTAGAACAGTTTGGCTACATTGAAAATAGTGATTGACTTGAGTGTCTAAACACTGAATAAAAATATTTGCTTGGTCCACCAGAATAAAGGGAGAATATTTCTAGGAAACTCCACTGTATATCCCTGGATAAAAAATCCGGGCCTTATGCTGCTGCCCAGCAAACTTGTCAATCACTCCTCTATTTCATGGTAATGACTTCCTCAGGCAGCAAGGCGGTTTCCCATTTTTCAGTTTCTCATTCTATATCCTTTAAACAGTCCACGACTCCCCAGATTGTTATACGGCTTGAACTATGGGGAGTGGGAAATGGGATGTGAAAGTAGTTTGAAGAAGGAGATTGGAGAACACTAGAACCAAATACCCTGGGGATTGTGTGTGTGTGTGTGTGTGTGTGTGTGTGTGAATAGGTGTGTGTGTGTGTGTGTGTGTGCGTGCGTGAGTGTATTCTACTGCTAACATGGACTGCAAGGTTATTTAAATCATCAAGAAAAATCAAGCCACTGAAAGGAATATGAGATTACCTTGATTTATTCTAAAAGAACTTGAGTGATGATTAGAAGGATGGCATCACTTCCCCTGATGTTTAAGGTCAGTGGGTGGATGCTGACAACAGCCACATGGTAGTAAATAAGACTTAAAATGAATAATAAGCTACACAAGTAAGCAGGAAGCAAACTGCTTATTGTAGTGCAGTGAAATTACTTATGGTTGTTATAAGCCTGGCTTTGCAACACCTACCAAATTATTGCATGGGACCATGCAAATAGAGTGAGACACTAATGGAGGTGCTGGTTCAGCTTTTCCATTCCACTAGGTGAGGAATCTGAGATCATGGAGAAAGAAGAGCCACCAGGAGAGCAACTTGAGAGCCCTGTCTGAAGCTACAGAATCACAACAGCACTGGGGATGACACCCTGCTGTGTCCACAAGGTAAGTCACTCTGGTAGCATGAGGTAGAGCAGGGGGGCAGTGCAGGCAATGCGCTGCAGGGGACTGCCCCACCCCTTAACAAGGCAGAGGTCAGGGGACCTTGGGGTTCAGGGATGAGAGGCAGATGACCAGAGAGATGTGGCTGCTGGCTGAGAAGACACCCTGTTGCGGACAAAAGAAAGGCTGTATGCCTAATGTCTTTGGGTCCTGACTTTTGGTACCTTATGACCTTCTCTGTAAATCCCATAATAATGAGTATGGTCTGAATACTGTTTGGCCATTGCAACAAATCATTGAACCCAGCAGAGAAGTCGAGTATTGCTGTCAGAATGGCTGGTGTCAGAAGAAGGAAATTGGAAGAGGGAAACAGGGCCAATCTCTGCTTTATGGCAATAATGCTGGTAGGGATAGGGAAGGTCAGAGTCTGTCTCCATACGATTTCTTCATTTGTATATTATGATCTTAAAACTCACACATACATACATACACAGAAAAAAAATAGCCAAAATGTGGGAAGGAGGTACATTAGAATAGTCACAATTATTACCTTAAAGTCATTTACTATTAGCATGTTTTATTACCCTAAATAGAAAAATATATACTTGATATAAAACTGTATTACAAATATTTATCCATCTTTATTCCATTGGTGATTTTATAAGTCCTTGCAACTAAACTCTGTTTTTACTCTTAAGAAAAAATGTCTTTATATGCATCTTCTTTTAAAAATTTAAATTAGCTTCAAATGATAATTTAACAAATATTTATTAAATATTTTAACAAATATTTTAACAAATATTTATAAAACACATCACCTCAATATTTTCTTTCAAAATTCATCATAGCCCTTAGTGATTTCCACATCCATACAGCAGCAAAAAAGAGAAAGAAAAAGAAAGTGAGGGGCTAGACCTCATACTGGCACACAAATCTCTGAGGGTAATGTTCCTGCTCAAAGATGCTAAGGCACAGGGTGGACTGTAGAGTTGACAACAGATTGAGACATGATGTCCTCTCACTGGAGCATATCTGGACAGAGGACAATACTGTGGACACACAGCAGGGAGTGAGTCTGGCTTGACCACCCCTACAGTGGGGCAAACCAAGAAGGGAACATAACAGACAAGCAATGGGGGCAAAACAAAACACCCCCCCTCATATAGCCCCCCAATAGACTTCAGCCTGGGAAAGGCAGGTGTTGGAACCCCCTAGTACCAGTGGGGAGATAGTAAAAAAAGTCAGTAGACAGACCTCGAATTATATATGTTTTTTTCTTTTTCTGTGTTTTTGTTTGTTTCTGTTTTCTCTTATTATTCAATCTTTTGTTTTCTTTTTGTTTTGCCTCTGTTATTGTTGTTTTGCCTCTCTGTACAAAATAGGCATGGGAAGCAAGCCTGAGGAAAAAGCAACAGAACCAACGGTTCTGGAGGGAGCTGGGGGGAGGGGAAGGCAGGGGAAAAGAGTGGTTAGCAAACAATGCCATAGACAGAGGAACAACTAGGGAATTAAAAACAACAAAGAGGAGGATGGAGAGATCCTGGTGGTGTTTGAGCAACAGCAATCTAGCTGAGAGGAAGTACTAAGGGGCAGAAGAAGGGCAAGCATGATGGTGCTGTAGGAGGAAGGTAAAAGGAAACAGAGGAAAGACCTAGAATGCAAAGCTCTGGACAGAAATATAAACATAGGTGTGCACTTATGTAAATATATTAATTCATAGAAATAGAAGTATTGGTTTATGTACATATATTTAAGTGGCAATACAAGGAAGAAGTAGATGGACTTTGGGCCTCTGCTTAAGCCCTCCTTCAAAGCAAGAACACTTTATTCTAACAACCTGGCATTCTGTGATGCTCCCCCTCCAAAACCGTGTCTGAAGACAAAATGGCTGCATAAGAAATGTGCTGAAGAAAGCTGATAGTGTCTGGCTATCAAAAGATATAGTGTCCGGGGTCTTAAATGTTTGAAGCTAAACAAGCAGTCATCTAGCAGGGGAGCAAATAAGCCACTATGGAAGAAGCACGCCAGATTGTGATCATGAGGTGTCAACAGGATCATGTATGAGGTATCAAAAGATTCAAAACAAACCCTTCTAAGTCATCTACTAGACATCCTCTCCCCCACACACAGAGAGTTGTAAGGAAGGGGTGATTCAACCAACATGCAGTATAGTTCTGGAATGCTTCTCCCTGCCACTAACATAACCTAGTTCTACCTTACAAATCTGGGATCCCACCTTAGTACAGATAAGAGCTCTGGATACATGGAATTCAGGATAGATTACCCCCCCCCACCTCAGGAACAATAGAGGGAGTAGCAAAATCATGAGGGTAGGGAGGGGGTAGTTGAGGAAGGGAAGGGGAGAGAAAGGGGAAGCCCTCACAAGGTTGGATATATAGGTCCCTCTTGAAGGGGATGAATAACAGAAATGTGGGTGAAGGAGACAACGGACAGAGCAAGGTGCAACATAATAATAACAATATATAATTGATCAAGGATTCATGAGGGTAGGATGGGAAAAAAGAGGAGCTTTACTAAGGGCTCAAGTAGAAAACAGTTTTGGAAATGATTGCAACATATATGTACAAATATCTGGGATACAATTTATGTGTGAAATATTACAAGAGCTGTAAGAGTCCCAATAAAATGATTTTAAAAAGAGACAAATAAAAGAACAGCTCCTGACACAGTGGTTCTCAACCTTGCTAGTGCTGCAACCCTTTAATACAGTTCCTCATGTGGTGGGGACCCCAGCCATAAGATTATACCAGCTGCTACTTCATCACTGTCATTCTGCTACTGCTATGAGTTGGGCGACCCTGTGAAAGGATCGTTTGATCCCCAATGGCATCATGACCCACAGAGAACAGCTATTCTAGCACCAAAAAAAATCATGGACCATGAAACTCTATGTTTAAAATAAAATAACAATTTACTGATTTTAAAAGAATGACTTTATTCCTGCAGCAACCAACCCCTTCAAAAAAGTACTCCTTTAAACAGTTTGCAACTACACTGCAATCTCTGGACATGCTTAAGGAGGCCCCAAAGACTTGATTAAAAACAAGGGAATAATACTGTTAATAGATTTAGGTTTTAATTTGTCAAGAAAATGTGGTTAGCATCAAACCATCAAATTGAATTGCAGTTCCATGGGCAAAGTCAAGAGTAACCATCTGTAAGATGATGTTTTAACTGCCAATGATGAGATGGTTATAGTTATGTTTTCAACTGAAGCAACCTTGCCACATTTTCAACTTTTAAATCTCAGAATACTTCAGCAAAACATTGAGAGCTAATGTAGCTCCCAATAGTACACTTCAAACAGCACAGCAATCCTCGCTCGGATCCTATTGTCTCATAGCCACTGTGAATGTGTGGGCGGTGGGGGTGGGGGTGGGCAATGACCTAACTTACATGCTATGTTAGTCCTAGTAGACTAGAGAAACAAATTCATAAGCATACATATGTGTATAAGAAAGAGTTTTATATACAAGAGCAACTGTACATTAAGAAAATACCCTAACCCAGTCCAATCCAGGGTCATAAGCCAATATTAGCCCCTATGTCCAATACCAATCTATAACGACCTCTTCAAACTCACATAGCACATGAAATCACACCAGGACAATTACAGGCCAGTAGGTGAAGATTATTGCAGATCCAGTGGCAGTAGAAGAATCTCAGGACTGGCAGCGTCGTCTCTCCATGACTCCTCCTGTTTCCAGGAATCAGGATCTATCAGCATGCTATATGTGTCTTGTCAGCTGCAATGTCTCCCAGGGAGTGAACTGAGAGAGACAGTGTCTCTACCTCTAAGAGGGAATTACCACATTTCCCAGAATTCTCAGAGGAAAAGGCCATGCCCACACAGATGTCTCATTGACTATTTCCAGATTGACAGGCTAGACTCCATCCCTATATTTTAATCCTCAAATTGACACCAGATTAGGTGACTGTAACACATGCCTTGTTTGATATTTCACAATCACATAAGACTTGTTTTCAAGGTAATGTCTTTGACTCAAAAGGTAGGTTAATAGCTTTCAACCTCCTGAAGAATACGGAAATTCAGACAGAAGTGCTGAATATATAGTACTGATTTTTATGCCGCTGGAAAATTTCAGAGAAATAAAACAAGGTGAAAGACTTTGTTTATGATACTAAAAACCTAGAGAAGCAACATTTATCACACTCGATCAGGTCAGCGTACAACTCTGTGATAAGTGTACATGTGTGCCATTAATCTGTATTATTGGAATGGTGCTCAAATCTTGAATAATTACCTCAACCTATGGCAGAAAGCACTGTACCTTTTCAGAGATGCTATGATTGCTCAAGCCAGATTGTGAAGGGTTAGAGTGAGAGCAATGGAGTGGAACAGGAAAATAATGAAATGCAGAACTTGGAATAATGACAGAAGTTGAAAGGGAAGAAGGGCATATAACCAGTCAAGCTGTCCATAATTCATTCCTTCCATTACTGTGCTCATACCCATGCACTTCTCTATCTTATTGTCTTATCATGTAGTCTTTTCCTCCTTTCATTCATTAGATTGGAACAGTAGCCATCTTTTATATCCAGTTCTCCCTTTCCTTAGACAAATCCAAAGCAAACTCACTGCCACTGAGTCAATTCTGACTCATGCTGACCCTGTAGGACAGGATTCAATAGCTCCTATGAGTTTCTGGGACTAAATTTTCACAGGAGAAGAAACCCTCTTCTTTTTCCTTCGAAGGCGCTTGGTTGTTTAGATCAGTTGACTTGATGGTTAGCAGTCCAACACGGCAGTAGGGCTCCTTGTATATATCCTCAGAAAAGGTCATCCTCAAGGTGGACTTACTGGAAAATGGGACATTGATTTGTTTGATTGCTGCTGTATTCTCACAATCTAGAGAACAGGTTCTGGCACATGTAGATAGTGATATTTCTTAACTGAATGTATGATTAAGCACAACTCCTCTTAAAAATCAGGTGCAGGGTTCAATCTGTATACTTTCTCCAGTTTTATCTTAAGAGATGAATTACTTAACATGGCTAAATTACTAAAATACAAGTTGGTTGTTATGTATGACCAAATCAAAATATGAGCCTCAGGTTTTTCTCTTATGGAGGCATGTTCATAATATCACAGATTTTATAAAACACTTTGGGTGTTTACATTCAGTTAAAATGCATTTGCTTAGATCCCCTTAGATCTCCATGCACAGGAATACACCCAAGGTGGATCATAGTCCTTGAGGTAAAACTCCAAACTATTAAGGCTATCAATTAGGGAATTGGGACAAACCTGAGAACCTTGGCACAGGGGATACATAGGCTATCGGGAATAGGGAAGGACACAAATACAGATGAGTCACAAATTGACAAGTGGGATATACTGAAGATAAAACATCTCTGTACATCGAAAGAATTCACCAAGAGAGTAAAAGATAGGGAATATCTTTAGCAATGACACATCAGACTTATCACTAAAATATATAATAACCTGATAGCTCCCCCCCCCAAAAAAAAAAAAACCTAATCACACACTGAACATGTGGGCAAAGGACCTGAACAGTAGTTTTACAAGGGCACAGATCCAAATGGCCAATAAGCATATGAGAAAATGTTCTCAATCATTAGCCATAGAGAAATGCAAATTAAAACAATGAGATACCACCTAAGACCCTCAAGGATAGCCCAATTTAAAAAATCAGAAAATCACCAGTGTTGGAGGGAGTGACCTATAGGTCTGGACAACCACTATGGAAACTGTTCTGGCAATATCAAAAACAGATGGAAACTGAGCTATCATATGACCTAGCAATCCCTCTACTGAGCATATAACCAGAAGAAGAAAGAAACAAACCACGGCCAGACATCTGTGCTCCAATGTTCAGCACAGCACAGTTCACAATTACACGGAGTTGGAAACAACCCATATTTCCATCGGTAAATGAATGGATTAAAAACTGTGATACATACATACAAAGGAGTCCTAGGTGAGAGGTTGAAGCAGAGCAAGGACAGAGTTCAGACAAAGAAATGAAGCAAAGGATGGCTTGTACTTAGGGAAAAGGGACACCAAGAAAGGTAAGGCAGAGCAGGGACAGGGAAGGGAGCATTTGAGCTCCCAGAAGGTTCCACAACCAAGCAAATAGGTTATGAAAGCCATGGCTGGTACTGGGGTGGTGGGACAAATACAAGTTATGAGCTAAAGACATGTGGGCTGATAAAAAGGAGGGAGGTTTCTGCATTTCGGGGTTTGGAGATGACTTATTAGCAAATCATCTTGTTTTACAAACTTGCTTCCCTTAATACTAGGGAGAGGGCTGTGCTCTTCCCAGGGAAATAAGCTCTGTGAAGGGACTGTGCCCTTTAGAGAGATACGCTCTGTGAAATGCTAGAGACAGAGAATACAAAGTTCAGCTGGTGGAAGGGGCTGAAGCTCTATGAAGGAGTGTCTGGCCCTGAGCCGGCCCAAACACTATACCTAAAAAGCAGTGATGAATGCATGAAGCACATGGCAGCTTGGGCAGAATTGGAGGAAATTATTTTAACCATAGTGAGCCAAGCACAAAAGGATAAGGTACAGCATAAGTCTGTGGAAGTAGCTTAGAAATGCAAGAGGAGCACAGGGGAAAAAAAAAACTGCTGTATACAAATATTCTGGTGATGAGGTCCAGGTAGTATGACAGGGACCAGACCAAATCTAGGGATACATACGGTAGCCAACTAAAAAGGAGGGAGTGAGGAGAAAGAAAAAGAAATGGGTAGTGGGGGAACAGGGGACCAATCACACAAGGGGAGGGTATTGTTTATATCTCCACAGGGAAAGAAGGACAAGACTTCAACCCAGTGCTCCAAGATGTGAATGCAACATACTGGCATGAAGCAGGTCTGAGGGGCCAGCCCCAATCCTAAATATGTGGACATCCCCTCCCATGTCCAGAGAATAATTCACTTCAGAGGACAGCATTGAAACTAAAGTTCAGGAAGAGGGGCATGTCTGATAAGAGCACAGAGGAACAAATGAAGAGCGAGGAAGAGAGAGTGGAGCACATCCTGGCCCACCAAGTCCTGAGGATACTATTCCCACTCAGAACAACCAAAACACAGAGAGGACCATAGGGCCAGCCCCACTTTAAGACACATCATCCCCCACTGACCCAGATGACTCCAGTGGACAATGCTGGAGACACAACTGGGGAACTGTGCCAAATCTGACCCCACCATCCTGAAGGAAAACAGGAAAGGCATGCAATAGAACAACAAGAGAAGAGAGCAATGAAGTCCCCAAGGAATGCTACAAATAGACTTTGGAACCAGGCCGTGACACTGCATAAGTCTCAACCAGAAAGCATTCATAAAGGTCACAAACAAACCTTTAACTATTTACAGGCTTATCCCTTTTTTTTTGTCTTTGGGTTCTGTTGTTGTTTACTCTTGTTTTGCTTTGTTACTTTGCTTTGCTCTGTGTTTTCTGTGTTTGCATATTATTATTTCAGCATGTCTATCTAGATAAGATAGGTTGGATAAATTATCTAGAGGAGAAAACAACAGACCCACAGTACTGGGGTAGATGGGAGAGGGGAGGCAGGAAAAAGGAAGTGTGTATTAACAACCCCAGGGACAAGGGAACAATAAGTGATCTAAAATCGATAGCAAGAAGTGCGTGGAAGGACTGGTAGGGTTGAATCAAGAGCAATGTAACCAAGAGGAATTACTGAAACCCAAATGAAGGATGAGTATGATAGTGGGACAAGAGGAAAGTAAAAGGAAACAAAACAGGAGGCAAAGTGCAGTTAGAGAGACCTAAAGACAGGCATGTACATATGTAAATATATTTATAGATGATGATGATGATGATATGAAACAAATCTATATGCATATATTTATTGATTTAGTATTATGGTAGCAGATGGACATTGGGCCTCTACTCAAGTCCTCCCTCAAGGCAAAGATCATTTTGTTGTATTAAACTGGCATTCCATGATGCTCATCTTCCCAACATGATCACTGAAGACAAAGCAAGTGCATAAATAAATGTGATGAAGAAAGCTGATGGTGCTTACCTATCAAAAGTTACAGCATCTGGAGTCTTAAAGGCTTGAAGATAAATAAGCAGTTATCTAGCTGAGAAGCAACAAAGCCCACATGGTAGAAGCACACCAGCCTCTGTGATCATATGGTGTTGATGGGATCAGGTATCAAAGAACAAAAAATCATATCATTGTGAATAAGGGGGATTGTGGAGTGGAGAACCAAAGCTCATCTGCAGGCAACTGAACATTCCCCTGAAAGAATGGTCATGAGGAGGAGATGAGCCAGTCAAGGTGCAGTGTAACAATGAGGAAACATACAACTTTCCTCTAGATCTTAAATACTTCCTCCTCATCACCATCATGATCCCAATTCCACCTTACTAACCTGGCTAGACCAGAGGATGTACACTGGTACAGATCAGAGCTGTAAACAGAGGGAATCCAGGACAGATAAACCTCTTAGAAGCAATAATGAGAGCAGAGATACTAGGAGGGGAAGAGGAAGGTGGGGGAGAAAAGGGGAACTGACCAAAGTGATTTACATATAACCTGCTTCTAGGAGGACAACAGAAAAGTGAGTGAAGGGAGACATCAGACAGTGTAAGGCATGGAATAATAATAATAAGAATTTATAAATTATCAAGGATTCATGAGGGAGGGAGGGTGGGAAAGGGAGGGGGAAAATGAGGAACTGATATCAAGCGGTCGAGTAGAAAGAAAATGTTTTGAGAATGATAGAAACAAATGTACAAATGTGCTCAACACGATGGATGGATGTATGAATTGTGATGAGTTGTATGAGCCCCCAATAAAATGATTTATTAAAAAAAGTATTTGTAGGGCTGAGCCCCGGTGGCGTTTAAGTGGTTGAGTGCGGGACTGCAGCCCGCAGGCTTTGCGGCTCAAACACAGCAGCGGCTCTCAGGAGCGGCACCAGGTGGGCTCCCATGACCACCAGAGGCAGTGAGGCCCACACACACACAAAAAAGTATTTGTTTGAAAGAAATAACTTCCATAGGACTATAACCTTTAATCTCACATGAAATTCACCAGGTATATTGAAGGATAAAAAATTTGGTCAGCCATCATGTTTGCACACAACAATGAAAAATGTCCAAGACTTAACAGAACATTTCATGATGGAAACAGGCTTTATGGCATCAATTTATGTGGAATGTTGTTTGCCTTTGTGATGACCATCAGAATCTGGAAAAGGACTTTTTTTATATGCAAGATTGTATTTACCAAATGGGAATAATTCTTTTCAATCTTTGATCATTCACTTTTTCATCTAGGAGAATCATAATTCTTTCCTGCTTCTCACAGTTATTCTTCAGTGAAGGAAACCTTTTTTAATGCAACAAATAGAGCTAATAAATTGTGCCCTCTAGAAATGCTGTGTGGTAGAAGGAGAGTGCTTTTACAGTAAGAGCAGAAGGGACCTTGGAGAAATGGATAGTTCAGTATTCATGTTCACATTATTTACCAGCAAAAGAGACTCAGCCTCCTTCTTATGATAAGCAATACACAAGAGGAAAATTTAATAATGTACTATCGGATTCTCTGACTTAATACGCCCTTACCCCTTTATGTCTGCATCAAATCCATCTTCTAGGAAATGGAAGAATGTTTTCAAGAAAACTAGGAGTCTACTAAAAAGCGAAGATTAGACTTTCACCTGGGGATTTGGCTGGAGTCTGGGAAGGATTCCAAAAGAACGGCTACTCACCCTGTTTTTGTTCAAGTTGTGTCTAAGAAAGTCTGTAATAATTGAGCACTTTGTCCAACTGTGAAGTTATGAAAATTATGAGGAAGGCAATTCTGAGACAAGCTTGACATGTATCTGTATTTTGTTTGTGTTTGTGGGAATTATTTGGTTTGGTTTTGTGGTTTCTAGAAACAAGACTGAAGAACCACATGAAAATACTGATGTACTATGCCATTTAAAATTGAACATAGGAGCATACATAAACCATTTTTGAGTAATTTGTTAGTTGTTCATCAGTAGGTTGAAACTCAAGTTTTGTCCAATTAAAAAAAAACTATTATGTTGTGAGAGTACTGGTTCAAAAGCATCTCAGAAAATTTCTAACCCAACTGAAAAATGATGTTCTGTATTTTCACAAATTAAAAAGTGATAAATTAGAACAGTGTGCTCTAAAATACTTCACTGCACCACACATGGTGAATTAAGTACCAACATAAATTTAAGAGCCCTGGTGGATCACTGAAGTAAGCATTTAGCTACAAGCCCCAAAGTTCTATGTTTGAATCCACGAGCTTCTTTCTGAGAGAGAGATGGGGCCATCTGTTCACATGAACATTTATTCTCAGAAGCCCTGTGGAGCAGTTACATGTTTTCTAGGACTTCCAGTCAGAACTGACTACATGGCAATGTATATCAAGTTAACCTTTGCACGCACCTAGCAACAAATAGTCTGGACATCCAGAGATATGGAAATGAAAGATGAGAATAAATGATAAGTAAATTGCTTCTGCTTCCAAATAAATAAAGTACAAATACGTACATTGAGCTTCTGTCATGCACTCAGAACTTCTTACAAAGCTGTAATGAGAGATATAGCTACCCTCTTTAAAATTGTAAAATACAGTTTCTTAGGGGGAATAGTTAATGGGTCCATGCATGCTTTTATAAAAAATTAATTTCAAACAACTAAGACTCAATAGGAAACAGTACGTGAAAAAATTGTTTTTATGTTAGTATTTTCTCTTGTTTTACTTTGTTCTTTTTTTTAATAGTTACATGGAATCTACTAGGAATGGTTTTTATTCTGGAAAGATGGTAACACATGTATCTAATGTTAAATATTAGACATATCAATCTATGATCAAATAGATAGCAATTAGTAATAAGCTACCACTTACTTGCTTATCATTGAAGTACATTTGTCAATGGTTCCTAGCACACTGAGGCTCTTTCCTTGTGCTTACCTGTCTTGTCTTCTCTCTCTAGGCTGGTGGTTGGAAGACTGTATTTCACAAGCCTCAACTAGCATGTAGCTTTTATGAATACATTTTTATTGGAATTCAGCCTCATTTGTTTACTATCTAGGACTGCTTTTACATTACAGCTGCAAAGTTGAACAGTTGTGATAAAAGATTTCAGGGCTCACGAAGCTGAATTATTTACTGTCTGACTCATTTATGAGAAAAATGTATCAATGTCTACAAACTAGACTGCTATATGGTATGTTTATGCCTGTGGACCCACGTTACCTGCAAACTAACACCAAATTAGTATCCAAACACATTTTGTACCGCTATTTGATTAAGGTAATGCAATACAATAATTGTATTTTTCAATTATCATACAATAACAATTTCTCTCTATTAATATAGCCCTGCTTCTCAACTGGACTTATAGATAACATAAACACAAAATTTTCAAATTGCCATGGATTACACCCTGCTTGGATTGACAATTGATGCTCATGGAAGCTGCAGTCAAGAAATCAGCCAACATATTGCTATGGTAATACTGAAACAGCAGCACCAAGCAAAATGCATATGTGTCTGTACACAAATGTGTACACGAGTATACTTTTTGGTGTTACTCTTCATATGTATACGGATTCACTGAATGTATCTATATTCATATGTACAATGCAGGACAACAGGTGTGCAGATACTCTTTTTTGATGTACCTAAATACCCTGCAGAATGAGTGTCCTGGTTTTGAAGTATTTTATGGCTTTTAAGTCAATTAGCATAGAACATTACTATACATTCTAGTTTGGGGAGTTCTGTCTGTGCCTTAGAAACCTGTGAGGTGCCTTTAAAACTGTTTTCTGCTCATTTGGAGCAAAAAGAAAAGGAGGAAACCAAAGGCTCAAAGAAAAACTAGTTGACAGGACTAATCGTGTTCAGCACCATGGCCTCTTCCTCCTTCCCAGAGACTCAAAGAACTCAAGGGAGCCGGTCTGCCACTAAAGACTGTCCGGCCCAGAGCCAAGTTAGATGTACACAGAGGAGAACAAAGCAGGGACCAGAACCTTAAACCTGAAAAATTAAACCAAAAGTATGGGACCAGTTGGGGCTAGAGGACTTTGTAAACCTTGAGATAATATGTAAACTTTGAACTGAAAATTTCTTAAGTTTTACTTTTTAGCTAAACAAATCAGCTCACTAATTAAATAAAATTAACCATTTTCCTTTTTAAAATCATAAAATTCTTAATATCACAATTTCTTATATAAAAATATTATCTATGAACTTATATTAAATATTAATAATAACTTTAATATTTATTAAATATAAAATATTAGCTATATTCCTTTAAAACAGTGGTTCTCAACCTTCCTAATGCTGTGACCTTTTAATACAGTTCCTCATGTTGTGGTAACCCTCCAACCATAAAATTATTTTCGTTGCTACTTCATAACTATAATTTTGCTACTGTTATGAATTGAGCGACCCTTGTCAAAGGGTCATTTGGCCCCCAAAAGGGTCGCAACCAACAGGTTGAGAACCATTGCTTTAAAAAAGCATCTATATGAAGAGGTCAATAGTCAACGATTACTTTGGTACAAAGATGAAAATATTAGGGAGGCAGGGAAACCAGAGATATAGAAACAAAAAACTATTGGGACTGTTCATTCATTGTGAAGAATCTAACCAACAGTGTCACAGAGAACTTTGAGGAAACACGGAATGGGAGCCTGAAAGCAAAATCAGATAAAGAAACAAACACCAACAAATCACCATTGTAAGGGTCTGTACCCTTAATTTTTCTAAATCAACAGGTTTGGAATGAGGTCTGCTAGTCTAGATTTGTAACAAGTTTCCAAGTGTTCTTGATATCTCTGATCTGGGCCCAAACTTTCAGGATAGAACAATCCTAGAAAGACAGTGATGGTGAATTCCTAAATTGTTAATCATAGTAGTTAGCAAAAAGATGATCGGTAAACAATCATAGTAAAATGTAGTTTTTAAAATCAAAATTTATGTCAAATAGAAGTAGTGAAAAAGGATATTTTTTCTTTAGATTTCAATAGAGACTGTTAAAAAAGATGTTCTAAAGTACTCACGTCATTGCTTGATAAATGGACTCAACCCCATAACGCATGGCAAACTCATCGACTATCTCCTGTGATGCGTCATCAAAGAAAACTTTCCAGGCCTCATCGCCCTTAACCTCTGGGATTTTCACTCCACCATTAGATTTCACTTCAGTCAAGTAATGGAACAGATTCTAAAAAAAGGCAAAATGGTTTCCAATTGTTTATAAATTCCTCAAAAAAATTCCTCACAATGATCAGAAATATTTAACTCCAACTTTCAGATACACATTTATTATAATTGCTGCTTATTTGTCACCAGCATGTATAGGCAATAGGACTATCTACTCTTTGAAGAGAACTATCCAGTCAATTGTTCTTTGTATGCCAGAGCATTTCATAAAGAAATAAAGTATTTTTCATTCATGGCCTTTGAGTACATTAGAAAGCTCCAGACAAAAAATGTGATAATGATGATATGAATATGTCATTTAGATATATTGACTTTGACTGGAGGATGGTAGAAAGCAGTTTGAAAAGAATGCTTGAGGAATTTTGTAATGGAAAAGATCACTCCACCCGGAATTTCTTTTTGTCTCTATCAGGTGTGAGAACTCTGGCAAGGATGCAGCCTGAATGGAATAAAGGACATGGTTGGGATAGTCCTCACCCTTGGACCAGCAGGGAGGATGCTGAAAAGCCAAGCATAGCACTGGTTCCTCTGATCCAGAATTATCTTCCCTCACACTTTCTTGGAACAATATTCTTACTTTCCCTTTTTTACACTAAAAGATGGTGGTAGATTATATTTAAATTTTATCACCATTAAAACTCATACTGTAAGCTTGGATGGCATCGATTTGTGTGATTTTTAACCTGCTCCCAATTTTTGATGACTGTTTTATTTATTAGTGACTATAACAATTGGTTATGTAATGCTACTCTTAATATGATATGTGTACAGGGAGAAAGAAACGTTGCTTGGCCTCATCTCCAGTATCAACAGAGAAAGGTTCTAGTGACACCTGTAAGTTAACTCTCTGATGAAAATCCATCAATAGGAAATCAAAACCACTTTTCTGTGTTTCTCTTCTGAAGCATACAAAACTGTGATATGAATTTGCCCTTTGCAATTTTTGACCAGTTGTCTTCACCAAGTCCATCCAATCACTAGTTTTAGGCAAATGCATTAACCACTTTCCGTAGATAAACTTACAACCTTCTTTTGAATTTATAAACAAAGGACCATCGAAAACTTCAAGGAAAAATTATATTATTTTTTAGTTAAATTTGTCCACAAACTTTTGAAGAATCCTCATATGTGTGGAAAATGGTCACTAGAGTGGAGGGGAGCTTAGTGAATATGAAGTCCTTCATTGCTCTAAGGGAATAAAAGTGTTAATTATGTTGACTCCCCAAAGTCATTGATAATTATCATTTTAAATATTTTTGTTATACATGATGTTCCCTATGAGATCTTCAATAAAATCTTAACATGAGCTCAGATTCTTTACCATCACGATTTGGATCATTTCCTGCAAAAAAAAAAAAAAAGCTACATCTCTTAATGCTTCCAAAATAGTTCTAATGACTCATTTCCTCAATAACCTGCAAATGAAAACAACTTTTTAAGCAGTCTGTTAGCTCCTTGCAAGAACGGCAATTTATACTATTTATGCAGTATAATCTCACTGTTCTGTTTATTAATACCTGACTCATGTACTTGTTTCTAAACTTTCAAACTATGAGCTCTTCCAAACTCACTACCATCAAGTCAACTCTGATTCATAGGGCCCTGTAAGCAGAGTGCACACCTGCCACTGTGGAAGCAATATGTGAGTTTTATAATGTCCTAATATATCACACATGATGTGATACTGTACATGGAATAAGTATCACAGTAATAATTCCATAAACCGAATTCAGTTTTAACACATATGTCTAGTTGTATGTTCCACTAATCAAGATCAATTTCTTTTCTAGGCTGTTTTGGTAGTCAAATCTAACTTACCTCATGTAGACATGTATATTGTATATGATAGGGAGCAACCTTCTCTTCTCCTTTTATTTCCACATTGATTTTCAATCGAATGGCCCCAGATACAGCTGACTTATCTGTGCGTTTCTCTGATAGAGCAAAAGTGATATTGTCACTTTCAACAACACCTTGTATTTCATACAGGTTGCCAAAAGTTTAAGAATGGTTTATGTGGATAAGTACCAATTTTATTTTTTGTTCATATTTCATTATTGAAGAACTACAATTCCTAAAGTCAAAACATTGATGATATCATGGTGATGGTCAAATACCATTATTAATACTTCAAATAGAAAAATGCAATTAGCAAAATCCCTTAAAATTCATACAGAAATGAATTATTTTACCTGATAAATTTATTATTTAGGTAATTATAAACAAGATAACTGAAATATAAAGTTAACAAGTAAATTTTCTGACCTAAAAGTTCCAAGAAATTAATCAGCTTTTTCTTTTTCTTTCTGTTTTTGAAGGAATGAACCAAAGTTTTGGATAATAAAAATGCCAGTTGAGTATTAACTCAGATCTTAATCATTATAAGGTAATAATACCTACAGCTTACAGTTCATTTACTTATGAGTGCTTGATTTACTGATTAGTAGTAGAGTTAAAACTCAAATTAACTGAGTTATTATACTCAATTAACTGAGTAATTATGTTGTGTGTGTGTGTTTCCAGTATCAATGACTTTTGAAGAATAGAATTCATTAAAATATTAGAGTGGGAATGTAGGTAGGGAACCTAAGCTTGAAACTAATTTCACAGGTAAAATATGGAAAGGTGCCCCATTCCAAATGAAACATATAAAGGTAAAATGAGGTGAAGGCAATGGTGGAGAATTGACCCTCCATTGTAACTATAGCTGTATTTTTAACATTAGATGCAGTTAAATTTTGTAGACCATTTTCTTCTTTCTGTCTGTTGTCTAATCATTGTTATGAAAGAACTGATATTTTTTCATGTGTTGTTTATTCAGGAGAGTTAAGAGGATGAGCATTTCTCCAACTGGTTTAGAGATGGCTGGTGCTCAAAAAGTGTTAAATTCTTCTTCTGGGTACAGGGGTGTGTGGGGTGGGGAATGTGCCCAGAGTTCTTCCCTGAGTCACAGAAGAACTTTTCTTGTCATTTCATGGGACTCAGACTCTTTGGACCCTCATGTATTTTGGCCAAAATGTGTGTGTTGGAGTGTTAGGTGACAAAGAAGGAAAGTTATACAAAAAGTAAAAGCAGGGCATAAAAGTGTTAACTGAAGGTAAGCAACCAAAGGCTTTCACATGTGTTGCTGCTTCTTTTCCTTTTAAAAACTGAACAATGCCAGTACTATAACTTAATAGCTAATGTTCCTAACTAGTAGCAAACTGAAGTTCCTCATTCAATGCAATATATCCATGCTCATTCTATCAAACAAATTTCAGGAATTTCTATTAGAATTTTTAACTTGATTGCCTCAGTTCAAGGGCAAGCTAAATTTTAATGGGAAAGAAAGCAAGCTTCTATAAGACACAGTTTATAGGTAATGGAGAACTAATGAAGTTTGCCTTTAGTCTAACATAGATGTTTTCACTATGTAGCTATTTAATAGTGTAAGTAAAGTATAGAAGGATGCTCATTATAATAAGGGAAAGAATTCCAATAATGTATAGGATATTGATTCTTCAAAACATTTTGACAATTAATTCTTTTCTATTTTGAATTATTTTTGCCAGATAATTTAGCTTCTTCAAAATGCTAGATAATTCAGTTTTATCAGTCCTACATGCCCTTTCTCCATTTATATTATCAAATATTATATCAACTGAACTATGCAGGTTTTTAAATATCCAAAACTTTTTAAAAATTTGCTAATATATATTGGTGTATCAAATGGTGACTCAATGTAAAGTCTGGACTGTGTGTAAACCTTCTTTTATTCACACCAGCTAAGCCCTCAAAAATGCGAGATATTTCAAAAGATGTAATCAAGAAATTTGGATATCATATCCTTTACAGAAACTGAGGTGACCTATACTTTTTTACTACTATTGTTAAACCAACAATAAAGATTCTTGATTACTATTCAATTCTCATGCATGTTAAATTAAAACCTATCCTTTTAGAATACTGTAATAAAATAATCTGATTCTATAATAAAATAAAAATTATGCCAGTTAAACATTCTCAATCACCATCATAAGTCAGTGTAAGCCCACATAAATCCTTGGCCTTGCTAAACTAAACTAATCTAACCAAACCAACCCATGGCCATTGAGTTGATTCCCACTTATGGCCAACCACTAGGGCAGGGCAGAGAATGATTTTTCCAAAGGGTTTTCAAGGCTAGAAATCTTCATGGAAATAAACTGCCACATCTTTGTCCGATGGAGCGGCTGCTGGATTCAAACTGCGAACCTCATGGTTAGCAGTCAAGAACTTCACTCTTACACCACCAGGGCTCCTCTGCCAACTCAAACTTTTGTATCACCACTTTAATAAAAATGCAACCCACAGATATTTTTCTTTATTAACAAAATTTAATAAAAGGACCAGAAGAAAACAATGTATAGCAATAAATCATAAGTTGAATCACACATTCATTCTCCCTGATGTTGGCTCTTACAGTTCTATTTTATTAATTAAATATTAGTGGGATAAGATTTTTCTCTTATAAAATCCCTACTTGATTCTTTGAAATTCTTTTCCATCTTAACTATATTAACCTGTAAATAATACTGAATTTGATTAAATGACATCTTTAGTTCCTAAAAAAAAAGTATACCACCTAAAGCCCAATCCAATGCTCTGGAAGTACATTACCTGAATTACTTATATAGGAATAGAATACATGCCCCAGATATTCTGAAATTTTATAGAAACTTTTTTCAAGGAGAGATAAGCCATAGTCACCTAAGTTGTACCAGACATCCATTTCTCCACTCAGGGTCCTCACTTCGACAATTGTTTGGCCCAGAAAATCATCTGACTCCTTTTTGAAATGTTGCTTGACTCTGGATTTAATGTCATCATCTTCATCCCATACTCTGACTTTGATTCTATCTGTGGAGTTATGGCACTCACTGAAAATAAAGGTGGATATGTTAACAACCATGGATTAGCTGTTCCAAATCTATCTAGACATAGCAAATTACATCATAAATGAGATTTTTCATTGGTCCATTCCATCCATGGGGTATAAAGGATATTGAGAAAAGTTGCTGTAGTCCAATCATGTTAAAGAGAAAAAACCTGACCTAATTCTATTAACTGCTCTAGATCGAAGGAGACATGGTAGGACAATGATTAAGTACTCAGCTGCTAACAGAAAGGCTGGTTGGCTGTTAGAAATCACTGGGTTTCTGCAGGAGAAAACCTGGCAACACGCTCCCAGAAAGAAGACAGCCTGGCAGGCCTGGTGGGACAGTTCACCCCTAGCCAAGAGGGCCATGAGTCAAACTGATGTGACAGCATCCAACAGCAATAAAGTAGAAATAATCATATGTGCCAAAAACTTCGTTTGGGATATTTTCCAATATTGAGAGATTTCATATTATCTTGAATACACTATGGCACAGACAATACTGCACTATATATATTAAGCCCATTTTATGCCAAGCAATTTCACAGAGTACAAAAATACCAAATAGTTAAGTGACAGGAGTTAATCTGAAAGACTGCAATCCATATATAAAATATTAAGAGCAAATAGATTTAGAGTAACATCATTTAAGAATAAACTACATTCTTAATCACTCCTTATTTCAAGATTTTCTATTTCCCACACATCTCAAAAGAAGACAATTTACTGTTGCTCATATATAATATAAGTACAAAATTATAAAAACCTTTATTTAACACCATATATAACTTTGAGCTATTGTTTCTCAACACACCATTCATTTGGATCTATAAATATCTGAAGGCAGCATTTCTAGCTCTTGAACTTCTTTCCCAAAGTATTCTGTGGTCAGTCTTCAACTCATATCATATCCTTTTAAAATGTTCTTTGAAACAAAAATTAAGAGTCTGAAGGTACAAGATCATGGAAGATTGGGCAAAAGTTCCCAATACGTGTTTCGTGGGGCAGCCATTGCTATCAGGGAATTAGTGTGTACATTGTCAGGATAGAACAAAAAATTCCTCTACAAACTTTCCTTGTCTCAAACCCACCTGGCACCCAGGCCATTTTCAGTTTTCTTAAAACTCCTTTACAATAAGCCTCAATGACTATTCTGTGTTCTTTAAGAAGGTATCACGATTAAACCTTTGAAATCATTAAAGACAATTACACTGTAATCTTCTGCACTGATCCTTCTGCTTTGGATTTAAATGGTCGAATAGCTTCTTTTGAAAGTCACTGTTTTGATAATATTTTTAAAATTGAAAGCACCATGACAAAGCTAAGACAGTTGTAGATAAGAACTTAGCTGTAGCCAATCGCTTTTTATAGTGACACTTAAAAATGTTTGTTTGAAGTAAACCCATACTTATATGAATGAAACCATAGTACCATACCAGCATTAGAGTCTGCATTTCGTGGTCCATGACTTTTGTATCTATTCTCTTCCTTGTACTTGGACTGTCACTACTTTCCTTCCCTCCCCATTTTGCAAATCTTTTAAGATGCAGCTAGTTATTTCATTTACATAAGTTTTTCTTTGGCCTATTGACATAGTCCATCATGAGCAATCCTAAACACTTGATAGACTTTGTATACATAATTACTAACAAAGAACTCTTTCACCTGGAGTCTATAGATGAGTTCAATGAATCTTTAATTTGTATTTGAAGAATTTTTTTCCTTCAACTGTATAAAGTAAAAATTATAACATCAGACTCTCTAAGAGTATAACCAATAAAACCATAGGTATTTACATACAACATTGCATATGTTAAGGATCTTGAAATATTTATGCTTATTACCTTTGTAATGACTATAATTTACACAATTTCAAACCATGTGTTTTATTATTTAAATACCTGTAATTTTGAGGAGCAGTTTCACAGTCTTTACCAGCTTTTCAAGTGATCCCATAAAAGAAGCATAATTTAAGAAACCATGGATGTATAATCAGTGAGAAAAGATCATATGTTATTGCTTGCCACAGGTGACTCACTCAGTAACCATAAGTGCAACACAATTAGACACTGCTCATTCATGTGCCCTCCTAACAATCAATTGTGATGCAATGTACTAAACCTTCAGGTTGAAAGTTTCCTTAGCTGACCCTCTAACAAGTGTGATTTAATCATTCTTCAGGGGTTATTCCCCTCTTGCTAACATGCCCAAAGTATGTGGAATAAAGTCATACCATTCTTCACCCACGAAGGACCATTCTGCTTGTCTTCTTCTAACACAGTGGTTGTCAACCTTCTTACTGCCACAGCCCTTTAAGACAGTTCCTCATATTGTGGTGAGCCCCCACCACAAAATTATTTTCATTTCAACTGCATAACAGTAGTCATTCTGTGACTGTTATGAATCATAATGTAAATATGTGATATGCAGGATATATTTTATTACAACAAATTGAATATAATTAAAGGATATTGATTAATCACAAAACAATGCAATTGTATGTTGTTGAAATATTTAAGTGTTTTCTGATGATCTTAGGCAAATCCTGTAAAAGGGTCATTTGACTCCCAAAGGCGTCGGGAGCCACAGGCTGAGAACTGGTCTTCTAACAAATCTGTTCCTTCTTCTGGTAGTTCATAGCAAATGTAGTGTTCTTTGCCATCTACATAATCCAATGGCATTGATTGTGTCCTAACACAATTGAAAAAAATGGTGTCTTGGATTAGGCAGACCTTGTTCTTCAAAGTGATATCTTTGCTATTAAAAGCACGTGAAAGAGATATTTTGTAGAGCATGCTCCTGTACACTATTTTGTCGGACTTGCTGACTAATGCTTTCATCCATGCCAATTTTAGGTCCGGTAGAATTGTCAAGGCATGGCTTCCTACTCCAGCAGAGCTTCTGTTGCAGAAACTCACCAGAGCCTGACTACCCCGTTCTCCAGGGTTGCTGAGAGTCAGAGGAGAATAAACTGCAGGGAGTAACCCTTTGTTGTTTCCACCTTGTACACTTCAATCATCTGGAATTATCAATGGATCTGGGGTGCATTTGTAAAGTTATTAAATTCTTCAGTTTCTAATCTTTGCTATTAGTGTTGGAGCTGAAATTTGAATGAGAGTTACATATAATTAGTCTTCCATGTATGCAGTTTTTAAGTGTCATTTCAGTGGCTTTCTCACCGTGAGTGACCCCATACATAATGAAGAGAAAGACACAGTTGCTATGGTTGAATCTGTTGTTGGAGCCACATATCAATCTATCTGATTCAGGGGCTTTCTCTGTTCATCGACCAACTCCTTTACCAAGCTTGGTATTTTTTTTTTCCAGAGACTAGTATCACCTGATAAAAGTGTTCACAACACTTGAGAGGAACTCTTACAATCCTCATTTTTAAAGCAGCATCCTGAAACCACTTCCTCTAAGACGGATTTACCCTTTGGGGTATTGAGAACGGAGAATGCTACACTTTGAGGATTCAG
The DNA here is from genome assembly GCA_004026705.1 of Nesogale talazaci. Lineage (NCBI taxonomy): Eukaryota > Metazoa > Chordata > Mammalia > Afrosoricida > Tenrecidae > Nesogale > Nesogale talazaci. The sequence goes on along the minus strand of PVJH01000029.1, from coordinate 351,474 downwards.
GTGCTCCAGAGCCAAAGCAAGGTAATTTCAGTCGCCTCCTCTGCCTGTGAAAGGTGGACACTGAAAAAAGATGTTTGAAGAAGAATTTGTGTATTTCCATTGTGGTGCTGGGGAAGAATGGTGACAATACCATGATCTGCTCAAAGGACAAACCAATCTGTGAAGAAATATTGCCAGAGTTCTCCTTAGCTGGACAAGTGGTGAGAAGAGAATGGTCCCTGGAGGAGGACACCATATAAGGTAGGGTAGAGGGCAGCAAAAGAGAGGACAGTCCTTAAGAGGATGGTATGGCAGTGGCTGCAACAATGCACTCAGACATAGGAACAATGGCAAGGACGGCAGAGGATGGACAGTGTTTCCTCCTCTGAGTACAGGGGGTCTAGGGGTTGGAACCAACTGGATGGCACTTACCATGGAGCTTTCAATAATCTTTGTCAATATCATAGTTAAAATGCATTGAATTTTTCTCTGATCACCCCTATCCTTGTCGAGCTTTCACATGTGTCTGAGGGTATCAAAAATATCCTGGTCTGGGTCAAGTGCAGCTTAGTTCTCCAAGTGATCTTTGCTCTTTAACACTTCAAAGGGGTCTTCTGTCACAGATTTGAACAAACAATACACTACTTCTTGAACATTATTTCTGTGATCTTCCTGGAGGGTATATTAGTATGCAAATTAATGTTATCACCGATGGTGTTACACTTCATGATAGATTACAAATCACACAGTAAGAGTGACAGTCTGTTGTAACTATTTACAAATCTTAGCCTCATCATTTCTATTTTAGTTCAGAAGTTTTCAACTCTGACCGTTACTAGGATTTCAGGTTGGATTTTCAGTTGTCATAAATATCAAAGGTTCTGTTGCTATGCAATGGGTGGGGAACAATGATATAGATGCCCCACAGTATACAAAACAATCCTTCCCAACATCAAAATCCCCTAGGGCATTAATAACCTATTATCTGACCTTGGAACCACTTTTGCATTAAAAGAAAAATATAGATATGCATTTTATATCCCTTAACACACCCTTAATCTTTTGGGAAAGCAACTTATTAGTAAATCATCAGAGGAAGAGTTTTATTTTCCCACAAAGAATGGGAAGTTTCTACTTTTAATAGAAACAACTTACAAAAAAGGTAAAAGGTTGTTCATTCTTTTAACACCATCATAAATTTACATATTGACCTCAACCAAAAGGAGACAGCAGTGGAACTCTTGTGCGAAATACTGGAAATTACATGTGGAATGAGGAAGCTTGTGTAATGGATGTGGAAGAGAGATTTAGAGTAAACTAGTGTGGAGTGGCAACATAGAGTTAACCCACATCTCTGCATGTTCTTCTTCCAGTTGGCTCTGTCCTTTCATAGGTTTCTATCAAGAATGAAACTAGGTAACTCACATTCCTAGATTGCTGGGTAGCAATGATCCAGGTTTTTGAACTGCGGTTACGCAAAATGTAAACTCAAAAGGAAGAAAAGTGATATAGTCTCTGTATTCTGCAAAACTGATCTGTGGGCTATGGTGGTCATGTAAGTTTGCATCTTTGCTGCTAAATTCCTGGGGTCCACTTATGAGGGACAAAAAGTGTCACTGAGTTGTTGCCATGGTGTTTACACCCACAATATAATAATTGGACATTTTACCTCCCATGCAACATCACAGGCTGGTTTGATCTCTTCAAATATTCCCCCCAAAAGTTCTATAAAATAATCCTGTGTAGCTTAACCAGAATGGATTCTGTTGTTTGCAATGATGAATGCTGGCTAATACAGTCAATTGTAAAGACTGAAGGGAGCTGATAATAAGAGAAGCTAAAAATGGAGTTGACTGTGGTGATGATGGGGTAGACAGTAAGGATTTAAACACTTCAGGATGGAGAGCCAACATACTGCGACATTCAATAGCAAAACAGCTGGCTGAATGCTTACTTGCTGTACTTTGGAGTCTAAACCACAGCCATATGAGACTTTTGACTTACAGGAGTGTTTGGAGTAAAATTCAAAATGTTGGCTGTGCTTATTAAATCTTGCCACTCTCAAAATATACTATAGTAGAGATGTACTTCAACTTCAGCTAGACAGTCTGTAAGCAGAGATGCACGGAAACCCAGCGAGGCCAGAAGAGACTCACTCAGCTTGTGGCCTGAAATGGAAATTGATGGAGAATATCATAATTTGGAGGCCTGCAGCGTTGAGAAAGCTAACTGCTTCTGATTCAAGGCTGGTAGGTACCCATATAAGTAGAGACTTAGAGAGCAGCTTCTAAAAAGATACAGCTGTGGCCTCAGGTCTTTTCAAGCAACTTCCTTTAGTTCTGAGTGAAGATGAGGGGGGATTTATTGGCGAGGATCTGATTAAAAATGTTGCACTGTTACATTGTAAGATTATTCGCAAGGTCTGAAGCAGCAGCTGCAAGATCAAGGGAGACGAGTTGGATAGAACAGAGCAGCCAGTAGCTCAGAATTAAAGTTTCCAGGTTTATGTAATTACTCGAAAATTGCCATGAAGCGCAACTCAGAAGCTTTGTAAATTTCCCAGAGAGCAAGACTGCCGAATTTGCCTGAGTTTGGCAGGCGAAAGCAGCAGGAATTGACTCCAAATAGAGTAGCTTCCTAATTAGGAAGGCCACATGCCTGAATTTCCTGATATTGTCACAATGTATGGTTATTATCAGGATCACTGAACACTTTTTCTTCAGAGCTTTCTCTTTTACTTTATATAGTATCCAATTTAAGTGCATACATTGACAGGATGTGCTAGGAAGATCTAACTCAGTGGGAGAGCCAGGGATTGGGGGCAAATGGATAAAAGACATTTTCCCAGGAGTATTTGACACTACCAGGCTGCCTAACCAAACACTGGTAACTCCTCTGGAAGTAGAATAGCAAGTTCAGCGAAAACCTCTCTAGCAGGGTTGTATATTTATCAAGGCTTGCCAGGTCTATTATTTCCTTTTTTGTGCATGGAAATTTAAACTAGCTATTATTTTCTTCGCTTTCCACAATTCTGTATTGAATGTCTCGGAGTAGCTGGATCACAAACAGACCGGGACCTAGGGAGGGAAAATATGTGCCCCAAAGATTCTGAACTTTGAGCTAAGTGCAATAATTAGTTAATTTAGTGAGTATCTACATTATAGCAAGAAAAATAATTGCATTTTACAGTAAAAATCTAGGTATGAAGGTGTTCCATAAATGTCAAGTAGTCAGATAAAGACAGATAGTATAATTCACATCACACAACCTCTCAGATTCCTCCCTTCTTTTGTTCCTTTATCTTAGCAATTCCCTAGACTCTTTTAGCAAGCAACTCACCATGTGATATGGTCTGCCAAGTGACATACAGTTTTCTAACAGTATCTCTTCCATTTTCTCTTTTTATTGCCCCAGGACATGTACAACTTACCTACTGTCATAGAGCCAAGTCTGACTCACAGTGACTCTTTCTAGAGGACAAACTAGAGCTTTGTGAATTTCAAAGACTTTTAACTATTTATGAAAGGAACCCTGGTGGTATAGAGGTTATGAGTTGTACTGCTAACAGGAAAGTCAGCAGTTTGAAACCACCAGCTTCTCTGAGGAAGAAAGATGGGCCTTTCTACTCTATAAAGAGTTAGAGCGGGAATTTCAGTGGGGCAGTTCTATCCTACCCAATATGGTGACTACAAATTGGCATCAACTCAATGGCACTGGAGTGAATTTGGTTTGGTTTTCGTTTAACTTTTTTTGCCCCTACTGTCTGGTTGGTAGTTTCGAAATATTGGCCTTGGTTTGTAGTTTAAGACAAAACCCACAATGCCACCAAAGTTCCTTGGCTGTAGAATAGCCTTCTACATCTGAGGAGACCTGATGACACAGGGGTTTTGCTTGTTTTGGTATGACCCAAATATATATCTTCTATGATAAAGCAAAAAAGTGAAAACCCCAAATATTTTCTTCAAGTTAGTGAACCATGACTCATGCTAAGATGAGCTGCTGTGTCTAGAAAGAAGCCTATGGATTTTATAAAGACGATCAAGTCCGATTTCAATGACAAGCTTCTGCTATAACCACCCAACTAAGGCATTATTAAAAGGCACTTAAAACAGTATAGTCTCTCATAAATGAAAACACGGTACCAGTAGTCCGGATTTACATATAATAGAATAAACTTAAATATCTGTTACATGACAACCATGTTAAGTGACAGTAAGTGATGTCACTATCAGAGATGATGCTCATGAATGTCAATTTTCAAACTTGTATAAGTATAGAAAAGAAGTTTTTATAATTTGATATAGCATTCTATGTCAGGCTTAATTAAAGATGCAATTCATAAAAGAGCAATAATATATAAGTGGGCTTTTAAAAGTTCATGAAAGGGAAGTGGAAGATAATGGAATTTTCCTATGAACTGTTTGAAAACCATTATATAGGAATAGACAAAGGCTTCAAATTGATCCTTTCTGCCTCCAACCTCTGCTGAGAATCTGTCTTTCCACCCCAGATGTACTGAATCAAAATCCTCATTTTAACAAAAACTCCAAGTAACTCTTATGTGTGGGGAAGTGTGTAAAAATGTAGTATCCGATTCAGGAATCTGGAGTGGAAAGGCAAATTCTCAGCAAGAACCTGTTCAAGTCCTGGAGTGCACATCTATGACATGCAAGCATTGGAGCCAGTTCTAAAGGGGGTGTTTCAAATTATTGGTAATACTGTTATGTATATTCTATAATTTCCTTTCAACTCAATCTAGAAGGCTAAGCATAGATTTTTAAAAAAATCCTCTGCCAGAAACCTATTACAAAATCCATCCAAGGTCAAAGTAGGGGCATCCTTCCTACAAATATTAATTTTCTAGTAATAGCTTAATTCTTTAAACTCTAATCCATCAAGTGAAAGTACTGTGAAACATTCAACTTTTACATGTTCTTAGTTGTTATGAATTAGCCCATTTTCATTACACTTCTTCTCATAACACTACATTTGATGCTATCACGCAAAATTAACAGATTCCCAAATTCAAAGTCCAGGGACAGCATACAGCTATTTTTCTGTCCTGAATTTATCATCATTACATGGAAGGGATGTAGTATAGTACTGTATATCCAGGGTGTAGTATAGCACTGATAAAACACATAACTATCCTCTAGTTCATTAGCAGTTCCTCCCTTTACAATTATGGTTTCAGTCTTAGCTCATTAATCTTGTTAGACCTGTTTATGTTCATTTGTATGATTAAGATAGTTCAATGCATGAAATCCAAGACAGATAAAATAATGAGAGTATTGATTTCCTGAGGGTTTCAGAAGAGGAGGAAGGGGGAACTGATAGCAATGATGGCTGTAAAGCCCCATTTGAGGAGGGTGAATAACTGAATGGTAGGTGAACAGATACATTGAATTGTGTAGTATATAGCAAATAAATGAATAATTTAATAATAAGGGTTCCTGAGGTATAGGGTGTGGGAGGCAGGGGATAAGGAGAGGCTGATAGCAAATCAAAGAGTTCAAGAAGAAATAAAATGTTTTCAAACTGATGTTGACAGTAATTGTACAATTCTGCTAGATCTAAATTATAAGTTGTTATAATATCAATGAAAGCTCTTGAGGCTGAGCCCTGGTGGTGTTGTGGTTGTGCGCGGGACTGAGGCCCACTGGGATGGAGGTTCAATTCCAGCAGTAGGGCTGGGCCTCCTACTCCCACCACCGGAGAGCAGTGATGCCCCCAAAACAAAAACAAAACAAAACAAAAAAAAGCTCCCAATAAAATGACTAATATAATATATATCAGTAAAAATTTAAGTGAATATGAGAAAGAAAAAAGTCTTCTGAATGTGATTGTGGTGAATATTGCACAACTGTGCTTTAAAGAACTGGACTATTAAATTGTATGGTATGTTAATTATGTGCCAATAAATTATCTTTTAAATGTGTCTCTTGGAAGTAATCATCGGAAAATAAAAAGCAGTCCTATATGAGTCTGAATCTGCTTGGTGGCATGAGTGCATGAACACTGCATGCTAGTTTACAGTTTGAAGTGTTTGTTTTTCATATCCAGATTTCAGAGGTCCATTTTAAAACTAGAATTGGGGCTGAGCCCGGTGGCATAGTGATTGTGTGCGGGACTGCGGCTCACTGTGTTGGCAGTTCAAATCCAGCAGCAGCTCTCTAGGAGCAAGGCTGGGCCTCCTACACCCACCAGAGAGCAGTGATGCCCACGCCCCCCCCAAAAAAAATAAAAATCCAAAAAACATTAGAATCACTTTGAAGAAGAGGAAGGAGGTCTGCTGTCGCAGTGGGTTGCCCATTGAGCTGCTAACCACAAGGTCACAGTTTCAAAGCAGCTGCCACACTGCTCAGGGGCAGAGCAGGCTTTCAAATCCAGGAAGGGGTTCCAGTTTCAGAAGCTCACAATGGAGCGGCTGTACCCTGGTGCTCCAGAGTGACCAGGCGTTGGAATGGACCCAATGACGTTGCATTTGGTTTGGGTTGGGTGTGGTGAGAAATGTGTACTGACATTTAAGAGGTGAAGACAGTTCAAGGAGCCATAGTAGGTTAAAAAGCATTGGGGTGCGAACTGAAGGACCTGCAGCTTTAATCCTGCTCTGCAGAACGATCAGGCTGCGTGATTCTGTGATATAGCCTTATTTTAAGTGTTGTTTTTAGAATCATTTTAGGTAATTATTGTAGGCAAGAAGGTTGTAGTGTCCATTTTACTGGAAGAACAGGCACCATCAATGGAGACAGATGACAGACAATAGGTGGTCAGATTTTTTCGCAGGAGATTAGAAGAAGGGAATATAAGTGTTACCTGTGGAGCAAGGTGGAAGGTGGGACAGAAGTGGGGCTTGTTATGGTTTTTGCTCACCGTATTTGGGGAGGGGGGGAATCTATTCTTGCCTAGGTGATTGCCATGAATCAGAATCGCCTTGATGGAAGTGAGTTCTTTATTTTTTAATCAGGAGGGCCAGTCCCTGGAAAAGGGTATCATACTTGGCAAAGTAGAGAAATAGTGAAAAAGAAGACAGTTCTCTTAACATATTGGCTGCATTTATGTGTCTAGGCTGAACAATTCTGAGAACGGCTCACACTAGGCAGCTTTTGTTCTGTTCTCCCTACAATCTCTATGAGCTCCAACTAACTGAATGACTACCAACACAGTACTCTACACAGAAGCAGATTACCTTGGTCTTTCCTCCCATAAACTAGCTGTTGAGTTTGAACCACTGACCTTTCTCCTAGCAGCCAGGCAATTAACCACTGCTTCACCAGGGCTTCGAAAGTAATCATAATCTTCCTTGATGCTCCTTAGGAAATATCATCAACATGCAGGTTCTAATTTGAGGCATAATTATGTAGTCGAAATTAGACCATTGACTTAAGTTTGGAAGTGTCTACTTTGAATATAGCGTAATATTAACTTGATATTTAAATAAGACATTATCATTTCCAATTCTGATTTTTCTCTAAGTGGTGATAAGCACTCTTTTCTTAAATCTGTTTGTTCATAGAACAAAGGGTTGTATATTGATTATCTCTAAACTCCTGGGATGCAGTAAGGAGTGCAAAATGAAACGACTGTAAACTGGCAACAGTGTGTTGCTGTTGTAGTTTTCCTGCTCTAGTTCTTATAATCTAAAGTCTGAACTTCGAAGTACAAGAATGTTTTCACATTTTAATCTCAAGGTCATTTGTATTAAGTAGCATTGAATGATGGAACAGATTTGGAAAAAAGTCTGCTTGGTTCAAATTCCATTTCTGTCATTGACTAGCAAATTTGACCTTTGCAAGTTACTCTATAGCAATGACATTTGTGACCCAATCAATAAAGTGAAAATGGTAATAATTATCTTTTAGATGATACAATATATGTTTAACAGAACTGTGCCACGCACAAAGTAAGGTTGTTTTTAAGTTGTTGTTTCTTCACTCTATAGCTACTTTGAAAATGATGATGGCAACATATGTGCAAATGTGCTTGACACATTGGAAGAAGGTATGGATTGTGATAAGAGATGTACGAACCCCCAATAAAAATATTTTTTAAAAAACTAAATAAAATCATTTTAATATAAGCAACTCCATTTTACTTTTAATAACAAAAAGCATACAAAATTACATAGAATGGGCAAAATTTGAAATAGTCTGAATACCAAAACAATAGCAATATAGTAGTGCAATAATCTTATTCAGTTATAAAAAATGCTTTAAGAATATTCTGCAATGTGGAAATTTTTATTATAGGTAACAAAGAGGAAAAAACACAATCCAGAGATCATAGGAGAGATTCTAATATATAATTATATATTTTTAATATAAGTGTGTACATATATAGGCTGATACGTGTGGAGAAATGGAATTTAAAATGAGTATTTACACAAACTTTTAAATCCTCAAACATAAATGCATACATACACACATATGTACACATTTGGAAATATATTTACATGATTGGCCATCATTTTTCTAATAAATTTTATTTATAATAGGATCTACCCTCAAACTACTGTAATTTTTTCCAGTGGGTATGTATGTCAGTTTAAATATTTGCTGAATATATGATATATGATATGATATAACTTATTCCACTAATGAGAATCTGTACTTTTAGACTTTCTATAACCATTGTTGCTTTTTGAATTACCCCCAAACAGTGAAAACAATAATGTTCCAAAAATAAAATATAATTCCTAAAACATAATTTGGGTGTTCATTTTACTTAAATTTGGTAAATATTGTTTCAAGTGGTTTTGCTGTTTTATAACTTTTACTAGCCTCATTAGTAAATCAATATAGGAAATGAAATGTATATTTGTGTGTATACACATATATGGTCTTATTTGGGGCATGATAAAACGTTTCCCTGTTTTATGTCAAATCCCATACATTATAGGCAGGAAGGCATAAAGCCTTAACTGAAGGCCAAAAAGACTAACCCTGATGGGAAGCAGGGAAGTAGGCCTCTAAACTGATTACCTCAAAGTTTCTTAGACTATTCCTGGGCCATGGAGAGGAACTGGCACCTGAGAGAGCCCACTGATCTTTTTTTGAGAGAGCTTATGTCAAGGACTAATTAGCTTTGTCCCCAAAAGGGAACATCTACTCTAATTCAAACCTCTTTCTTCAGATGAATAACGTTCCACTTTGCAGGAAAATTACTGTATATTCTGGGTCCTGTTTGATAACTACTCACAAACATTGAGGTAAGGGAGTTTTCCCAAACTGAAATATTCTTACTTCTGTTCTAGACATTAAAAAGTAAACCTCTATTCAAGTGGGGGCAACACTTTACTTTTTCCTACACCCCACATGTGATGCACAGTGCTGACACCAACAAGGAACCAGAAAGGTGGAGCTAGAGAACATGGTTCAAAACATTGCTATGTGTGGCCATCCAAAGATACAAGTGTGCTGCTAACTGAAAACAAAACAATCCTCTGCCATCAAGTCAATTTCAACTCATAGTGACGCAGGACATCACCTCTCTGGTACTACCTCTCTGGTTTTTTGAAACTACTGGAAGAGAAACACTCATCTTTCTCCTGGCAGAGCAACTGGGGGTTTGGGTCATTTAGAATTCCTTCATACCTCCATCTCCATAGAAATGTGACTAGATAAAATAGGAAGACATGATATAAGCATGAATCAGGAAAGGCAATCATCAAGGTAATTACGTGACATCCCTCTCATTCTAAATACCAGAAAACCAGCAAAGTAAGCCAGGGTTGTAAAGAACTTTTACAGTAATCACCAAATGATTGTCAAAGATAAGAAATGTTCAAAAAATGTTCAAAAAACTAATGAGATACCATGAACTCTTCCACTTAAATTTAAATTTCAACAAATTACCTGAAAGAAGCAATTGTCTAAGAACTTGCAAGGAGTAAGATTAGTTATATTTCTATATTCTCTGATCTTCATTCTTGAATGTCATAGTACATGCCAAGAGAAGGCATCAAAAAAGAAAATTAAAGTTGCCTAGATACAATTCTGAACAGCTGAGTCAAATAAATCTCTTTGAGTATTTTAGAACTTTAAAAATAAAAGTAAAATACCAAGTTTGACAGGATATAAATGTAGTTTTTTTTAAAAAACTACAAAAAGCACTCTCTTCCAAAAGATGAAATGACTAATGATTTAGTTAGAAATCATTAACCCAAAAACCATAGTTTGAGCCATAGAAATTACCAATTTTGGAATTCAAGTGTTAAATACCAGCAATTTTGTATGTTCCACCCTAACAACATAATTCTATAGGAAGTCATCACATCTATATCCAACTTGACCATTCACTTTTTCTTCACAAGGAAAAGGAATTCTAATAAAGACAAACAAACAAACAAACCTAATACATTTTCAAAACCGTATCCATTGTTAAGATACTGTGAGGTTGGGTGGTATGTTATTATCCACAGTATCAAATAAATCAACATATTGAGGAAACAAACTTTGAATGGCTTTAAGAATTATTCAATTGGGTTCACTTGAGAGCAGCTTTGATGCTTGAAGTGATCACTTAGACAAGAAGATTAAATGATTTTCCAGAAATTCAATTAGGGGCTTCCCAGTTCTTCAAGCAGAGATGGGGTTAAACTGTATCTGGTTAAAGGGATTGTTAGAGCTAGATTTTAAATTCACATGGAAATACAACCTTGACAATTTGCAGTATCCTCAAAACAATTAAAGAAAAAACATTGACTTAGGAAATCTCTTAGAGTCTCTAGAAATGTTAAAGCAGAACTCAGGTAGGGCCCTAGATGAAGAAAGAGATACTGATTTTTAAAATGGAGCATGATACCATGGGCAAAAGCCTCAGCAAAAGCTAAGCAAATCATAAGTCTGAATTCAAGACTAGGTTGCCAAAGATGGTAGGGTAAGTTAAGTCACGCAGGAGTTATATTTGAATGCTTACCATCCCAAACGATTTTATGTGAATGGAATGTCTTCCACTAGGATTGACCAACATCTATCTACTAACTAAAATTTAAAAGGATATTCACTGTAGAGTAGCTCCAAACCTTCAAGACCACCCAGAGAGTCACTACATAAAGGGATCAGCAAATCCATTCCCCTCTATTTATCCTCACACTGTACTTCTGTTTTAGCTTGGGTTAAAATGACTTGCTTTCATTTCAATCCTAATGACCAAATGCAAATCTGAAAACTAAAATGTGAATCACTAAATTTTCAAATTCTTTTTGGAACAAAGCAAGGCATAAATAAGTAATCTTTTATAATTAATTATTTAATGAAGCATAGCCTAGCCCATTTTACACTCTAGGAATTTCAGAACACTTAATATTGCTCATATGGAACCTGCACATGAATCAAAAGGCAGCAATTTGGATAAGACCCAGGAGCACTGTGTGGTGAAAAACTGGAAAGGATGTACAACAAGATTGTATACATTTACCTTATTGCTTCAGTCTGCTTATGAAACAATCTCAGAAGCTGGACTTATGAAAAAGAATGTGGCATCAGGATTGGAAGAAGATTGTACATTAAATATGATTATTATTAAATAGATGACACAACCTAGCTTGCCAAACAGGAAGACAACTTGAAGCACTACTGATGAAGGTAAAAAGCACTATCTTCTAGTATGATTTATACCTGAATGCAAAGAAAACTAGCATCTTCAAAATGAACCAATAAGTAAAATAATGTAGGACATTGAAGCTGTCTATAGTTCATTCTACTTGATCAGCAATGCCCACAAAAGCAACAGTCAATAAATCATATGGCAAAGGAATGCACAAATTGTTTGTACAAATGTACATTTACCTTTGCTTCAAAGATGCCTACGAAAGTCATAGAGAAGAAGGGAGTAAAATTATGAAAACATTATAGACATATCTAAAAATGCTTGAGGAAATGAATTGCTGGTCTGAAAATCAGGACAATTGTATGGGGTGCCACCAAAGTAATTGGTATATCAAAAGCCCCAAAGAATGTTCTACATCCTACTTTGGTTGAGTAGTGACTAGAGTTTAACATTTTGTAAGAAGCCATCTAAGTTGCAAATCTCGACCTCTGTCTACTTGGATGAAAGAATAAAAGTTGAAAACATATGGAAACAACTAGTCCAATTGACTAGCATACCACACCAGTCTCAAGAACTGCATCACCAGAACAGAAGAATTGAGAAAATAACTAGATGATTACTGGGTACCATTACTAGCTGTTCTGGAAAGGAACAAGTTAGAGGTTCTTGGGTAGAATGAGAAAAATATGAAACAAAATTTCAAAGCATAAACCACAACAAAACAAATAAACATGCTTACTGGTCAGAGAGATTTGTGGAACCAAAGACTCTTACCCTTAACTACACTTCATGTTTATGATGAACTGATCCCGGTGGCTCAATTTCCAACCCAAAATTGCAGGTCTCCAAGTAGAGAATTGACACCGTACAATTGTCAACCATTTGGTACCAAAAAGGTAGCATTTATCTAAGAAAAAGTTCCAACGGTATAGAAAAGAAAGAAAAATATAAACTGGGAACAAAGGGATGAAGTGGGACGAGTGAGTTTACATTGAGAGGATTGCTTAGATCAAGGTCTTTGAAGTGGTGTGTTGCGACACTAGATATGTTACTGAATATGGGGGCGGCTCCAAAAAGTTTGGCAACAATAGAAGATATCTAATTGTGTAACAATTCAAAATTCAAAATCAAGCACATAATGAAGCTGGTGTTTCTGGTAATGTTTGGCCATGTTGCAAATTTCTTAGACAAAAAGGAGTTGCAAGTAGACAAAATTTCCAAGAAGCCCTGCATGAAATAAAATATATATTAGATGTTGAACATAAAACGGATGATATTCTCTGTAACGCTTCACCCATCTCACAATAAGGATTTAAAACAACATATGACATGGGTAACCTAAGCACACAAAATTTTTAAAGTTTAGAAAAGCAAAGTTGTCACTTTGATGACTAAGTTGCACTTGCCCTGAACTACATCTTTTAAACTCCCCTACATGTACATAAAAGCTAATGTAGTGGTGCAGTGTCTAAGCAGAAAGGTTTCAAGTCAGAACCCACCTGCCGTGGTGCCACAGTTGAGTGATGTGGCCATGTATTTCTGTAAAGCTTTTGTCTGTGGAATCCCATGGGGACAATTCTAATTGTCCTGGAGCATTACTATGAGTCGGAATCAGCTGGAAGACAATGAGTTTGATTTGTATGTGCATGCCAGATGTTTTAGTGGTGTGAAGGGTTTGCACATAGATGCTAAAAAAGGGGACTATTTCAACTCACTTCTCTGCTTCAAAAAAGAAAGACTGGCAAATTGCTTCCATAAAGATTACAGCTAAGCAAACCCTATAGAGTTCCACTGTGTAACACACACATAGGGTTACCATCGAGATAAAAATCACAATAATGGCTTATACGTATGCAAAAACTGGGCAATGAAAATGGTAGACACATTATCTGTGAATTGTGGTGTTGGTGAAGAATATTATGGACTGCCTACCAAAATGAACAAATCAGTATTAAAATAAATACAAATTGGTATAAAAGAAGCACAACCAGAATATTACTTTGAAGTGAAATGGCAAAACTCCAACTCGTCTACTTAGGACACTCCCCCAGGAAAGATAAAACACTAGAGAGGGGCATCATACTTTGTTAAACAGAGGGTCAATGAAATGCTACATAAGATGACGGACAACATTTCATGGAAATTTCTGACATGCTTTTAATCACCTCAATAATAACAGCAGTGATTTTTCCTGTGTTTTCTTAACTTCATCCTTCATTCTGTGGAAACAGTGAAGGAAACCAGAATCTAGCCGTAGTAAAAGACTAAGAAGTTCCATCCTGTTTATTTCTTTAGACAAACCAAAACTATATTTTGTCTTTTTTATTGCCTCACCATGTCCAATTTTAATCAGAAGCAGCATCAAAGTTTATTGTGCAGAAGTAGAACTGAAGGAAAGTAAACGTATCATGAAGGTTAAAGGCACTTTTAGATTTCATCCGGTAAGAAAACATATGCTACAGATGCAAATAAAAATGTCAGTGACAGAGTTCACCAAAATACTGTTCAAGCAACATGCATACAGCAGACAGACATGCCTTGCATATTTTTAAAATATATATTGTTAGAAGAAAATAGTACTGAGAGAATGGTGAGATAGTTAGGATTAATGGTGAAATACTTATGAAAGTAAATGTGAAACATAATTTATCTAGAATATACTTTCCCAAGCCAGAAAATAACTGCAGAAACAACCCTCTAAATATAATCAGTGAGTAAATTTTAGTGATTATCTTGTGTTAGTTGAGGTCCTCCCCTTTTAAGAGATTAAGTAAGCAAATCACATTCAAAATGAAAAAATTCTGAAATCAAACATTATATTGGAAAGCCCTAAAGTGTTTTTAGATTAATGAGGAAACATAGGAAGTGCAAATATATTGGCCTAGGTGGCATATCCTTTTCATTCTTATTTGTAATGTGGAAATCAATAAACAGCAGTGAAAAAATAGAAAAAGATGAGTCTTTGGCCACTTTCAAAAACAAACCCATTGTCTCCTAGTTGATTTAGACTCACAGCAAAAACCTTATGGAATTAGTTCACTTTGTCTGAGTTCTATATTATAAACCAAAATTAAAAGCATATGCTATCTAACATAAACCTATAAGTGTTTGCATGTAATTTCCTTTCCTAAGTAGGCCTCGTGAGACAATGGGTTTAACAATACCAAATTCTGTTAGTCCCTGAGTCTTAAAAACTGACTAGAAGCAGCTCCATTTTACTTGAAGTGAAAGAGGAGACCAGCAGTCAGAGAAGGAAATGAACTTCAGGTTTCACTGCCTTTAAAATGTATTGCCTTCATTACTGAGTCCACAGAAGGGAATAGTGCCAAAACCCAAAGCAAAGTCACTGCTTTCTAGCTGACACCGAGGCATAGCAACCTGAGAAGAGGGGCTCCAATTGCCACTCTGAAGGCCAAAGATTGTAGAAAGCCACCGTTTATGGATAGTATCATCAAGCTCCCTACAGATAGTTTCTGATTTAAAAGAAGACAAACATGAAGTAGAATTTTAACTTTATATGAAAACTAAAATTACAGACACGGGGAGAACTCCCAAATCTAATTTCTAGAAAATGTTAAGGTTTTTAAAACCTGAACCCAAACTCTATTAAGTCATTGATGGTTATACTACTGATTGTTTGATCCAATTAATGTTTGCTTTAAGCATTGTGCTTTTATGAGGAATTTTGTCTAGGAGTTAATCTAGGAAGAGTTGAAAATTTTAAGGGGTAGATGAATGTAGAATCTTAGAATGTTGCTAATTAGTCTGAGAAGAAATACAACTAGAATACCATTTCTTAGCAGATTGGTGAGATGCTAGCTCATTTACTTGGGACACATCAGAAAAGACCAATCACTAGAAAAGGATCTCCTACTGGGTGACATATTTAATCAATCTCATTGTACCATGTGCATAGACATCGTGAATAGGTACATGTTGCACACAGGGTGGCTATGAATTGGAACCGACTTGTTGGTGTCTTGTAATAACTCCATTCATGAATAAACACTGAAAGCAAGAACTTCAATGAAAAGTCAGGAACTGATGTGTCTGGTTTTACTATAAGTCTAAGACTCTGATAAATGTGAAAATACAAATGCATATATTCTGAGTTTTCATTAGTTTAAAATTGTACTTGGCATGTAGAACATTCAAAATTTTAAGCTGCTAAAACACAAACTATAGTAGACATTGTCACAGTTATGGTTTCAGTCTTTGTTGCCACCAAAAGCAACTTAGAAGAAGCAATTGCATCTTTAATTAGTGTCATGTAAATGCATAGTTTGTGAAATATTGACTTAAAATTTAGGGATAAAACAAACAAAAAGATTTTGCAAGTTTAAGAGTCTGAGGTATTATTAACACAGCTAACTGTGCATATTCAGAATACATAAATTGATAGGTCTTGTCTTTGCTCATGTTAACATGGCTACAAAAAATATAGTGACCCTCAAAGTTCTCTGTAGGTCTCTTTATAACCATTCTCTTACTGCCTCCTTTCCTGCTCCCCAAGTAACCACTGATCTGATCAGAGCACATTGTACATTTGCATTGCACATTTCCTATGATTTTATATAAATAGAACAATACATCTGTAAGAAGAGTTGGTGGCACACAATTAAAGATCTCGGCTTCTAAAGGAAAGGTTGGCTGTTTGAACATAACAACCATTGTGTAGGTGAAGGATATGGCCATCTGCTCATACAATCTTGGAAACTGTGGTAGAGCTATAAGACTACAGGGTAGCTATGAGACAGAATTAACTTGATGGCAGTGGTTTGGGTTCTGGTATGCACCCTTTGATCTATGTCTCCTTCCAGTCAGCATCATTTGAGATGCTGTGTATACAAATAACAGCATTCAAACTTTGCTGTATTACTTGTATTCTTATCACCTAATGGATATTTGGGTTGTTTCTTTTATAAGTATAATAACATTTACTTATAACATTATAAGAAACATTTGTGTATTAGTCTTTGTGTATGTATATATTCAAAATAGAGCATATATTTTTTGTAATTGAATACATTTATTTTATAACATAATACTTAAGACATCTTTATTATGTTAACATGGCTACAAAAAATATAGTGACCCCCAAGAGTTAGTGGTTGCTTTAGAAATTCCACTCTAAAATTTTAAATGAATACAGCCTGTCTCTTGTACTGACTCTTGCATGATAGCCTTTGTTTGTTTGAGCTATTAGCACTAATAAAAGGATGGTACAGTGGTAAAAAGCACTGCTTTTGCCTCCTGGAGGAGACATTTATGGGGGAAAAATTCTTGTTCTTCTTGAGCTTTATCTTCCAGGAATAGTAACTCATAAGTAGATATTAGTTGATTTGTAGAGTTTAATGGGTATTGAAAAAAAAATTCCTAGGAATTTACAAACTTCCAATTTGGCTAGGAACAATATTAGTAGGTCAATCTTTTCTATCTGATTATTAAGTGGTTGGTTGACATATGAGATATATCAAGAGGTAGGAGAAAATATCACGGTACTCTGGACATTGTGTTCTTTCCCCCAAATGCTTAGTAGATCAAGTTGGTCACCATACCTTAACTAAATATATTCTACATATGGAAATTTGCTGTACCTCGCTGGATGGCCTAGATGAATAACCATTAAGACACCAGTTTTTCCCCGATACCCTCCTTTCTCTTTGTTTGATTAACTCCCGGAACAAACAAGTGTTAAGTTGTTGCTCTTGGATGCAGACATAGGACTTGTATAATCTGCTTTCCAATGGAAAGGTGAATCAATTGACTAGAGCTTAACTCTAGACACTTGCTCTTAAGGCCAAGGCTGTTATAGGTCTATGTGGAAGCTAAAGATATGAGGAGCTATTGAGCAGTGATCAGGAATCAGACCAGAATGCAAAGGGGGGAGAAACAAAAGAGATGGATAAATGGGGAAAAAAACAAAGAACAGATATAAACTATGCCAAAAAATAGAGAAATGAAAGGCATAATTATTTCTGCCTTTTAATAGTTTGAGTCTCTTTTTCCCTGGGTTCTTAGAAGATCTTTCTTTACCCATGTAGTGAAGTACTCCCAATGCCTCTTCCATTAGCATAAGTGGAAGGAACCCTGGTGGTTTAGTGGGTTATGTAATTGGCTGCTAATAAGACAGTAGTTCAAAACCACCAGATGTCCTGCAGGAGTAAAATGAGGCTCTCTACTCCCAAGAAGAGCAGACTGAAATTCACAGGGGCAGCTCAACCTGTCTTACAGGGGTATGAGTCATAATTGATTGAATGGCAGCTAGTTTAAAGAAGAGTGGGGGAGTCTTTCTTTCCCCTTTAGATATCCTTCTAAAGCTGTCCCCATTCCCCATGGCTTAATGTTTGTAATCCAACAGACCTACAAAGTTTGAGGAATTCTTTTGGAATTCTATTTGGCTTGCAATTTAAAAATATGTAAATCTTGGGAGAGTTTTGTTTGTTTTTTTTTTGGGGGGGGGCATCAAAAATAAGGAAATCTTAATAGTATCTTCTCCCTTTGCTTACAAATTATCATGCTACTCTATCTATGAATGTTCCAGGATATCAAGGTACTAGATCTATGAATCTGTCCTGCCAGATGTTTTATTTGGAAACTGTGAATTACCTTCAGGTACTAAATTTTTATTTCATTAAATTCACTCTAGATATCTTTCTATTACCCCTTTTCTACCTGTCTTACAAAACTGTCAAGTTCTGGTGTAGCACAGTGATTAAGTAAATGCTATTCTACTAGTTTTTCTATGTGCAGATGGGTTTGGCTTGATTTCATTTACTGAGAGGCAGAATTGTTTATTATATTTCTGTAGTTACAGTCATATGCACAACATAGATTGATTAGTATAAGAAATACTAATTTTATAAGTATCACTAAACTCCATCACAACTTTCTCTCCTCTCAAACAATTGTGGAGAATCCTTCTATGACAAATGACTTGCTGGCCTGATCTGATCATTGTAAGCAGGCACAGAAAGTAGAGGAAATGCTTTCTTCTCATGCTTATAACAAAGGGGTGTGCTAGTAATCGAGGCAATAAATCACATAGTTGATTCCATGCAGGCTGTCATCTTAAAATATTAGTCTGCTGTGTCACGCAGTGACTTTTATTTAATTACAGTATTTAAATAAGCTATTGCCCATAAAGCTTCGTTTATGCTCAATTCACATTCAGCCTGGAAAGAGCAATCCCAAGCACTGGGGAGTGCCATGGCCTGAGGCCTTCTCGGTGTGCCATCCCATCTGCATAGTGGTGAACTGAGCATGGCAGATATACACTTCCAAAAGAAAAAGGGAACAAAGCCTCTCATTCAACTTCATGTTCAAGTATGAAAAGAGCATTTATTATACTAATTCTTACAATAAATGAAATGAGAGGGGGGGAGTACTTTATAGTCTCATTTCCCAGCCCTGAAACATTTTCAGAGAGAATAAATGACTTCTTGGAGACAGAGAAGCAGGGAATAATCAGACCAGATTAGAACTCAGGTTTATAAACTTCTAGATCAGATAGCTTTTCAAAAAAGCATGGACTCATCAGTACTCTCTCTGATACCATGCAGAGTGCCTTGTATCAAAAGGACATTCCAGAAATTAGGTGGAAATAAATCATAATCCCTTCTAGCCCCATGGAACTGGTTGTCAACTATATAAATATAATGGTTAAACACTATTGCCCTATCTATCCAATACCACCGTACCCATATGAGGGAAGCTTTGTGGCATTGTAACAGACATTGTGCTTGTTAGCGTTATAGTTTTAACATAATTCTTTACCCCAAGACTTAATATTAATTACAGAGAGATAATGAACCTATCTCTGCTACTTTCTTCACAAACTACTTCCCCTCCAGGAGAGAATAAGCACAACTTTTGGTTTTAGAAGTTAGTAAAAATGAGACTGGTGTGCATTTTTAAAATACATTATTTTCAACTACAGATCAATTGTAGAGCCCAATAAGAACAAAAGAGTAAAATACACAAAATATAAGTTCCCCCAACTTCAAATTTTTGCATTCAAATTTGTCTATATTACCACTTTCTTTGTAGAATCCACCAAGGCCTATTTTCTGTCTTCCTGAGGGAATGGTTTATGATAAACATAAAATATTTCATTAACTGGGGCATAGGAAAGTAAAATCAAATGTCATAACTAATCATGAAATAATCAAGTACACACCTTATTATGATCAAAGAGCAAAAATAACGAGCACCTTGGATTTGGGTAATGCTATCATTGCAAAGTATCTTCATATGCACTATCTAAATTAATCCTCAGTTATCTTTTAAAAATCAGATCTGTGTTAATAATGCTCTTAGGTCAGATATCTTCAAGGATCAATTGGTCACGTCTCTGTTTTCTATAAACACATCCCAGAATTCCTTTATTCTAATGTAGGCATAGTCATAGTCTTTTGAAGGTTAAAGTTATAAACTTAAAAATTACTAGCATTAATCTCCCAAGGCCAATGTAGCATAAATAAAACAATGATTAGCATTATTGAGCCACAAAATTCCAAAGTTAAACAATTTTTTTCAAATGTATTTTTTCCAACAAATCCAATTCCATCTGCCCAGCTTTGTGACTCTTGTGCTGTTTAAGTCAGCCTGATTTTTTCAAAGGAAAAGTTTGGAAATGGAACAAAATACACATCCAAGTGTCCACTAGTATGCTGTTTGCGGCCACCTCAGAAGAGGCCAGCTTTGTAGTGTTGGCTCTACATTTATTAATCCAAGCTTTGGTTTTCTCATTACAAAAATGAAGGAGTTAGATAAAGCATTCTCTTGGATCCTCTGTCTAATTTCAGTCACCTGGTTCTTATTTACGAGAAGCTTTTTCCTTCAGCGACCTCTTCACTGGTTATTTCTCTGTCTCCCAACTTAGTAAGGAACCTCTTGACATGAGAGTATCACTGTCATATTGGCAGGAAAATCCTGATTCTCAACACAAGCGATGGAACCATGGTATTCATGTTGAGAACTGAATTGCAGTTCTATTATGCCGAACAAGACAATTATATTTATAAACACAAGCATATATAATCTCAACAAATAATGCTCTGCGAGATTTACCCAACTATTTAGATTAGATGGAGCCCCGGGAGTGTACCAGTTTGTATCTTGGGTTGCCTCTCTTGTGGTTAGCAGTTTGAAACCACCTCTTTTGCTGATGGGGATGATGAGGCTTTCCACTGCCATAAATTACAGTGTCGCAAACCCATGGGCCGGTTCCACCCTGTCCTGTGGGGTTCACCATGCACCTCATTGACGCAAGGACAGCGAACATTCGGGTTAGAAACTGAATTTTTTTAAAAGGCAAGGCATGCTTCTCAACAAGCAAATGAAATCCTTACTGTTATTAAAAGGACATCCTGTTTTCAGAGCATCAATATGCATTTGTATATTGCAGTGACAAAGAGCACACGAACCGGAAGTGGTTAGCACCTGTGACATGGATGCATTTTTCCTCTTTAAAATTTATGCATAAAAATCGCTGAATTTACTGCCACCTACAAAAAAAACTTTGAAATAAAATTCTCAAAATCACTACGGAAAAAATAGAAGTATACACTGATAGTGTCAAAAATCACATGTCTGAAAAGAGGTATAAAACCTTGATACTTAAAATAGAACCTTGAGCTTAGAAAACTGGCAACCATGAGAAGTACAAAAGGACCTTAGCACTCATTTTTGAAAGGTTCAAAGATAGCAATGGGAAAGATAAAAATATAACTACTTAAGGTTCAAATATTTGTTAATAAAATACTGTCTTATTTTATGTTAAACTTATACATTTTCATTTTCCAAGCCTCTACATGAATTGTATGGCTGGTTTTAATTTCTTCAAAAATAATAATGCTTCAAAATATTGAATTTCCATTGTAGATAGTGCTGCATTTCAGAAAAAAAACAGGGAGATATAAACTACCAATCTGTGATGGGTAGGTTTGTTATGCCAACATGGCCACAGAAGATTGGTGGGTCTGTTGTGACGGCACGGCCAATGAACATGCGGGATGAATTGAAGGGCAGAAATAGGAAGGGCTCCGCGAGTCTCGCCCTCTCTCGCTTCCGGATCTTCAGACCCGAGAGCTGCCTTGTTCATCCTGTGCCTCGACCTCCAAGCAACACTACCCGTGGGACACCTAATTGTGAACTGTGTTGAGGATCCTTCAAGCCCTACTTCGCCACGCTCCTGGGATATATATCTCTTGAGATGGGGACTGTTGGACTCTGTCATCTGGCTGATTGTAGGCGACCTGCTCTGCTGTTTGCTGCCTGTAACAAGATAGCCTGATTGCTCTACAGAGGACTACTCAGCAGCACTCAAGACTTGAAGGCCTGCCAGTCTTTTAGTTGCCTCACGCAAGTGAGTTGCACTGAGCAATCTGTATTGCTTTATAGTTAACTGCTTCTTCTTATCTTATATACCTTTCTCTCTATATAAATATATAAAAGAATTACTAATGTCCTGATTTTTAGTTCTCTAAGAGAACCCTGCCTGACACACAACTAGAATACCAATATTTTATTTTTAGACTATTGGGCACTTGTCTGTACATTATTTAATGTTTCATGACTCATGAATCTTTCTAGTTAGTCTGGTGGGAATGAAGTGAATCCTTGCCTGGGAGAGCAATAGGCAATGCCACTTGGAATGCTTTCCAGAAGTTTTCCCCTCCCTGTTTCTTCGCATGCAAGAACTTTGGAAAGCTCAGCTGATTTCCTCTGGGGGACCCAATGCATTAGCATTTTCTACTACTCTTTTTCCTTTGGATGGTTTATTTCACAGATTGTTATTGTTAAATATCTCTAGATGTGCTTTGGTATGCTTTATTTTATTGTTTATGTGTTATCTATTATGTGTAGACTTACAAACATTCTGTTTCAGTCAAGAGAAAGTAATAGGGACCACAGATATCCTGATCCTTTTATGTGGCCCTGACCCTAGTCTGGGGTACTTTTTCATCACAACACATAATTATAAGTACTTGGTTTATATCTCAAGATGTAAGCATGCAAATAATTCATCCAGGGCTGAGAGCAGTGCCCGCACCCCCATACAAATTAGAAAACTCATTATTCTTGAGTCATCAGACAAAGTATAGAGAATAGCAGATTTAGTCTGGCTGCAATCACAGTTTCATTCCTACCTAGACAATTTTAAAAGCTAGGCAAGAAAAAACAAAGCGCTGTCATACAACTTAACTCTGTTCCAGAACAAAAGCTCAAGAATATTTATAGGTCCACAAACATATCTAGTACCCAGCAAGGTATATTGACAATATCTGCATTTGATATGAAATTATAAGCATGCAAAGCAGCAGAAACATATGACACATAATTATGTAGAATGAATTTAGACACAATTGACATGTGACAATTGACAAAGATTAAGACAATTATAACTGTATTTCATATGTTTAAAAAGTTGAGTAGAGAAAATATGTTAAAACTTAAATTAAACTTCTGAAAATAGGCACTACAATATCTATTATAAAGAATATTGTATGTTTGAATAACAGTGACAAAAAATTAAACCTAAATTAAAAACAGAAGCTATGAAATATGAAACTAAGAATAGAGAGTTGGGGGCAATGATCAGTTGTGGAACACCTGAAAGAGGTCCAAATATGTATAATCCTGAAAAGGATTAAGGATGATATTAATGATCTAAAAGCTTCAAAAATATAAAGGAATCTATAATCCATAGACACCAGTAGCTCACCATAACATTGGAAAAATCAAAAAACGTATACCAATGTAAATCATAATCAAGTAGCAGAAAGTAAAATAAAATCTTAAGAGCTGTTCTCAAATACTCAAATCACTGTCATCAAGTCACTTCTAAGTAACAGCAATCCTATTCTTCTCTCAGAAAATCTGCTAAGTGGCAAAAAAAGTTTTAAACAAATAAAAAAAACATGATAACAGATTTCTCATTGAAAACATAAGCCCCAAATGTGCTATAGTAGCTATATAGTACATAATGTGCTATATAGCACATAATCAAAAATGATCATTTATAATACTGCATCTAGAAAAAATAAGTTCTCAAAAATGATAACTATTTCAAATGTGAAAATAAAATGTTTCTAAGATCTATAAAAACCTGAAAGAATCCATTACTAGTAAACCTGCACTACAGAGAATGTTAAAGGCAAAGATTAAAGAAATGTGTATATATTCATAGCTAGGACCAAAGACTATAAATGGGAGCATGTGAATAGCTTTATAAATACTTTTTATTTAAATATTTAAAAAATTTCTTAAGTAAAAATAATAGCAATGTATTTTGTAGTTTTTAACATCCACAGAAGCAAAAAAAAGGAACCTACAAAATGTTTGTACAGAATTATATTTAAATATGGTAAAGAAAGCTGATGAAACCCAGCTATCAAAAGATTTAAAATATGGGGTCTTAAAGGCTTGAAGATAAAATACATGGCCATATAGCTGGGAAGCAACAAAAAACACATGGAAGAAGCACAACAGCCTGTGTGAACATGAGGGGATCAGGTATTGGTCTATAGAAGACCCCAAACACTCAGTCATATCAATATGAAGATGGTGTGGAGTGGAGATGCCAAAAACCCATCTGGAGACAATTGGCAATCCCCTTGTCTACAATTGTAGATAAGAAAGGGACAAGTCGGCCAGGGTGCAGCTTAGCACTGACAGAATACAATATTCCTCTATTTCTTTAATGCTTCCTCCACCCCACACTATCATGACACCAATTCGACCTTACAAATCTGGCTAGACCAGATCATGTACACTGGTGCAGATAAGAGCGAGAAACACAAGGAATCCTGGACAGATAAACCTCTTAGGTACAATAATGAAAGTAATGAAATCATGAGAGTAGGAGGAAGGTAGCGGGAGGAAAGGGGGAACCAATCACAATGATCAACGTATAACTGTTCACCTCACTCCACCAGGTGGAAGAACAACAGAAATGTGAGTGAAGGGATATAGCCAACTCATGAGATATGAAAATAATAATTTATAAAGTATCAAGGGGTGAGGAGGGAGGGAAAATGAAGACTTGAAACAAGAGCTCAGGTACAGAAAAAAATATTTTCAAAAGAATGAAGGTAACATATGTATGAATATACTTGGCACAATGGATGTATGAATTGCTATAAGAGCTCTAAGAGCCCCCAATAAAATGATTTTCAAAAACAAATAATTGCCAAAAAATAATAAAAGACTGGAAAATTTGTATCTTCCTTATATGACAAAACAGTGCATAAATCTACCAAAACAACTCCCCTCACTTCCGTGGAGTCAAGGCCAACTCTCAGTGACCCTATAGGATAGGATAGAACTTCTCCTGTGGGTTTCCTACATAAACTCTAATAGAAGAGTCCTTTGTAGCAGCTCCACTTTTTCCACTCCCTGCCCTACTCTCCTTCTCTTGTGGTCCCCTGATAAGATATAAATTATTACTATTTTCACATCACCCTTCCCCCATGTTTCTGTGCTCTTCCGTCTCCAGGGTGTGTGTGTGTGTGTGTGTGTGTGTGTGTGTGTGTGTGTGATATGTCGATCACTGTAGTCAGTTCCCCTTTTCTACTGTGGTTTCAAAGTGATGACCTTGCAGTTAGCAACTCAGTGGTTAACTATTATGCCGCCTGGCTTCATCACAAAGACTAAAAGGGGAGAAACATTATTGTACATTTTAATACTACATATGAATGACTACTATATCACTTAGAGGTAGATTGTTATAACTAAAATGTATACTGTAAGAGCCAGAGTAACCACAAACATAACAAAACATAGTTATAGCGAATAATCAGGCAAAGGAGATATATTGATATCAGAATATACAATTAATTTAAAAGGGCAGTGAATAGAGATGGGATGAATATAAAACAGATATATTTTGATAGAGTTAAACCTGTTTATCAATAATCATGAACCCTAGGGACTCAGTATTAGGTTATCAGATGTTATCTGAAAGGTCACCCCTTCAATCCACCTGTGGTTGTGGTCGTCTGATAACCTCAGAAACTCCATGGGGCAATTCTGTCCTTTAGGGTGTGCTGAATCAGAGTTAATTTAATGGCAATAGGTTCGCTTAGCTTTATTTCCTTAGTCATTACATGCAAGTCATCTAAATATGCAAACTGGTTGAGTTAGATAACAAATTATGACAACTAGATGCTTCCTACTGCACAGAACACATCTCAAATATCAAGACATGGGTATGTTCAAAGTAAAAGGAAGGGAAAAGATACACTTTACTAATGTGAAAGATACACTTTCACATTATCAGTGAAAGTTTCTGAGACAAATATTTCAGACCAGAGATAAAAGAAATTTAAAATGATAAAGGGACAGCTCTCAAGATATCTAATCACACTATATTTTGATGTTTCTAATAAATGAGTTGGCAGAACTTGAAGAACCCTAAAGAAAAATGGAAAAATCCACAGTTTCAATGGGATGGCCCTCAATAATTTATAAAACAAGCAGACAGAATAGCAGTAGGGAAGCAGAGTCAATGACAGTGAGTGTTTGTTTTTATAGAAGATCTGAACAGTAGCAATCAATTTGGTCTCATTGATTTTATAGGATACATCAACACAAAAAGCAAATTCTGTTGTCATGGATATAATACATTTAACGAAAGAGACCAGATTCTGGTACACAAGAAGTCTCAATAAGTTTAAAAGAATTCTAAGCAAATAAAGTAATTGGAAATTAAATTGGAAATGAACAGACTTCTGTTTTCTTCATTTAGAAATGTAGATTTCTAAAACTATAGGTAAAAAAAGTTATCAGAAGGAAATTTCAAAAATTTTAAATAAAAAATATATCAATATATATGGTTGCTGATAAAACAATACTGAGGGGAAAATTATAGCAAATAATACCTATGCTATAAAAGAAAGTATTTGGGGGGAGAAAAGAGGAACCGACTACAATGATCCACATAACACACACACACACACACACACACACACCCTGAAGAGGGATGAACTCAGACACATGGGCTAAGGGTGATGTGAAAATAATAATAATTTCTCTATTTCTGTTTTATCGGGGTCCACAAGAGAGGGAGCGGAGGGGAGAAAGTGAAAAAAGAGGAGCTGATACAAAGAGCTCACGTAGAAGGAAAATATTTTGAAAACGATGACGACAACATATGTACAACATGTTTGACACAATTGACGTATGGATTATATAAAAGCTGCAAAAGCCCCCAATAAAATGATTTAGTAATTAAAAAGAAAGTACTGAATAATGGTAGCTTCTACCAAAGGACATAAACGACAATTTTCATGCAAAAAATATTGGGGGAAAAGTGAAATAGAAAACAATATAACAATGTGGGAAATAAGTGAAAGCAAAAATTAGGGCGTTGAGATCAGCTAGATTGGCAAATCTCTAACTAGAAAATCCCTGCCTCCACACAAAAACTAAATTTCCTACAGCAGACATCACTACATCACTGTAAGTTCTCCTATTATTAAAAGGCTAATAAAATAATATTATTAACTTTTAAAAAATAAAACCTATCACTATTACATGACATGGATAAATTACATTAAAAGGCAAAATGTTATGATGTATGTAGAAAAAAAAGGGATTTTTCCCCCAACAAAGAAATTACGGGACTAAATGGACTTACTAGTGAATTCTTCAAAACATTTTAGAAAATAATATATCCCACAGAAGTCTTAAGTAATTGAAAATAATCTTCAACTCATTCTATAACCATCGCTACCTTAATATCAAATTCAGAAAAATTATTAAGAAAACTAAAAACTTAAACCCACTGATATTTAATTGATTTAGAATTAGATGCTAAAATTATAAACATAAGTTTTCAGAAACTGAATTTAAAATATGAATAAAGGATAAAACAAATGGGGTTTATTCCAGAAATATGAGTACAAGATTTCATCTTCCAAAATTCAATAAGTGCAATTCACTAAAATGTATAAAAGCTTTTAGAGTTCTGAGTCCATAACTCTTTATTGCACTAGAAAGTCCCATCTCTCTCCAAAGTCTCTCCCAATGTCTGACTCACAGCCACCCTATAACAGATTTCTATATAGACTATCCTGACAATACTTCCAGAACAATCACCATTGGGGGAGGGGTGTTAGAAAAAGCAAAGCACTGCTTTCAAGTAGATTTTGGCTTATAGTTATTCTAACAGAACAGCTGAAGAAAGACCACACTTCCTACTCCTTGGGCAGTTATAGATTAGTCTTGGAAACTCACAGTGGGTTGTCTATTCATGTCCTAAAGGGTCACTGTGGGCCAGAACAAACTTAATTGCAGTGAGTTTTTATTTATTCACAACTGGATAAAGGCCATTGTAAGACAACACACCCAAAACTCTTGCTACTCATAGATTGCACCCATTTATAGATAGTAAGGAGACAATCAGACAAAAGGCACCAATAATTAATCTGTATTGCTCTATAAACATCATATTTTTGCATAAGAACCTGGACACATTTTAATACATAGAAAACACACCACCATCAAGTTGATTTCACTCATGGCAAGCTCACCCTAGAGCAACTGGTGGGACCCTGACCTTAAGGTTAACCAAAAGCAAATGCTCAACCCTAAGGAGCCTTCAGCAGGTTTGTAATTTTCAAACAGAAGTAGACAATATACAACCATGACTCAAAAGAAGTCTGTGCAGAGAATGAAGACTTTCCTCACATCCCCTACTCTGAGTTGTGGATGAAGGATTTGGCATGCTGGTTTCCCCTGGCATCTACAAGCTGTTCAAATGGATGAACATAAGTCATCCAAGCAAGTCCTCTATGTGTTGTTTTTGGTTGAAGGACACAATGGAAGTTCACCCAGGATGCTCTGTCCCTGGCCAGGTAGGTCCATGTAGCCAGCCATCTTATATGCCAAAGAAATATATGCAAACAGTCAGTCCTCATCACCAGGGCATGAGTTAGCAACTTCTCAACACCCATTTCTTTGGCTGGCTCAACTGCTGACCTTTAGATTAGCAGCTGAATTTTTAAGCACAGCCCTATCTGTGTGCCTTCACCTGCTCTTCATAGAAGGCTCTTGTATTGAAGCAACCACCTGAAGTGTTCCCAGTACATTGTAATTCACCCTTCAGTATATCTGGTCCAAAGGGCAGACTTCCACATCTTCTACTTATACATTACAAACAAGCAATGCTCCCCACCCACCTGCCACCAGGAAAACAACAGATATTTCTAAAATATAGGTATTCACAAGTTACAACATGTTTTACCTTTGCTACATAAAAGCCAGTTTAAACTTCTCACTCTTTATTCATCCTTTTGCTTTCCACTATAACTATTTTACTTAATTATAAATTATTAGTCGCCGGTTTCCTGGCTTTTTGTCAGTCATTTTGATTGATTCACTCTGCCTTTCTCTGGAGCCATTTTCAATTCACGTTTTATTGGTTACCTCTACCTTTGACTTTCCTAGACCCTCCCAACTGGAGAAAAATAGAGAAGCTTTCTTCAGACCTTTGTAGCAGTGGATGGAAAACTAGCAGTAGTTTCTGCATCCAACCACAGCTACTGCTGCTGCAGTCATTCTGTCCTTAGCAATTGCTTACCTTCCATTCTGAAGGAAGCGCTCCTTTTGCCCTCTCCGTCTCCAGTCCACTCTCCCCAGCAGGGCCTTTCCATTTGGAAGAGTCTCATAATAGATCCTGGTGGTTTCTCTCAGCTCACGTCATCAAAATTTACTCCACTTTTGCTTTTCATTCATTGCCACAGCCAAAGTAGTCATCCCAACAACTGTTCTTTGCCCTTAATGTCAGCATCTGAGCTACAGTCCAGAGTCCAACTGGCCTAGCCCTTCTCTGTGTACAGAGTTCTTATGAGTCAGAATTAACTTGACGGCACTGTTTTATACATAAATACAATGTAATTATCCCAAAGAAATAAAAATGTATCTCCGTACAAAAATGTGAACACAACTTTTGTGAAAAATTTTGTTTTTAATACTCAGACATAAGAAACTACATACACCTTCACTAATGTGGGTGCATTCTGTGGTATTCTTAATGATAGCATGGACACACTTCAAAGTATTTATCCTCAGTGAATAAAAGCTGACAAAAAAGAATACATAGTGCATGATTCCAGTTATGTAAGTTAAAAGACAAAACAAAACACCTATTCTGTAGCATTAGAAAATTGATTGGTGATTGCCTCAACGTGGGAAGATGTGGGAGGGATCACACAAGGAATCCCTTGGACAGGGGAAGGGGGAGTCTGCCCATTAATTTAATTTTAAGAGTCAAATTTAATAATCTTAATCAATTCACTGATTTGTACAACCATCACCACAATCTAAATTTAGAACATTTTCATCACCCCCAAATAAATCACATATCCATTAGTTTTGTGATTGTATGGTAGCATACATATATCAAAACCTAACAAATTGACTGATTTTGATAAAAATTGTATTGGTGGTATGATGTCTGGATTAATTTCTGATAAAATGGTTTGGAAAAAGAAAACCCTACTAAATTATATACTTTTAAATATCTAAATTCCTTATCTTATGCCAATTTTGCCTCACAACATCATTTTCAAAAATTTTAAAAATGTTACTAATTGGGAGTTATTACTTATGTCGTACCATTCTGTTGTTCAATCACATCAAGTAGGATGTTTCTAAACAGTCTTTTTCTTCCCAGATCTTTGATGTCATCTCCCTTTTTATCCCCACTCCCACTCCTTTCCATGGTCCTCCCCACTCCCACCCTATCACCTTTATTCTGCTTGCTGTCCCTGTAGGTTCATCAGTCCTGGGTTTCATGCATATAAAAACACATCACACAATTTCATGAGAGTGACCTTCAATGACATAACACTTCTGAAATTAATCCAAATTTGAACAAAAACAGCACCAAGAATACAGAGCATGTTGAAAACTCAGTTATTTAAAAAAATTCAAATTTCAGCTACTCCTGAGAAATGGAAATTACCAGCTGTGCTGTATATCTACACAGCAACAGAATCTCTTTTCTGAGAGTCACTTGATCTATAGTTTTCCTTTGTCCTCTCTATCCCTTCTGCGACCCTCATCCTGCTTTACTAATCTACCTGCCCTCACTGGGATTTTGAATTTGTGACTATGGAGTGACTTCTGCTTTTCTGTAACAAAGGGGCAAAGGGATTTTAGGATTGCCTTTTTAATCGATATAAAGGGAGAACCCAACTAATTTCTGTAACTCTTTTCACATGCCCTTGGTTCACATGCTAGTTGGTTACAAACAACTTCCTAAAAAACAAGTTAATATTCCTTTCTTTAGGAGATACATACAAACAACAACAAAAAAGCTTCAGTAATTCCTATTATCATTGTTTACATTCTCAAGCAAACTGTATGTGCTGGATTTGCTTACTTAGCATATTAAGAAAAAATGTGTAAGTCATAACAGAGACCAGAAGAAAAAAGAACTGTCTTTAACTCTATCTGTACCAAACAGAAAATAGACATCGTTTTATCTCTCCAAGTATAAGGAGTTCTGGAAACAAAAGGAACTCTTACAGAAGAGTGACTTCTTGCCTGTGGAGTACAAGGTGCAAGCGGTTTGAAAATATAAAGAAACTGAAAGGTCACAAAAGTTATCATAAACCACCTCATCACTTTCAATTGCCCCAGATGTGGTCCTGTTACAAAGTGATGGATATTGAATGTCCAAATTCTTTTTATTACCTTCAAACCTACATCTTCAGACGAGACCTTATTGCCAGAGCCAGTCTTTCAAGTTCTAGCTGGGTTGGATCATTCAAAGTTTAAAGCGTGTTATTTTCCTCCTGCAGAATAACCTCTTAGACATCTTAGACATCTCTTGTTTTTTGTAGGGGGACAATGTATTTTTATGCACTTGCTTTCAAAGATAAGGAATAAATAATGATTTTTATTAATGCACTAAGTGGGCATTAGAGATTTTAAAATAGACAAGACAATTATTATTTATATGCTTTGTCTGCTGTCTTTAACTTGTTTCAATTACTTCAGTACTATAGTAGTGTTATATGCTATACTCACAAATAAAACTTCTCATCCCATACTGGATTTAAATTTCCAAAAATTGTTTTTGTCCTTCTTTTGTTCTTCCCAACTTGAACTGTAACATATGGGTCACTTGACCCTGTTTTGTCTTTTGCTTGTAAACCTTGTGCAGAAACCACTGGAACAAACAAAACAAGATAATAAAATTAAAAAATAACAATCTATATAATTATGAAAACACATCTTTCTATCTGTATATCTTTTTGACTTGGAGACACATCCTCCTTATTTTTATTTTCAAGGTCAACTCAACACCCACCTGCCTACCCTTGAATTGACTTTGATTCCTAGTGACCTGTCAGACAGAACCGAACTGTTCCACCTGATCCCCAAAGTTGTACATCTGCACAAAAGTAGTCTGCTTGAAGTTCCTCTGACATAGTGGCTAGTGGGTTTCAACTGCCACCAGAGATGTGCAACAAGCCTTAAATTTTTTAAGAATAAAAGAAAGAACACACTAAGCACTAACATCTTCACTTGACTAACATTTGCTCTTGTCCTTAACAAATATTAGCTATGCTTGTATGTATAGGTATTCATATATATATAGATACACATGTGTATTAGCCATATATTCATACATATAATGTATGCACCTACAGAAAGCAAAATGCTTCTGCGACTTAAAATTAATTAATTAATTAATTATGTATTAATTTATGAGAGTGCAAACTGAGTAAAAGAAGCATCATTTGTTTGCTTGTAAATACAATATGAACAGTCATCTAGTTTTTTAACTAGTGAACAAGTAGGCATTTGTGGTTAACAATATAAGTAACTTCAGAAGGTCAAATTACTACAAAGCTCCACTTGCATGTCTTCAGATGAAATGGATGAGGCAATACTAAGTGAAGTGAGATTTGCTTTCTCGAAGTCCATATGGAAAAGATTGAACTGTAATTTTCAGTGGCAGCCAGCAAAGAAGCTAATCTTGGTAAACTGTAGGGTGTTGAGGAATATAAACGAAAAGAGAATTTTTTTCCCTGTGGAAGAAATTTTGATCTGAACAAAACAGTGACTTATTTTCATTATCTAGTTGGTATACAGTTTAGCATTTAGAAGTACCAATAAGCCTTCTGGCAACAAAAAGAAATTTTTTTTAAATAATTATAGTATTATATTGTCAAGATTGAAAATATTTCTTTTTTATTTTGCCTATAATTATGATTAGTATCAATTTAATTTACGACAGTAACTATCTCAATGTGATATTAGATATTTGAAGCAGATGTTTTAAAATTTTTACCTGTAATAGTTATTTTTGCTGACCATTTAGATGTCCCATCTAGCACACTCTGTTTGGCTGCTTTGGTGTATTGCACAAAATCATCTTTAGAAATTTGAAACATTTCCTGAATGACTTCAAACACTTCTGGCCTGTTTTTCTCTCTAATCTTCATTCTCTCTTTCATGGCTGTAATAATGGTCTGAGTCTTGTCTTCGGCACCATGCTTAGAACTCTTTTCAGCTGCTCCTACAATGAAAAACAAACAAACAACATTGGTCATGTGAAATTATGTGTTTTCTGATGGTCCAAGGAATGGAGAAAAAGAGGTGCACTGATATTGAATGAATGATTGCATTCTGAAGAGTCAGAGAGTCTGCTAAGTTGGCGTTCAAGTAGAATGAGTCATTGCCCTACTGGTTGAGAAATATTAGCCACCTCTTTTGTTATCGTGCAAGTAATGTGAGCATCAATTTTCCGAGTTTTCTTACCTCTATTTTTGGACTAAATCGAGAATTGCACAGTGTACTTTGAAATTTCAAAAAAGAACTTAAGCAAACAACAGAGGTATTTACATAATCCAATGCATCATATTTCCCGTTTACCAATGTCTAATCAAAAGGAAAATGAAGAACTATAACAGATAGAAATACCAATGTCAAAAAGAAATAATACCAGGCTGAACCCGGGTGGTGTAGTGGATGTGTGAGGGACTGCGGCACACTGGGTTGGCAGTTCAAATCCAGCAGCAGCTCTCCAGGAGCAAGGCTGGGCCTCCTACTCCCACCAGGGGGCAGTGATGCCCTCCCCCCAAAATACCAATGCCATTTGGAAATTAATGTTTCAAATGATTGTGTCTCTCCAAAAACCCAATTACTTTTATTGATGGAATTTTCAAAATAATTGAATGTTTTAAATGTTTCCAATATGATTTTAAAAAGGGTTTTCTGGTATGATAGATTATTTTATATGAAAATATAAGATAGCTATGACCCAGAAAAGACTCGATGGCACCTAACAAAACCAAGAGTGTAAGATTTTATTTGAATGAAAAATTATTATGCTGTTAGTAAAAAGGGAGAGAGGAGAGGGCGGAGGGAGTGGAAAGGGGAGGAACTGAGAAAGATGTCAGATTGGGCAGGACTTCTAAATTTCCTCAGAAAAACCACAGACATAAACTTTTCACCTGTGACATATCCATAGCTTTGAATAGACTGGATTCTCACTTGGTACTGAGAGCACACTTTAATCTCTATGACTTTACTTCTTCTAACTGGTTTAGACCTTCTGGTTCTTTTGGTCTGTAGTCCTTGCAAACCAAAATGTGTAAATCAAATCTTTCTGTTAGCAAATCATTTCAGATATTTTGCTCATGTCTTCTTTTGAAAAACTCATTTTATTGGTGGCTTATACAACTCCTATCACAAGCCATACTTACATCCATTATGCCAAGCACTTTTATAGATTTGTTGCCATCATCATTCTCAAAGCATTTTATTTCTACTTGAGCCCTTGGTATCAGTTCCTCATTTTATCTCCTCTCTTCCCCACCCTCACTCCCTCAAGAACTCTTGACAATTTATAAATTATTATTTTTTCATGTCTTACACTGTCCGATGTCTCTGTCCACCCACTTTTCTTTGTCCGTCCCCCAGGGAGGGGGGGGGGGCTTTATGTAGATCATTGTGATTGATTCTCCCTTTTTACTCACTTTCTCCTTACACTTCTGGTAGCTCTACTCTCATTATTAGTCCTAAGGGGTTTATCTGTCCTCGGTTCCCTGTGTTTCTAGTTCTTATCTGTACCAATGTACATCCTCTAGTCCAGCTGGATTTATAAGGTAGAATTGGAATCATGATAGTGGTGGGGGGGGGAGTGGAGAGGAAGCATTAAAGAATTAGAGGAAAGTTGTATGTTTCATTGGTGCTATACTGCATCCTAACTGGCTTGTCTCCTCCCTGAGACCCTTCTCTAAGGGGATGTCCAGTTACCTACAGATGGGCTTTGGCACTCCCCTCACTCACAATGATATGATTTTTCTTTGATGCCTAATACCTGATCCTATTGACACTTCATAATCACCCAGGCTGATATGCTTCTTCCATATGGGCTTTGTTGCTTCTCAGCTAGATGGCCACTTGCTTATCTTCCAGCCTTAAGATCCCAGATGCTATATCTTTGATAATCAGGCACCATCAGCTTTCTTCACCACATGTGCTTGTGCACCCGCTTTGTCTTCGGCAATCATGTTGGGGAAGGTGAACATCATGGAATGCCAGTTTAATAGAACAAGGTGATCTTGCCTTGAGGGAAGACTTAAGTAGAGGCCCAATGTCTATCTGCTACCTTAATACTAAACTTATAAATATATGCACATAGATCGATTTCTCCATCATCATATAAAAATATATTTACATATGTACATGCCTGCACTTTTAAGAGGTTTTGACCTCTTAAATGCCCTTTGCCTCCTAGTTTCTTCCTCTATTTATTTTTACTTTCCTCTTGTCCCACTATCATGCCCAGCCCTCATTTGGGTTTCAGTAATTCCTCCTGGTTACATTGCCCTTGATCCAACCCTACCAGGTTTCCTACACCCTCGTTACCTTTAATTTGGGATCACTTGTGTTTCCCTTGTCCCTGGGTTTGTTAACACACACTTCCTTTCTCCCACTTCTCCCTCTCCAAAGTCCCCCCAGGAATCATTGGTCCTGTTGTTTTCTCCTTCTTATGGTTTATCCCACCTATCTTATCTAGATAGACCTGCAGAGATAACAATATGCACAAAAACACAAAACAGAGCAAAACAAAGCCACAAAAGAAAATAAAACAGCAACAAAAACAAGGACAAAAAAAGAAGGAAAAGTCTGTAAATATTTCAAGGTCTGTTTGTTGAACTTTAGGTGTATTTTCCTATGGAGTCTGATGGAGTGCCATGCCTTGGCCCCAAAGTCTATTTTTAATATTTCCTGGCCTTCATTCTCTGTTCCCCTTGCAAACCCCTAGTGTTTCACCTCAGTGTGGTGGGGTTAAATTGGGCACGATTCCTGCAATGTATTCATGCCTTCTTAAACTTCCTTAAATAACCAGCAAATCTTCCCCCTGCTTTGTGTTGCTGTCTAGGTTTTCCAACATTACACAGTAAATGTGATTGTGGGCAGATTAATCATTTCTTACTTATAGTGACCCTAGTACAGATTAGAACTGTGTCACAAGATTTCAAGGCTACAATTTTATTTTATCAGACTGCCACATCTGTCTCCCACATAACCACTATTCATGAATCGCCAGTTTTCAGTTAGCAGTTGACTATCTAAAAAGAAGGCGCCTTTTCAACAGTGAATAAACAAACCCAAGATCATCATATTTGTGGCAGTCATGTGTTTATGTTAATTTTATGATTTAAATGCAGGGGTGGAGTCTAGCCTGTTAATCTGGAGATAGCCATTGAGTAGCCAATGAGACCTCTATGTGGGCATGGCTTTCTCCTGATACATCTGGGAAATCTTGCAACATTTCCCTCGTGAAGATGAGAAGCTATCTTCCCCAGTTGTTGGGAGTTAGTTTAAGAGACGATGAATCACGGAAAAGACAAAATCGCAGTGTCCAATGAAGAGACCACACAATTTTGCCCTGATGCAGCCAGACCTCTGAAGCTGGGATAGACACATGGAGAGCTTGGCCAGTGATGAGTTACTTCTGCCACCATGGGATGCTGTTGATGGACCCTGATCCCTGGAAGTGAGGAGCCATGGGGAGACCCCTGCCAGCACTGGATTCTGCACCCACTAACCTGTGACTTCATGAGTCGGAAGGAGACATGATAGACTGGTATCGGGCATATGGGCTAATATCAGACTTACGACTTTGAACTGGACTGGTTTGGGATGCTTTCTCAGTGTTCCGTTTTTTGTATATAAACCTTTTTCTTATATCCATATGCGTGTCTATGAAATTTGATCCTCTAGTCTACCTGGACTAACACAACATTGATTCCAACTTATAGTGGTCTTAAAAGACAGAGTAAGACTGCTCCCTAGCATTTCCAAGACTACAAACCTTTGAAAATAGAAACAGCCTCATCTTTCTCCCATGTAGCAGTTAGTGGGCTTCAACCAATGATTTTGTGGTTAGCAAGCTAATGCTTAACCCATTGCACTATCTCAGACCATTCAACAAGTAAATATTGGATAATCATTCTACCATTGCTGTAACTTCCTGAGCTTTAGATCCAAAATTTAGATATGAAAAAGGACCAAAAGTTGGAAAATATAGCCTCAAGGAAAGAAATGACACCAATTTTTACTGATAAAAATTACAAGGACAATAGATTACTCATTGGCACTATCTTTTGCAGCAATATAAATGATGATCGTGCATATGGAACTCACTGCAATTGCCAGAAAAGGTGATGGAGAAGTTTGGTATCACAGTCAGAATTAAGTCAGGAGACAATTGCAGAACAAACCATTAATGGCTCATATGCTAGATGTTTAAGCTGAAGTACATTAAAATAACTTCATGAGAGTCAAATTTCAACCTTGTACATATCCCACTGGAATTTATAAACTATCTCAATAATAGATCTGACAAACTGAACATTCACTGATAATTAAATAGGGAGAGCTGTGGTCATGATACTGAAAGAAAAAAAAAATAATAATTGAAAGGACAAGAGAAAGGAAAGACCAAAAGGAATGCTCAAAGAGACTCCAAAATTGAAATTAATTATAGGAGATGGATAAATGATTACAAAGAATGACTCAAGAAGACAAAGTATTAGATGAAATAGGCAAAGATCTGTAGTAAGAAAACCACAAGAAAGAGCATCATTTCTCAAGTTGAAGAAATTGAAGGGAAAAAAAATTGAAGTGTCAAGTTACAATGCTAACAGATTTTATCAGAAAAATTATGAAGTGATATAGAAAGCATGAACAGAAGATGATGGAATCGATTTCCAAGTCACCGCACCACAAAAAGTAGTAGTTATTTCAGGAGGTAACAGATGCTCAAGAATCAGTGGAAGTAGAGGGAAAAGTCAAAGTTGCACAGAGGCATTGGAAAAACAAATCTCCATGACAATGGAGTACCCACTGAGATGATTCAACAAATGGATGCCATGTGGCAAGCATTTACTTGACTGGACCAAGACATTCAGAAGAGAGCTATTGCTTAGCTGACTGAGACACATACACACACACCCATTTCAAAAAGGTGATCCAGTAGAAATTATTTAACAAAATAGTTTATGTCACATGCAAGTGAAAATTTGCTGAGGATATTTTTAAAATTTCAAACAGTAGTACATCAATAGGGAAAACTGGGACACAAAAGAACGTAAAATGGGAGATATCTTGTTCACGTTAGATGAGTTTGGGCTAAAAACAGAATACCAGAATGGTGTTTACTTGTGTTTTATTGGCTATATGGGTTTGTTTATTCACTGCTGAAAAGGCGCCATCTTTTCAGATAGTCAACTGCTAACTGAAAGCTGGCGATTCATGAATAGTGGTTATGTGGGAGACAGATGTGGCAGTCTGATGGAATAAGATTGTAGCTTTGAAATCTTGTGACACAGTTCTAATATGCAAAGTAGAGATCAACAAAATATGAGATCAAAAGAGATTAGTTGCAGTGAAAACACTTGGTAACATATAATACATTATCTAACTGCTATGAATGTATCATAATTTTTAAGGATGTGTGGATCATAAGAAATTAAGGGGATTGTTCTATAACACTTAAAACTGTACACATGCCAATCTTGTACCTGGGCCAAGAGGCCATTGTTTGACCAAAACAAAGGAACACTTTACGGCATAATTAGGAAGAAAATTATGCTTCAGAATTGCATTCTTTCATTCTACTCAACAACATATCCAGAAACAAAGCTATATGGCTGCAAATACTCAACAGAGATATTTTAGCTCAAGGATTAAAATATTGCTTAACTGGAAAAGAAATTGGAGGCTTGAAAAGGTTACATGCAGGCTTTAAAGTGACCCAAAAGTCATCTTGAGATGTACAATAGATTAAATTTATCCTTAAAATGCTGGCTTTTCAACCCCAATCTGTATACTGAGCAAAAAACATGAGCAGTTGATATGAAGACGAAAACAGCTATAAAATGGGAGGGTAACTCATTAACATCCTGCAATATGCAGATGATGCAGCCTGGAAAAGGCAAACAGGTTTACTTCCCTGAAGTTCTACCCTGTCTTGTAGGGTCATTATGAATCAGCATCCACTGAGCAGTGAGCAGTGAGCTTTCTTTCTCTCTTTTCTTTTTTTAAATTGCAATCTTCATTAAATTAAAAGGACATTGGAGGCTGGTAGAAGTGACTTGAAAGTGATCTCAAAGTCCTCTTGAACATGTTCAATGAATTAAAGGTATCTTTAAAATGTTAGTCTCCCTTTTGCTAGTGTCTCAAAAATTATTATGGTGGCTATAGAATTAAAGTTATCCTTAAAACAGACTCTTGGATATTTAAAAATTATAGCAATAATTAAGAAAACTTGAAAATTAGCTTTGAAATCCATCACCTCTGGTCTAGATATTGGAGTAAGTAATCACTTCTAATATGTACAGACAACAGACAAACCTGTTAGCTGCAAAATTTCCAATCTGGGGAGGATGGGTTAAAAGATAATTATATTTAAGCCTTTCAGCTTTTATTCCTAAGAAAAACCTACAGCTTTTTTATTTCTACTTTCACATTTTTATCTGAAGGAAAAGAAATGATTCATTTTAGATTTGTCTAGCTCAAAAATAGAAACAAATCATAAATATATTTTTATAACTATCCTACAAACACTTTCTGTTATCCTATTATTATAAAACTCACATCTCTCATTCTAATTTTCAAATGGAACTCTTTATTAAATAGTTCCAATTTGTCATGAATTTAAAGCCCTTTGGTTTTATTATTTTCCTGCAGTCTTTCTCTGTTTATCTTGAAGTCATCAGAGATAACTTAAAATTTGCATTTATATGAGTCCTCCTTCAAAGCATATAGAAGAAGGTCTTTTAGAGTTACTGAAGTAATATGCAAAGTAGAGATCAACAAAATATGAGATCAAAAGAGATTAGCTGCAGTGAAAACACTTGGTAACATATAATACATTATCTAACTGCTATAAATGTATCATAATTTTAAGTGCTTTATTGATAGATCAAGAATACAGTATGCACAACAAAACATCAAGAACATAAAACCTTAGGCAGATGCAAACTAATTCCTCAGGCTTTCCTTCCACAACAATTAATGATCCAATCAACTAACTGACTCAAACCCTTCATTTTTCGGTAAATGTATATATTGCGGAAGACATTTACATTTCAAGGAAGCTTCATTCATAACTTCACCACTCTTAAATGTGGGTTTGTTTATTTTTCAGTTTTGGAGCCTTGTCTTGACTGGTTACTCAGGTTGCTTTCTGCGTTGATGGCAATTTGATTTTTTGTTTTGTTTTGTTTGTTTGGTTTTTTTTGTGGGCATCACTGCCTCTGGTGGTTGTGGGTGCTACCCAGTGCCGCTCCTGAGAGCCACTGCTGGATTTGAACCGCCAAGCTCGGGGGCTGCAGTTCCGCACTCAACCACTTACGCCACCAGGGCTCAGCCCCAGCAATTTGAAACCACCAGCAGTTCCATGGGAGGAAGACTGCACTTTCTACTCCCGTAAAGGATTACAGTCTCAGAAACCAAGTCGAGGGTCGCTGGGAGTCAGCATGGGTTCCAAGGCAGTGAGTTTGGAATTTCAAGTTAGCTTGCAATTTTAGGATTTTCTTCTCAATAATTACTTATATACATATAACAATCATGATACGTCTCTCAGTGTCTGCTTTTTCCTCATTTTGTTTGCAGCTGTTCCAAAATGTTTGTACTCTTTTTCAAGTCATGCACCTTATCCACATAGCCATCTTTCTGAGCATTTGACCTGATCTCCTATTTAACAGAAAATAGAGGCCTGAATTCACTGATTTTTTCTCCCTTTAGGAAGAAGAAAGTAAAAGATCTGACTTAAGAATTAGCTCTCTGTAGTGTAAATCCTGCCACGAGTGATTTCAAGCATCCTTCTCATGAAATTCTTGCACATTTGGCAACCAGCACAGGCATAGGTATCTGTGTTGGAGTCTCATGCTAGCCTCCAAGGCTGATTTAGATGCAGATTACAAGCAGTTAGCATTCATCCTAGCCAGGGAACAAAAACACACCTGGCCCTTGCCTTCTGATGTGGAAATCTGAGAAGAACAGAGAAGAGAGAAGCTCTGGGTAAAATGTTGGACATTCCTTGCCTCAAGTCCAGCAATTTGAAACCATCAGTCCCTCTGCAGGATGAAGATGAGCCTTTCTACTCCCATTAAAAGTTAGTGTCAGAAACCCACAGGGGCAGTTCTACTCTGTCCTGCAGGGTCACTATGAATTGGAATTGACTTGATGGGAGTGATTGTTTTTGTTGTTTCGGGAGAGGACAGAGGCTGTATGACCATTACTGGAAAGCACAGTTTTGTTTGCCCATGTGCATGCTTTTAACAGTTGGCATAAAACATAGGTCAATGTCCAAATGTAAGTGAAAAAATGCAGCAAGGAAATCTCTTAAATCAGTGAATAATGATACTTGAGATACTAAAGGAGGCAGTCTTGGATATTAATGGTGAGCTAAACAGCTAATCTTAGGCTACCTACTTAATATACTTTTAAGCCTTAATTTACTTTTATGGAAATAATAACAACAATAAAAGCAATAGCAGTGACTAACTTAAAAGGTCATTGAGAGGATTTTAATAGTAACATTAAGTATTATTAATAATATTTCAGAAGGTGAGAAAGGTGGAGATATAGGCCTTTATTAAGTGATTTCACACTAAAAGGGGATTTCACGTGTTTGAACCTGAAAAATTTCCTGTGGTTAAGATGTTTCCATATGATGTACTAGTTACTTCAATGAACATGAATGAAGTGCCTAGAGATGAAATAAAGAGTTTAAAGAAACTGCAAAAAATCAAGTACTTTTTGGATATCTCTAAACCCTTAGTTTCATGTCAAGTAAGTGAATCCAGAGGAAGTCTCTGAAGCTTCAGAATATTCCTTTTCCATTCTCGGAGTCACTAGCTTCAGAGACATGTCTTTATTCCTAATCTTTTCTTAGCTAGCAAAATCCTGTGGGTGGTTCTACTTTGAGTACTTCTGTTTCCTTTCCTGTAATTCATGTAGGTGGAAATAGAGTTGGTGCTTCCAATCTTCTCCTTTGGTTGCGCTCCAGATTATTTTAATCCTCCCCTTTAAAATATTTTCAATCTTTTCAAGGAATAAACCTGAAACCCCCCCATCCTGAAGTCAGATGCCTTATTTTTCTTAAAAAGTCAAAGCCACACAGCCCACATAATTTCTTAGAAAGAAGAGTTATGTTTAACAAAGGGGCAACTGGAGGAGTACAGATCTAACACAGCAACACATCCCCGTCTTTAGGCAGCCCGTGCACTGGCAGTGAGGTGAACGAAGGGGAGCAGGGAGCCACCTCCCAAGGAACCACCACCTGCGCCCAAGTGACTTCATTATCAATAAGGAAAGCCAATAACCTCCAAACCAAACAAAAATATCACCTCTGTTCCTCCTTTATTTTTAACATCCCCATGA
This sequence comes from Nesogale talazaci, assembly GCA_004026705.1. Taxonomy (NCBI): domain Eukaryota; kingdom Metazoa; phylum Chordata; class Mammalia; order Afrosoricida; family Tenrecidae; genus Nesogale; species Nesogale talazaci. The sequence continues at coordinate 309,015 of PVJH01000029.1, read as the reverse complement.
TAGTCAATCATTCCAATATAGCTAATAACAAAGATTTAGAACAACTTGGGAAACGTATATTTTAAAAAGACAAAAACTAGAACACATTCTCATTATTAAAGGCTAATGTCATTTTCTCTTGTTGTAGGTGTATTGATTTTCTAGAGTTGTCTCAAAAATTAGAGACTTGAAAAATTCTCTGGATTATTAGGTAAATCAATTAATTATGACAAATAAAGTGCTAAAACTTCAAAAATAGTTTGATGAGTCAAGAAAAAAAAAACTGTAGGTGTTTTCCTGTGTTGATTGGAATGCATTCACAAGAATTATTATGCTCTTCTCATTCATGAGAAACATTAAAAAATGTCCATAGCTATGAGTACAGGATCACACACCAAGTTTGCTCCACTTCAGAAGTCTACCAAATATCTGTATATGCTCCATTAGTTCATTTCTTAAGTTTTAGGATATGGTCATCATATGATGATAATTTTTCCACTTGTAGCAGAATTAGCTTATTGCTTTAGTCTTTTTTAATAAATCAATGCAATAAGTTCCTTGTGATAGGGGTCGCGGTATACTCCAAGGTTGGTGGATTGGCCATAGAGAGTGGACCTTGGGAAGTCAAAATCAAGGCAATGTGGAATGTCAATGACACAGGAGCAGCACATAGGGAATTTGGAAAGCACTAGAAAAAATGCAACAACTTCCTATTTTCCCCATAAGACCATCGTTACGTATCTCCCTATAAGAAAGAGCACTAGGCTTGGAGTTCAGAGGCTGAGCTCTAACCCTGTTTGGCAACTCACTAGATTCTTGAATTTAGTAAAATCAGTAGATTTGATTCAATATCAAAGGTGGTCTTAATAGCATATGTTTTATGAAAAAGTAATCATCAAACTATTTGAGGTTCTTTCTAATTGTAGTGTTCCTGTAATTCATTGTTTAACTAATACTGATTAGCTGATATCGTTACCTGTGGGTTAAATCACAGAGAAATAGAGAATGTCATTTCATTCTTAGCAGTAGATAGAGACCTATGTCTAAGCTTTTTGTTTGTTATACTTGTTATTCACATTTCTATATTCACATCTTTAGCATGATTAGAGCTGAAAACCAACACTACAAGTTAAATGTCAAAGTTTCCATGATGCATGTTTGCATATTTTCATCTGAGCTACTTATAGAAAATAAGGTAGGGGCCAGTGGTAACATCGATTCCTATCTTTCCAGCTCTGAAAGCACAGAATAGAGTTCCCACTGGTAGCTGCTCAATAAACACCAGCCACAGACTATCCTAAAATATCACAGTTGTAAAATGAGGTAATAAGATTTCAAAATAAGAGGACTCAATATCTAATTACAAACAAGAATATACAAAATGTCATTAATGTGAATTGGTAGTGGCTTATGTTAGGACACATGTTTAACATAATGAGTCATAGGTGAGCGAAAGTTCAGCACTCAACTGCTAAACAAACTATTGTTGATTCAAACATACCAAAACTTTCCTGGGAGAAAGAGTTGATAATGTATTCCAGCAAGGACCACAGCCCCGAAGAGTGTATGCGCCACTTCTACTCTACAACTTGAGATTTTTTCAGTTGGAACTGACTCCATGACAACTCACAGCAACAAAAAAGGCTTACTCTCTGTAGGAAAAAATATGGAACCAATCACTATATCTTACAAAGCGCACCTCTTTGGCACTGTTGGCAAAATGCTTCCTGAATTTATGCAGGAGCTTGTTATTTCAAGTCAGGAATAAAAAATAGGCATATTGTTTATTCACTGGGGATCTGGAATTGCTTCTTAGGAGATAAGCAAGAAACTATACTTCAGTGGATTATAGCATTGTTATTTGCATATTTTTCCTATTTTATCGGCACCTATTTCATATTTTGCCTATTTTGGAGACACCTATTTTTTTCTTTTTAAGAGAAAAAGAAGGGAATTATTCCTCTTTTGCATATGTTTCATTTGAAATATAACAGTCACCAGACCATAGTTTTTTGTATTTCCCAGAAAAAACTGCCTCATAATTGCTTAAGAACTAGAAGCAATTACGGATAAACAACTATAGTCCTCAGTATGACATCTCAACTGAAAGGAAACAAAAATCCTCACATTGGACCCATGAGTAAGATAACGATAAGTGGGAAAAAGACCAATGCTGGCACAGATTTCATTTTACTTGAATCCACAACCAACACCCACGGAAGCAAGTCAGAAACCAAGTGACATATTGTACTTGACAAATCTGTTGGCAAAGCACCTCTCTGAAGTTTCAAACAGCAAAGATGTTACTTTCAGACGAAGTTGCACCTGACTCAAGTCATGACATTTTCAATTGCTGCTCATGCATGTGAAAGCTGGACAATGAATACAAGAAAGACTAGAGAAAAATCAGTGCATTTAATATTGATTATATCATGAGGAATTTTGTCTCAGAAGAAAGTACAGTGGGTTACACTGTAGAAGCTAGCAAGCGTTTGTTTCACATACTTGAGGCTTGTTATCAAAGGAGACAAGTCTCTGGAGAAGAACATCATACTTGCTACAGTGCAGTTCGTGAAAAGGAAGCCCCTCACTTTGATGGATTGACCTCCTGGCTGTGACAAGGACTCAAACAGCAACCATGATGAGCAGGTATTTTGCTCTGTCATGCATGGGACTGCTAGACATCATCCATCCGCAACAATATTATGCAGAGCTACTAACCTGTTCCTTCTTTAGTTATAATTCGATGACTAATAAAATCCTTCAATTTTTATTCCTTTTTTTTTCAGAATAGTGTCTTGGCACATGATTGATGCAAGAGAACTTTCAAAGGAAAATTGGTAGATTCTGGTGCTGTCAGTGGTTTGGAATCAAGATGAGAAAGATAACTGGTGCCCTTTTCTTAAGGATTACCCACTCACTTTCCCTTTATCTCCTTTTCTCCTACACCCATTTTATTAGCTGTGGGCCAGGAAGGTAAAATAACACAGGAGCTTACTTTAACCAATAATAACATACTTTAACCAAGTAAAATCAGTTATGATTTTAAAGCTGCGGCTTTTGGGGGAAGGTCTGTGACATTTTCATGTATCTCTAAACTTATAAAGAAGCACTAAATCAGTGAATGGGATTTTAGATTTATTTGTTCTAATCACATTTGACTGCGAGCACAGGAGCTGCACCCATAAGACTTTATGGGGATGATATTTCAAACTCAAATCAATTGGAATTAACTATATAATCTCTTTATTACATCTCTTTAATTCTCTGTGTAAATGTGTTGGCAAATTGCAATATCTTCAGAAAAGGGTCAGGAAAATAATGACAGGTCTAGATATCTGAAGAAGACTTAGTTTTATTTTTCCGCTATTTAAAAAATTATCATATACATGAGAAGCGATGATATTGAGCATGTTTCCCTTGGTGAGATTGGAGAAAGATAAAGGTGGAAAAATGACTCAAAGGTAGACCTCTATTCAAAATTGAATTTATAGGTAGAATTTTCTAATACAGAATTGAGCTGCTAACAAAAGTATTAAATTTCCCCTGGAGGTATTCAAGCAGAAGACTGAATGGCCATTTAGAAAGGAAGTCATTGCCCTTTTTAGAATTCCAGGCGGCTGAATTAGCTGTGCCTTCTGACTGGTTCATCTTACTTTTTTATTCTTTCCTTTTATCAGTGTTGCATACAAGGAGTTCTCCTCAAACAATGTCTTGTCCCTGCAAATTGCTTCCTTAAACCAAAGGATAAGGGGAATTTCCTAAGAAAATATCACTGATTCTGTACAGGGAATACAATTTTTTTTACTAATTGCTACTTTAGGAAGGGTTGAAACTCAATTTAGGAACCAGTGAACCCTGTTTGTGCATAAAATGAGAGTACCAATTTTAATAGTGAAATTGTGGAGGATATATTAATGACAATGCCCATTTCCTGAGGCAAAAATACCACCCTCATTATTTCATTATTCTTAATTCTTCCAGTGTATAGTAACACTTCAATAAACAGCCTAAACGAAAATTTTGGATTGCCTAACATATTTAACCATTTGATGAAGTCGGCATTGATGATTCCTCCGGTCTTATATGACAGTCTGGATGTTACCCAGCCCTGCTTAAGTAATCATTTTAAAATAATTTTCTATTTTTCAAAGAAAAGATACTACTTATTTTGCTAAATCAATGCATATATTATCGTTAGCAAAGCCTCAATCTGATCTGATTGTTTAGTGAGAATGCTAGTCAGGTAGAGAAAGCTATAGACTCTGTTGTGGCATGAGAAGCCAGGTATTATAATATTTCTCCTTTACTGTTATTTTGGGACTCTCCTCTGCTTCTCTCCATTTTAGCCAATTCACCTCATTACACTAAGGACATCACATAAACAATAATAAAGTCAACAATATTTAGCTGTGAGAAAACATTATTTTCATTTGAAAATCTATGCTTATATAAATTTTATTTGTATTGATTGTTAAGTGCTTTAGAGCCAGCAGATATAAAACCAATCAAAAATATATAGCAATGAAAATTCCAAAATTTGCATTTTAGAGTATCAAAATTGGATATTTCTGAAACTAATCTAAAAGATGCCAGTAAGGGAGAATGAGGGTAGAACATTTAACTTGTCATAAAGGTCAAACTGGCATGTACCCTTTTGTGAAAGAGGTAGATGATAAGGTGACTATTAATATTCATTGAACATCTACTGCTTTATTCAGTCTTTCCATAACTCTCTTAAGATAATCTTAGTTCACCTACTCATTCATTGAAGGAAAATAAAACCTTGGGAAGTGAAATAATTAGTTGGAGGTCACATACATAAGTATAATTAACTGTCTCATTCAAATCAAGGCCTGTAAATTCCATGGCCTTTTCAGAGCCAATAAGGGGTGGAAAAGAATCCCATTGCTATAATCAGAGGAGTATCCTTTGGCCCCTGTTTGGGCTGAATGATTTTACAAGTGGATTGCACATCGCTTTGAAAGCAAAAAGTATAATACTTCTGAAAAGTGCTCTGGTGTTCACTCTGGGGATTTTAATAAGGCCTAGTTTAATATTCAGGTTTAGACTGATGGCCACTATGGTTAAAGCACACAACTGCTAGCCAGAGGATCAGAGGTTCAAACCTGCTAATTGCTCTGCTTCTATAAAGGGCCTGGTCTTAGAAACCTGAGAGAAAATCTCTGCTCTGTCCTCTGTGGGTTGGAATGGGTTCCTGACGGTGTGTTCGTTGTCACACTGCAGACATGCATAACTAGTTACATGCTTGATGTATGTGTTTCTTTATGTGTGTAGTAGTCAGGGGTGCAGAGGCTGATAACATTTGTTGAAAAACATAAAGAGCTAAAATGTCCAAAATATAAGTACAATAACCAGCTAGAGCAAAACCAATAGCCAATTCTTCAGTCTGAGCAAGTACTCACTCTGCAGACAGTCGGCGTTGAGAAGATCCTGACACTTCTCGTGACACTTCACCCCACATTCCAGGCACTTCATGCCTTGCCGGGCAATGCCCCACAAAAGCCCTTCACACTCGTAACAGTAGGTGGGCGCAGTAGCAGTCCAGACCTCGAAATTGTGTGGGGTGGTGGAAGATATGGGGTAGATCAATGCTTGCAAGGTCTTCTTGAAAACATGCATTTTCTGTGAAGATGAGAGAAGTTACCAACACAAGCCAAGTCAGTGAACCTGCAGACTTTCAATATTGATTATGCAAACCATTTTTTTTTTACTTTGCCTTGAATATACCATTGAGATAACCTCTTGATTCTTGATTTAAGTGATGACAAGTTCTGAAACTCTGCTCACTTACTCATTTCTTAAAGTGACCAGACTTTAAACAGGACACCATTGACCAGGGGGAGGGGGGGCTCTGATTAAAAATTTTGTCTATATGGCGCAACAAAAAATGTTCATAGAATGCAAAAATAGTATCGTAATATATTTATTTAATTTTAAAACACCACGGGACACAGGGCAAATTGTTAAAAAGTGGGACATCTGGTCATCTTACTGTAGAACCCTTTGCAGTTATTCAGAAACAACTTCCGACTAGATTGGGTCCACTGCTGTGCATATTTCCTCCAGTCATATTCAGGGAAATGGCTTACTCATGCACTTCACTGATTGCACTCTAAGCTTCTGCTCACTGCCATATCTACTCTCCGCAAGGATGATCCCCTGGTCTGACATGAGAAAGGTATGTGGCTCAAAAAGAGGGAAGTCTCTCTCTAGGTATTTCTATGCTTGCTGTAAAGGAACCCTGTTTATGTAATGGTTATGTGTTGGGTTATGTGCTGCTAACTGCAAGGTCAGCAGTTGGAAGCCACCAGACAATCTGAGGGAGGAAGATGGGGCTCTCCATTACTGGAAGAGTTACAATCTTGGAAAGCTACAGGGACAGTGGCTATGATTTGGCATTGACTTGCTGGAAGTGAGTTTAGTTTGATTTTTCTGCTCTATCTTTAGACTAAGTTGATTCTTGAAAAAAAAATGTGAAATAGAGGGTAAGTGTGGTTCATTCTGACTCTAATCCTTGGAAACACTTTCATCTGGCCCTTTCCTTACATTTCATCTTCTCTGACACTACCCCTTTGCCCTAGTTCAAAGTTATGCTTCTTCTATAATTCATTTTCCAGTGAACTCCTTCCCCTTCAGAACCAATGTCATCACGTAATTCATTCTGAAAATATTAGCAGAGATAAAGTGTACATGTACCACCATTCCCTGGTAATTCATTTTTTTAATATTTTGAGGGGAGATGTGTTTAATAGCATATAATGTCTTCTAAGGAGAAGTCATTAGTAGAGTAGGAAAATTCACTGACTGAGTAACCAGGACACCCAACTTCTGGTCTGCTGACTTCCGCAGGGGCCATATACTAACTCTTAGCATGGACCCTACTGCATAATATTGAAAATAAGCTTCTTTAGGCAGAAACTGTCTTCCATGTTTCCTGAGTGATTCAGCCCTCTTTGTCACACAGTAGGGACAGAATTCATTTTTGTAAATTTTGTCATTTAGGAGTTAGTCTTGTGATCTAGAAAAATACTTAAAGTCTATGTCCTGTATATACATCACATTTTGGAACATCTTCCCATAGTATTGAAATAATGGATTTTGAATTATTTTTCAAGTCTGTAGGATGGTAATATAGTTTGATATTTATTAGTCCATGCCCCTCACTATGTGTTTTTCTATCATGTGTTTGGTAATGATACTTGCATATTTCCTGCTGGGTGGATAAGCTTCACCAAAAACAATTTCTAAATCTGAACACCAGATTTAGGGTCTGATGAGTCCAGAGTTCCTTATATTTGTGGTGAGGACACTGACCATCAGCCTGGTCAACTATGAGAATGACTCGAACGGGTATTTATATAACAGAAGCGACCAAGCTCATCACATTTTCAATAAATATAGTGTGAGCCTGGGGTATCTCGACTTCATTTCATCATGAAGATGTCTTTCAGAGAAATGTTGAAAGCTTTTTGAGAGGCAGGGGCATGTATTATTCATTGATACCGCGGTTTTGTTTTCTAGAAGAGGTAGTGTCTTCTATATTGTTAGAGTGAATTGTATAATTCTTGGTACAACAGATTTCTAACAATCTTTCATCGATGAAGTCTTCTGTTCTAAGTGGGCTGTGGGGTGTGTGTGTGTATATGCAAGCCAGCAGTTATAAGTTAGCTAAAACAACAAGATGGGACTTGGGGTGTGCCTATATTTGCATGGAGCAATTTTGTGTTTGTCATAGTTGGAGAAAATATCAACATTGAATTGAATATAACACTAGATAGGAAAAAGTTAAGTTTCTTACTGAATTAAAGAAAAATAAGAAATTCATATGAAATTAGAAAATAGACAATGAATTATTAATGAACATGGATTTACTAACATCTTTCAGAATAAAGTAAATGATTAATACATTCTATCTAATTCAAATGATTTAAAGGCATTCCAATAACACCTTAGGCCATAATAAGAGTAATACAGATAATTTAAACTAATTAAAAAAATTAAACTTGCCAGGAAAACAAATAGAAGAGCATTCTAAATAGACAGCTGAGAAAATTTCACTGAAATGTTTTGCTTGGTTTTGTTTTGTTAAAACACCATGACTCATTCCATGCAATGATAGAATGAAGCTCACTAAAAAAAAGAAACATGGAAAATTTACTACACAGTACATTGAAAATCGATTGAATGGGACATTAAAGCAAATCCTAACACTTAAAAGCCACTGAAGCTGGAGAAAAACATTAAATAAATCTCTGGAGGGAGTATTCCCACAGTCTCAGGGAAATGATAATATAATGAATCATTTTCATTCTTGATTTTGGAGATATGATCTGTGTTTAACAAAGTTGAAAATAAGTGTAAAATAAATGCATCTGAAAGCATTCCTTATAGCAGCAATGTTTAAGATGGAGTGATGGTCCATTTGCAGTCTCAGAGAGTGAGTGACTGGAGAAACCATGGAAAAATACATTTTATACAAAGGGATTCTTGATCCTAAGGAAATACTGCATCTTAGAAAAAGAAGGTGTTTCCTCAACAGTAAAATAAGACTCACTCAGCAGTAAACTAAGACTCACTCAAACATACTATAGAGGAAGTGAAGAGTATGAGGATTTTTATGGACTAAGACAAAACTCAAAGTAAGCATTTTTAGACTATTGATATTCTAATCCATTGTTTAATAATTACTATAAAACAGTGTTTGCATGCCCTATTCCTCATATTCCTTTCATTCCCCCCGCCTCCAGTATGACAAGCAGTAACTTAACTATTAAAGTTATGTGTTCTTGCTCAGCCTGTGGGTTTATCACATGAGATTATGTGAGCATCCCCCTTGCTATTCAAAATATGCTTCTAAAGAAACAAATATGCTATGTGTGTTAGTCTGGGTACATTGGAGAAACAAATCCACAGAAATACATATGTATAAGAGACAGTTTTATATAAAGGGTAAGTGCATATCAAGGAAACATTCCAAATCAGTGCTGCCTTAGCCCACAAGTCCAACAGTAGCCCATATGTCAGCACCAATCCACAGAATCCTTTCTCATCTCACAAAACACACGGAATGATGCCGACTGCGGGAGGAAAGCCAAATAAGTGAATGTGTGCGCATCTCAGTGCTGACAGGGATCTCCACATGGCTGCTCCAGCACCCGGGCCTACATCTGGGTAGGTCCATTTGGCTTCTACTCTGCAATGTCTTGAAGGAAGTGAGCCTTGCCAGCTGAAGCAAGGAACTGGCTAAGGCAGCTGCACCCTGATTTGACCATCAGAAAGCAAGAGACCTGAGCAATAAAAAGGTGAGGGACCCACACCATTATCTCTCTGTCCTTCAATTAACCCCATATGTGTTTGTTGGCCAGATTGGCATAATAAACTTTAACTGTCTTACTATGTTGCTTGAAGGATTTTATCATGTTCTTGATACATACTCTTTTGGGGTTAAAATCTACTCTTTCCTGTACTGTAACCATACATTTTACTCTTTCTGAACAAATGCATCAGAAAGATTTGTAGAAAAATGATTAGGTTCAATGTGGCCTTTAAAATTTACCATACACATCAAGAAAGAATAAAGTTAGAGTTATTTCTACAGTATAAAGAAGTCATTAGTTCCATGCTGAATTGCTCAACAGAATAATCCTCACATGATTTTACCCATAGAAGCTAAAATTATTCTTTCATAACAGAAAATGAATAAAAAGGACTAAAAGTATGCCTATTCATGTAAGGCTACAAATAATTTTCTTTTACTTGTATTGTTTATACCAGACACTCTTCTTTGGCAGATGAGATATAGCAAACTACTCTTATAAATAACAAACTCAAAAATCAGATGCACTGCCACTGAGTTGGTATTGACCCATAGTGACCACAGGGTAGGGTCAAATGGCTCCAGTTCCATCCTGCCCCTGTGAGTTTCCATTAGAAAGCCCCATCTTTCTTCTGCAGAATGGCTGGTGGTTTTGAATTGATGACCTTGTGCTTACCAGCCCAATGGGTAACCTCTATACTACCAGGACTCCTCTGTAGGATAGTTTGACTCTGTCATGTCAGTAGGGTTAGAACTGTCTCGACAGAACACAACAATAATAATCTTCATTGTTTAAGCAGCCAATTTCAGCACTGGGAGTATAGGGGTGAAGTCTAGCCTGTCAATCTAGAGATAGCCAATAAGACCTCTGTATGGGCATGATTTTCTCTGAGAATTCTGGGAAATCTCATGATATTTCCCCCATAGAGGTGAGAAACAAAATTCAGTGTCTGGAAAACGCTCTATTGACAAGATGAGGTGACAGTATACTGATAGATCCTGATTCCTGGAGAATGGAGGAGTCGGAGGAGAAGCCACATGGACTTACCCTGATGGAACCAAATCTCTGGGGCCAGAGAAGCTATGGGGAGACTCCTGCCAGTGCTGAGATGTTTGAGAAACCATAGGGAGATCCTTACCAGCACTGAGACGCTCTACCACCAATCGATACTGCTGATTGACCCTGAGTCCTAGAAGTGAGGAGTCATGGGGAGACCCCTGCCAGACCCAGGATGCTTCTACTGCCACAAGACTATGCATCCACTGTCCTGATGTCATTGCACATGCTTTGTGAGTCAGAAAGAGACTTTATAGATCGGTATCAAACTTGTGACCTTGGACTGGACTGGGTTGGGATGCTTTCTCAATGTTTCATTCTTCTAATATATAAACCTTTCCCTTAGATCCATATGCATTTTTATGAATTTGTTTCTCAGACTAACACATTAGGATTAGTCTAAAGAAAGAGGGCAGAAAGATGATAAAGTGGAGGATGTATTAATTCAATCAGGGTATATTACAGAGTATTCCATTTATGACCTGTAACATGATCTGAAGACAAATTACAATGGATTTTCATGAATGACAAGATGACAAAGTATCCCTGAAGGCAATGGAGGGTTAAATGTTGGACCTGAGCATAGAAACTTCAAACCTAAAAACCCCTCTGAAGGAGCAAGATGAGGCTTCCGGTCCCCATGGAGTCTTAGATACTCCAATAGGGAGTTCTGCTCTGCCCTTTAGAGTCACTATGAGCCAGAAACAACTCAATGGCAATGAACGAGTACAAGTATCCCAAGGGACCCTGGTGATGTGGGAGTTAAGCATTCAACTGATAGCCTGAAAGGTTTTGGTTGGAAATCACAAACCCCCTGCGAGGCAAAGTTGTGGTGATGTGATTCTGTAAAGAACACATTTTTGACATCCCTCAGGACAGTTCTACTTTCTCCATTGGAGACATTTTTATGTAGACTGAGTTCTTATAAGTATCCTGGCATAAACCTTGAAAAAGTAGCATTCAGTTAACTTCCAAGGGGAGGGGCCATGAATTTTATAGACTATATTTTCAGAAATGGCATGTGAATTCAACTTACCCCTTAGTCTTTGAGTGAGTAAAAGGAAAAGCTATAAGGAATTTTTAGCAAATCATTTAAGAAGTTATTCCACCTAAAGCCTTTGATTATAGACAAGAGAACATGAAAAATGCTTTTATAACCCAGGTTGAGCTAGACTCCAAATTATGGATTTGTAAACAAACAAGCCATAGAGTTAAATAATCTGATGAGGAAAGACATCAGTACAACTAGAGACATCAGTACAACTAGAAATTTCAATACAAAAAGATAAATATATAAAATAAATTATTGGGCTGAGCCCCGGTGGCGTAGTGGTTGTGCGCGGGACTGCGGCCCACTGGGACGGAGGTTCAATTCCAGCAGTGGGGCTTGGCCTCCTACTCCCACCGCTGGAGAGCAGTGATGCCCCCCAAAAAATAAATAAATAGATAAATAAATAAATAAATAAATAAATAAATAAATAAATAAATAAATACACTGATAGTTTATATAATCTTAAAATATAAGGCTACAAAATATCATGAAAGAACAACAAATAAGAAAAGAACCAAATTAGCTTAAAAGAGTATCAACAAATTAAAAGTAGTCATGAAATGGAAAACAATAAGATTGGATATTGCTGACTCAAAAATAAGTAAGTTAGAAAACAAATCTGGAAAAATATATCAATCTTGCACAGAGGAGTAAATTATATTTTAAGAAAATGCTTAATATATGTTCAGTCAGTGATTTAGATGGGAAGTATAGAAAATGAGTAAGAGGTAGTATTTGAAATGTGATGACGGAGAAGGTACCTATATTAGTCCTTTGACTGAAGAATTACATTAAATCCTTACCATCACCTGAAATGTATTTATACCGCACATTTTATAGTGAGACTACATAATTTCAGGGCAAGGAGCAAAATCTTTAAGCAAACTAGAAAGAAAATAGAGAAAGCTGCAAAGCAATAAAAAGTAGACAATTAACTGACTTATGATAAAAATAGTACCAGAAGATTGTAGAATAAAAATTTTAATTGCAGACAGAAAATACATTAATTTAGAATTCTACACTCAGCCTAAATCACTGCTTATAAAACCTTAACCAAAAGAAAAAAAATAAATTTATATTCCTAAGCAAATATTGGGGTGTAAGAAATAACATAAAATTGATAAATATCAATTAATATTACCTTACATGTTTTAAAAATATGCAAGGGAATTGAGGATAGCAATGAGAAATTCAGGTCCTGATGCTTTGTTTCCAGATTTCTGATTATGTTTATTGATTAACTTAAATTTTTGTTTTTGTGGCATCACTGCTCTGGTGGGAGTAAGAAGCTCAGCTCCTGGAGAGCTTCTGCTGGATTTGAACCACCAGCCCAGTGGGCCGCAGTCCCGCACTCAACCACTACGCCACCGGGGCCCAGCCTAACTTAAATTTTAAAATGGAACTATTCTTATTATATATTTAAAAAGATATCTACTATATTAAAATAGTATAAATAACTTCTCACCAGTTGAGGGAGAGAAAATACATGTATGTCATGCCAAAGATTGGTTTTGAGGGATAAAAGTAGGAATGATAATAATACTAAAAAAAAAGATAGCTCTTTAAATTTGACATCATTGTCACTAGTTCTGATTTCAACAGTGTGAAAAAAATGTGGTTGCTCGACTGAGTTGGTCTCAAGCCTGGGAGAAACTTATGTGTGACTTTTAGCAACCATATACACATGTTCCTCTCACTATGACGACATGTGTCACAAAGCTGAAAGTTTCACTAATTTCACCCCATGCTTTGAAATACTATCTGATAATTGTTGTTGTGAAGTGTCATCAACATCAATTCTATGTACAATAGATTTGGACACCACTCAGTGCTGTGACATCATCACAAGTCTATCATTGTAGCCACCTCTCAATCCATCTTGTCCTGGGCCTTTCTCTTTTTTCAAGCTCCTCTACTTGACAATCATGGTGTCCTTTTCCAAGACTAGTTGCTCCTAACATGTCCAAAGTAAGTGAGATGATGTCTCCTTTGTCCTTCCAAGACAGATTTGTTCATTCTTTCGGCAATTCATTGTTCTTTCAATATTCTTCCTGAGCACCATAATTCAATTGAATCAATTCTTCTGTGATCTTCCTTATTGGATGTCTAACTTTCTCTACTAAGGCATGTGAAACACTTGAAAATACCATGACTTTGGTCAGGAGCACCTTAATCCTAAAGTAGCATCCTTGGTTTTCAGCAAAATGTTGGGATCTGGCACATAGCTGGTACCAAATAAACATATTGAATGAATATACTTGGAAATCTATCTCTTGAAAAATGTTCCTCTATGAATGCCAAAAAAAGCTGGGCAATATTTGCTCTGGCAGATTGTTGTTAGAGTACATGGATCCTAAATTAGCTATCCCCTTATTAAGGCACCTACTTTTGTCTTATTAAATCAACCCAAGAAGAGCTATTGAGTGGATGAGGAATCTTAGTCTTCAATGTTGGTAAAGGATATGATTTTGCTGTGAGTAGGTTTGTATCGGTGTCCTATGGTCTCAGCAAGCAGTGCCTTATCCACAGTCAGTCCACCAGTAAAGGAACTCGTGCTGTTTAGCTCACTGTCAACCTATATCAAACTTGAGTTCTGTTCTTCAATGTAAGAGATAAATAAACTTTTTATCTTAAATTATTTTATTGGTCACTCATACAATTCTTATCACAATCCACACATGCATCCATTGTGTCAAGCACTATTGTACATTTGTTTCCCTCATCATTCTCAAAACTTGCTTTCTATTTGAGCCTCTGGTGAGATTAATGAACTCTTTAACTGTGCATATCTTTAATTAAAATAGAAGAGATACCATTTGATATTTTCCACATGACTAAGTCACATTTCCCTTATGCAATAATTTCTTTATGCAAATGCTTCACATTGAGGGTGCCTAGGAAGACATTCAGGACCCTGGAGTGGAAATGATTTACTTCAGTATTTTGTTAGTTGTCTATAAATGACTGAATGTGGCAGCTTGTCAAAAGTGCTGTTTATTTGGATTTTTTTTGTTTGTTTGCTTTTGTTTTTTGGGGGGCATCACTGTCCTCTCTTGGGAGTGGGAGGCCAAGCCTTGCTCCTGGAGAGCTGCTGCTGGATTTGAACTGCCAAGTCAGTGGGCCACAGTTCCACACTCAACCACTATGCCATCAGGGCTCAGCCCCAAAGTGCTATTTATTATGGTTGCTTAAGTCAAACTGTATTTACTCTTTGAGACATGGGACTGAGAGGTATGGACTTAGGAGGTTCAGAGAGAATTGATGGAATCTTGTTAGCCTGGAGGCTTACTGATTACACATTGAACTGCTAGCCACAAGGTCCACACTTTGAAATTATGGGTCACCCTGGAGAAGAATGATGGGTTTTTGAAGTTACAATCTTAGAAACTCACAGGGGCAATTCTACCTTATCCCCTAGTGTTTCTATATGTTAGTCATGACTCAATAGCTGTGAGGTGAGAGTTAGCCGCCCTAGTGGCACAGAGGTTGCAAGTTAGGCTGCTAACTGCAAGGTCAGCAGTTGGAAATTACCAGCTGCTATGCAAGAAAAAGATGAGACTTTCTGATTCTGTAGAGTTATAGTATCTGAAACCCACAGGGACACTGAGTCCTTCAAGGTCACTAAGTGTTAGAATCAACTCAATGGCAGTGAGTTTGAGTGAGTTGGCCACCAATTTCCAGACAAATATTTTACTTAGGTTTTCAGAAACTAAGCGATGTTTGCAAGGTCCTAAAATTAGGTCAATAATTAATTATATCATAAGATGAGGGTGTGTTCTATGCTCCAGATTTCAGAAAATGGAGCTATCTGCCACTCATTCTATCAATTTCTTGTTTACTTTTCACGAGAAGAATATCTGTAGCTCAAACTAATATACTTTTTTAAAAAAACAGTGCAAATGTAGAAGCTGATCAATAAAATGTCTACAGGCAAATTATTTTCTAGATAAACTACTTTCTCAAACCGGGAGGGATTACCCAACAAGAAAGGTAGACATGGATGAACAGTTTCACACGACACTGTGCACTACAGATAGTACCTGTGCCACTACTTACAGAGTATCTGTCTCACGCCAGGCAGAATACTAAGTAACATGATGAAAACATTTAATACGATCAATAGAAAAGATTTAATGGTACCCTCAAGGTTACAAGTGGGCTTTAAAAAGTTTATAAAAACAAAAATAAAAGATAATGAAATATTCCACAAACTTTTTGAAAGCTGCTGTCATTAACGTCTAAAAAGAAGTACTTTATGCAAGAATAATCAAATGACAAAACCATAAAATGAATAAAGACATTAGCCCATAATTGCTATTTACTACACCCTCTGTTGGGGATCCTCTCCCTTAATCTTCCAAGTCTTATTGTGGAAAAGTGAGGGACTGGATGAGAATGTAATGCAGACAAATCCTCTATGCTCATAATTATGGGTCTGGAAAGCTAACTCCACTGAGGGAAGAGCCTCATGGTTATGAGACAGAAATTAATCTTAGTATGCATCTCATGACTGAACACATCCCCTCTCATAATGTCCCCAAAAGGAACAGTCATAAAGAAGCTACCATAAAAGATGTCTCATACTTGTGTCTGGCTACTTTCTTTGCCTGAAGGTTATCTGCAGATATGAGCAATGGTTTCTGTAGCCATGCCACCATAAAATGTAGCAAACTCTGTTTTGACAATCCTTCCTAATATTGATCAGAATTTACTAACCTTGGGGAGGACTCAGGGGGGTTCAAGGTCAACCAGCACTAGTCAAGAGGCTGAATCATCTAATATGCTACCTGCTTATATTACACCTTGAAGATGTATATGTTAACTGTATGACATACATGCCTTATGGAAGATATGTAAGCCCTATTGTGCATACCAATTGGAAAATGCACTCCCTCTCTCTGGGTGATGTGAAGCTCCTGTGTAGGCTGTCAGTCTGTCTTTAATATTTCTGCAATCGCCAAATTGTTCCTGAAGACCCATCTAAGACTCACCCTTACCCCAACACAACTATTACTTCTACTTTACAGATGAGGGGACTCAGGGCCAGTTAACTGGCAGATGGAGAACTGCTATTTAAGTTGGATAGATGGGACCTACACCATCCTTTAGCATGCTATGCTATGAAGGTCATGACTAAATTCTATAAAATCCCAGAGGCAGATATTCACACAAAAAAGAGAAGTACTTTAGAGAAAACCTCATAAAGGAGGTGAAACTTGAGCTATATCTTTTTAAAATTGCAGGCTTTTTTTACTACAGAAAAAAAATAACTGGTGAACTCTGTCATCATGGAACAGCTTTTTTAAAAAAATCACTTTATTAGGGGCTCTTACAGAAGTTATAATATTCCATACATCTATTGAATCAAGCACATTTGTACATATGCTGCCATCATCACTTCCAAAACATTTTTTTTTACTTGAGACCTTGATATAAACTCATTTTATAAAAAATAATTTTATTGGGTGCTCATCCAGCTCTAATCATAATATATACATACATACTTTGTGTCAGTTCTTACATCATTTTTTGGGGGGGGGCAGGCTCGTATAACTCATTGCAATCCATCCATCCACCCATTGTGTCAAGCACATTTGTACATTTGTTGCCATCGTCATTCTCAAAACATTTGCTTTCTACTTGAGTCCTTGATATCAGCTCCTCATTTCCCCCCTCCCTTCCTGCTTCCCCTCCCTCATGAACCCCTTGAAAGGCACACATGTATGCATTTGAGAAGCATAAGATTATTTGGTAGATAGTGAATCCACAGCCCTAAAATCTGAGCACCAAATTTGCACCATGTTCCCAGTTATTTCTGGATAATTGGAATGAGCCTTACAAATGAATTACACATTATATATATCAATATCTGTATATATACAAGTAGCTCAAGAACTATAGTTTTTCAGCCTGGGATTGTAGTCAATGTTATTAATTAGTTACTGCCATGAGTCAATAAGCAGAAATACATAGGTGATAATTAGCTCTGCACCTACCAGTTCTTCATTGTTTAACGATGTCCTAATCACCATTGCCAAGGAAAGTCCTGATTTCCGGGCCGCCAAGGTCTAAAATAAACACAATTATGACTGATCATCAAATCCAACCTTATATTTTACAGATGAGAAAATAAGGACCATCCAAAGGGAATCATCAATTTAAAGGCTAATAAGAAGTTTTCAGTATTTTTTCCTTAGGGCAGACGTGATCATTCTCTTTCAAAGACTATAATCATTGATACAGAACTTGTCTGATCTGTGTGATAGTCTGGATCACAACTGGTCCTCCATTGGTCTTCAACTGTTCACAGCTCCCTAGACTATTCTTTCATATAAAAGCTAGGAAGTATCCTTACAAGTGACTATTTTACGTTCTGAGAATAATTTCTTTTCAATCTGTGTTCTTCACTCATTATGGAAACCTATATTATTGTAGTGCAAGAACATTTTTAGTATCTTAAAGTAAAGTAGCACCATTACAAACTGCTCCTGGTTGAAATGCATGCAATATAATAAACTTGGCAATACTACATAGAACTTTTGAAATAAAAATATTTGCATGAAATGCTAATCTGTTTAGGAACAAAGCTAGATCAAAGTGGAGAATGAAATCCTGACCATCTTTACTCCCATCTAGTCATAAATATATCTCCTAGAAAGTGCAAAGTCAGGTACTCAGATAAAATTAAGCACATGTCTTAATAAGGCGGCCACATTTTGCCCTTTGCCACCCCTGCCAAGCAAACCTATAGACCCAATAACCTCAACAAAAGTTTACTCAAGATGATCTCCCATCTTCAACAAATATTGTCCTTAGAATAATACCTGTGTCTTAATTTAATCTGTCATGTGCACCTACTGCATATCCAATTTGATCTGTCTTTCAGAATTTAACTGTATGCTAGGTTCTTGAAGAATTAAAATTATTTTCACTTCACCCTCTCGAATTTTGTAATCCCATGAATAACTGCAGTGTATATTGAGAGATTAGCAAATATTAATTCAACAAATTAAAAATCACTTACCATTGCCTGAAGATTCCAGGAGTAAGAGGAAACAGAGTGCAAACAATTAGATGTATCAAAATTAGAAACATAAACATAATGTAAAAAACAATGTTCATATTATACTTGCAGAAATCTGAGCTAATGATGTGGGCATATCATGTATTCAGTTTAAGCAGCAAAATAATATTTTTCTTAATATAAAACATAAAGCTGGATTTCAAATAAAGATCTCTTTAGCTAAATTAACAAATGTTGATAAATTATGCACATTTTTTCTAAAGAGGACATTTTTGTTTCTCTGAGGGGGAAAATATTTTTCATGCTATAAGCTATTAAAGCTGTCTACCGAAAAAAAATATGAAGACTTTGAAGGGGATGGAAAAACAACACTTTTTTTCTTTGCTAATGGGATATTTGTTTTCACAATCTAGTCCAAAGACGCATCAATTCTGTCTTTCTCTATGTGATCCTTACAGGCTTTATTGTAGGATATTTTTGAATTATTCAGTTCTCTGTCATTACAGAGATAATGACATTTTTCAAGATTAGGAAGTTAATTGTTCCCTTTAGATAGGAGAATAATTTACTAATTTGACTGGACTAGACATTAATAATATAGAAAGTAGAATTGATCAGTATCTCCTTGCATTATAAAATATTAAGTCTACTGGGTTAATGTGAGAAAGTTCAAAGCAAGCCTTAAACTTTGGAAGTTAAATGAGTGATCATTCATAACACAACACATCAGAGCCCAGCACAATCACCCACTTAGCCTGCTGTCTTTTTTCTTTTTGTTCAAGTATAGGGCCATTTTAACTAATCTTGTTATTTCAACTAATAGGTTATACAAGGACATAATCAATGTAACAATTGATGGGAATCTAACAATTGGTATGTATGTATTTCATGAAATACATACTGGCTAGGCAGTTAATGAGGACAATATAGGCTAACAAAATAAAAAAGACCAGCTATGCAATCAAAGAGGATTAAACAGGAGTAACTTACCACATCTCGGACAATAGGCAACGTTTTTTTCCTACGGAGATCTGGCATACTGTCAATTCCATAAAGGCCCCGCCCCGTCCTGAAAGGGTTGAAAAGGATGTGATTTTAAAGAGTAAGATGAGTTCTTTTAAGAGAAATGCACCCCTTTCTTAGTACATACCACAAACAAAACCATAGCTGTTGCTGTTAAGTGGACGCCAACCATAGAGACCCCTTGGACAGAGTAGAACATCCTCATGATATTTTCAAGATTGTACATTCTAACTGGAGCACTACCACATCTTTCTCCTACAGAGTAGTTAGTTGTTTTGAACCAGCAATTTTGGTAAGCATTCACACACTTTAATCATCGCACCACTATGGCTCATTTCATAGCACAAAAACTGTGAAAAAATTTAAATGAGTACCATGGTTTTAAAGCAGTTCACAAAGTAGAAAAAATCCAAAACATTGGGACTTTATCCAGTGTGGGAGAAGTCCCTAGTTACCACATTTAGTGCTTACTGATGTTCTTGGACAGTTCCACACATTGAAACTTTAAGGCATTGATGGTCTCGTTTGACTCACTGTATACAAAGAGTTGTGCATGTTAATAGCACAGGGAAAACCCAAACCAAATCACTGGCACAATTCGAGATCAACTCATACTGACCCAGAAGGATAACATAGAACCGCCCCTGTGGATTTCTGAGAGGGTAATTCTTTATGGAAGTAGAAAGCTACTTTGTGTCCCGTGGAGTGGTTGGAGGTTTCAAACTGCTGACCTTGAGGTTAGCAGTGCAATGTGTAAGCAATTAATGCTCCCAGGGCTCCTCATGGCAGAAAGAAGAGTACAACTTGGTAACTATGTGTAATTATGGCTTCCCAGGAAGATAGTTAACCAAACCAATTTTAGTGTTGTTTGGTCTATCTTCAATGGTATTGAAATTATCCTTAATGTAATACTATTTTTATTGTATCTATACAGATTAAATTTCAAAGCAGCATCTGAAGGTAACACGAACAAATTGAAAATATTACTGATTACACATAAGCTCCAAATTGCACTTAACTGAATTTATCCCGCAGAGAAATGCACAGGATTAAAATAACTTGTTATACATTGATGCTTATTACAATATTTGGGGTAATAGTATCAAAATCTATGCAACATGAATATTCATGGGCACTTCATTGATTTAATAGATTTCAGACATCATAGAATAGAGGAACTTAATAAAAGTGAGTGAAGTAAATATATACATAACTGAAGAATATGCATCATATATTAAATGACAAATAGTGTTTGCTTATTAGTAAGTTAGATATAACTTTGTGTGTGTGCCCATTCTTCTATTAGATAAACACAGAAAATACCTTCAAGGCTATTTATCAAATGATAAACTATTGTTACCTTGGTGAAATGAATCTGAGTGAGAGAAAAAGAAATGTTTCGCATTATGTTGAAGATTTTGTCCTCTTTAGTGTCTTTATAATATTTTTGTTTCGTGTTACCAAGGTGGACCTTAGGTATAACAGAACAAAGCACTATTCCGTACCATGCTATCCCCAACAATAGTACACATGTTTGAGCTCATTGTTGCAGCCCCTATATCAATCTTTCCCTTGAGGATCTTCCTCCCTTTTGTTGAATATCTACTTTATCAATTATGATCCCCTTCTCTAGGGATTGGCCCCTTCTGATTATATGACCATAGTAAGTAAGGGGGAATCTCACCATCCTTGGACTAATGTTATTTGTTATTTGCATTTTTGACTGCTGCTTCTATAGGAATTGTTTTCAATTCAAGTAAAATGAAATATATGACAACTTCATAATTGCTTCCAATATACAACATTTCCCTTATTTGTCCAGTTGTAAGGGCTTTTTTCTTTATGTTGAAACATAATTCATTTTGAAGGCTATTGTCTTTGATCTTCAGCATTATGTGCTTTAATTCCTTTGGACTTTCAGCCAGCAAAGCTGCCTCATTTTCATACTACATATTGTTAATAAATCTTCCTCAAAGCCTGATACCCCATCCTTCTTGACATGACTTTAGTTTTCCAGATTATTTTTTCTTTAGTATGCAAACTGAATAAATATGGTGAAAAGATGCAATCTTAATGGAAATCTTTCCTGATTTTAAATTACACAAAACCCTCCTTCTGTGTTTGATAGACTGCTTCTTAGTTTAAGTGATTATCCATGAGTATAATTAAGTGCCCCAACATTTACATACTTCCCAATGTTATGTATAATTTACTATAAGTCTCACAGTTGAATGCCTTTGTGTAGTCAATAAAACTTGGGCAAGTTTTCTCTGGTATTTTGCCTTAGCCTAGATGCATCTGACATCAGTAATGACACCCTTTGTTAGCAACTTCTGAGTACAGCTTGAATTTCTAGCAGGCCCCTCTTGACGTTTAATGTAGATAATTTTTGAATTTTCTTGACAAAATTTTGCATGTATGTGACAGCAATGGTTTCCAGATTCTAAAGGAAGCATTCTTTAAATTTATTTCTTGGCACAGATGAATATATCCAGTGTTGCTTCCATTTGTTAAGATATATTAATTGATATTATGTCAATTCCTGGAGCTTTGTTTATTGCCAATGCCTTCAGTTCAACTTTACCCTTTTCAGTTCTATTGGTTCTTGACCATATGCTATTAAGTGTAAACATTGAACTTCAATTTATTTTTCAAGACACAATTTTGTAATCCTTTCATCTTACTTTGATACTCCTGTGTTATTTGATCTTTCAGCCTCCACAGAAGCCTTCAATACTGCAATAAGAAGCTTGAATTTTTCTTCTGTTCTTTCACCTTTAGAAATACCAAGCATCTTCTTTGTTTTGATTTTTTTAAACCCTGGAGCTTTGCACATTTTATTGCATGTATTTTATTTTGACTTCTTCCCTTGCCCTTTGAAATCTATTCAGCTCTGATATTTCATCTTTTCATCTATGCATTTAGCTATTTTTTATTCAAGAGCAAATTTCGGAGCATGTTCTGATGACCATTTTACCCTTTTTTTCCCCTTTCTGTCTTTTTACTGTTTTTGCTTTTTTCATGGATGATATCCTTGGTGGCATCCCACACTATCCCATCACTATTGTTCAGTGCATCAAATTTATCCCTGCAAGTGTCTCTAAATTCAAGCAGGGTCTATTCAATATCTTATTTTTGCACTCATTGAATTGTTTGCATTTTTTTCAAATGTCACTTGAATTTGCATCTGAGTAATTGATGGCTATTCAATAGCTGACCCTTGACTTTATTCTGACTGATAATGTGGAGCTGTTACATCCACTTTTCCCACCAATGTGACGGACTTAGTTCCAGTAGATTTATCTCCTGAGGTGTGCACATCTAGTTGAATTTACTTTATTAAGCAAACCTATTTCTGGTAAATGTGTCATTAGATATAAGCATTTTACATTCTGATTTTCCTCTGGCACCGAGATGGCTTCTATTGTTGTTGATATTAAATATAATAAATGAAGGGGTTGTTGGTGTGTGTTTGCTTTTGCTGGTGGATTTCTCTAATTAGCTATAATCTTTATATCAACAATTCTAGCTCACTTATTACTAGTGATCATGAACAACTCACTAAATCAATCATAAAAATAAAGCAAACGAGTATTAAAAGCAAAAGTAGAAAGCTAAAATAATGACAAATGTTACTAATGCTATGCCCTACTTGTTTAAATATGAAGAATAAATGCAATAATGGGAAAATATTAAAATCCTTGTAAGGAGCATATTAATAGTGAAAAAATATCCTAACACTTATGTTTTTCATCATTTTTCTTTTCTTTTTTTTTACAAGTTTAGTTTTTAAGACATCAGGAAAGGATTAAGTTCAAAAAAAGAATAGAAGGGAAAAGTAAAACACAGGTAATAACAGATGGGTAGTGGGAGAAAAGAGAACATTTAAGATCCTGTCCACACTGATCTGATGAAGAAAAAGATCATTTGGCTTCATGCACTCCCCAGAACATTATCAGTTGACACTTTCTATGACAATGATCTTGAAAGTTGAGTAGAGCAAAAAAATAAGATAAAAGAATCAATTATAACATATTCTGCAAAGCCATAAAAGTTTAATTTAATTTAAAAATGGAGTAGGTAAAGGGAAAGAAATAGTGACCTTTGATTTTTTTTCTCAATTTCACCTTTAAAGTATACATCAACTACTTAGTCATCCCACTCTTTCACTGAGGGAAAAACGAGAAGCTGATACCAGGACTCAAGCAGAAACAAAATGTTTTAAGAATGATGATGGCAGCAAATGTACAAATATGCTTGGTACAGTGGATGGAGGTATGGATTGTGATGAGTTATACAAGCCTGCAATAAAATGATGGTTTCAATGAACTGCCTGCCTTTTTTACTCTGGAAGAATGAGCAAGTACAAGTTGTGGTGAAAAAATAAATGCCTCAGTGCAATGTTCCTGTCCTTTGTTCTTACTCATATAGTTCTCAATTTTCTTAAATCTTCTTCCTCATTAGCCCCTGTGATCATCCTACGTCCTTTGATCAAATCTAGAAAGATGGCCCCTTGAGGAGTCCCCCTCACCACTTCCTGAGCTGACATGTCTGATGAACTGAGCTGGCCCGGAAGTTTCCCTCCGAGGCCACTGCCTTTGTTTTCATGGAACCTTAGGTTTTTCACAAGGCACCCTGATCATACAAGGAAAGGGTGTGACTGAAAGACCTTGGCTGCACTTGTTCATTGGTAAATGTTCTTCACCAACATCCTGACTCAAAGAATTAAATCTTCAGTCTCACCCCCTGTGCAGCTTTCACATCCTGATGAGGTAAGGAAGATTAAGCTACTGTGATATGACTCAGCACAATATCTTCCTTAAAGTGACATTTTTGCTGTTTAACCCTTTAAAGAGGTCTTTGCAGCAGATTTGCCCAGTCTAGGATGCAATGAAAACTAGAGATCTAAAAGGAAGAAAGGAAGAAAGAAAAACACAAACATATAGTTCTGCTTACCTCTGTGTTTCCAAGACAATTGTGAGGCAGGATTATAGAATTTTATCTCTTCAGCTTGGACAATAGTAAAGATTAACCAACAAGTCTTTCTTTTCTTTAAAATTTTATTTATTTATTTTAACGAGTCTTTCTAAACCTCCTTTTTTACAGTTTTATTCTAAGTGGATTTCTCAACACAATATTTGCACTTTTAGTTTCTTAAGGTAAACATACAATGATTTGCATTGCTGTTTCTATGCAATACATATTTTCTATACATAGTAAGAAGTACAAGGAAGAGAAAGTTCAACAGAAAGTAAGCATCAGAGTCTAGCTTTGAAGAGCTGTGTAGCTTTCGCATACTTGGAGTAGAGCTGGAATGGGGTCAAAAGTTGTGCGGGGCAATGGCCCTCACCCACTTCTAAAATCAATAGCATCTTATTTTGCTTGACTTGTCTGCAGCTTTTGACCATACCCTAACTTTATGCCTCCCCAGTGTAGTTATTGTGACACTCATCTGGCTCAACACCTATTTCTTTGAATTTCTTTCCCAGGTTCCTTTCTCTTTGCTAGAGCAGAATGCCACGGAGCAGGTGGCGATTTTGAAGTGCTGATCTTATAGTCAGTGCAGCTCATAAGCAACTATGCTATAAGGGCCCAAATTCACTGTCTCTGAGTGGGTTCCCACTCACCCTGTAAGGCAGACGAGACCTGTCTCTTACTTTCCAAGGCAGTAAATCCTTATGAGAGGAAAATGCCTCATTGTTCTCCCACCGAGCAGTTGGTCGTTTTGAACTGCTGACCTTGAGGTTAGCAACCCAACTCATAACCTACATATGCCACCAGAGACCGGCAATTGAAATCATCAGCTGAAAGATGAGGCTTTCTACTCCCATAAAGGTTTATAGTTTCAGAAATTCACAAAGGTCTACTCTACTCTATAGGGCTGATATGCATTGGAATCAGCTGACAGCGGTGAGTCTTTAGCAAGCTACCTATTCCTCTACCTCCTCTTATCCTTAAATGTTTCTGTTTTCCAAGGTTCTATTGGGGGTCTTCCTCCTATAAGAATCTGTACAATCTTCTCAGATGATTTCATCTGCTTTCTACTATCATTGTGATAATTGTTTTTCTGTGCCAACATGTCTCCAGTAGAAACTTGTAAGTGGAGCTTTTAGCCTGTCAGTCAGATCACATCTTGATTGGAGGGGAACTGAGATAAATTGCTCACTGGACGTCTTCCCCACCACACCTACAACCCCCTCACTCTGCTTCACCCTTCTCTCAGCAAGCCACACACTGAGGCCTGCCACAAACTTGAGATACTTCCACGGCCATGTTCAATTCTACCTTACAAATCTGGCTAGACCAGAGCATGTACACTGCTACAGATAAGAGCTCACAGTATATGGAATACAGGACAGATAAACCACTCAGGCAAGGAAGATTAAATGTTCCTGGGGTGATTCAACACATTGCCTTCCTTAAAGTGACATTTTGAAATAATGAGAATAAAGCTATCAAGAGAGGAAGGAGAAGGGGGCGGTGAAAGAGGAGCCAATCACAATGATCTCCATATAACTCCCCTCCTTAGGGGCATCGACAACAGAAAAGTGGGTCAAAGGAGACTGCAGTAGGCATACGACGGGAAAATATTATAAATTAGAAAGGGTTCATGAGGGAGGGAGGAGAGAGGAAATGAGGAGCTTATAGCAAGGGCTCAAGTAGAAAGAAAATGTTTTGAAAAGGATGGCAATGTATGTACAAGTGTGCTAGACACAATAGGGGGATGGATGGACGGATTGTGATGAGCTGGAATAGCCCCATAAAATGATTTTTAAAAAATGATCCGACACCTACCAGCCTGTGATTTACCTGCATTTTCCATCATCGTGTACAGTTGCATGAGCCTGAAGAGGGATTTATGGACGTCAGGACCAGTGGTGGGTGATACCGGGAGGGCGGAGGGAGGGTGGAGTGGAAGGGGGTAACCAACT
Organism: Nesogale talazaci; assembly: GCA_004026705.1. Taxonomy (NCBI): domain Eukaryota; kingdom Metazoa; phylum Chordata; class Mammalia; order Afrosoricida; family Tenrecidae; genus Nesogale; species Nesogale talazaci. Next base: position 282,609 of record PVJH01000029.1, on the reverse strand, counting down.
GCAGGCATCTACATATGATCTCTCTGGAATACGGACAGTGGGGAGGTGGGTGAAGGGACACAGTGGACTGAGTACGATATGAGAAAGTAATAATAAAGTGTAAATTATTAAGGTGGTGAGGGATTGGGGGAGGAACGGGAAATATGGGGAGTTGGTACTGGGGGCCTAAGTGGAGGGAGAATGTTTCAGGGTTGATGATGGCTACAGGTGAGCAAATATGTTATTCATACAATTGATGTGTGTGTTGATCATGATGGGAGTTGGATGGGCCCCAATGGAATGATTTTTTAAAAAAGAGAGGTGGGGACTGAGCCCGGTGGCGTAAGTGGTTGAGTGCAGGACTGCGGCCCACAGGCTTGGCGGTTCAAATCCAGCGGTGGCTCTCAGGAGCAGCACTAGATAGTGCCCACAACCACCAGAGGCAGTGATGCCCAAAAAACAAACAAACAAAGAGGGGGAAAGAGGAGCTTATACCAAGGACTTAAGTAGAAATTATCTGAAAATGATGGTGATGACATATGTACAAATATGCTTGATACAAAGGATGTATTGAATATTACAAGAGCTGTGCTGTAAGAGCCCCCATTAAAATTATTGAAAAATAAAAAAATTTAAAAAGAAACTTATGGACTTGATTTGGACTGAGCTGAGAGTTTTTCCTGATCTCTAAGTACTCCTTAATACAAAGTTCTCTCTTACATCTAGATGAGCATCACTGTCTGTAGTCAACCCAGTCTAGCCCAATCACCAATTCCTAAATATTTTTATTGCATATTTCATTGAAGCTAAGATCTGATAAGAGACAAAGTATTATTTAATGTTCCATTGTGGAAAATAGACCCAACTAAGCTATTATAACATGATTTCTTAGTCCTGAGGATTTAAATATTCTACTACTTTTGGAGAATTTTTATCATACATCAATCATTTTCCCCTTAAATGAAAAGAAAAATATGAACAAAATCAATGAAGTTATTTCTTAAACTTAGTAGAATTTAGTATTTTGACCTTATTATTCATCTCAGAATTGTTCTTATTTGAGACTTTTCCCCCAAACTATTAAACTTTATGTCATTGAGAACATTGATGATTTTGTAATATGTGAAAGGAAGAAAAAATAATGTTACAAACCTGTGGCCATCAACTCATTTCCAAGTCAGAGTGCCCCATTGGATAGTGCACAGCTGTCCCTTTGGATTGTGGGGGCTTTCCATCTTTAAAAGGGCACATAACCTCATCTTTTTCTCAAGGAGCAGCAGGTAGGTTTGAACTGCTGACCTTGTCTATGCCACCAGGACGCCCTTTGTATAAACGAGTGCTTCATTATGATCTGTGGGTGTTATTTCCAAGTAGCAGCTGTCCATGCTTCAGTTTTGGGAACTACGCTCTCAGTCTTACAGAACCCATCAAAGGAGAGCAGCAAACCCCGAGCCCCTTCAAATCTTTCACTTTATGATGCAAACACTAGGAGTTGTATTTGGCTCATCAAGTCACCAGTAATAACAACTTAATTATGACACTCTCCTAGCACATGTTTAACTATGCTTTTGTATAAACAAAAGAAAACTACAATTTCCACCCGGAAGCTAGTAAAGTTCAGATGATGACCAACTATTTAGCTTGGTTCCATTTATGTCAAGAGATAAAATTAAAAAGCAATGTTATCAAGTTGATGAACTATGGTATTTCTGGCTTTGGTTCCCCTTCTGAGTCTCTCCAGTGGTTAGAAATCATTTCTGGTGTTCCTGTCTTACCGGGGCACTTAGCATGTGTGCCAACCCATTTTCTACATTGTACAAATCTAAATCTATCATTTTTATAATCAACATCTCCAACTGCTTACAAGAAATAGAACACACTCCTTTTGCATTGTGATAATGTACTATTGTCCTGCATTCACACACACAGAGACTTGTCTCTTTCAACTTCTCCCTTCTCTGCTTTTTGCTCCATCCTGTCTGAATCCCTCAGGGACATCACATTGTTCTACAATGATCTGTTTTATTCTGCTATTTCCTGAACTGGAAATAACCTTCTTACTTAGTGTTATGAACTAGCATCTACTTACCTCTCGAATTAAACTGGGATCGCCTCCATCTCATGTCAACCACTATGTCTCTACTGCACCATCAACATTAAGCATCTCTAGTGGGAGGGACTTGGTAGTGAAGGCGGGACAAAAGGGGAAATTTATGGTCTTTGACACTCGAATGGGCTTCTTAGAGGCTGCACTGGTTGAAATGTCAATACTTGCTACTGACAGGATGACGCCCGATGCTACTTTAGTTAGGAGATTCGTTTCTTGAGCAGAACCATATTTGAGTAGAATGATTCTAAGTGCTCTTATAATTCCAATAAAACGAAATTTAATTTGTTTACATGGGATGTCCTTGAAAAGTTATGTGTTTCTAAAAATAAATATAAAGAAGAAATTTTAATATCTCTTCTTCCCCAGAACCAACTCTGGAATACCACTTGCATGTAATAAGTCTCTGTGGAATGGAAAAGAAATGGAAATTCAAATACATAAGCCTTCATAGTAGGATGACTGACATTAAAAATATGTGATGCATCTTCATTGGCTTGGTTTAGAAAGTGAGATTCTCATCTCTGAAATAATTACAAAGAACAAAGCAGAAACCTGAGCTTCAGCATTAGAAACTAGAGATGCTGTGAGAAGTAGGTTACTGTGCAAGGACAAAATTTCAAGGAGAAAATAACTAGATTACTTGCCACTAGACCAGTAAATATTCTTTAACTTTTATGAATTTGTTCTTGTATTAAAAATAGAAAAGTTTCTTTCTTCCAATATTGTTGAAATCATTGATGGAGATCATGTAGTAAGTACATTATATGTTATTGTTAGCAATTCTTGTATCATCACTTGAGTAAACAGTATTAAAGTTTCGCTGGTGACATGGTTGGAGACGTGTGTCTCCAAACTATGGAGCATACTAGTTAACAGATGTCAGTGACTCCGCAGCCAGCTACTTAGAGAATCACAGGAAAAGAGGTACACAAAGAAGCAGGGAGTGCACCCCGTGATATATCTCGAGCTTTAGGAACGCCCTACCTTCAGCTGTGGACCAGCCTTCTTTCCTCTGCTCAGCTGATTTTCCTTAGAGCCTCATTATCTGATGAGGATTCCTCCTAACATTATTTAAGTTTATTCCGTGTCTTGCTCTTATCTACTATCATGCACAGAATGATTCAACTTCCTACCTGGCAATTGTCTGACAGGTTCCTCAAGGGGCTTCATTGTCCTGTAAACATCTTCCTGAAACGCATACTTTACTCTCTTGAATCATTTTCTAAACTGTCTGAAAGCAGAAATGAAATTGAAAGGATTTTTCTCTCCATAATATTAGCTGGTCCAGGGCCTCCTTTTTCCCTCAATTAATTCCTGAATTCCATTACCAGGGCCAGAGAGGTGAATATTTTCCTTTAGAATATTACATATGGTCCTCTAACCACATATGATGGTCCCTTTGGAGAAATTCACATCAAATATCAGGATGCCATCTCTCAATAAGGCCAAGACAGCTATATTTCTTCTTATATGGGGAATATAGCCTGTTTTTTGAAAGAGCTTGATATTAAGCATTTGACTTAAATTTAGAGGTTGTCATTGTAATATATTATAGACATTACATATAATGTATGCATGCACATTGTATATGTATATAAAATCTCACACATATATTGTATGTAAATATATGCATGCTATCTATCTTTCTATATACAAAATAGTGAAATTATGGTTGCTTATATAATAATGACACTACCTCAATGATGAGAGGAAAACAACAATTAAATAGATTGTAAAATATTTTTATTTTATTTCTTGCTCATCTTAGGCATCTGTTAATGAAAGAATGAAGTCGTAAGTGAATGACCCATCATTTTAAAAGCATTTTATTTACCTCTATCTGCCTTGTTTCCTTTCCTTTTAAGAAATTAGCAAATGAATGACTGTTTTTTACCAAGTACTTGCAACATATTGGTATCAATAACACTATAAAATTATTTTTAATATAAAATATCTTTTTTGGGGGGATCACTGCCCTCTGGTGAGAGTAGCAGGCCTAGCCTTGCTCCTGGAAAGCTGCTGCTGGATTTGAACCTTCAACCCAGTGGGCCGCAGTCCCATACACAACCACTACACCACGAGGGCTCAGCCCAATATAAAATCCTTTTTGAAATGAATTATTTTCCTATAACTTGTCCCCTTTTGAATTGTTAGTCCCCGATAATATCATAATTTCTTGATACACAAAGGTTTCTCATTCTAAGTAGCTGCTAACCTCAGTTGCAATCCTGAATTAGGCTAAGAAATATATATTCCAGCATCCAGGTGTTTGAGGAAATAAAGATGCAAAATTTTCAAATGGCATGCAGTGACTAGAAACTATTGAGGGTTTCAGACTGTACTTATGGTTTGTTCCCTTGTTTTTTTCTCTAATATCCAGAAGGTTGCACATCCTTTCTACTTTTTATTTTTTTATTTTTATCTTCCCATGACTCTCTTAGTTTATCCCATCCTGAGTTTATCTTGATAAAAACTGCCAGATATATCTTCTTGTAGGTACTTAACCATGAGGATAACACAATGAAAACAATGCTTTAAGAAGACAGATCTGGTAGTGCTGCGGGTGATGGATGGATTGAAAGATGACTAGAGGAGCTAGAGAGATATTCTAAGAGATTGTTTAGTGATTCCAATTCCCTCATGGATGTCTAAATGAAAGTCTCAACTGAGGTGGTTCAACCACCTTTTTTTTCAACCCCATTCACTTCACTTTGTGAACTCTGATAAAATTTCCAACTAAAGCTGCTATGGTATTTAAAAAAAATAAGTAATTACTGGTCAAGGAGAGATTTTGTATTCTACTAAGTTATGTTGTCCTTCCTTAAAGCTTCACATTATTCCTTTAAGTAGACTTTTGTTTTTGTGGCATGTCCTTATTCTTTTAAAACATGGTTTCAGAAGAACTAATTACCTCATTATTCATCTTTATTATTTAGAAGCTAATGCCATTTTTAAGCTTCAAAAAGATAAATGAGATGTGAAAGATTTACAATGCAGGTGGGTAAGAGGATTACAAATTATATTTCCAATTATCAAAATTATTTTGTTGAGTAAAGTAACCTACCAAGTGGCCCTAAGGTTTATTACAATGAGTTGAGAAAGTAAAACATGTGCAGCTTTTAAACCCTCAACTAAAGACTTTCTCGATGTTAGGTTTGAAGGAACAGGGTCAGGTTTCAAAATTAACTTCAAACAATTAAATTATAGTATGTACCTTTTAGGGCTCATTTCCTTAAGAAATTGCTTACCAAGTACACTATATAACTTTTTTAGGGATTCAATTTTGTATACTACACACCTTCCCTATTCATCCTTTAAGATCATTTGCCTATCCATTAGACTCAGGCATTATTACCTGCTACAGAACACAAAACAAATGAAAATGTTACTATTAAATGTCCATAATTAAGGACCCATGATTGTCTAGAAAATTTTTCCCTTAATTAAAATTCATGCTAGTAGGATTTCAGTTGAGGATGTTAGTTTTTAAATTCCTAAAATACACAACTGTGGCTTAAAGCGAGTATAAATATGAAATTGTACATATTCGTGTTTCTTGGCTTAGTGCTAATTTCCTTAGTATATCTCTCACTGGAAATCTCAACATCCACTTTTACATAGTTTATAAAGCATAATCACTCATGCTAATGAAACATCAACTTTTTAATATGCTTTACTTAAAATGCCATTAAGTACAACTAAATATCCAGCAGCAAAGAAGTACTTTTCTCAAAGCTGAGACCTTAAATTCTTTTTAATTATACTATTCTGCTTTACAGTTCCTTTCCTATCACTCATAGACTTAGTATTCCATGAGTACAGAGGAGCGGATGATATTTGATGGTTGCCAGAATTTAACAGTTCGAGTCTTTCTAAATTTAAGACAATGTTTCTTGAATCCTTGTACAGTTTCCTCAGTTCATGCACACAGGAACATATGTCATGATCTGCCATCTCATATTAAAAACAAAATCAACTCAGTTGTCTAGTTTTGATGGGGTTACCAAGAAAGACACAATACCTTTCCAGGACCTGTTCATCTCAAAGAGACGGGAAGAGTCAGAAACAAAGCCCAAACTCATGCTGCACACATTACTGGTCTCCATTAGCCCATTAGCCCTCCACTTCATAGGAAAGCCAACGGAATGTGCTTTAACTTAGAAAGTATACACCAGATATCATTTTAATGTGTTCCCCAATGGAGTAGGTAGTGAGTCTTAGAGGAATTCCTGTGGAGGGGGGGAGGTCAATGAGTATTGCCAGAACAGGCTATTGTAATATGATCTCACACAAGCAGAGCAACAGTTTTGAGGATGGGCCGTGCTTTGTTCTGTTGCCAATAAGGGTCAATATGTGTCAGAGGTCACTCAATAACACCAATAAATGTCCATGCTGTCATTTTTCCAGTATTCCTTTACATGTATACCTATTGAGACACATGAAGCATTGTGTTATTATTATCTGCTCACTTCTGACTCTCAACAGATTATGAACACCTCAAAAATCAAATCCATATATAATTTATTTTTATCTTTCATGTTTAGCAGATGCTAAGAACATATTAGAAGCATCGTGATGAAGTTTGGCAGAATAACATAATGGGAAGGCTTTATTTAAAAAGCAAATATACATTCTAATATGAAAGGTTTTGGTGACCAGAAAGTAAAAGATTCCCCGGCTATTTCATGTATTGTCTCAAAATTTGGAACAAATCATTATTGCAAAAGATATGGTTGTCTGAAAATCAAAAAAGCAAAAGCATTGTTTCTCTAATTCAAATGACTGTTCTGATCTTAACATAAGGGCAGTTCACTTTCTAGAAACAATCTGGGGTTCAAGGAATATATATGTTTGTTCCTAGTAGATTCGCCTTGAATTTTTCTGATACCATTATTGGAACCGAAATGTAGCTGGAAAAAATAGACACAAACCCAAGAGTAATTTTAGCTATTTAAACTAGGAAAAAATTCATCTATGTTTAGCTCAATGTGTAATCTACTTGGCTAATAGACTGCCAAACTAGCATCTAGAAACTTTTTAAACCTAGTGCTTAAAACAATAACAAACAAACAACTAATGAGGTGAAAGGGAGGGACAAGAAGAAAGTCAACCAGATCAGAAAGACTTGGCTGGCTGTCTGGAGAAGAACATAGAGGAAAAATCTTCTTGATTCTGCTCAACTTTTCCAAGAAGCATTTTATTATGATCATTATTACTAATCTTTCTTCAGCATGCGCTAGTGATAGAGATGCTTTTCAATGCTTCCGTATTGGATTTGTTGGTCCTGAGCAGAAATCATCTGGCAAAGGCTATAAACCCAAGAAGATCAAGTGAATTTCCATCTATAACAGCCCTCTAGGGCAGAGTATATCTTCCCCACTAGGTTTTGAAGGCTGTAATCTTTACAGGAAATAATATAATATAGGACAAAGTAGAATTTCACTTGTGAGTTTCTGAAACTTTAAGTCTTGTGGCTAATATGGCTAAGGCAACCTAGAGACTGAGCATGGAGCAGGATAGGGCACTGTTGTGTTCTGTTTTGCATAGACTTGCTTTGATTCAGAAACAACTTCAGGACAGCCCAAAACAACAACTACCATCTTCACAGAAGATGACTGCCACAAGTTTCTGCCACAGAGCTGCTGGGGGGTTAGAGATGAGCTCCTAACTCTGCCATCAGTTTCTGAAATGGGCAAGTTTCTGAATGTGGCCAAAAACACAAAAATGATACCAATGTCCACTTGACTTTTCTCTGCACTTGCCCATAACATCTACCACACAAATCTCTTCTTAGCAATTTAGTGTGATGGGAACTTAGTTACCCAGCATTTTGTGATAATTTCACCTTGGGAGATGAGGTAAAGAGAAAACATCTCAAATTTGTTCAGAAGCTGCAAGCACTATGAGAACAGAACAAAAGTAGCAACCTTGTACCACTCAGCAAGTTCTAGTCACAGAAAACATTAATTCCAGGAGTCATAACTTGGTCACTTTATCTCACTATGTATGCTAAAATGCTTGAGCGAATAACAATTAAAACCTCAAATCAAACCCATTGGCATTGACTCGTGTTGACCCAAAAAGACCTTATATAAAATAAGTGGGTCATAGGAGTTAATAAATGACTGCAAAGTAATCTCCTGACTCTTATTTTATAGCTAGGGAACTAAACATCAGGGAAAAGCAAGTGTTTCCCTCTGATTATAATTGTGTTGTGGGACCTGGAAACTATGGTGTCAACCCTATAATAGTTTTTCCTTACATGTTAGACAACTCTTAGACATAGTTTGATATTTAACTAAAGAGACATGTTCATCCCCCTTGATCTTACCTATAAAAAAAGTAAAAAAGACTAGACATGTTACTTAGGGACTATCTTAAGAGGTCTCACTAGCATCCACCCTGTCCATCTTTAGGAAGCAAGTAGGGTATGGGAGAATAAACATATGGTGTTATCAGTCCCATTTTGTCCAGATGAACCAGTGGTTTGTTGGAGCTCGCTCCAGATGCTGGAGAGCTGGCTGTGTACATTTTCTCCTTCCATATCATATTGTACAAATTGTTGTGCTAATCTTAAAAATTGGTACCTACCTTGCAAATTTCACTAAATTAGAATCACTGTTGTATAATGTATAAAGTGATGGTGTCATTTTAGTGCTCAAGTGAGATGACTCTCTGGTCAAATTAATTCATTTCACTTCAACATTTCTGGTTCCCCAGTCTGTACCTATACTACAGAATGGTATGGAGTGCTGGGGCAAAATTCTTCATGTTATCTTCTATTTCTTCACAGCATATGAACAGAGAGGCCTTTTGGTCCACACAATATTCTCACAGGTGTTTTTAGAGTAGACATAAGGATAGTATCATCCTGTCTAAGAGACATATTTTATTGCTGAGCAGTATAGTAATATAATGTCACATCTGGGTCAAAAGTATGGTTTTATTTTCTTTCAACTTCTTCAAAACCTGATGTTTCATCCATGAGATCATCTTTAAACTGCAAAGCAAAAATATCCCCTGAAGCTGTCTTCAAACCCAACCAAAGTTTAGTGTGAGAAGTAAATGTCCAAAGGTCTGCCTTGAGCATTGTGTTTTTTTTAGCTCTATTGATATGAGATCAGGCGGACAACATCAGCTAGAGAGACTGGACATGAAACACAGGTGGCAGTGAGCTCATGTGAGTACAAGAAGGACAATTCCAAAAAGGAGAGTGTTCATGGCTGTCCCACTTGAGTATAATTAATGTCACTGAATTATGCAAGTAGAAACTGTTGAAGGGGTTTGTGTTCTCCTCTATAGAGTCTCAACAACAATAAGAATAAATGATAAGTGATACAAATAAAAACTGGGGTTTCCTAGTCTCATAAATAGGCACAAACCCATGGTGTGCACATGATCCACCTACATTCACCTCTGCATTCTTCTCATAATATCTGGGGAAGCAAGAGGAAATAGTGCTAACCTGAAGCTCACACTACCTATTGTGCAATAAGTAATGAAGTGTTTTTTTCACAGTTCCTAAAATTGTGTGTTTGTTGCCCATATGTATAAAACCGTGATAAATTAATTCACTAGTTTGCAAATAAAATAAGAAATCAGATCCTTCATAAGTCTTATCATGAACAGCAAATTATAAGTTCTTCACCTTCAAAAAACTTATATATAAATACGGTAATCTGCTGGAACAATGTCCAGCGATGTATGAAGGCATGTAATAATAAAACAGTGGTTCTCAACCTTCCTAAATGCCTTTGCCCTTTAATAGAGTTCCTCATGTTGTAGTGATACCTCCAACCATAAAATTAACTTACTGCCACTTCATTATTGTAATTAGGCTACTGTTATGAATCAGGTGATCCCTATGAAAGGGTTGTTCAACCCCAAAATGGTTGTGACCCACAGGTTGAGAACCATAGTAATCAAACAATAATTTGTTGATAACCAAAATATATTGTTATACCAGGTACTTCAAATGGGGAAATTTTACAAATATTTGAATCTTTCATCATGATATAATTTATGATAGAGCACTGTATTTCATCACAAAATAAAGACAAAAGATTATGCTTATTAGATTGGAGCATTAATCATCAAATTAGTAACAAAACTGATTTAAAGAAGATAGTGATTTTCAAATAAAATTACTAATCAGGAAAATTAACATTTGCCTCACAAGCAAAACCAAAAAAAATATTTGTGCTTTTTACTTAAAACAATAATGAAAATGAATATTTCATTTGTTTGTTGTACACCAACTATATTTCAGGCACCAGACAAGGCACTTTACAACTATTCTTTGCAGTAGTCACAAGAAATAGGAATTATTTCTATTTTATAGTAAAGGAAAGTGAACTACTTGCTAAAAGTTAATTCAACTCTTAAAGAGTAGAGAATTGATTTTAAAATATTAGTTAAGCTATAAAACAGTTTTTTATCTATAATGATAATGATCCCATTTTCATTCAGCCAACAATTGTTGGAATACTATATTTTCTCTAATTTTATTCGCTCTAAAAATTAAGATTCTGGGGTCAGACAATCAATTGATTTGCTCAACTGCAAGGCTTGAGTCCACTCAGGGGAGCCTTGGAAGACAGCCCTGGAGAGGGGTTTCTGAACAAGCAGCCTGGTAAACCCTAAGGGGCATGATTCTACTCTGACACCCAGGAGGTCACATTGTGTCAGAATCAACTTGCACCCATGGGTTGGTAACATAGAAACTGGATTTCATATTCTAAAGAACTTGCCTCATCCTAGAAGTCTCAGTGGTGTTAAATAACATAAAGTAAACGAGGGAACACAATTGAGAAAGAAGAAGTGAAGCTTTCATTATTTGAAGAACATATGGTTTTATAGAGAGAGAGAGCCTGAAAGACGCCTCCAAAAGACTGTTGGAGACAATTGAATGATTTGGTGAAGTAGTAGGATATGAGATTAGTAAGCAGAAATCAATTGGATCCCTATACATTAGTGAAGAGAGCTCTGAAAAAGAAATGAAGAATACAATACCACTTGTAATATCTGCACAAATGATGAAAAATGAGGAATAGACCTAACCAAGTAAATGAAGCATGTACAAGAAAACTAAAGAACATTATTACAAGAAATCTACACAGAAAAAATTAATATCCCAAACTCATGCGTAGAAAGCCTTAATATTATACAAAGAGGTCAATACAACCTACACTAAAAAAGAAACAAACCTACTGACAGAAAACCCCCTCACTGCCATCAAGTTGATTCTGACTCACAGAAAACCCCATATCACAAGGTCGTGCTGTCCTTGTGAGTTTCTGAGAATGCACCCCTCTAAGAGAGGAGAAATCCCCATCTTCCCTCCACAGAGCAGCTAGTGGTCTCCAATTGCTGACCCTCCTGTTGACAGCCCCACTCCTAACCACCATGCTTTCAGGGCTTGTCAGTATTTCCCAAATCATTCTACAAATACAGTAAAATTCTTATTGGAATGTCAACTCTATCCACTAGTAGAATGGAAAAACTAATTACCAACTTCATATGAAGAGGGAAGAGGCTTAGGATAAACAAAGAATTTGTCAAAAATGAGGAAAAACCTCCTCTCAAAACCAGCCACAGTAGTCTAACTAGCATGGTACTTGTAGAAAGATACATACATAGACCAATGTAACAGGATAGCAAATCCAGACATAAAAGCACCCTCCACCCAAGTGATTTTTGGACCAAAAATATTTAATTGTGTTAGAACATTATTAGTATTCATGCTGGAAGTGGTCTTGAAAAAATTGCATCACTATCTGCAGAAGAATGAAATGAACCATACCTCAACACACACACACACACACACACACACACACACCTCAATGGATTAGAGACTCAGAGCAATAGGGATCATTAATAAGAACACTGGGCAAACTAAATAGCCAGATGATGGAGCACATAGACTTCCAAATAAGAGACAAAATAGTTGAGTAGGACTTATTAAAATAAAACAATACACATCATAATAGCAAAATGAGAACCCCTGGGTTGGGATGGGGAAAATCACAATGTCACAATGGATGAGGAAACTAAATAGCCTAAATCTATAGAATTCTTCAATCTTCAAAAAGAAAAAAATTCTATTAAAAGTTGAGCAAAGAACATAGAAAATTCACAAAGGATGACACTCGAATGTCTATCAAACACATGAAGAAATAAATGCTTACAATTACTAACTCTCCAGGATACGCAAATAAAAACAATGATGAGCTATTACCTTCTACCCACAATAATAGAATAATTCAAAAACAAATAAATAGGAAAAAAGAAAGCTGAGAACAACAGTGCTGGAGGGGATGGTGAGAAATTGGAGTTCTTCTATACTGCTACTGGGCTTGTAAATATGCACAACCATTGTGGAAAGCTATATGGCATTACCTAAAAAAACTGACAATAAAAATGCCATACAATCCAGCAATACCTTTGCTAGGTGTGTATTTCAAAGAAATAAGAAACACAACATAAAAAGATGGATTTCCCCATGCCCATCGCAGCACAGTTCACAGTAGAATAAGCTGAAAACAACCCAAATACCCATCTTTAGAAGAAAGAATAGAGAACTTGATAATAACCCATTTTATATGTACATGTTTATAAATACTTTAACAGAGGAGATTGCACCTTAACTGGAGTCGATTTGTCAAGCTTGGAGGAGTATGAGACTATACAGTTGCTACAAAACCTTATTGTGCTAAGGTAACCCCAAATTGGCAGGCACTCCTGTAAGAGTGATATGTGAACCTCACAGGAAATTCAAGTCAAGATGAGGGGATGGGCATGGAATATCTCAGAGAAGGTGATTACATTTCTGTTGAAGAGTAAACCAGGCAGCGCAAACTCCTATCAGAATAAAATGCTTAGTAATACTTATATAGAAACAAAGGTGAGAATACATCCACACTATGTTCCTAATTGGACACTTTTGACCTAGTTTCTGTCTAGCCTTTGGTGAGCTAGACCATGTGCTGGACACCACTGGTACTTTAGACTCTGTCCTTTCAAGGCCACACCAGAAGAATTTGATGTAGAAACCACTCTATGTGAACAGGGCATTACTTTAAACACACTAGGAGCAGGTCTAAGAAACTTACGTAGGTCCTTGGACTTCAGGCTAAAATGGTCTAGTGTGAGTAGAAGTGGCTGACTGCTAGCCTGAGGTTATGGAATCGGTGATCATTGGATGTTGATTCAGACCTCTTGCTTTGAGGGTGCCCAATGAAAAGTGGCCCGGGAATACCATATACTTCTTATTCTAATGTCCTCTTTGCTTTCTTATGATGACAATTAATCTGATAGGCAAGGTTCTGCCTTTGTATTGAACATTTTGTGCTATTGCCAACCCCCATTGTTTGTGTAGTGTGCAGACACTGAAGAGTTTAATCTATACACCTCAACAGTCCATGAATTTTATTGTGAAACATGCTATACTTGTATAATTTCCTTTTGTCCACAATGTTGTACGTTCTGTACCATTGGCTCAAGTAATGAGTCTATCAATATAATTACCTTATGCTTCAGGAAGATGTTCCATAACAGTGGTTCTCAACATGTGGGTCATGACCCCTTTGGTGGTTGAACGACCCTTTCAGAGTGGTCTCCTGATTCATAACAGTAGCAAACTTACAATTGTGAAGTAGCAACAAAAATAATTATACAGTTGGAGGGGGGTCAACACAAAATGAGGATCTGTATGAAAGGGTCATAGCACTAGGAAGACTGAGAACCACTGGTGCATAGTATTATCTGTTATAAAATGATTAAGATGGGAAGCAACGATATACAGAGAGAACCATAAATACATGAATACATTTTTGGCTTACACTTTATTCTAACCTCAATTTAAGGACACTTCATTCTTAGGACACAACCCTGCTTGATCCCTACCCTGAAGAAGAGATCACTGAAGGTATGGGTGCTATCAAAAAGTGTTGTGGAGACATTAGGGATTTCAGAAGCCAATGAGAATAGCAACACAACATACCAAAACCTATGGGACACAGCAAAGACAGTCATCAGAATAACTTTCATAGCACTTCATGAACACATAAAAAAAGAGGAGAAACTTATGAATGCTGCACTTGCACAAAATTTACAGCAAGTAGAGCAGAGTAAACAAGACAATCTAACTAACAGCAAAAGAAAAAAAACTAATAATTAGATCTGATATCTCTGCTCCAATGCTCAGCACAGCACAGTTCACAATTGCAAGGAGTTGGAAACAGCCCAAATTTCCATCAACTGTCAAATGAATTAAAAAGTTGTGTTAAATACATACAGTGGAGTACTATATATCACTGAAAAGCAGGGATGAACGCATGAAGCACATCACTGCGTGGGAAGAACTGGAAGAAAATATGCTAAATGAAGAAAATCAAGTGCAAAAGAATGTGTATAACATGAGTCCACTGAAGTAAGCTTAAAAAAATGCAAAGGGTGTATAGGAAAAAGCTACTGTATATGAAAATTCCTGGGGAAAAGCCCAGGAAATATGACAGGGGCCAGACCAAATCTGGGCTACATATGATAGCCAACTTAGGGGGTGGGGTAGGGAAATGGCTATGTGTAGAGGGGGAATGGGATACTAAGTCACCCAAGGGGAGCACACAGTTTATATCTCCACAGTGAAAGAGGAACCAAACTTAAATCCTCGATGTGAATGCAGCATGACGGCATGGAGTGGGGAGCCAGTGGAGGGGTTTGACGACCCAATTCTAATCACATCTATGTGGACAGCTGCCTCTCCCAACAGGGGATTTTGCTTTGGAATATAGCATTGACGCTGCAGCTTGAGGAGTGAGATATGCCTGACCAGAGCACATGAGAGCAAATGAAGGGGGAGGAAGAGAGAATGGAGTGCATCCTCACTCACCGTGCCTTGAGAATGATATCCCCACTCAGAACAGCCAATGCACACAGAGGAGTATGTGGAACATGGTGTCGCTTGCTGACCCAAAGCCATACAGGGGCAACAATGGAGAAATAGGTTTGACCTGTCTGATCTACCACACCAAGGCAAAACACTAAAAGTGTGCAGCAGAGCAGCAAGGGGAGCAAAACATGGAGTTCTCGAGGAGGTGCCACGGATATATTTTGTGGCCAGGGTATGGCAACCCATTGGACTCAACTGGGGGACACTCCTGAAGGCCAATGAACAGGCCTAGAACTATTAGCAGATTTTAATTTTGTTATCATTACTTTACTTTTTTTACTTATTTATATGTTTGGGCTTTATTTTGTTGTCATCATTTTATTTTCTTTGGTCACTTCATCTTCTCTTTTTTTTTACATATTATTATATCTGCAAGTCTATACAGATAAGATAGGCTGGATAAAAAGTCTGGAGGAGAAAAAAAAGTCTTGAGGAGAAAACAGGACTGATGATTTTGGGGGGACATGGGAGATGAGGAGGTGGGGAAAAGGTGGTAGTGCTGACCAACCCCAGGGATAAGGGAACAACAAGTGATTCAAAATCAGTGGCAAGGTAGCTGTGAGAGGCCTGATAAGGATTGATCAAGAGTAATGTAACAAAGAGAAATTATTGAAAACCAAATGAAGGCTGAGCATGATAATGGGGCAAGAGCAAAGTAAAAGGAAATAGAGGAAAGAATTGAGAGGTAAAGAGGATTTATAGAGGTCTAAATACAGAAATGTACATAGGTGAATATATTTATATGTGATGATGAGGAAATAGATCTACATGCATATACTTATAGGGTTAGTATTAAGACAGCAGGTGGGCATTGGACCTCCACTTAAGTACTTCCTCAATACAAGAAAACTTTGTTCTACTAAATTGGCATTCCATGATGCTCACCTTCCTGACACAATCACTAAAGACAAATGTGTGCATAAGTAAACGTGGTGAAGAAAGCTGTTGATGCCAGGCTATCAGAAGTAGTGTCTTGGATCATAAAGACTTGAAAGTAAACAAGTGGACATCTAGCTCAGAAGCAAGAAATCCCACATGTAAGAAATACACTAGCTTAAGTGACCTTGAGGTGTTGAAGGGTTCAGGTATCAGGCATCAAAGAGCTAAAAATTTTATCAATATAAATGAGGGAAACTACATATTAGGAAACCAAGGCCCATCTCCTTACAGAAGGGTCACGGGGAGGAGACAAGCCTGTCAAGGTACAGTATCACAATAGTGAAATCTACAACTTTCCTATAGTTCTTAAATGCTTCCTTCCCCTAACCCCACCACATGACCATGATCCAATTCTCCCTTAAAATCTGACTAGACCAGGGAATGTAGACTGGTACGAATAGGAGCTGGAAACATGGGGAATTCAGGACAGATATCCCTTTAGGACCAGTGGTGAGTGTGGTGATACCAGGAGGGTGGAGGGAAGGTGGAGTAGAAAGGGGGAACCAATTGTAGGGATCTACAGATAACCTCCTCCCTGGAGTACAGACAAAGCAGGGAAGTGGGTGAAGGGACACATTGGACAGTGGATGATAAGACAAAATAATGATAATTTGTAAATTAGCAAAGGTTCATGAGGGAGAGGGAGTGCAGAGGGAGGGAAAATATAAGGAGTTTAAGTAGATGGAGGATGTTTTGAGAATGATGATAGCAACAAATGTAAAAATGTGGTTTGCATACAATGGATGTTTGTTGTGATTGTGTTACAAGTTGTATGAGTGCCCCATTAAAATTATTTTTAAAAAAATTAGGTCTGAGATTCAGGAGAGGGAAAATAAGAAAATGATGGAAAAAATGAATGTTGCTAAAATTTGGCTTTTCGAAAGGATAAATTGAATTGACAAACCTTTGGCGAACTTAACCAAGGGAAGGAAGGAACACATTTCAATAGCAAGGATAAGAGATGAAAGAGGGGACATTACAATGGACTCTAGCAAAATAAAAAGGATAATTACAGAGTACTATGAAGGACTGTTCTTCAAAGAATTCAAAACTTGGAAGACGGACAAATTCTTGGACAATCGCTCCCTAGATTATCCCTGGTGGCCATCAAGAACCTCAACAAACTCATATCATTAGAAGAAATAGACAGGTTATGAAGCAAATCCCCCCCCCCCAAAAAAAAAAAAAACCTGGACCACGTGGGTTCACTGGAGAATTTTATCAAGCATTTAGGAAATAACTGACACCAATACTACAAAAACTCTTCCAGAACATAGAAAAAAATGACAAATTCCCAAGTTCCCTCTACGACACTAGTATAACTCTGATACCCAAACCGGACAAGAATCCCACAAGAATTAAGAACTACAGAACAATGTCCTTAATGAATAGTGATGCAAAAACCCTTAATAAAATACAGGTAAACAGAATACAGAAGTATATAAAACAAAAAATTCACCATAACCAAGTGGTAGTCACACCAGGGATGCAGGGATAGTTCAACATACACAAGACCATTAGTATTATTCATCACATTCACATGAAAAACTATAAGAACCACATGATAACATGAATAGATGGGAAAAAAGCATGCGACAACATCCAAAACCAATTCCTGTTTAAGACACTCAAGAAGATAGGAATGGAAGCGAAATTCCTCAATGTATTACAAGCTATATATGAAAAACCAACAGCCAATGTGGTAGTCAATAGAGAAAATAAGAGATAAGTTCTTCTGAAAAGGGGGCTAGGCAAGGATGTCCCTTATCCCCAATCCTATTTAACATCACACTGGAGGTCCTAGCTAACAAAATAAGGCAAAGAAGGACACCAAGTGTGTTCGTCTCAGGAAGAAAGAAGTGAAACTCTTGCTTTTCACAGATGATCTGATTTTATATATGAAAAATCCTAAAAGTTCCATAAGAGGAGTGCTGAAAGCAATCAAGGAATATGGCAGAGTGGCAGGTTACAAGATCAATCAATAGAGCTCTAATGGACTACTGTACACATCAGACAAGGCCACGGAAGAGAAGATCAAAAAAGGTGATACTCTTCACAATAACCAAACACAAATTGAAATATCGAGGGTTATACCTGACCAAAAACCCACAAAAGAGCTGTATGAGGAAAACTACAAAACACTTTTAAAATAAACCAAGGGTGACCTCAACAAAAGGAAGGACATCCCATGATCGGGGATTGGTAGACTAATTATTGAAGCTATTTCAATACTACACAAGGCACTATGTAAATTCAATGTTATCCCAATACAAATTCTAGCATCTTTCTTCAAAAAATTGGAAGAAGGACAAAGTTGGAGGGCTTGCTTTAATTGACTGTAGCACCTACTATACACAGTGGTCAAAACAGTGTGGTATTGGTATAATGATATATATTCAGACCAATCAAAAAGGATTGAAAACCCAGAAATAAAATCAGTATTCAGCCTACTTATCTTTGATAAGGACCCCCAAAATATCAACTAGGAAATGGATGCCCTCTTCAATTCATCGTGCTGGAAAAAATGGATACATGGCTGCAGAAAAATGAAGCAAGACCCTTACCTTACTCCATGCACAAGAATAAACTCAAAGTGGATCATAGACCTAGAAATAAGCCCCCAAAATTATTAGGACTATGAATGAGGGAATTGGAGCAAATCTCAGAACGTTAACTTAGGAAATCCATAGAATTTCAGAAATAGTGAAGAACACAAATACAGAGAAGGCTCAAAATGTCCAGTGGGATATACTAAAGATAGAATACTTGTGTACATCGAAAGAATTCACCAAGAGAATAATGAGAGGCCACAGAATGGGAAAACATCTTTAGCAAAATCTACAATACTCTGTTAATTTACAACAAGAAAGAAACAAATAGTTCACTCAAGAAGTGGGCAAAGGACCTGAGCAGAATTTTCTCAAGGGCAGAAGTCCAAATGGCCAATAAATATATGAGAATATGTTCCAGATATCTAGCCTTCAGAAAAATACTAATTAAAACAACTATGAGATACCACTTAACACCCTCAAAGAAAGCCCAATTCAAGAAATCAGAAAGCAACAAGTGTTGGAGGGGCTGCAGAGAGATAGGAACTCTTGTCCACTGCTGGTGGACTTGTAGGTATGTACAGCCATTGTGGAAATCAATCTGGCTATATCTACAACTGTTGGAAATTGGGCTACCATGTGATCCCGCCCAGAAGAAACAAGAAACAAACCGCCGGAAGACATCTATTCCCCAATGTTCATCACAGTTCACAATTGCAAGGTGTTGGAAACAACCCAATTTTCCATCAACAGATGAATGGATTAAAAAACTGGATACTTGCATACAATGGAGTATTATGTATCTCTAAAAATCAGTGATGGACGCATAAAGCACGTTACCTCATGGGAAGAAATGGAGGAAATTATGCTAAGTGAAGTAAACCAAGCACAAAAGGTTAAGTACACCATGGGTCCACTGAGGTAAGCTCAAAAAATCCAAAAAGGGGCATACGGAAGAAGCTACTATGTACATACACCCTTGGGGTGAGGTCCAGGTTATATGGCAAGGGCCAGACTATACTCAGGGATATCTATGGTAGTGCACTAAAAAGGACATGGGAGGGGAAGACATGGGTAGCTGGGGAAACAGGGCACGAACCCACCCAAGGGGAGTGTGTGGTTTATATCTCCACAGGGAAAGAAGGACCAGACTTCAACTCGGTGCTCCAAGACA
Source organism: Nesogale talazaci (assembly GCA_004026705.1). Classification (NCBI taxonomy): domain Eukaryota; kingdom Metazoa; phylum Chordata; class Mammalia; order Afrosoricida; family Tenrecidae; genus Nesogale; species Nesogale talazaci. Next base: position 262,909 of record PVJH01000029.1, on the reverse strand, counting down.
TGAGCGCAACACATTGATAGGAAGCAGGGAACCAATAGAGAGGCCTGAGGGGCCAGCCGTACTACCAACCAAGTGGACATCATCACCACCACCACCACCATCACCACCCCCTGAAGAAATCACTTCAGAGGATAGCACTGTAGATACAGTTCAAGAAGGGAGACTTGCCTGATAAGAGCACACTGGAGTCAATAAGGAAGGAAAAAAATTAACACACATTCTGGCCTACCAAGCCCTGGAGGCAATATTTCTGTCAGAGCAGCCAATGCACAGAAAGGACCATAAGGCCAGCACCATCAGGAAATATAACATTCCTCACTGATGCATAGCACCATGGGGACAACACTGGAGAAACATGGTGGGACTTGTGCCCACCTTGAGACCACCATGTCAGACAAGGAGGCATGCAACAGAGAAGCAAGGGGAGCAGAGCTCCCCTTGAAGAGATCAAGTATCAGGCATCAAAGTCCATAAAGTCCTCAGGAAAGACCCAGAAATAAACTGTGGGGTCTGGGTGAGATGCCCCATCAGACTTGACTGGAAAATATGCATAAAGGACAACAAATAGACCTTGAACTATTTATAGGGTTGGTTGTTGTTACTGTTATTGTTTCTGCTTCCTTTCTGTTGCTATTGTTGTAGCTGATGTTTTACTGTTTATTTTCTTGTGTCAGTGCATATTGTTATTGCTGCTTGTCTACCTGTAAGGGATAGGCCGGATAAACAAGTAAAAAGAGAGAACAACGGGATGCTAGTTCCAGGGGAACAAGGGAGAGGAGATGGGGCAAGGGAGTGGGTGTTAACAAACTCAGGGACAAGGGAACAATAAGTGACTGAAAATCGATGGTGAGGAGGGTGTAGGAGCTCTGGCAGGGCTGGATCAAGGACAACATAGCTGAGAGGAGTTCCTGAAGCCGAAATGAAGAATGTACATAATAGTGGGACAAAAGGAACGTAAAAAGAAAGAGGAAGGGCCTAGGAGGCAATGGGAATTTATAGAGATCTAAACACAGGCATATCCATATGTAAATATATTTATATATGACAAAGGGGAAGTAGATCTATGTATACATATTTATATGTTTAGTATTAAGGAAACAGACCGTGGGTCCCTACTCAAATGCTCCATCAATACAAGAATGCTTTGTTCTAATAATCCGGCACTCTGAGATGCTCACCTTCCCCACCAATCTCTGAAGAAAAAGCGGGTGCTTAAGCAAATGTGGCAAAGAAAGATGATGGTTCCTGGATATCAAAATATATAGCATCTGAGGTCTTAAAGACTTGTAGATAAACAGTCATCTAGATGAGAAACAATGAATCCCATGTGAAAGAAGCACACCAGCATGTGTGATCACAAGGGATTGAAGAGATCAAGTATCAGGCATCAAAGAACAAAAAAATACATATCATTGTGAATGAGGGGGAGTGCAGTGTGGAGACCCTAAGCCCATCTCTTGGCAATTGGACATCCCCTCCCAGAAGGGTCTCAAGGAAGATATGAAGCACTCACAGTGCACTGCAGCAAGGTTGAAACACATAATGCTTCTAGTTTTTAAATGCTTCCTCCCCTTCTCTGCCCCCCACTATCGTGATTCCAATTCTACCTTAAATTTCCAGCTGGACCAGAAGAGGTACACTGGTACAGATAGGAACTGGAGACACAGGGAATCCAGGACAGAAGAACCCCTCAGGATCAGAAGGGGGACACTGGGAAGATGGAGGTAGGGTAAAAAGGGGGAACAGATTACAAGGATCTACATATAACCTCCTCCCTAGGGTTCAGACAGTGAAGAAGTGGGGGAAGGGAATCATCGGACAGTGTAAGGGGGGAGTGGGGAGGGAGGTGAAACAATGAGGAATGGATACCAGGAGCTCACGCAGAAAGCAAGTGTTTTGAGAATGATAAGGGTAACAAATGTACAGAAGTGCTTGACACAATGGATGTATGTGTAGATTGCAATAAGAGTTATGTGGACCCCCAATAAAATGATTTAATAATAAAAAGAAAGTGTGGTGGAAAGAACAAACAAACAAATTTTCCAGCCATAAGAAAGAATATTGCGTGCATCTTAAGGGCTCATCTTCAAACAAGCAGCCATCTTAGTGAAGTGTCGAGGACATGCACAGAGAAAGAACACTGAGTCAGCAATACAGAAATCTTAAATAATAAAGTCCAAATCTGAAGAAGGTTTGTAGAAGGTTATGGGTGACATTGGAATCCCAGAGCCCATTTTCAGGGTCTCCACATAGATAAAACCTCAAGTGAACTACCCCAGACCATGTTCCAGGGATGTGAATAGCCTTGCTATTAGACAGATGTAAAGTCTATTATGGCAGATGTAGCTAAGTTAAAATGTATAATTTACCATTTGATCTACCTTATGACACATTTTAAGTCGTTTCCGTTTTTAATATTTCTGGGTTTTTTTTCCCTACTGAGGCTTTTCTCTGTTTTGTTTTGTCATAGTTCTTGCTTTGTTTTGTTTTGTTTGCTTCCTATTTGTATTTTGTATGTTTTTCTGTATTTGAAATGCAGGATAGGTAAATCTGTAGAGAGACTAACTGGAGCAGTAATTACCTAGGGGAACTGCAAGGAGTTTAGTGCCATAGTAGGTACACTCACTGTAAAGTTGGCTGTTTAAAACCACTAGCTGCTCCACAGGAAAAAGATGGGGCTTTCTAATCCAGCAAAGATTTCCAGTCTTAGAAACTCAGTAGGGGCAGGTCTACCTTGCTCTAGAGGGTCAGCAACAATTCAATGGCCATCACTGTGTTAGTTTATTTGTTTTTGAGGGACATGGCATGGGTCAATCGTAGAGAAATGAGTAAAAAAAAAAAAGTTCTGAAACTGATGATAATGATGTTTGCAAAACTCTTTATCATAGGATTTAACTATTAAATTGTATGATCTGTGAAGTATATTGCCAATAAAGCTATTTTTAAATGAATACCTAGATTAGGGCAGAGCAGCAAGCAAAGAGAAAGGAAGATGAATGTCAAGGTGCATGGCACTAGGAAACAGAAGCTGATGACACAGGGCCCATCCGCCTGAGCTAACAGAGAAAAAGAGGCTTTCTCTAAAGCTAGCACTCTGAGTTTGGGCTTCTAGCATCTGCAGCAGCAAAGAAGCCATTGTGTTAGATAAAATAAAAACGGTAGTTGAACTGATGTATCTAACCATGTTGACAAGAATGAATGAGAGAACAGCCTTTAAACATTCCATGATGATCATTGATTGAGCTCTTTTTATGTTCCAAGGACTGTGATAGCTGCCTTATACACTTTAACTCATTTACTCCATATCACAAATTTATGAGATATAACTGCTGTTACCCTTATCTTTTAACTCAGCATACTGATTGATGTTCAGTATGCTGAGTAGTAGTAATTGATATTCATAATAGTTACTTGATTAATTTTAAAATAAACACTACATTTTTAAAGTTTCATTAAAAAAGGCAGAGAAGCATGTGATATTTTTGGGAGGCATCCCTGCCCCCCCAGTGGGAGGCACAGCCTTGTTCCTGGAGAGCTGCTGCTGGATTTGAACCGCCAACCCTGTGGGCCACAGTCCCGCACACAACCACTATGCCACCAGGACTCAGCCGAAGTATGTGATATTTTGGAGTGATATTTACTCAAAATTGTTCCAATAAAGTATTTTATTTGGTTAGTTATCTTTGAAGAGCACTTTCAAGTCCACAGAAATTAAGTGAAAAGTAGTAGTTCTACTCTAGCCAGAGGTTAGAGACAAGCCTTTTAATCATACCTATAGGAAACTCTATAGGACAAAGCTCCAGAGTGAAATGCCTGGGATCACAATGATTCAAAACTGACTCCATGGCAACTGTGTTTTCATTTATTTTTGTTTGTTTGCTTTTGAAAGGAATGCTTCCATTGTTTATGGTTTTTGAGTTAGAAGACTGTGTTCAGTTATCTAGATAATTAGATGGATTATTAGAGAATTGTAGATGACATCTGTCTGATACATTAATTTCTGCTCCTTTTCTTTCTTCACTAATGTGTCTCTCTTCCTTGCTTCGCTCCTGTCTTCCCTCTTTTGTAATTCTTCATCAATGTCACTGTCAGCATCCATGCCATCAGCAAGGTATCACCGTTACTTCAAATGGACACATTACACAATAAGGGAATGCTCTCTCTTTCTCTGACACTAAGATAGGCAACATTGTAGGCACAACTTTTACATAAGCACAAAGTTATTCTTGCTATGTTAGACATTCTTTTATTTCCTATTAATAGTGGTTTATATGGGCAAAAGACCTGACTAGAAGTTTCACGGGGGAAGAAATCCAAATGGTCAATAAACATTTGAGAAAAGGTTCCTGATCATTAACGATAAGAGAAATGCAAATTAAAACAACTAGGACATACCACCTAACACCCTCAAAGATAGGCCAATTCAAATAACTCAGAAGCAACAAGCGTTGGAGAGCCTGTGGTGAGATAGGAGCTCTCATCAACCACTGGTGGACTTGCAGGTATATACAGCCTTTATGGAAAATGATTTCTAAAACAGACAGAAATTGAGCTACCATAAGACCCAGCAACCCCCCTACTGGGCATATACCCAGAAGAGGCAAGAAACAAACAGCTACCAAACATCTGTGCTCCAATGTTCATCGCAGCATGGTTCACAATTGCAAGGAGTTGGAAATAACCCAAATTTTCATCAACTGTTGAATGGATTAAAATGATGTGGTACATACATGCAATGGAATACTATGCATCACTGAAAAGCAGTGATGAACGCATGAAGCCTATTGCCACATGGAAAGAACCAGAAGAAAATATGCTAAGTGAAGTAAGCCAAATGCAAAAGGACAAGTACAACATGAGTCCACTGAGGTAAGCTTAAAAATGCAAAAGGAGCATGGAGAAAAGGCTACTGTATACAAAAATTAATGGGGTGAGATACAGGCAATATGGCAGGGACCAGACCAAGACCAGGGCTACCTATGGCAGCCAACTGAAAAAGAGGAGCAGCGGAGTGCAGGGGAAGAAATAGCAATGTGTAGCAGGGAAACAGGGCAGTAACTCACCCAAGGGGAGGGCATTGCTTATATCTCCACAGGGAAAGAGGGACAAGACTTAAACCTGGTGCTCCAGGATGTGGATGCACCATGACGGCGCGGAGCAAGGAGTCAGTGGTGGGGCCTGAGAGCCTGGCCTCAATCTTAACCATGTGGACAGTCACCCCTCCCTTGCAGAAGAATTTACTTCAGAAGACAGCACTGTAGCTCGGGGGAGAGGGATATGTCTGACCAGAGCACCTGGAAGCAAAAGAAGGAGGAGAAAGAAAGAGTGGAACATATGCTGGCCCACCAAGCCTTGAGGACGATCTCCCCACTCAGAATAGACAGCGCTCAGAGGGGACCAGATGGTCAGTTCCACTATGAGATCTTGCTGATCCAAGATCCTACAAGGGACAGCACTGGAGACACAGTGTCGGGACTGCAGACGGTCTGACCTTACCACACAGAGGAAAACACTAAGGGGTGCAGCAAAGCATCGGAGGGAGCACAGCACGGAAGTCTTGAGGGAGTACCAAGGATAGATTTGGGGGCCAGGCCATGGAACCCCATTGGACTGGAAGGGAGATCACTCCTAGAGGTTGCCAAACAGACCTTGAACTATTTACAGTTTTGCCTTTTTTTATTATTTATATCTTGGTTTTTGGTACATGTTATTATCTCTACAGGTTTATCTAGATAAAATAGGCTGAATGATAATCTGAAAGACAAAATGATGGGCCCAATGGTTCAGGGAGGCATGGGAGAGGGGGAGATAGGGGAAAGGAGGTTGCATTAACAAACCCAAGGACAAAGAACAAAAAGTGACCCAAAATCAGTGGCAAGGAGGATGTGAGAGGCCTGGTAGGTAATGTAACTGAGATAAATTACTGAAACATAAATGAAGGCTGAGCCTGATGGTGGGACAAGAGGGAAGTAAAAAGAAATAGAGGAAAGAACTGGGAGGCAAAGGGAATTTATATGTAAATATACTTATACGTGATTATAGGGAGATAGCTCTATGTGCACATATTTATAGGTTCAGTATTAAGGCAGCAGATGGCCATTGGACCTCGACTCAAGTACTTCCTCAAGGCAAGAACACTTTGTTCTATTAAATTGGCATTCCATGATGCTCACCTTCCTGACACAATTGCTGAACACAAAAGTGTGCATATGCAATTTTGGTTCAGAAAGCTGATGGTGCCTGGATTTTAAAAGATATAGTATCTGAGGTCTTAAAGGTTTGAAAGAAAACAAGAGGCCATCTAGCTCAGAAGCAACAAAGTCCACATGGAAAAATTCACACCAGCCTGTGTGAACACAGGATTAGGAATCAGGTGCCAAAGAACATAAAATCACATAGTATGCCAACCTTTGTGTTGGGATCACTTCGTGTTGAAGACAAATATATGCATAAGCAAATGTGGTGAAGAAAGCTGATGGTGCCTGGTTATCAAAAGGTATAGTGTTGGGGTCTTAAAGGCTTGAAGATAAGCAGGTGGCCATCTAGCTCAGAAGCAACAAAGCCCACATGGAAGAAGCACACCAGTCTGTGTACGCACGAGGTGTCGAAGGCACCTAAGAATTAAAAATTCTTAGGCATCTAAGAATTAAAAATTATATTATTGTAAATGAAGGTGAGTACAGATTGGGGACCTGTGTTAGTCTGAGCAGACTAGAGGAACAAATTCAAGGACATGCATATTGATATAAGGAAAGGGTTTATATACAAAAGGAATGGGACATGGAGAAAGCATCCCAGCCCAGTCCAGTCCAAAGTCATAAGTCCGATATTAACCCATATGCCCAAAATCAGTCTATAAAGTCTTCTTCCAACCCACGAAGTCACAGGTCAGTGGGTGCAGAATCCCGGTGCTGGCAGGGCACCTTGCCTCCAGGGCTCAGGGTCCATCAAGAGCAGAAGCAACTCATCACTGGCAGAGGTCTCCATCTGGCCCTCCCAGCTTCAGAGGTCTGGCTCCATCAGGGCAAAGCCATGTGGTCTCTTCGCCGGCTCCTCCAGCTTCTCAAACGCTGCCAGCTTGTCTTGTCCGTGATTAATCATCTCTCTAACTCCCAACAACTGGGGAAGATAGCTTCTCAACTTCACGAGGGAAATATTGTGAGATTTCCCAGAAGTCTCAGGAGAAAGCCATGCCCTCATAGAGGCCTCATTGGTTACTCAATGGCTATCTCCAGATTAACAGGTTAGACTCCACCCCTACATTTCAATCATAAAATTAACATAAGCATATGACTGCCACAGGACCCAAAGTCTATCTTTAGGAAACAGACTTCCTTTTCCAGAGGGGTCACAGGGAGGAGACGAACCCATTTGGGTGCAGTGGAGCAATGATGAAGCATACAGCTTTCCTCTAGTTACTAAAGGCTTCCTCCCCTACACTATCCTGATGCCAATTTTACTTTACAAATAAGGCTAGACCAGAGAATGTACACTGGTACAGATACGAGCAGGAAACAGGGAATCAAGCACAGATGATCCCTTCAGGACTAGTGGTGTGAGTGACAATATCAGGAGGGTAGAGAGAAGGTGGGGTAGAAAGGGGTAACTGGTTACAAGGATCTACATATAACTTCTTCCTTGGGGAATGGACAACAGGGAAGTGGGTGAAGGGAAACCTCTTATAGTGTAAGATATGGCAAAGTAAAGTTATAAATTATCAAAGTTGTATGAGGGAGAGGGGAGCATGGAAGGGGTAGAAAAGAATGAGGGCTTAAATAGAAAGCAAATGTTATGAGAATAATGAGGGCAATGAATATACAAATGGACTTGACACAAAATGGACTTATATGTGGATTGTGATAAGAGTTGTATGAGCCCCCAATAAAAGGATTGGGAAAAAAGAGTGGGTTATATTTTAACAACCCTAGCACAATGCTATAGTGTTAGTTATTATAAACAGAACTGGAGATCATCCACATTACGAACTTCAGATATTCATGGGTTGCACTCTTGCCAGAGCAATTTCAGAAGCCAAGAGCCCTTGCCTTATAGTTTCACTTTGCTATAATAGTCCATATTGTAGTCATTCAGCTACACCAAGAGTAGACTTGTTATATTCGTGTATGTGTGTCTTTTAGAAGCACCCTGAGGCATTCATTCAGATTTAGCAATCAACACAATTACTTTCTTGTGTAAGAAAAATCTTGTCCAAGAGGAATTCCTTTCTATGGAGGCTATTTTACTACCTCTGAGGTGTTTCTTCATTTGTCATCGAAAGCAGATAGTGTCCTTAATTACTAGAGGCATGGGTTCAGGGCTTATGCTTTAATAACCGCCAACCACTAAAATATCAAAACAAGAATCAATTTAATATGCTAATTATTCAACATTTTCCTTTGGTGTTGGGATGCCACAGTGAACTCTTTAAGAAGGTGGATCTCATTTAGGACAATCTAAATGGGGGTGGGGGGAGGCTAAACCCTAAACATTTGTCATTACACAAGCTAGCTTTATTTCATGTCAATGAACATGTAAGCTAATTGGAGGATGAGGTGTAGGAACCTTTTGAAGACCAATTTAGGCAGAGAAAATGGATGGAAGGCAATAGTGCAAAGAAGAGGACAAAAAGTAAACCCCATAATCTATACATACTTTAAGAAGGTAACTAGGTATTTGTGGAGAGCATAGCACCAGCAGTTCTGTACCCTGACAAATGGAATATTTATCATGTATTATGCATGAATATGTTGTGGCTCTTTCGGACTCATATCCACTCCATGCCTAACAGCATGAACACTGTGTCATCCTCACAATCCATCTATCCAGGTCCTCTTTGGATGTCCCCATTCCAGGAGTTGGCTTCTGTTTATAACAAATCTAAAGAACATAAGATTAGGTCTCACGGTTCTTGTCTCTAGGGTGCAGTCTGATTGCACTTCTTCCAAGAAAGAGTCATGTGTTCTTTGGGCAGTTCCTGAAACTTTCAATATTTTTCACCAGCACCATAATTTAAATATATCGATTTTGTGTTTACCTTCCTTATTCAATGTCCAACTTTCACATTCAAATGAAGTAACTGAAAATACCATGGCTTGGGTCAGGCACACTTGTTCCTCAAATAGCCTCCTGGCTTTTAAATTCTTTGAAGAGCGTCTAGGCAGCAGATTTACCGGCAATGCGTTGTTTGATCCCTTGGCGGCTGCTTCCACGAACAGTGACCGTGACTCCAAACAAGACAAAACCCTTGACGGTGTCGATATTCTCTCCAGCTATGATGTAACGCATTGGTACAGCTGTGAGATTCTGGTCTTCATTACATCAAGCTGTAATCCATACCAAAGGCTGCAGTTCTTGATCTTCATCAACAAGTTCTTCAAATCTTCCTCACTTTCAGCATCCTAGGTCGTGCACTGTATGTATCACAGGATGTTCATAAGCCTTGCTCAAGTCCTGATGCAGCATTTTTCTCATATAGAATCTTAATTATTTGCATTCAAATTGAATATAGTGAGAGAACACAACCCCGACTCCCACTTTAAAATCACATGGCTTTAAACCTTGCAATTTATTTGTTCTATTCACATAATTACCTCTTGATCCATATACAAATTCTGTATGAACACAATGAAGTATTATGAAAGTTCCATTCTTCTAAATGCCAACCATAGTTTGCTTTATTATACACAGTCATATGCCTTGGCATCACCATTAAAACACAAGTAAACATATTTCTGGTATCCTTTGTTTTCAGTCAAGCTCCGCCCTCTTCTGAATCCAACCTGAACCTCTGGTAGCTCCCTATTAATGTCCTATTAGATGATCTTCAGCAAAATCTTGTTTACAGGTGGTATAAATGATATTGTTCTAAAATGTATGCATTCTGTCAAATCATCTTTCTTTGGAATGGGTACAAATATTAATCTTTTCCAGTCAATTAGCTGAGTAGCTCTCTTCCAAATTTCCTGGCACAGAAGAGTGAGTGTTTCCAGGGCATCATGAGCTTGTTGAAATATTTCTTTTGGTATTCTATCAATTCCTAGAGCTTCGTTTTTCACTGATGCTTTTAGTGCACTTTGAACAAGGGTGAAGTGTTGACTAATCCTTTTTGGTACAGTGACTCTATGTATTCTTTCTATTTTATTGTGACGCTTTCTACATCATTCCAATAGAATCTTTGGAGTCCATAGAATCTTTCAATATTGCCATTTGAGGCTTGAATTTGTGCTTGAGTTCTTTTAGCTTAATATATGCTGAGTGTGTTTTTCCTTTCTGTTTTCCCTAGCTCTAGGTCTTTGAAATTTTCATCATATTCTTTTACTTAGCCTTCTTGAACTGTCCTTTGAAAGTTTCTGTTCAGCTTCTTCACACCATCCTTTCTTTCACTTGCCTATCTGCTCTATGATTAAAAGCATGTTTCAAAATCTTTTCAATATCCACACTGAGTTTTTTCTTTGTTCCTTGTTTTTTTTTTTAATGACTTCTTGATTTCTCATGAATGAGGATCTTCATGTCATTCCACAACTCTTTGGGTCTTTTGTCATTAGTGTTCAAAGTATCAACTCTGATCTTCAGAAAACTCAGGTGGGATAAACTCAAGGTCATATTTTCGCTCCTATGGACTTGTTTTAATTTTCTTCAATTCCTAAGCCTACATATGGTGCTCTGTTCCACAGTTAGACTGGAATCCTTTTAGTTGCTGATATTGAACCTCTTGAATGTATCTTGCAACAGATATACTCAATTCTACTTCTATGTATTCCATTTGAAGAAGTCCATATGCTTATTGCTATTTGTGTTGTTGAAAAAGTTATTCGCTATAAACAAGTTATTGATCCTGAAAAATTCTATATGTGATCACCAGCTTCAATTCTATCACGAAGACCATATTTTCTAATTATTTTTTCTTCCTCTTTATTTTTAACTTTTGTATTTCAATCACTGATAGTTCTCAATAAATGTTTGATCAACATCAAATTGAAGTACATTGTACATATTTGGTAAAATTCTTCAATTTCTTTAGTACTAGGTTTAGTAGTTGGTGAGCAAAATTGAATAACAAATGTATTGATTGGAGTTCCAAGAATTTGGATAGATATAATCCTATCATAGACAGCACTGTACTTCAAGATAGATCTTGAAATGTTCTTTTTGATGATTAATGCAAGCCATTTATCTTGATTGTGCTATATTCACCACAGTAAATCAGATTATTTTCTGATACAAATGGCCAATATAATTCATTGTACTCCCTAATTCCTAAGGTACTGAATTTTATGTCTTTCATTTCATTTTTTTAAGTAATTTCATTGGGGGTTTGTACAACTCATCAAAATCCACACATATATCCATTGTGTCAAACACCTTTGTACATTTTTACCCTCATTATTCTCAAAACACTTGCTTTCTACTTTGGTCCTGGGATCTGCCCCCTCATTTCCCCCTCCCTCCAAGCTGTCCCTTCCCCCATGAACCCTTGATAATTTATAAATTATTAACATTTTGTCATATCTCACACCACACGACATCTTCCTTCACCCACTTCTCTGTTGTCTGTCCCCCAGAGAGAAGGTTATATGTAGATCCTTGCGATCTGGTCTCCCTTTCTACCCCACCTTCCCTCTTTCCACCACTATAGCAACACACAAGGCAGCAAAGAATGACAAATGGATAGGTGATAGCATGTGTTAATATACTAACTAAAAATCATTGATTTTATTTTTAAAAGACAGAAAATGCTTGATACTATAAGTAAAATATGTTCTACCCTCTAAAGTAGTTCAACTCATAACAATTTGTCTTCGGATATGACTGCTCTATCCCTATGCCAGTCATATATTCTCTGAAGCACAGATATACTTTAAATGGACTTATTTACTTCCGTGTCACCTAATAAGCACCCTTCGTTTTGAAGGTATTGCATTGCAATAAAATCTGAAAAGTGTTCTTAGAAGGGCGGGGGGTTGGGGGGTGTCTACATGGCAGGAGAGCAAGTGTTTGCACTTTCTTTTTTTTTTTTGTTTGGTTTTTTTGGGGGGGGGGGCATCACTGCTCTCCGGTGGTGGGAGTAGGAGGCCCAGCCCCACTGCTGGAATTGAACCTCCATCCCAGTGGGCTGCAGTCCCGCGCACAACCACTACGCCACCGGGGCTCAGCCCTGCACTTTCAAATAGTACTGCACAACAATCATTCCTCCCCTCACCATTTGCTCTTCTGTCTCTACACTCTCGACAGATGGATTTCTTACTGCCAGTTTTTTGGTATTAATATTTCAGCCATCTTTGGTAAATTATATTATTAAACTGAATGGAAAAAGAAACAAAGACCACTCAGAAATCTTATGTCATAGGAAAAAAAGATAGAAGAGAGTTAATAGTTCTAAACCTACTGCCATCCAGTGATTTCTAACTGTTAGTGGCCTGATGGAACAAACTACAACTTCTTAAGGCTATTGAGACTGTAGCTCTTCAGAGAAGCAGACAGTATCCTCTTCCTCCAGTAGCTGATGGTTTTGAACCAATAACCTTGGACAAGCAGCCTAATACATCACCACTGTTCAACCAAGGATCCTCTAAGAGTACTAGTACGGTGGCTATGAATGCACTTGAGTGGATTCATGCGTGTGAGCAGGGAGGGTATTGAACTATAAGAAGCAGGTAGAAGGGATTGTCCTTGATAGAGAGGAAGACTTAAAACACACACACACACACACACACGACTTTTTAGAAAAAAAACAATATTATTTAAAACTATTCGTGTTCCATTTTTAGTACAAACAAATTCATTGAAAAGAATGCCAATTTAAATGGAAATGAGATATTAAGTCTATACATATAACTGAGGGATAGTTGCTGTTAAGATGATATGAGGATTTTTGCCAGGTGATGGATTTTTAAAAAAATATGATAACTTTCTACATAGCTTGTCTTTAAAATTCATCCTGGGAAAGAGAAGGCTCGAGACAGTTTATCACTTAACCTCTTGCTGCCTTCTTAGTAAAAATGAGGACCTCCACTATAGACCACCCCGCTTTTCAATTAGTGTTGAATAGATGTAAAACTAAAATCAAAAGGGCAGGGAAGATTGAAGGGCCAGGGAAACTAAGTGCACATCTTAAGTCTAGGTAGGACAAGAAAGCTGAAAATCTGTAAGGCTGATGGTGGCTCAACATAGGTGAAAGCTTCCAGGATTAGACATGGATGAGAAAAGGAATGGGAATAAGAAAAACTGGGAGGGATAGACTTTAAAATAAAAACAGATAGTCTCAAAAAAAAAAGTTTGTTTCCTCGTTGTGGAAGAAATAATCTCTAATTTATGTCATCTTAAATGACCTTTAAAAACACAGAATAATGTATATATTATTATAACATGAGTTTTTACACACATGGAGATAACTTATAACAATGATTAGAGAATATAAAATATCACCATACTAAGTGTGTTTGTTTCTATGGAAAATAAATGTGTTGTCAGGATTAGGGGTGAGAAAAAGGTTTATTTATCACTATGTTTATTTACCATATCATTTTAAACATAAGTTTTAAAGCAATAATTCTCTTGTTGGAAGGTTCTCAGTTTGAATTTTGACTATAGACTCACTGGTTGCACAAATTTAAATCAGTTTCCTAATCACTCCAATGGGGGTAATAGTATTAATCAGTTCATAATATTACTGTGATTAGCGAAGTATTCTAGATATATAAGGCTAGATAGATAGATACATAGGTAGATAGATAATTGATAGATGATAGATAGATGCAGTTGTTTTGTATTCCCTTCTACACAGAACAGAATACCAGGAAGCCTAATCTTATACATTATTCTATGAACCCTGTCTTAGGAATAGGCATGGTCACCCAAGGCAATTTTGTACAATCAATTCCTTTTCCTATGCCTTCTTAAATATGCAAAGCTTTAGCTTAAAGCAGAAGCATTTATCTTGAGTGTTACATTTTTTCATTCTTCCAAAAAGTTACCTAATTAAGTTTTCCCTTTTGGAATAGCTTTCTTTCTAAAACAGGATTTGGAAAATGCTTTCAAGTGCATCAAAGAATAAAGATCCCACAACAAAGCAGCTGCGGATGACACACCACCCTTTATGCAAACTGGATCAGAACATGGCCCTGTAAACGTTCCCATTACCAGCACTGACTCATGGCTAGAAACCTCTTGAGCTAAATAACTCAGTTTTGCTCTAAATTATATTGCTTCTCTGTGCCCCAAATATTTAGAAAACTGCCTCAATTGTTTCTCTCATTCTACCTCAGCTGATACAGCTCCACTCTTAAAACATTCTAATAGGTTCCATTGAAGCAGTTACTACTCATAGAGCTCATTTTTCTAATAGTTATAAAAAATTCAATAGGCAACTAGGGGTAAGAAAGTGACATTTTTTCAGGGAATTTCTATGAGAATGAATTGAGTTTTAAAAAATGTGAAAATAAAAAAGCTTATTTTATAAGAAAAAGAAATTCTAAATAGATTTTGAAGAGGCAAGCTGAACACCCATACCTTCCAACTTATTTCTCCTCCTTGATGTCTACTTTCTAGTGCAGAGAATCTTCTGAGTCACTTTTATGCATTGTATTTTGTCTCCAGATACTGACCAGTGGGGAAAGGAAACAAGTGTCTCATACCCAGAACACAGATTACTGGTTCTCAGAGGAGCCACTGGAATGCCCATTTATTTCTAAGCATGCATGTCTACATTTTTGGAACATTCACTGATTATTTCTTGAATATCATTTAGACAAAATCAACTTTTGAAATTACAATGATCTCAGTCATTAAAGTTTTACCAATATATGCTAGGTTTACCAATACTGGCAGATGAGGTTTGTAAGTTATAAAAATGGAAGTGTGAGTTTGCAATTCTTGAGAAAAGTTCTTACTTGAAAATGACAAGAAGATCTAAGCATTAGTAAGTCGCCCTACTTATATTCATTCACTTTAAATTGCTAATAACTGCAACGACATGAACAGGATATCCAACAAGTGGAGATCATAATAAAGAAACTGATCCAGCTATGTACACTGAGTATGGTAATAAAGCTTTTAGCAGAGTGCTGGACACAGTAAAGTGTTTAACAATTGATGACTGATATTATACACATAAAATTGCCAAAGTGAAGCTGTAGTATAATTAGGAAAAGCGTAGACTCTGGAGTTAGGCAAACTGGCTTTGAACTCCATTCACAGTTGAACTCATGAAAATTATATAATATTTGAAAATTGCTTGGTGAAGAAGTATTCATTTAAAGCATTAAAATAAATGCAATTTCATTCTATGATGATTCATAAGATGTATTTTAATCAAACTATTTTATCAAAATGGACATATTGTGACAATGATAAGCTATGTTCTTGTATAATTATATTTTGTCTGTTTTCAGTACATAAGTACAATGAAAACACAATAAATATTTTACCTCAGAGCTAAAAAGTTAACTAACAAGCTTTGGGTTTATCTAAGACAAGTTCAGTTCTTCTTATCACAAATGAAAACTGTTGGCACTACCAGGAGTCCCATGGTTGACTACTAACCCAAACTTTGGAAGTTCAAGTTGCCTCAAAGATGCCTTGAAAGAATGGTCTGATGATCTACATTTAAAAAAAAATTTAAATGGGGGCTCTTACAGCTCATAATAATTTATATGTCAGTTGCAACAAACATTGATAACAAACATTGGTATATATGTTGCCATCATTTTCAATACATGTTTTTTCTACTTGGGCCCTTGGTATCAGTTTCTCTTTTTACTCTCCCTCTCCAATTCCCATCTTCATGGACCCTGATAAAATACAAATTATTGTTTTCATTTCTTACACCATCCACTGTCTTCCTTGGTCCATGTTTCTGTTGCTCAGCCTCCTGGGGTTAGTCATAAATCATTGTAGTTGGTTCATGGTTTCTCCACCTTCTTCCCTCCCTCCCTTCCCCCAAAGCGCATGATACCACTACTCCCACCACTGCTCCTGAGGGGGTCATCTGTCCTGAGTTGCATGTGTTGAGAGCTCTTATAGGTATCAGTGTACTGCTCCAGTCTGGCTGGATTTATAAGGTGGAACTGGGGTCATGATAGTGGAGGGTTGTGGAAGGAGAGAAACATTAAAGGACTAGAGGAATGTTGTGTGTTCCATGGTTGCTACATTACACCTTGGTTGACTGGTTCCATCTTTATAAACCTTATGTGAGGAAATGTCAAATTGTCTACAGATGGACTTGTAAAGTGACCAGACATCCCACTTTTTAACAATTTAACAATGTCCCACAACATTTTAAAATTAAAATAAATATATTACAATACTATTTTTTCACTCAATGAAAATTTTTGTTGCTCCATATAGACCAAATTTTTAATCAAGAACCCCAGTCAATGGTGTCCCACTTAATATCTGGTCACTTTAATTGGGTCTTAACTCCAACATCCATCATTCGCATTGATGTAATTGTTTATATCTTCTGCTGCCTGACACCTGATCCCATCAATACCTTGTGATCATACAGACTCCTGTGTTTCATCCATGTGGGTTTAATTGTTTCTCAGCTAGATTGCTGTTTGTTCAACTTCAAGTCTTTAAGACCCTAGACACTCTATATTCTTATAGCTGGGCATCATCAGCTTTCTTCACCACATTAACTTATGCACCCATTTTGACTTCAGCAGTCATGTTGGGAAGGTGAGCATCAGAGAACTCCAGATTTTTAGGACTTAGAGTTCTTATATTAAAGGAGTACTTGAGCAAAGGTTCAATACCCACCTGCTACCTTAATACTTACCATTTGAATATATGTACATAGGCCTATATCCCTATCATTATATACTAATCAATTTATATAGTACACGCCTATATTTATACATCAAAAAATATATTTTGTCTCAATTTCAATTTGCTTTTCTCTTGTCCCACTATCATATTCCACTTTCATTCAGCTTTCAGTACTTTCTTTCCGCTACATTGCACTGGATCAAACCCCACCAGGCATACCAAGCCCTCCTCACCATCACTTTTAGATCCTGGGAAGATCATTCTTATATGTTTCTTATGCTTAATCATATTAGAGTGTATCCCAGAAGTGTGTCACCATTGGGGGTCACCCTCTTGAAGTTGTATTATCTGTTTATCTGGTTTGAGGTAAATGAAACACAGGGATGCTGATCAATAAGGAAAGTAAATACAGCAATGGATTTGGGAAGGGAGGAGATAAAGAAGGAGGAGAAATAAAAGAGAAATAATGTCAAGAATTCCAGGAAGAAAAAGGATGTTTGGAGACTGACTAAGGAAGCAAATGTACAATTTAGTGGCCACGAGGTGATGTGATTGAACTATGGGATGATATTACATAGGCAATAACTTCCAAGTTATAGCCCATTAAAAGGGAAAAAAGCATAGAGCCAGGATTGAGTTTGGAACTCATAATAAAGCCTAGCTCCAACTGAAGAACAGTTTTTACATCAGGAGCCTGGTTGATATGCACCTTCAGGAAGGGAACACCGAAGACACAGTGCTATAGAAAAATGTGGCAAAGAATTTGGATGGTGTCCAGCTTAAATAGCATCTGGGATCTGAAATACTTGTTTCTAAGCAAGCAGCCACCTAAGTGAGATGCTAATTAAACGCACATGGAAGAAGCACAGCATCATCAGCCACTGAAGGAATAGAATCCATGTAATCTGAAGTTGAAAAGGGGATCAGAATCAGAGTCTAAATTGTGAGAAGTGTAGGTGTGCAGAAAGTGAAGGGTGACTGTGGGATTCATTTGTGAAACTATATAGGACATAAACCCCAGGAAAACTCCCCTTATCTAAAATTGAGGAAAGGGAGGAAAGGGGTCAATGTTGGAGAAAGAGTACAAAGGGCAAAGGCATATTTATGATAAAGAGAGAATAAATCTAGGTACAGATATTTATAGGTTTAGTATTAAGGTAGAAGATGGTAGAAGAAGTGCCCTCACTCAGACACTCCTTCAATGCAAGAACACTTTGTTCTATTAATCTGGTATTCTGTGATGCTCACTGGCCCAATACGATCACTGAAGTCAAATAGGTGCATGAGTAAATGTGGGGAAGAAAGCTGATAGCACCCAGTTAACAAAGGATATAGTGTTTGGGGTCTCAAAGCTTGAAGATAAACAAATGGGCATCTAGCTGAGAAGTATCCAAGCCCACACGGAAGAAGCACACCAGGCAGTGTGACCACATGGTGTCAAAAGGATCAAGAAAAAATCGTGTGACTGTGTGTGCACCTTCCTAAGACGATCACTGACGACATGTGGGGGCATGAGCAAGTGTGTTGAAGAAAGCTGACGGTACCCAGCTATCAAAAGATATAGCGTCTGAGGTCTTAAAGACTTGAGGGTAAACAAGCAGTCATATAGCTCAGGAGCAACAAAGCCCACCATAGAAGAAGCAATCCAGCTTGCGGAACCATGAGGTGTGGAAAGAAACAAGTGTCAGTACTCAAAGAACAAAAATAATATTATTATGTGCCCACCCTTCTGACATGATTGCCAAAGACAAAAGGGTGCTGAGGCAAACAGAGTGGAGGAAACCTATGGTGCCAAGCTTCCAAATGATAAATCCTCTGGGGTCTTAAAAGCTTGAAGGTAAACAAGCAACCATCTAGCGCAGAAGCAGCAAATCCCACATGGAAGAAGCACATAGCCTATATGATCATGAGGGGTCGAAGGGAGCAGATATCAAGCTGATATCTGCTTGATCAAAGAACAAGAATCACCACCACAAATGAGTGGGAGAGCAGGGGGGGGACCCAATGTTCATTTGTGAGCAATTGAACACCCCCTTGACTTATAGGAGAGTTGTGGGGAGAAGATGGCCAGTGAAGGTGCAGTGAGGTAGTAATGAAACATCCAACTTTCCTCTACTTCCTGAAGGCTTCCTCCCCCCAACTATCATGGTCCCAATTCTACCTTACAAATCCACTTGGACTGTAATAGGTACTCTGGTAGAGATGGGAACTGGTAGAGCGGGGAACCCAGGATAAATGATCCGTTCAAGACCAGTTGTGAGATTAGAGTTACTGGGAGGGTGGAGAGAAGGTGGAGTATAGAGAGGGAGCCAATTGCAAGGATCTACACATAATCTCCTATCTGGAAGACAGACACCTGAGGAGTGGGTGAAGGGAGACGTCAGACATTGTAAGATATGACAAAACAATAATAACATGTAAAGCATTGGGGGTTGGTGGGGGAAGGGAGAACAGGGTCTGAGGGGAAGGGATGGAGGCTGATATCAGGGGCTTAAGTGGAAGAGCAGTAGTTTGGAGAATGATGACAGTAGCAGACTTGCAAAGGTGCTTAGCACAGTATGTGTATTTATGTATTGTGAGAAATGATGTACGAGCCCCCAATAAAATGATTGATAAAAAATAGAGAAAGAAAAAACAAAGCACAAACAAAACAAAAGCCTTTTGCCAGTAGATCTCCCCTAGGATGCAGGCCAGACCTGATCTGATTTCCAAAATTCTCTGTATTTTTGGTTTGATTTTTGCTTATTCATAGTAAAGGGTGTCTCGGCGGTATTATGTTAAGGGAGATCACCCTCTTGAAGCTGCTATATGCTTTTCTGTTTCTTGTTATGTGAACTCCAGGATTGATGAACTCAAAAGGGACAGCAAGTAGAATAAGGGTTTCAGGGGGTGTGAGATTCAGTGGGGGAACAGGGGGAGGGAGACAATATCAAGGAATCCAGGTAGAAAAAGAATGCTTAGAAACTTATTGTGGTAGTAATCTCACAATTCTACTTGATGTGGTAGAAATATGAAATGGTATGCTTTATATATTAAATCCCAACTAATTAAAAAAATCAGCCATTGAATGCTCAATGAATCACAGTTCTTGTCTGAGATACAAGGGATCACACATCATGAGTCAGAGTAGACTTTACGGCATTTTGTGTTTTCTCACTTCTTCCCTATATACTAGTCACGTTCTGTGAGATCCTGGGGGCTGAGGAAGTGAATATATGGCCTACCCCACTGTTTAGTGGAAAGAGAAAACAATCAGATTAAAACACAATTGGATATGTAAGTACAGCTGGTTGAGTGGTGTGAAAGAGATTTAGAGGATGACAAGATGACTTATCATAAGAGAGAATTCATGTCCCTAAGGTCTAAAAGGTTTTGATGGAAAGAGATGGATGGATGAATAAGAATTGACTATGAAAAGAAAGAGAAGATAGTAGGCAAAATACTCTGAGACAAAGGGATATAAGAGACCAAGGAAAAGTGGTTGATAGAACCACACAGTTTAGACACTAAAAATCTACTGTTAGAATGCAAAGGAGCAAGAATAAAGGTATGGACAATCATCATGAATGACTTTGACCCTTCCCCTAGGAGAAATGAAAATTTGGCGAAGAATTTCACAAAATAGAATGCCACAATCAGTGTCGTATTTTGAATAAGATAATTCTAGTAATGATATGGAGAAATAAAAGGATGCATTTTAGGAGATAAGGGTAGCTATCTGAGCACAGGAATGCAGATAAGCAACATGATTTAATAGATATTTAGAATGCTGCCTTCATTTGAAAATGGAGAGAACACATATATGTAATTTTTTGTTTGTTTGTTTTCTTAAAAATCATTTTATTGGGGACTCATACAGCTCTAATCATAATGTATGCATACATACATATGTTAATTTTTACCAGTTGTTCATATGCAAAAAATGCTACAATCATGATTTTATGTGCCATAAAATATAATAATTAAGGGCAAGGTGCATTAGGTAATATATAAGCCAAAGACAGAGCTGTTCTCAACTACATACAAGATTTTCTCCAAAAACTCCAAGCTGTCTTTTATGAAGATTATATTGATTTATCCATACTACAACCTTTGGTTACCTTTTTTTCCACAGTTCTAATGGATTTATTCTCAGTTATTTGAAAATTTGTAATGAAAACGATTTGCCTTGAAAAAAGTTATATTTTGTAATATAAAATTTAGAGGTAATTTGCTTTAAGAGTTTTGAAATATGTTGCATAAATAAGGGAAAGATTTTATGATTACTGTACTTGATTGATGAGTGTAAATTCTGCATTTACTATGTGGCTTAAAATACCATTTTTCAGATGTCAAATATAAATCAAGACTGCTTTATTTTCTCCATCTACTTTCAGGGGAAAAAATTAAATTACAGAGCAAACAGATAATAAGTCAAATGGATAAACACTGAGAAATTCATACTTAGGAAAGCACCTAGACTTTCTTATTAATTTTATTAGCTTCTATTAACTCAGAGACAAAACAAGTTTTTAAAAAAGAACTAAATTAGACCTTACATTTCTTGTGATAGAAATGTAATCTCCATTATGACACAAAGATGTTGAGAATCTTTCATAAGTCGTCTGTTTAAGATAATCTGATACTTTAAAATAGTTTTTAGTCTATTTGAATTTTCCCTAAACTCATTAAATACAACTCCCACAACAAAGTCATCAACAAATTCATCTATCGTTCACTGACATGTTCAAGGTGGCTGAGGATTTTTTGTAAAGACAACACTTATAACAAAATCAGTGACTCTCACCTTGTGCCATTGCTCAATCTAGACTTATCCCTATGGTTGTAGTTACAAAGTTCTAAAATGACAGGTTCTCAGAAATATTGTTATGATGTTTTGTAAAATTACACAACATTCTGGTGCTCAGAGACTAGCAATGTATTTAGGTTTCAATATTTATTGCATGAATGGTTGGGTTACAAATATGGTTCATTTCTCATAATCTCCAGATGTCATTTGAATAGTGTTTATGTTATGTTTCCTAGTTCATGAAACAAAAATAATGCATCAATAGAGATAATAACTAATTATGATGATGCATATATGGGTCTAATTTCAAGAATGGGAAGGATATGTGAGGTTTAGATTAAAAAAATCTAAAAACCAAACTTGGCCTATGGTTACCATGGGTGAAGAAAGAATATTTGCTTAGAAGGCACTAAGTTTAAGCTAATGTGGTGGAATAATTTGGAAAAGGATATCACTAATGGTTGACAATGGATTGTAATCAATGACCCTGAATTGAGCATGTAGATTTGTTATGTTAGAGAATGTGTATATTTTTGCCCTGGTTAAGAGAATCATTACCTTAATTATGAGTACCAGAGAGAAGCAAATCTTCTAAAATTGATTGTGGTAATGATTGTATTACTCTTCTTGATATGATTGGACTATTGAGTCATATGATAGGTGGAAAAAGTGCCAATAAAACTTAAAAAAAGTGAGTGGGAGGGAAACTAGATGAATGGAAACAGAACAACAAAATTGAAATGATGAGAATGCCAATATACTGTGAAAACTGTAACCAACGTCACATTAACACCTGCATAAAATTGTTAAATGGGATCTGAGTTTATAGTGTAAACTTTCACAATAAAATATTTAAAATTATGACTAAGAAACATTTGGTTTATCATATGGGAAAAGTCAGGGCATTTTCAGCTTAAAAGAAAAATATCCTCAAAGGAGAACAATAGTACTAGTTAATAAGGGATGTACCCTTCAGAATAACCAACCACTTGAGATCAGGGACTGCATTTGCTCAGGGGCATACTTCTGAAGGACTGGGAAAGAAGGCTATGTGAAGGGTGGAGGCACCATGCTGCAGTGAGGAAATTGCAATGAATTAAATAAAGCAAAATGTATACATTGAATTTAAAACTGATCATTTGTTCTGTAAACCTTCACTCAATTCATAATAAATCAGAGCGGTGGGTGGGGGCAAGGAGAGAAATTTGACACATAGAACTCTCAGGATAGTAATAGTACACTATTATTACTACTGAATAGAGTAATTTATGTGTATGCTTTTCCCACCCTCAAGTTTTATAATTTCAGCAAATCTGTGCTGCCAGAGCACATGGCCATTGCAAAATATACTCACAGTGTTGACCTCTATTATAGTTCTATAAGTAACTGTCCATATTCACCACCAGTCCTTCTGTACATGTCTCTAGCAATTTTTGCTTTTATGAAGTTTAGTCTGTAATAACTTCCTTTAAGAAGACTTATGAAATTAATATTTTCTGAGTTCTTATATATCCATACACACTTACGTTTTCCCTAAATACTTGAGTTTTCTTTCTTTGGGTATCATAAGTATGTTAATTCATGTTGAAAACCTCTATTGCAGCTGAAAGCCATAAAAATAAAAGAAGAAGAAGAAAGAAAGAAAAATGTCCTGGGGAAAGATGGAGGAAAGTAGGGTGCATATGCAAAAGAGAAACTGTAAGTAATAAAATTCACATCAATGAATTCCTGTCACAAACTATTAAAGGAAGAAACAGAAAACAAACATGAGGAAAAAATTTAAATTCATTTATATTGAAGAGAAGAGCATGTAGTTTTTGTCTATTGCACAGGAAAATGATTTTCTTGGGAATGAGATAACAATACAGCTCCTGTATCGTCCTAATTCAGGAAGATGTTACCAAAAAGAAAACTGACATCCAGTCAATTCTGACTCATAGCTAGAGACCCTAAGATAGGGTTTTGGTAGCTGTAAATCTTTAAAATTGCAGACAGTCTCACCTTTCTCCCACAGAGCTGCTTGTGGATTTCAACTACCGCTGACTTTGAGGTTAGCAACCCAGCACTTAACACAGTGTGCCACCAGGACTCCATGGATTTACATCAATGAGAGGAGTGCAAAATGCTCTTTGGATAAACAGAATCATTTGTATAGAAAATAGAAGCTAATATATATATAAAATTATATATATACATATACAGAGAGAGAGAGAGCTATTAGTTTCTATTGCAACTAACCAGAAGTGTACCATTATCCCTACATCTACCATATCATCATAAGACAA
This sequence comes from Nesogale talazaci, assembly GCA_004026705.1. Classification (NCBI taxonomy): domain Eukaryota; kingdom Metazoa; phylum Chordata; class Mammalia; order Afrosoricida; family Tenrecidae; genus Nesogale; species Nesogale talazaci. Next base: position 239,068 of record PVJH01000029.1, on the reverse strand, counting down.
AAAAATGTTTCAGTATGCATGAAATTTGAAAGATGAAAAGTATTTTCAAAGGAAAATTGCTGTCCTACCTTCCCAGAATTGTGGCTTATAAAAACAATCTTTATGACTTCCTAAAGGAGAAATTTTTGCTGGATCCACCCAGCACTTATTCCAGTTGTGAGGACATCAATTTTGTTTACATTACATTGTAATCCCCAGTGAATGTTGGAATTTTATATATTCATCAGCAAGTATTTCAAATCCTCTTTATGTTCAGCAAGTCTAGTTGTGCAATCTGCATATCACAGGTTGTTAATAATCTTTCTCCAATCTTGATTCCATGCTCTTCATCATATAGTCCAGTTTTCCAAGTATTATCTCAGCACACAGAGTGAATAAGTTGGTGAAAAATATGACTGCAACACACATCTTTCCTGATCTTGAATTATGTATCATTCCCTTGTTCTGTTAGAAATTCTTGGTTCATGTACAGATTCTGCATAACATAAAGTGTTCTGAAATTCTCATTCTTTTCAATGTCATCCATAGTTGATTATCCACATAGTTGAATGTCTTTTTATAGTCAATAAAACACAAACAAACATCTTTCTGTCATACTCTGCTTTCAGCCAAGATTCATCCAAGATCAATAATAATTTTTTTCATGCTTATAATTGTGAGTTGTAAAAAAAAATCCTTTAGAAGAAGAGAATCCAATGGTTCAATGTAGTTATTATCTCTATATATGCATGTGATAGATCTGATAACAGTTAAAAATTTAATAAATTTTAAAATTTATTACTGGTGATCATTTATTGCATTTCATAAAATTGTACCTAAAATGGATAATTTTCTTCAATGTTGTTACTTCTCATGCATGTGCATGGCATGAACCTAAAATACAATGGTTTGGGTCCTTTTTCAGAAGATTCTTCAGAATGTCCTGAAATATTTAAGATTTTTAGGTTTCTAGGTTACAACCAGAGATGGGAGATTAGATCTAGACAATTCAATTACATACCCAGTCTCCCTATCTAAAGAATATTTAGTATAATCTCAAGGCTACTGATATACACCAGAAAAATAATATTAAATTCTTTATCAGTAATCTGATAATGCTTTTTGGTAGAATTTATAATTATTCATAACATTATAAGATGTCCCTTATAAGCTATTCATCTTATCTTGCTCCAGAGAACAAGGTAGAAATCAGGCCTGCAGTATGAAGCAAATTTTTCATTTTAGATCTAATATGTCAGTCCTCAAATATCAAACCCATACCACATTTTGCTTTTAAGGTATTATTTTGTGATATTACATTTATTTATCAATGTCAGATTTTCCTGAAAGATTGAATTAGAGGCAGATATAGATATATATTCTCTCTTGTCTTATTGGAGCTATGTATTATTAGAGTTATTTTCTCCTTAAGAACTCTCTTTTATAAAGGTCTTATAAAAAAAGAGCAGCATCTTTTGAACATTATTAAAACTTCAAATTTTAGTATATGATGTAGGAAAAATATTATGAGGTTAATGGGGTTACAAGAGAAGCATAAGAGAGATGTTCTTCAAATACTGGTGGGTTACACTTAAGGTGGTATTTTGGGTCTTATGGATCTGTTTTAATTTTCTTCAGCTTTATGCTGACATTGACCCATTAAAAACTAATGACAGAAGAGCTGATGAGCTCTGGGAGAACATCAGGAACATCATACATCCAGAAAACCAAAGGTTATTATAAAACAAAAAAAGAAAAGTTCAAAGTGGATGGCAGAAGAGACTCTGAGTAGCTAAAACAAATGAAGGACAGAATTAAGTAAAGGAACTGAATGGAATTTCAAAAGAAAGCTCAAAAGCAAAGGTAGAATATTATCATGAAATGTGCAAGAACATAGAATTAGAAAAACAAACAGGAAGAGCACGCTCAGCATAAATGAAACTGAAAGAACTCAACATGAATTCAAATCTCGAATCGAAATGTTGAACGATTCTATTGGCAAAATATTGAATGATGCAAGAACTAGCAAAAGAAGATGAAAAGAATACAGAGTTACTATATCAAAAATAACTAGTTGCTGGTCCATTATTTCAGAAGATAGCATATGTGCAAGAATCAATTGTGCTGAAGAAGTTCAAACTGCATGGAATTCATTAATCCAAAACAAGGCAACAGGAATTGTTGAAATATCCATTGAAATGTTGCAGAAAGCCAAAGAAGTACTAGAAGTGCTTACTTATCTATGTCATGAAATTTGGAAGACAGCTAACTTGACAACTGATTGGAGAGAGTCATACTTGTGCACCATCCAAAGAGAGGTAATCCAACAAAATGTTCAAACTATAGAACAATATAATTTATAATTCACAAGTAAAATTTTGTTTAAGATTTTCCAACAATCCTTACAGCAAGCAGTATATTGACAGGGAAGTGTCAGAAATTCAGTCTGATTTAGAATAGGACATGAAACAAGGGATATCATTGCTGATGTCAAAATATTGCCTCAAAGCAGAGAATACTTGTGTTTCATTAACTATAAAAATGCCACTAACTGTGCGATGGTATATAACTGTGTGGGCAATAGCAACATATGCATAATCTTGAGAAGAATGGGAATTTTGGAATGCTTCATTGTGCTCCTTTAGAACTTGGAAATTGATTAAGGGGAAGTTGTGAAAACAGAACAAAGAAATTGTGCATGGTTTAAAACCAGGAAAGGTGTGCGTCAGAGTTGTATCCTCTCACTATTGTTGGCCAAACTACATGGTGAGCAAATTATTAAAGAAGCTGGATAATGTTGAAGAAGAGAGAAGCATGAGCAGTACAGGAAGGCTTATTAACAACCTGTGGAATTCAAATGAAACAACCCTGCTTGCTGAAAGTAAAGAGTACTTGAAGATCAAGGACTGCAGATTTCAGTATGAATTACAACTCAATGTAAGGAATATCAAAATTCTTGAAAATGGACCAATAAGTAAACATCATAGTTAATGGGGAAAAGTTGAAGTTCTCTTCACCGCAACACACAAGTTGAGTAACCATTAAAGTGTCCATCAAATTGGGGAAGGCTTTCTAGGGAGTGGAGACACACCTTGATGACTTATGGGTCCCATAGTGGCTTTACCAAAGAACCTAACATTAAGACATCATTCATTAGTCTGTGTATTAGAAAAAATATTTTGCTTTTTATTGATAACCAAGAATTCCACATGAAGGAAATCTAATGGGGGCATGGAATTCTGAAATCTCAAAGATAGTTGTATAATATGTAACTAAATCCATTTTTTAAATAACATAAATAAATCTTTCTGGCAAGGTTAGCTATTGAACTTTCATTTGAACATTAGCTGGCTCTCAGATAGTTAAGGCTTATTTTTCCAACCTGGACGATAAGCACATGTGGAAATAACTGACGGGTGGTGAGATAAATGGCTCAGTGAGCTTCACCTTGCTAGTTCTCAGGACTTTTGCTCTCTGAGGGTCAGATCAAGGTGCAGCTGCCTTAGCCAGTTCCCTGCTTCAACCAACAACGTTCACTTTCTGCAAGACATCCCTGAGGAGAAGCCACCTGGACCTACACCAATACATTCTTGGGTGCTGGAGCAGCTGTGTGAAGACCCTGGCCAGCGTTGAGATGCTTACACGCTCGATGATACGGCTTTCCTCCTGCAGTTGGTGTCATTGCTTGTGTCTTATGGGATGGAGGACTTTGTAGATTGGTGTTGGGCATATGGACTAATGGACTTCTGGGCTTTCATGGGTTGCTTTCTTATATACACTTACCCTTCATATAAAACATTCTCATACATAGGAGTTTCTGTGGATTTGTTTCCCTACTTTATCTAGTCTAACGTAGGTTCTAAATTAAGTAATTCAGCTTCTAACAGCTATACAAAAAGGATTCTTTTGGTACCAGAGAAGATTTTTTTCAAAATGATATAGTAATTTTAATTTCATAGGAACTGGATTTTCAAGTCTTATCAGATAAACAAGATTGACTAACCCATATACTCTCTTCCTTTAATACTTACTTTAAAAATCCCCTATCCCCCATTATTCTGTTTCTCATCCAGGGACCATGGATAGAATGCTTTCCCATTGTAAGTTATTTCTGCTACAATGAAATAAATATATGCGTAGTTGAAAGAAGAGGCTTTGCCTTCTTGGAGTAATAGTTCAAATGTGGATAAGTGAGGAGATGAACAAAGGTTTAAAGTGGTGCAGTGCTCTCCACATCTCATTAGACCATGTCTAAAAATGCCAAGAGAAGCATGGGACGTAAATAGGCTCGGCCAACACTTAGTCAAAAATGCCTTTCCTAATATAAACTACAGCTCTATCCTCTCTCCCTGCTAGTTTCTTTATATTTTCTACACATTCTATTTAACGTATTTTCCAAAATTGATCAGACTTGTTTATACTGCATTATCTTTTTATAAAAAAAACTTATACTCTGAATTAGATGAAGATTCACAAAGCATATCACAGTTTTAGACTGAACAATTCATACGCATTTTGTTTCTTCTTATCAATTGCAATCCTATCATTTATCACCTCCTATCCCACTTTTTTCCCTGTTTCCTGTTTTCATTCTTTTGTCTTTCTTAACTCTCTGAACTTTGTCTTTGGGCACATGCTTCCCTTTTAATCTTAAGTGGTTATTCTAACACAAGTTGTGTTCTAGACCTGAAAGGTGACAAAGCTCTGTAACTTTGGCTGAGCCCCGGTGGCGTAAGTGGTTGAGTGCGGGGCTACGGCCCGCGGACTTGGCGGATCAAAACCAGCGGCCTCTCTCAGGAGCAGCGCTGGGTAGCTCCCATGACCTCCAGAGGACAGTGATGTAAATTAAAAAAAAAAATTCTGTATTCTCGAGGGTCATACCAATCTCCATATCTCTTTATCTCATTGATTTATCTCATTGATTTATCTCACTGATGCTATTTTTACTGCTGTGAAAGTTTTTTTCCCCGAGTCTTTCTGGAAAATTGATAATCTTTCTCCAGACCCAGTTGAAGAGTTCACAATTTGATGTAGCTTTAGTTCTATGAAGTAGCTATCTTGCCTTCCTTTCTTTAACTCAATCCTCCATTAAGTCTTTCCGACTATTGAAAATACCTGTTAGGGAGTCCAACTCCTTAAGAATAAAGTAATACAAAAAAAGGAAGGAAAAACACTGTAGAATTAATTATCATTCAGACCTCATCTGGAGCGACCATCAGTGCCCTTCCTCTACAAAAAAAATTCTAATATGTAATAAGAATTAATACCTGCATTAGATAATTGTTTTTTAATTAGTAACTCTTAACACCAAATGAATAAAAAGAAAAATTATTAATAGTTTTACACTAATAAATCAAGTACATCAATAAAATGAACAAATTTCTTTAAATATGTTTTATATAGAGAGAAAATAAATAAATCATCTGAATACCCATATGTCTATAAAATGCTATAATTAATAATTAACAACACCCCCATGGAGAAAATTCCTATGTTTAGCTTCACTAATGATTTCTACCATATATTTAAGACAAAATAATACCACTCTTAGTCAAACTCAGAAAATTGAGGAGGAAAGAATATTTTCCAACTCATTATATTAGGAAATTATGATGATTCCACTATCAAATGAAAATAAACAGCTTAGAGGAGAAAACTAGAGGCTAATTCCCCTCCTCAATTAATGATGAGTTCAGCAGTAAATAAAATGGTTACTAAACAAAGTCCAAGTGGGATTTATCTTAGGGATTTAAGATTGGACAGCAATTGATTATCAAGCAAGGTAATTTACTATATTAGTAGATTAAAGAGAAAAATCCACATAACACTTCCAATAGATGCATTAAAGACAAACGGAATAAAATTCTTACATACTAGAAAGAGATATAAACAGAGTAAAGGGAAAGTAGGAAGAAACCCTTAAACTGACAAATTTAATGATGACAGTCTGCAAGAATTTGGGAATAAGCCTTGGAAATATATTCTCACCACTTCTATTCAAAATTTTACTGGAGAATATAATCAGGGAAAAGGTAAGAAAATAGGAATAAAGTTCATATTGATTGGAAAGCAAGGGGAAAATGTATGCATTTGTAGACAAAAAGATTATAAACAACCCCTACCACTAAAAAAGCAAAACAAAACAAAAAAAAAATGGGAACACCTTAAGCTAAAAGAAAAGGTATACAAATTGTTATAGCAATGTGACATTTCCCCAACATTTTCACCCCTGCACCGTAGGTCATTCTAATGATAAGGCTTTTGATCAGAAGATTTTGCCTATCTCACATGGTAAAGTGAATGAGGTATCAGGTCCTATTTGTTGTGGGCAAGCATTTGTTTCTTTTTGTTTTGACAATTTCCTATACATACTTCACAAACACAATGGTCTTTTCTATCACCTTCTACTGAAGCACAGCTAAATTACTAAAAAAAACAAAAGAAGCAATTTAGCTGTGCTTCAGTAGAAGACTGATAAACTGTGATATACTCACAAGGTACAAAACTACACAGCAACAAAAAGGAATAGATGACTGAGGCAGATGACTCAATGCAATATACCCTTTGTAAACTTACTTTTTAATTCTTCTCCTTAGCCAATGTCACATGTTTCCTGTTCAGAGATTAAGACATGAATTATATAGAGAGACAGGTATGCATTTATATACTTTGAAATTCTTTTATGTATGCCTTAGAATTGGTTACCCTAAAAGGAAATGTCTTGTTTTATTTGTCAAGCAACTTCTAGTGAAGAAAAATCATGGTAGTTATCTATATTCTAAGGGCATTCTATACTATCCAAACACTCTAATGTGCATGATTCATATTTTAACACTTAAAAACCTATAACCTATAGTCTGAGAAGTGGACCTAACTAAATAAAAGTTAGCATCAAAATTGGAGGTAGGTTCATTAATAATCTGCAATTTTCAGATGATAGAAACTTGGTTGCTAAAAGCAACAATGAATTGAGGCAATTGCTAATTTGGATATTTCAGTCTAGATTGCAATCCTATATGAAGAAAACAAAAATCCCCACAACTGGACAAAGAAACAACATCACGATAAACAGAAAAAAGAGCTAAGTTGCCAACGATTTCCCTGTTATTGGATTCACAATCAATGCCATGGAAGCAACAGTCAAAACATCAAATGATGCACTGCCTTCTGCAGACTGGCTGAAGTTCAGCAGGGTAAAGATAGCCCTTTGAGGACCAGCCATGGTATTTTCAATCACTTCATGTGCATACGAACATTGAGCAGTGAAAAAGTAAGACTGCGGAATGATTGATGCACTTTAATTCAGGTGTTGGCAAAGCATACTGTAAGGACCACATAGTTCCAGAAAAACCACCAAATCTGTCTTGAGAAATACAGGTAGAACACTCCTTAAACAGAAGGCTGACAAAGCCTTCTCTCATACTTTGGATTAGACCAGCAGCTCTCAACCTTTGGGGAGGTGAATGACACTTTCACAGGGGTTGCTTAAGACCATCAGAAAGCACATATTTCCAATGGCCTTAGAAACTGAGAAACCACTCTTTTATTTGTCTCCAGATTAATCTGCCCATATGCAGATATGCCCACATTCAAATACTGGGCATGCTACACGAGTACCTAACATACTGTTACCCATGCTACACCATGCTTTGAGATAAAATTTCATCTACTTGTCATTAGAAATAAATATTAGACAATATATAATTACATATTGTTTTGTGTTTAATCATTAGGCTTTAATTATGTTCAATTGGTAACATGAAAATACACCCTGCATATCGGATATTCACATTACAATTCTTAACAGTTGCAAAATTATAGTTATGAAGTAAGAGCAAAAATAATTTTATGGTTGGTGGTCTCCTCAACCCGAGGAACTATATTGAAGGGTCATGGCATTAAGAAGGTTGAGAACCATTGGATTAAAGGGAGCGGCAGTCATTGGAAAAGGGCGTCATGTTTGACAAAGTAGTGAATAGACAAGCAAGACTCAAACATAGAACAAGGTGAAGATGGCACAAGAGAGGGCAGAGCTTTCACTGTTTGGCACGAGGGGCTGTGATGAGTTTGAGCTGACTTGAGGACACCTAACAACATACAAATTGAATGCTGTCTCTCTGAAAAATAGTAGGTTTTTAGGGAAAAAAGATTTTTAAAAAACTTGTCTTTGGGGAGGGAGCACAGAAGATAGGAGTGCTATAGCAAAAAGTGGTGAAGAATTTCGATGGTACCTGACTACCAGATAAAATAGTGTCTGGGGTCTTAAAGGCTTGTCTCCAAACCAGCAGCCATCTAGATGATGTCAACTAAATCAAATAAGAGTTACCTTGTTCTCAGTCACTGCAGGATTGGAACCAACTAATCTGAAGCCTAAAGAAGGAGTCAAAATTCTGAATCAGATTCTAAATTTTGAGAATCTGGTGTGTGGTAGGCAATAGGTGAGAGTGGAAGCCCAAGATCCACTAATAGAACTACATAGAAAATAAGCCTCTGGAAAACTCCCCCTATTGAAAATTGAGGGACAGGTGGAAAGTGATCACTAAACAGAGTGCTTGGAGAGGAGAATATAAAAAGGCATAAATCAGATCTGAGTAGTTAAAACTTTGTCAGTAGATCCTTCCTATGATGCTGGCTGGACATGATCTGTTTTCCAAAATTTTCTGTATTTTTGTTTTTTATTGTTTTGTTCAGTTTTTGTTTTTTCATAGTAGAGTATATCTCAGAGGTGTTATGTCAATGGAGATTACACTCTTGAACTGCTACATGTTTTTTCATCTTTCAGTATATGAACCTCAGGATTGATGAACCTATAGGAACAGCAAGTAGAATGAAGGGTTTGGGGTGGGGGAGCTACCATAGTGATGGTAGGGTAAAAGGGAGAGGCTGACAAGGTGTCTATGTAGAAAAAATTGCTTGAAAACTGTTTCTAACAATTGTACAACTCTAATTGACCCAACTGAAATAGAGAATGATTGATATATGTATTAAATCTCAAGTAATAAAAAAGAATGTTCCACCAAAAACACAAAAAGTTATAAATTAAGGATTAATTAAAAATTGTGCAATTGATAAAAAACAACCCCCTGCTTAACAGTTCAAAACCACGAGTATTCTGAGGGAGAAAGAATGGGTTTTCTACTGCAGTAAATAATTACATCTCAGAAACACACTGGGGCTCCCTACGAGTCAGCATTGAGTGAATGACAGTGACGTTTGGGAGTTTCATTCAAGAACCCTAGTGGTGTAGTGAGTCTAACATTGGACTGCTAAGGAAAAGGTGGCATTTTTTAACTGACTAGCTAATACAAGGGAGGAAGATGGGTTTTTCTGCTCCACTAAAAATGTACACCCTCTGAAGTTCACAGAAGCCCCTCAAATTTTTTTCCTACAATGTTACTATAAGTTAAAATCAACTCAATGGCCATAAATTTGGTTCTCTGTATACTAGAATTTGTAATCCAATTTAATTTCTCTGATATTTTATTTTTGCTTTAATCTGAGCATACAAGAATTGTACTGGAGTACTGGGTAGAATTAGTGAAAATATTTCCCCTAATAAAAATAAGTTTGAAAATTTGTCTGTGCTATTTAAGAAAAACTAAAAAGCATATCAACAGCCAAGACAGTAAAGTCTTAATTAACACTGCAGAAGGATGCTAAAATGTTGATGTTAGTCATTCAATTTTTGGAATTCAAATATTGAGATCTTTTTATACTTTCTGTACACACAAAAAAGCTAAATGTTTGGAATGATTTACTTGAGTCCTTGCAAACTTGTGAAATCAATACAGAATCATTATAAGTTCTCTCATGAAAGTTAGTGGGAAAGACCATTAGAAAAGTCTGCTTGATGAGCATTGGACTTCCACTCAACTCAAATACTTCCTCAGTGCAAGAATATTTTGTTCTGCTAAATTGGTATTCCATGATGCTCACCTTCCTGATACGATAACCGAATACAAATGTGTGCATAAGCAAAAATGGTGAAGAAAGTTGATGGTGCCTGCTTATCAAAAGATACAGCATCTGGGGTCTTAAAGGGTTGAAAGTAAACAAGCTGCCACATAGCTCAGAAGCAACAAAGTCAGAAGCAACACAGAAGAAGCACACCAGCCTGTTTGACGATGAGGTGTCAAAGGGATCTGGTATCAGGCATAAAAGAACTAAAAATTATATCACTATAAATGAGGGGAAGTACAGATTGGGGATCCAAAGCCCATCAATAGGTGAAGTGATATCTTCTTACAGAGGGGTTGTAGGGAAGAGGTGAGTCAGTCAAGGTACAATGTAGTCACAATGAAATATGCAACTTTCCTGTAGTTCTCAAATGCTTCCTCCCACCCACTATCATGACCCCAATTCTACCTGACAAATCCAGCTAGACCAGGGGATGTACACTGGAGTTGGAAACATGGGGAATTTAGGATAGATGACCCCTTCAGGACCAGTGGTGGGAGTGGTGATACTAGGAGGGTGGAGGGCTGGTGGAATAGAAAGGGGGAACCACTTTCAGGGATCTACATATAGCCTCCTCTCTGAAATACAGGCAACAGGGAAGTGAGTGAAGGGACACATAGGGCAATGTATGCTATTAAAAAGTAATAAGAATTTGTAAATTATTCAGGGTTGATGGAGGAGAGGGCATGGAAAAAGAGGGGGATAATGGGGAGCTGGTACTGGGGACCCAAGTGGAAGGAGGATGTTTTCAGAGTGATATTGACAGCAAGTGTGCAAATGTGGTCTGCATACAATTGACATATGGGCTCAAGTTGGAAATGAAGATGGCAACATGTGTACAAATATGCTTGATACAAATGGTGTGTGGAATGTTATAAGAGATGTAAGAGTCTCCGATAAAATCATTCAAAAAATAAAGAAAAGTCTGCCTTGCAGACCAAGGCATTTAGACACTTGTATCTAGAAAAGATTTGTATCTTTTGTCCATATGAAAATTATATTTTATCTAACAATCATTAATAGCCCTTAAACTTGGAATCACAGGGCCTTGTTCATTTCTTCACAATACAACAAAGGATGGAAAAGGAAGCATGGACTCTCCTGTAAAGTTCTTATAGCTTTCTTTCAGTCTAGATAATGTATGCACACTTAATACATGAATACATGGCAATATTTCCATTAAAGAATAAATGCAAACAAACTTCTTACCAATATCTTTAATCAGAAAAGGGAAAATTGATTTCATGTACAATATCTGATAATGCCATATTTTTATGTATTTTACTCTTTTTGTTGTCTATATTACCTTCATACTATTGATATTAGTATATCTTAGCTTTTGCCAAATATTACTCTATATTATACTTGAAATTGGTAGTCATCTGGGAGCTGTGATCTAAGTAATTTTGTCTTTTCCATTTTTCTCCTTTTACATTTCTGTTCTTTTGCATCTAAGAATGCCATCAGTATTGACCTCTGTCTCACTAACATGTATATTTATCACATGTAAATACTGTCCCACTAAAAATCTATGAAGTCACTATCAAACATGAATATCATGATAGAGACATGATAAGTAGGGACTTATCTGGGGAAAAACCATGAACAAAATTTGATAGCATTCAATTTTCCTAAGAAAAATATATGAATCTTCTACTATATATCATGCTCTGTGGTAGGGTAAATGTCTTGGAAGAGAGGTCCCATAAGCAGAGGTATAAAGTATGGAAAGAAGATGGTGAGATATTAAGCATGCCAAAAATACTACAGACAGCTAAAACAAGTTTAAATTCTTAATTTTGGAAAAAATGCAATTCTCACATTCATGTCAAGGGTATTAAATTGTAATCACATTAATTGCAATGGGATTCTAATATTCCCAGAGTACATCACTGACAACTGCAGTGGTTGACTGGGTAACTACTGGAACCCGTAAGACACCTTAGTCAAAGGGCTGGCTTCCTCTGACACACAGGCAGCTGCCATGAGTCTCAGTTGACTCTCATATTATAAACAAAACAAATAATAGATTTTCTGCATATAAAAAATCCTGTATATAGGGTTGTGTGTCTATCAAACATGTATAACCAGACACAGGTATCTAAAAAATCTGAATTTTTTAAGGGTTATTTTTTAAAATGTCATTATTATTATTTTTGAGAAAAGTACAAAGCAAATGTCTACTTCCTTTCATGTTCTCAGCAAGTGTCTGCTTCTTTAATGGCTGTTAACTGTAAAACAATCCTCGCCATGTATTCCCTACATTCATATATCTATTGGATGGGCTTCCAATCTATCAAGAAAGTTCCCCTGCTAAGTACACCTTTCTTTTGGATTAACATTTGGTTAATAGACAACCACTGTTATTTATTTCAGTTGTATCTTACCATTTTCCACAACATTAATTTCTTTTCTTAATTCTTGCTGATCTTTGTTGACTACAAGGAAACAGTGCTTACAATGTGTTGTTCCTAATATCTCTCTTGTCAAAAAGCTTACATGCACATATAATAATTATATTTTATTTTCTAATTTTCTTGACCTTTCCCTAATATTTTATAGCCAATTTTAACCTTAGAATTCTTACTTTGAGGTTTCTTAAGCCTTGATCCACTTAAGCCTTGACACATTCACTGTTGTTGGAGCTATTGACCCTGTTGATATTTAAGTACCCATTAATCAACACCCACCCCACCCCCATTCCCCAAAATCTGCAAGAAAAGGACACAAACCATAGTGTGACCTGTCTAAGAACAAAATGGCTATTGAAAAACGCATTCGCCATCCACTATTAATAGCAGAAAGACACATTTTCACTTTGAAACAAACTCTCTGAAGTAGAGGAGCATTTGCATTAGAACCCATTAGAATAAAGACGCGGTGTGATTCCCATTGTGTGTTGCTGCATGACAGTGAGCCAATTCTAGCTCCTAGGGACCCACATGGCATGGTAGAACTGACTTATCAGGATGCCTGGCCTGTCACTTTGAGGGAAGCAGCTCCCCAGGCCTTTGCTCCCCCTGGGCCAGAAGTACACTCAAACACACAACTTTCTATTCCGGACCGGATGCTCAGCCATTGCACTTTCAGGCCATCTTCCCAACCACATAGGGAACAAAAAATGCAATCATGGCAAAAGACAGCAATAAATGTGAACACAAAATTATATATTTGATAAACTTATGTTGACTTTACAGGTTTGCTGAAAGTGTTGCACTTATTGATGAATAAATTCCAAACCAAACCTAAAAATAATAATTTTCCCAGGCATACAACAATGTGAAAATACCTGAAAACTTGTTAAAGAATGTGGCAATTAACTAAGTATTAAAAAATGCATTTTAGCATGCCATTTTCCCATTCCAATACAATTAGGACATTTGCAGACATTCAGCAAAGCAGAAAGAAGTGTTAATAGAACACCCTATGCCCACCACCTAGATTAGATCATTTCCAGTCTACTATACCTACTTTATTGCACAGAGACCTCATGGCCTAGTGTGTTACATGCTGAGTTGATATCTGCTAGGTCAACGGTTTGAAACCACCAGTTGCTCTGTAGAAGAAAGATGAGGCTTTCTATTCCCTGTTAAAGAGCAACAGGATTCACCAACCCATAGACACAATTCTACCCTGTCTTTTGAGGTCCTTAGAAGTCAGAATGGACTCTCTGAAAAGAACTTCATTGCACAATTAGATAGATGGAAATATGGTATGTATATATATACACACACATATGATATATACATCATACATTAAAATCAACAAATATAGACCAGATGTAAGTATTTGACACAAGAAGACTATTGGATAATATTTCTATATTCTTGATGTTTTTATAATATTATGCATAAGCAGGAGGAACCAAGAGAAGGAGTATTTATCATAATAAAATAATTTTTCATATGTAGTACTTAAAATATAAGATGAGAAAACATGATAAAAAAATCTAGAATCAATATTCTTCTTTTTTTTGTTTTTTTTGGGGGGCATCACTGCCCTCAGGTGGTGGGAGTAGGAGGCCCAGCCTTTGCTCCGTGGAGCAGGAAACGAATCTCCATCTCAGTGGGCCGCAGTCCCGTGCACAACCACTACGCCACCGGGGCTCAGCCCCAATATTCTTCTTAATATATAAAAAACTCCAAAAATCATTAGTAGAAAAGATTATCCACTACAAAAAATAAATAAAAATCTAATCTTAACAGACTAATAATAAAATTTAAAAATTGCAAATGACAAGACATATGAAATGTTTGACTTCAAAGGTAAAAATAAAATGAGATATATTTTTGACATTTCAAATAGTAACAGAGATAATTATAATAGGATAGGAAGCTAAAAATTGTGTAATAAAATAGTTGTTCAGGAAAGTTTAGCCAAAAGTATTAAAAGTCTTAAAAATATGCATACCTATACAAACGCTGTGAAGAAAGCTTATGGTACCTGGCTATCAAAAGGTATAGCATCTGGGGTCTTACAGGCTTAAAGGTAAGCAAGCAGCCTATAATTTACCACAGAAGCAACAAAGTCCACATGGAGGGAGCAGACCAGCCTGTATGACCACGAGGTGTTGAAGGGGTCAAATAACAGACATCAATGAACTAAAAGTTATATTATTGAAAATGAGGGGGTGTGCAGCTTGGGAACTCAATGCCCATCTGTAGGTAATGGATTTACAGGAGTCAAAGGGAAGAGATGAACCAGTTAGAGTGCAGTGTAACAATGATGAAGCATACAACTTTCCTCTAGTTCTTCAATGCTTCCTCCTCCACACTATCATGATCCCAATTCTTCTTACAAATTCAGCTAGACCAGAGGATGTACATGGGTACAGATAGGAACTGGAAACATAGGGAAAATCACGACAAATAATCCCTTCAGGGCCAGTGGTGAGAGTGGTGATACTGGGAGGGTAGAGGGAAGGTGGGTTAGATTATAAAACTCTACATATAACCTCCTCACTGCCGTACAAATAATGGGGAAGCAGGTGAGGAGAGATAGTGGACAGTGTTAGATGTGACAAAGTAGTAGTAATTTTTAGATTATCAAGGGTTCATGAGGGAGAGGGAAGTGGTGAGGGAGGGGAAAAAATGAGAAGTCGATGCCAAGGGCTTAAATAGAAAGCAATTGTTTTGAGAATGATGAGGGCAATGGATATACAAATGTGCTTGGCATATTATTACAACTGAATGCTATTAAATATAAAAGAGATGAAGTCCATATTTATTAGTATTAGATGAGCTGCACAATACTTAAATTAAGTTTCAAAGTAAGACAGGATTAATATGAGAATTCATTTCCATGAGTTATTCACTATATGGCTTTGTTTTTCAAATCTGCAAAGTGGGCTTTAAGGGAACCACTGATTATAGTTTTGTGAGAGTTAAATGAGATGATTGGGGGGGGATGTGCAAATATATGATGCTCCTAAAAGTTTGGGCTTATTTTTTGTTTTGACTTTATTTTGACTTATTTTTTGACTTTTCTTTGCCATACATCTAGAATTTCCTTTTACATTTAATTTGAGTTTTAGTAATTCCTTAGGGATGCCTTATTCCCAGATTAATTTTTAAAATATCACATATATTAGAGAGCTACTGAATTAAATAGAAACTAAAAAGAAAACTAACCAAAGTTTAAGTTAATTCACATTAGTTGGGATGTGGGTGAGAATATCCTAAGAGGCCAGAGGACCCAGGAAATATTGGCCAGTGAAAGCCATCTGTTTCTGGAACTGGTCTACAAGCATAATAGTAGAAAACAGTTTACAAAATAGACACTGGTTTGGGTTAAATAATCATGTCAGAATGCACTATAGAAGAAGAAAGAGTTTTTAAACCTCCTCCCCAGCATTTCTTCAACGTGATAACTCAAATGTTTTCTTTAATAACCGAGACTGACTCAGATGATTGCTTTGACTGATTTGTTTGTTTGTTTTTTGGTCTACCCATCATGTCTTAAAAATAGCCCAAACCAATACAGTTGGATCTCTGGATTATAGATTCACAGGGATGAATCCAAACAGAAATGAATATCAACTTTTCTAATGCAATTACTGGGGATACATGCTTTCCCCTTGTCTAGGTTCACCAAAACCCTTTTGTCATAGATTATTATCTTCTGTAAGGAGCTCTGGTGACATCAGGGTGCTAACCATATGGTTAGTGATTTGAAACCACCAGCTGCTTAGCATAAGAGAGGGCTATCTATGCACATGTACACTTCCAGTGTGGGGAACTCACCTGGGCAGTTCTGCCCTCTCTCATAGGATCACTATAACCTGGCACAGACTTGATGACCAATGAGGGTGTTTTTAATCTTCTATAAGGAAAATAGAACACATTTTGAAGAGTAAACACATTCATAAAAATAGACATACCTTTATATGAATATAAATAATATAAATTATAAATATAAATTTTGAAATAATCTAAATATTGAAATATATAAATAATGAAAATAAGTATTATATGATTGTCATGTCTTAAATGATTTGGGTGCAAGAAATAATGACTATATAGGATATTATATAGAAAAATTGTGTTTCAGCAAAATCACAAGTACTGTTCTGGTGCAGACAAGGAATTACTGGGAAAAGGTAAAAAAAATTAACAAAGACCTACTGTATCAAGAAAAGAGGTCTGGTAGCACTGTGGAATAAGAGACTACTGGCTGAGAGGTCAGTAGTTCAAATCCACCAGTCACACCTAGGGAGAAAAATGAGGCTGTCTATTCCTGTGAAGATTGACAGTACCTAAAACATTATATTGGGTCACTATGAGTTGCAATCAACTCAGTGGCTGTGCAATTTTTGGTGTGTACAGTATGCAATATAAAATAATGTTGCTGAACTGTACATGGGAAGGAATATTGCCAATGCAAATGTTTTGTTATATGTGTTTACCATCACAAGCCTTGAGCTCATAAAGCAACTATTGAAAGATTTATATTGCTAAAAATATTCACATTGTTTAATAAGAAATGGTAACACTATTATAACTAACTTCCACAGCTTAGTAAAGTAAAACTAAATTAACGAACATTTAAATTAGTCAGCTGCATAGACCAAACTATTCGCCTCAATAAACATTATATCTGCTAGGCATATTTGGCTGGCAGCAATTCATGACTTGATGATAAAGACCAACCTAAGATTTCCATTCTTCAGGTTCATATTGATCCTTTTAATGTTCCTACTTTTAATTCAGTATTTAGAATGCCCTTGACATAAATATAAATCAGTTATTTATGAAAATTCATTAAGCGTGAAGCAAAGCTTCTTTGATTAATTGCATGACTGTCCTTGCTTAGCCCCTCTTAGCAAGATATATCAAAACACAATCTAAACACACACGTTAGGCATGTTTTCACATTACAAAAGAAATCTATGAAAATGAGCACTTAAATTGATGTTAAAAATAGGTTGGTTTTTTAAGTCAAACTATTATCAGAGTTGCTATTAGAGTTGTAAATATGACATGTCTGAAAACATGAAATAACTATCAATGACCAAGTGCCAAAAGATATTTGTTTTCTACATGCAATACAGGATGCTAAATGTTTGTACACATTATGTAGTACTCAGAGCAACAAGGTGAGGTAGAAACTGTAGTTACTCCTTCACTATGAGGAAAAAAGGTTGTTTTAGAGATATTAGGCTATCTATACTTGACTATACTGCCGAAAATATTTTGTTCAGCACTCTAAAGTCAGTCTTACAGTTGACTTGAAGTTCATGAATTCAAATTTTAAATTTAACTGCTTTTTTATTTATTTATATTTTAAGGCATCACTGCCCTCAGGTGGTAGGAGTAGGAGGCCCAGCCTTTGCTCCTGGGAGCTGGAATTGAACCTCCATCCCAGTGGGCCGCAGTCCCGCGCACAACCACTATGCCATCGGGGCTCAGCTTCAAATTTTAAATTTAAAAGGCCTTTATAATTTAGTTTCCATGAACATGAGGGAGTCAGAAACACTCTGAAGTAATGAACAATTTATCTCTTGAATTATAATTACTCTGACACACTCAGGTGACTTGTACATCTGCATTTCTTTATATAGGGAAGACAGAAGTAAAAAGTATTATTATGAGGAGATAACTTCTCTTTTCTCTTAGTCATTCAATCTTGATACCTATATTCTCCACTTTCCGTTCCATACATGTACTTATTGAGCACCTATAGTCTCCACTTCCAGTTCCATATATGTACTTATTGAGCGTAGTGACCTGGATCTAAACCAGTATTTGCCAAAGTAGGTGATATCACCCCTGAGGGCACTTGAACAATAGAGAATTGGGGGCTGCTCATATGTATGAGGGGGAACCCCCTAAAAAAGATGGGAAAAAGCTCCTCTGGGTGGAAATTTCTTAGTAGGCATGTAAGTGTTTATACAACCAGAATGACTAGGTTAGAACAACTTGAAACACCCCCATTCACATAAACACACACACGAATTACTCCCTAACATGTTCAAGTCTTACTTCTATGTATGAAACATATAAAACTATTATTTATGAAAAAAAAAAACCAAAATAAGAAAAACTTCACAGGTCTCATTGGCCATCCCTGTACTCTACCTCCCATCAATTTCCCTGCTGCTAACCTCATTTTCTGTCAGACATACCTAGGTCTGAACTCTCACTGTAGGCACTGTCCAAGTACTGTCAAGAGACACTATGCAAATGACTAGAGGCAAATATGTACTTTGGAGAGTTTTCCCAGATTTAATTGCATTGGGCATTCTGTTATATTTAATCCAGTCATGTCTATCAATTCACTCTAGGGCACTGATACAATATCTTGGGTACTACACTCTAATTCGATGGCTTTTATCAACTCACTCTGGGGTGTTGATAATACACCTATGACATAAATATGTGTATCTTCCCAATAAGTTTTGGAATTGTTCAGGAGAACAGAATCTTTTCCAAGGGATCTTTTATATGTAAAGAGTATGTGATCCATGCTGTCATGTTTTGTGAAAATGATTTGTAGCCAAATTACCCTTAGTAATGTGACTTCTACCAATCTCATGTATTAAATTGGCCTTTTCTACCTGGGACCTATCAGCCTAAACATTAGGATAACAAGCAGAAATGGAAATTATGCTTATCATGGTCTGTGAAGTTCTCTAAAAAACCTCAAAGCAAAGTCATCACTGCTATGCCTGAGTGCAATTGCTTCTAGAGACTAATGTTTTTCTAAAGTAATTCATTCTTATGCTTTTGGCAGATGACTTTGCTCTGGTTAATGAAAACTGCAGTCTGTGTATAGAAATTCACCACTTTATTTCCTATCATCTTCATCATCATTCAGTAGTTATTGTTCAACTACCATGCAGCTATACTCAGGAATAAATATATTGTTCAGAAGATAAAATCTTTGGTACCTTTAACTAGGCATTTAGATCTCCAACTTACCCAGCAAATGCATTTTCCACTTCTCTCCACATATTTCCACACACTATTATTGTCTTAAACATCTGCTTGCCTATTTCACTACTAAAGTCTTGGTATAGTTTAAAAACAACATTTTCATTTTCTACATCCATCATCAGAATTCCATCCCAATTTCAAATCAAGATGCAATGCCACCTTTTCCATAAAGTCTGACCTAATAAATACAAGCTAAAAATATGTTCTTCTCTTAAGATTTGATACATTTTAGCCACTTGTCTTGAAAATAAATAACTCTTCAACATCTAATGTAGCTAAGATAACTGTATAAATTCATAAAAAGGGATATTCTGGTATTTTATTGTCAGTTACTATTTTTGTTACTCCCTAGGAGAGAAAAACTTATTATAAAGGGAGACAAATATATAAGCATTATACATTCTTCTAATTTTGACAGGTAAGTTATTTAGAAAAGTATTTCATTGTAAATACACCTGATTATGATAAGTCATGTTTTTAAAATGACTTTGTTCTATATTCTTTGGCCAGTGGCATAGAGAAGAGTTTGAGCTTGCTTGCTGAATAGTGAGTGACACACAGCCCAACAACCACATGTGAGAACTATCTCCTATCCACTTGACCATCAATGTACAAATGAATCTACTCAAGATGAATGGATTCACAAGTCTGCATTCAAGAGTTCTTTGTTACACTGTAATACCTAACTTTAGAGTGACTCTATTAGTGATAATCCAATATTAAGGATTGAAGAAACTTTAAAGAATTACCCAATTGATAGTTCAATTTCCTTTGTAACACTTTTTTCCCCACAAGTGATCAGTCAGGCTATTTATTTATCAGGAAGACTTATATTATCACCTGAACCTTATTTTAGGCATTTCTAGTACCTTGGTGTTGCTTCGTATGGAGTGGTTTCACACATCTCCAATCTGCTGGTTTGGTCTCTCTGCTTTCTTCTCTATTCACACTCATTCAAATGTGGTGCCCTGCACCAAGCAAAATATTCCTGAGGCACAGTGGGGCAATAGAATTTCACATCTTAGGATTCCAGATGGCACTGTCAGGTAATTTTGGACTTCTACTCTCAAGGGTAGTGACTCAAATTCACCAAATGATCCATGGGTAAAAGATAAGGCTATCTACTCCCATATAGATTTACAGCCTTGGAGAGCCTATATAGAGTCACTATGGTTTGGAAACAACTTGATGCCATTGGTTAATTTATTCTGAATACTGCAAGTAGAATTATCACTACAATCTTACTCATTAAATAAATACTTTAGATATCTTCATGTGTTGGCCTTACACTGTATTTATTCTTTTCTCTGGGATCTTAATTTAAGATGTCTCTTATCTTAATTATGATAGACAAAGGTAATATTAAAAAATAGTCCAGTTCAGACACTTGTGTTCTAATTGCAGCATTAGTAACAATGCTCTCTGTAACTGTAAGGTTAAACATATAGTAGTACAGACACACAATGTTCCTTTAAATGATCATTCATATGAGACCAAATTGACGAAATTTACCCTGAAGCAAAGATGAGAAGGGAAGAGATGCTGGGCGTCAGGGGTTAGAGAAGCTAAAGTAGTGGATACAGAATAATCGTAATTAAATTAATAAAAATGCTGACATATGGTGAAAAAGTGTAACTAATATCACTGAACAGTGTCTGTACCAAACCCCAAACCCATTGTTGTCAAGTCAATTTTGACTCATAGTGACCTTATATCTGGTTTTCCAGTGTAAATATTTATGGGAACAGACATCCTCCTCTTTCTCTCAAAATGGAGTTGGTGGGTTTGAACAACCAAATTTGTGGTTAGCAGTCCAATAAGACCACCAGGGCTGACCTGCCAGCACCAAAAGGATTTCTTGAACAAGGGACATAGAAACTGTATAAGAACTTAATTTGCTGAGTCTTCAATATATAGCATCACTATAACAGAAATGTAAGTGAATTGCTTTAAAAAATATGTATTCACATTTTAGGTTAGAAGTAAAAATTTAAAGCACCAGTTATGAGGAGTTTTCTTTCAGTTGGCATTTGTAAAAGGTCATTGTCATCAAGCTTCTCCTGGGTCTGTAAGTTTCTCATCATAGGGACACTGAGTCCAAAGGACATGACCCACTCTCATCTCTTCTTTTTTTTTGGTGATAGGTGGAATCTATTTTCTTTTCTGTTAACTTTTGTAAGACAAAAGGTAATGTAGGCCACCATCTAGGGAAACTCTCATCATGAGATCAGGGCTAGAGCAGATTAACTGTACTGCATTATACTCTATGTAATCCATCACAAGTGATTGTTCACATAATGGGAAATGACTGCATCAATACATGACTGCCAATTCACTAAAAACCATGGCCCAATTGAGTTGACACATATTTGGGGGCAATACAATTAAATCCATAGCACCATGTAAACTGTTACCAAAATTACAATATTATATTATGTATAAAAAAGGAATGCACCAGTTCTTTTCCTTTTACAGAAATGTGGTACAATTACACTTCAATTTTCACGTGGTTATGGAGTGGTTTAAATCTAGGAATTTTCTTGTGATTAGCTTTGCCTGTCACTTCATGGAGAATGTGAGCTAGAACTCATTTGACTTGATTCTACTTTACCTGGAATGAAATCATTAGTGTAAGGTATGTTGAGGCAAAGCCTGGGCCACACAGACATTACAAAGAGCAGAGTACACCAAACGCAGAATCAATATGCATTGAAAACGTAGTGTAAAAGAAATATTTACTTCAACAATTCATTACATCATAATATAGCTTATCCTGACAGATATCATTTATACTTCCTCTTATAAAACTTGCTAATAGTTTTATATTTATTTTTGATACTAGTTCCACCATCAAATATGCTCGGGATCGCATAGAGGTCACCAATAAGTTCTACAAGCAGCTCCTTCATCTTCCCATCATTGGTAGGGTTCTTCAAGTTGGCTCTGACTCATAGCAACCTTACATACAACAGAAGTAGCAGTCCCCGGTCATGCGCCACATTCATTATTGCTCTTACATTGGAGCCCATTGTTGCAGCCACGTGGGCGGTAACTCCACCTCCTTAGAAGTCTTCCTCTTTATCACTGACCTGATTCATCAAGTAAGATGTCCTTTTCAAGCCATTTATCTCTCCTGATAATATGTCCAAAGATTTGCCATCCTAAGCTTCTAAAATATATTTTGGTCACAATTTCTCCAAGACAAATTTTTTATTCTTCTGGTATTCCATCCTACTTTTGATATCTATTTTTTGCAAACATCCTAACTCAAATACACATGTTCTTATGCAATCTTCCTTAAGTACTGTGCAGTTTCATATATGTGTATATATATATATATATATATATGGCTTTTGAAAATACCATGGCTTGGATAGTGCAGTATGTTTCTTGGTTTCTTGACTGCTACTTCAATGATCATTGACTATAAATCTAAGTTAAATGAAATATAAAACAACTTCAATTCTTTGTTTATCATAATATTTATTGACTGGTCCAATTGTAAGGATTTTTGTTTTCTTTACAATTGGTTGCAATCCATACTTAGAGCTGAAGTTGTTGGAAATCATTAGTGTTTCAAGTTTCACTTCATTCAGCAAGCAAGATTATCATGTGCATATTGCAGGCTGTCAATTAATCTTCCTCCAATCTTTATGCCAACTTCTAGGACTATTTGCACAGTATACAGATTAAATGAGTATGGTGATATGATAACACGCTGAAACATACTTTTCCTGATTTTAAACCCTATGTTACCCCCTGTTCTATTTAAAGAACTGCCTCTTGGTCTGTGGAACAGTTTCTGTATGACTATCTTTAAGTGTTCCAGAATTTTCATTTTTCACAATGTTATCCATGATCTGTTACAATCCTTACAATCAAATCATATGCCTTTGTATAATCAATGAAGCATAGGGTGTCAGGCAAGATTAATTTCTTCCCCTCTAGTCCATTGAAAAGCAGTTTGTCTAAGGGAAAATGATTGGAGCATGAGGAGGTATGCTGCCACATTCCACCAAGAATTTCCCCTCAGGGTCAGCAAAATGCTCTGGTCCAGTGTGGCTTTGTGTCATGTTCCACATGGATCCCAGCCCCAGAAGAGGAAGACCTCATGCCCATTTGGGGTTGTAACATGTGACAGCTATGTCAAAGACATGTTATTTCCCCTTAGCCAGTAAATGCTTGGATAAATACCACCTACTCAAGGCCAGGTGTCTTAAAGAGCTGAAAACTATAGTTCTTCATTTATCTGGGTTTTTAATTCTCATCTTTACCATTGTTGATGTGTTTGGGCTTCTCTTTTAACCTGTTAATAGTGGTTAATTCCATTCTGTGGCTTTCAGTGTCTCAAGCCATCTTTTCAAAAGGGTTTTGTATGAATACAACCAATACTCAAGTAAACTGAATCACAGAAATAGTCTTAAATAGAGCAAGTCACCACAGAGTCAGTATTGTTTTCCTTCCACCAAGTTTGAGAAGAGTGGTTTTTCTTTATAAGCCAGACATCAAACTTTAAGAGACTTAAAGCCAGAATCAGAAGCTTGTCTGTTTCTGCAGTGGATCCAGAATGGGCATACCTGGCAGTCCCTCTCCTTCAGTCTTGTAGTAGTGCTGATCGAACAGGAGGCCCACAGGAATTATGAACCATCCTGTACCTCTGTCTCCCCATCTATAAAATGAGGAATATACCACTTACCTCACAGGACTAATGTTAGGGTGTAGAACAATTTTTTTAATAAGTAGAAAAATCAGTGGTCTAGATGCAATCTATACCTTTAAGAAGTCTGTGAAAATTCCACCTTTTTTTTAAGACATTGGGTTAATTGGACTCCTAGAATGTATGTTCAAAATACTCATAATACTACTTATTTCTAGGTGCCACTGCTTGGTCAATTTTCTTGTTATTCTCTATACCAAAGAGATTGACTGTTGACATGAGAATGAGATAGACTGGGCCCATAGCAGGAGCTATAGCCGATGTGTTTCTTTGGAGTGGACTTTCCCCCACTGGACCAGAATATGCACCTACACTAATTTAGGGATTGGAATTGGTTAAACTACTCCATGAGCACCAAATCATGCTTGTTTAGCAAAACCAACTACAAGCGGTAGGACTGTCAGCTTGGAAGGGTGCACTCAATTCCTTAGAATGTTTAGCAAGACTGCACCCAGCCTTCCTGCCCACTGGGGGCCATGAAACTGCCTCTGCAATAGATGGAGAGCCACTCTGGATATCCTTTGTGGAAATCAAGAGTGATTGTGTTGACACTGGGTGAGTTTGCCTCCTCCATAGGCCAGAGCTCAAGAAATCCCATTCGTACCAGGCCTTTAGGCTTGCACAAACCCAGAAGGTGGCTGACCCTTCTGCTGGGCTTTGCTCTGCATTTCAATGAGCTGGGGTCTGTTGGCGAAGCTTCTCATCATCATTTGTAATCCCACGGAAGGTGTCAGCAATGTCTCATTGGTAAACAACACACCATCAAAAGGAAGGGGCAGCAGGTGATTTGACCTCCCGCCTGGGGCCACAGTTTCTGTGTGATTTCCAGCTTCATAAATTTGGCGGTGATGATGCATGTGGCAGAAAGTCAGGCTTATGAGGTAATAGCCTTCCAGGTGCTCACGGTCAGGACCATATGGCCATTTCCCCCAAATTAAGACACAGTCTTGAAGGTCTGTTTTTATGGGGGTGGCGTGAAAGGTTGAAATTATTTATAAAATATTTTTATTGAGATATAATTGGCATAGTATACAATTCAATAGTTCAGTCATATTAAGAAGGTTGTACACTCATCATCACAACCAACTTTGGAACATTTGCTTCCCCCTTGTACTCATTGCTTCTGATTGTTCATTTCCTCCAACTTCCTCTCCCATGCACCCAGGTAATTAATACAGTAATGATCCTCATAGAGGCATCCATCTTGCCTTCCCTATAAAGAAAAGCATATAAAACAAAGGCACAAAACTAAAAAGAACCCAGAAATAATGATCAAATGAACCGAGAAAAGCCTCAACTGAAAAGAAAGCATAAAACACTTAAAACATTGGAATACATTTCAAATGGGTCAAAGGGGAGATCAAATGATTACATTCCAGCCTACCTACTAAATTCTGCTGTTAAAATCCACTTTACAATGCTCTTTGTCTGATATTAAGGTTGTTCATATTCGGACTGAGCCCCGGTGGCGTAGTGGTTGTGCGCGGGACTGCGGCCCACTGGGATGGAGGTTCAATTGAAGCAGTGGGGTTGGGCCTCCTACTCCCACCACCGGAGAGCAGTGATGCACCCCCCCCCCCAAAAAAAAAAAGGTTGTTCATATTCCTAGATGAAGGTCAGTGGGGACTCACCAGAGACCTAAACCACAAAGGGACCCTGCAAATGGATTTTGCACGTCCATTCTCATCCCTAGTGCTCTGCAAATCTGTGCTCTGCTTAACATTTAGGCTTGGATACCATTCCCTCCTCCAGATTTGGGCTTTATTATATATGAACCTTGAATCAGACAAGCTGGTATGCTTCTTTCTTTGTGGACTTAGCTGATTCCTCACTTAGTTGGCTGCGTATTTTGAAATAAGCTCTTAAAATATGTGGGTTTTTTTCTGATACCAGGGTACCATCTGATTTCTTTGCCACACTTTTTTTGTGGCCACCGTATCTTCAGGAATTTCCTCATGAGGGTGAGCTTCAAGGAGGGCCATGGCACAAGAACTAAATGTTCTTATATTCGGGTTACAATTAAGTGAGAGTTTAAGATCTAGTCATATAACTATGGTTTATATATGTACTTGGTTCCATTTAGAGACATCATTATCATTTTAGTGGAGTATATCATAAATCATTGCCATGGAGCATAAAATAATTCAGTTGATAGCATCATCATTTAATCAACGGTATAGAATTCTTAAATGGGAAGTTCATGTGGCACATTACAAAGCTACACACAACCATTCAATAGTTTTGTGAAGGCTAATGGGCGGCTGTGGGGAAGAGCTGCTTGTAGAGAAGAAGTAGTGAGAGAGCACACCAGACTGCTTTCAAGTTGGAGGAATGGTTTTATCTCCAAAAGTAAACCTCAACAAGTCTTTCTATTTCTTGAATTATATGAGTGTTTGACAGGAGAGGGAAGGATATTCCTAATCTAGTAAGTTGTATTATCATTCCAGGCTCGATAAGGTCTTAATTACACACATTGTGGTAACAGTCCTTCAGTACCCGATGCAGTAAGCCTTATATATTGAGGTTCCTGATCACCTCTTTCCACAGTAGTAGATTTGATTACTGTACATTCTATCCAATATTGTCCAAGCATACACTTCCATTTAGGTTATTGAAAATAAGTATTTTCCATGAATAAGTTATTGGTCTTACAAAATTCTATCATATGATCTCTACTGCCATCTCTATCACCAAAGTGTTTATGATCAACTTTTGAATTGCCAGTAACAATGCATTTTGATTTCATGTTTGATACATTTCCTATTGTAGGGATTGAATGTAAAAAATATCCACTCCAATTCATTTTTGTCATTAATGGTTAATGTGTAAATTTGAAAACTATGTATTTGGAAAACTATATGCATTTATTGGTCTTCCTTACAAATTTTTGGATATTATACAATCCTTGACAGTAATGTATTTCAAGATGCCTCTTGAAATGTTCTTTTTGATGATGACTGAAAGATCATTCCTCTGCAATTTTTCAATCTGTGCCTACTAAACCATGTTTCCATGACTCAAAATTATCACTATCTGTCTATTTCAGTTCACTAATGCCTGGGATGTTGACTTTTATGTGTTCAATTTCATTTTTGACAACTTCCAATTTTTCTAGATTTATAATTCATGAATTCTATAATTGTTTATGGATGTTTTTGCTATGGACTCTCATCTGAACTCATGCCACATCAGCAACTGACGATCCTGAAAGCTTTCTTCTATCCTTCATTAAGGTCCATTGTGACTTGAGGAGGTAACTCTTCACCAGTCCTCTTTTAAATGATTTCCAGTCTAATAGCTCATCTTTCAGCACTATTCCAGACAATGTTCTGTTGAGGTCCTTAAGGTTGTCAAAGAATGAGGGTTTTTTCAAAATTAGATCACCATGTTCATCTTTCTTTCTAGTTAGCTTCAGTCTGGAAGCTCTACTAAAAACTGTCCACCATGTATGACCTCACTGGTATTTGAAATACTAGCAGCAGATATCCAACATCATAATAACTGCGAGTCACCACAGTATAGCACACTGTCTGAGAGTTTGACCGGAATCATGCATAATGTCTTTTAGCTTCAGTTCCCTCATCTGTAAAATTGGAATAGTAATTACAATATCACCTCAAAATGTTATATGGAGATTAAAAGAGAGTAGTGCAAAAAAAGAGAGAGAGTACTGCATGGGTAATGCTTATATCTGAATGTTTTTATATTTCAAACCTTTTAGTTTTGCCATTATAATAATTATGAATTTGACACTTCATGGGATACTTTGGAAGCAAAATTTTAATATGCAATAAAACTTGTTTTTTTATTTTTTATTTTTGGGGGGTGGGCATCACTGCCTCTGGTGGTCATGGGCACTACCCAGTGCTGCTCCTGAGAGCCGCCACTGGATTTGAACCTCCATGACGCAGACTGCAGCTCCACACTCAACCACTTATGCCACCGGGGCTCAACCCCTCAGTAAAACTTATTGAATAAACAAACATGTTAACTTGATAAAGAGTGAAGTGATAAAAGCACACTATCATAAGGAGACAAAAGCACATTAGTTTGTTAGCAGTGATTATTTTGCTGGTCTTTCACAAGGCCTAGAGGCAGATATGATATAGATGATAATGTTATCTTTTAGAGACTTAGCCACTATTCATATGAAGAAACTTTAAAGCCACACTTTATATATGCTTTGCTGGAAAATATCCATATTCATGGTGTGCTCTCCTTTTTAAAAAGATGTATCATATTTTTTAGATGCTCTCAATAGCCTTATCAATCACATTTGACAAAGAACTAACAGCTTTAGGAAGTATGGTATTCATTATCATTGTTATCTTGATCTGTGGGTTGTTTTCCATGTTTATTAGCTAATAATTGATGGTTTTCCAACACAAGTCATTATTCTGCTCATGTAACAGATGATATCACTTGTAGCTATTGAATTAGTACTGTTTGAAGACTGACTACCTGAATACTGTTTCCACAGAGGATGCAGCTGTGATTTCAATTTGCCACTCCTGAAACTCAGCAAATACCTACAAGGCATTAGAAGATTAAACTTGATTCTGTGCAGTGTTATCACAAACAATTCTTTGAATTGCTAATAAACATAAGCCAAGTCAGATATTTAGAGATCATGATTAAGAATATAGTTTAAAGACCTGAACATGTATGGTACTATATATATATATATATATATATATATATATATATATATATATATATAAATGTGTTCAAAATGCCAATTGAGTATTGAATGGGTAAGTAAGAATGCCGAATTCCAAATCCAAGACAAGTATCACCTGCTGAAATAGGTGTCAATATATAATTTTATGCAGAAGTTTTGTGATTCATTAGAAGCCTGTGCCTAGCAGCTCAATATTCTCACTACTTTGAATTAATTCTGTGGCCTCTTTTTCACAATCTATAGAGGAAAGGAGACCTGATGAAACTAAGATACATGTTGGGTTGCTAACCACCTCTCCTTGGCAGAATAGTGCCGGCATTACCAAAGACTCAAAGTCTCTGAACTGATTGGACTGGAGTGGGTTTTCTTTGGGTATAGAAAAAATACACCTCCAAGAAAATTATGGAATTTTAAGCCAGAATTAGCTTGTAATTGTCAAACTTTTATCTTAATTCCAGAAATGCAATGAAACAAATAAGCAAATTCACTAACATCTAAGTTGATTCTGACTCATAGCGACCATAGAAAGTATTCCCGATGCTCTAGGCCTCTGGGAGGAAATATCAAAGATATGGAAGAGACACAGCTCACCTTGTGGATGGCAGTTCACTCTTTATAAGAAAGTGCCAGCAGGACTACTTACAAGTGTGCATTTAGCCAGAAAATGGTCTGCAGTTGTGGTCTTGATGTTTAGAAAATCCATGCATTGAGAGGGTCAGTAATAGTTCCCTTTTTTTGTGGTTAATTTAAAATTGTACTCTAACAAGTTCATGATTCCTAATTAGCACTTGCAGAATAATTTCCAAGAGAGTCTAAGTGAAGCATTCAACTAACCCTAAACCAAAGCACTGAAAGTTGATGTCATTCCAAACAGATAGGCAATGTGCTTGGCTATCAGATTAGAAGTTTAACAGCTAACGATAGAGGTGTGCACTTTAGAAGCTTGATGACTGTATTGCTTACAGCTATATTAATTAAATCTCAAACTCACTACCATCTGGTTGATTGAGACTAATGGCCAATCTATAATTCACAAGTAATAATTGCCTATTAGGAAGGTCTTCAATAAGATGGATTGACACAGTGGCTACAACAATGGTCTCAGGCATGGGAACAATTGTGAAGATAGCCAGGATAGGCAGTGTTTCATGTGCTGTGTAGAGGGTCAGAACTGACTCAACGGTACCTAACAGCAACAGGTAATATCATGATAAGATATTAGAGAAAAGATTGAAGTTGTCAAAGATTTCATCTTGTTTGTATTCACAATCAATGTTGTGGAAGCAGCAGTGAAGGGATTTAATGACACAATGCATTGAATAAATCTACTGCACAAGAACTTTTTAGAGGGTTGAAGGCAAGGATGTTACTTTGAGGACTAAGATGCACCTGACTCAAGTCATAGTACTTTCAATTGCCTCGCATGCATATGACAATTGGATATTGAATAAGGAAGATTGGAGAAAAATGGATACATTGAACTATGATGTTGGCAAAGCATTTTGAAAATATCATGGACTGCCAAACGAACAAACCAATCGCTTGGAAGAAGTATGGCCAGAAGGCTCCTTAGAGACAAGGATGAAGACACTCCATCTCAAGAACTTTGAACATGCTCTCTGAAGAGACCAGTCCTTGGAAAAAGAAACATGCTGGGTAAAGTAGAAGAACAGCAAAAAGATGAAGACCCTTGATAAGATGAATAGTAACTGCAATGATGGGCACAATTTTGAGAATGATGCAGGATCCAGTAGTATTTTGGTCTGTTGTGCAGTGTTACTATAAGCTGTGTGGCAGTCACCTATCTTGTGTCAATTTAAGGATTAGGATTTAAGGATAGGGGTGGAATCTAGCCTGTCAATATGAAGATAGCTAATGAGACCTCTGTGTGCGCATGGCCATCTCCTCTGAGAATTCTGGTAAGTCTGGTAATTCCTTCTTGGAAGCAGGAGACACTATCTCTCTGTTCACTTCCTCAGAGACCTTTTACTGACAACACTCATTGCCTGAGAGACTCAACTGACAAGGCTGACTCCTTGTGAGAGATCCTTGGGAAGAAAACACATAAAACTACCCTACTGCCCTGAGCCAGATTAGCCACATGGATGCAACCAGATCTCTGAAGCCAGAGAAGCCACTTGGAGACCCCTGCCAGTGCTGAGAAGTTTTCAACACTACAGATTCAAAGACTTTCTACCCACTGGTCTGTGGTCATTCTGCATTTGGCCTCATTGCATGTGTTTAGTAAGTCTAAAGAGGACTTTATAGATTGGTATTGACATATGGGCTAATATTGGACTTATCACCTTGAAGTGGACTGGGTTGGGATGTTTTCTTAATGTACACTTGCTCTTGTAAATAAAACTCTCCCTTGTGTACATATGCGTGTTTTCATGAATTTGTTTCACTCTACCTAGCCTAACACAAACTGGAATTGACTCAACGACACTTACCCAAATGAAAAGGCTCTCTGCATAGGCCAAGTTGATGCGCAGGGTCTAATATGTCTGTCAATGGGATGACCCAGGTGAGGTCCAGAGGGCCAACTGATCTCCCATAATCAGAGTTCCTGGTAAGGTTAGTACTTCCCTGAGTACGACACCAACATTCTTGATAGCTTTGTAGGTACCTGTGGCATGATTCAGCCTGACATTAGCCAAGAGATGTTAGGGGTTGTTCAGTCTATGTTGGTTGAAGCAAGACAATTCTCATTCATTGATTTTATAAAGAGCAGGAAAAAAAGGTTCTCCAATTAATGGGTCACAAAAGGACTCCTTTCTAAAGAAGTGATAATTAGAGAAAAATCTCTAATACACTGTGCATTTATATCCAGGGTAATTGAAAGTGCTCAGAACAAAAAAGATAAAATTCATATTTTAGTACCTTTAAGTAATATTTTCATAACTTTGCCCAATATAATCTTCAAAACTTCTTCCAAACTAAATAAAAGGAGATTAATAGTCAAAAGTTGGGTGATCTTAGATCACTAGGGTAATCTTTAATGAGAAGAAAAATGCTTTGATGACTTTTCTCTAACATGTGCTCAGTAATACTGGTTTGAGTAGGGATGTGGGATTAACTGCTTTTAAAACTCAGTATTTCAAAAACAAACAAACAAACAAACAAAACAAAACAAAAAACTCAGTATTTCTTATGTGTGTTTCATCCTAGTCCACGATTGCTTCCAGAGGTGTTTTCCTTAAAATCTCATTACCCAAAATATCCTCAGGCAGGTAATTATCTAAGAAGAGGTCCTTTAAAAAACAAAAATAATTCACTAGTAGGTACTAGTATGGGCAAAAGACTATTATAAGTCTTATGGAAGGGAACCTAAGTGGAAAACACCTAAGAAATTTACAAACAAGTTAGAGGACAGGATCCATTGAAAACGATGCAATCTAAGGGTGTGATATATGCACACCCTGTGTGCACAATCAAGTGGAAACCCAGAAAAGGGGGAAATGACTCCATCATTATAAAAAACAACAACAACAACAGGGGAAACAGAAAATAGGAAGGACTTTCTAAGTCATGTAGTAACATTCCCACTTTGCGTGCCAAAAGATTAAGAGCCACCAAATCCATCTAAGTAGAAGGAACTGTGTTTTACATTTATCAATGTTTGGCAGCATATAGAACCAACTAATGTAATGATGCAGTAAATTTTATGAAGGAATATTATTTTTCAAGTGCCCACATAAAAATAGGATCAGTATTAAAAAGTTGTTGGCAATGAAAAGCAAAGTAAATTGAAAATTAATGGGCAGGTTGATTAACTTCCACACAATAATTCATTTTCAAATTCATTTAATAATTTTGTGATAATTAACGATTCCTAATTCACTGTGAACTTCTTAACTGCCAAATCTACTGAGGACAGAGAAATCTTGTACAAAACAGCTAATTGGGAAGTCAAAGAAAGATAAAAATTTCCATTTCCTTATAGCATGAAATAAACTGTGTCATGTGGGGGCTGCATCATGCCATGCACCTATTCTTCACACTTGCCAACCTGAGTTAAGAGTATGCAGGTATGGTGGACTAGGTGGGAAAGCTGACTGATAAGTAAGGAATTAAAGTAGGGGAAGTCATTTCAGTTCATGTTTAGGAGAATTTCAGGCCCTTGAGAGATAAGGAACTTACGTGAGGTTAGAGGAAATATTCTGATATCAAGGCCACATATGAAAAATTGAGCAAAACCTATGGTTACCAGAGAATGACTTTAAGTAAGGGTAAGGGGGGTTAAGAGACCCCCAGAGGTTAGGCACAACCTTAGCTTCTATGTTTAATGTATGATTTTAAGCTCTGGCTAAGCACAGAGGTCAAAAACAGGAGTGGGGCAGAGGGCAGATGGGCAGTAGGTAAACTCCAACACTTTATAAATAAAAAACAGTGTCAGAAATATCAAGAATATAGTAAAACTACTGCAACCCCTGGTGATGTAATGGTTGAGTTGGGCTTCTAATCTTGAGGGTAGCAGTTTCAAAACACCAGTCACTCAGTGGGGGGAAATGAGCATCTCTACTGCCAGAAACAGGGACCATCTCAGAAATACTCAGGGCGACTCTTCTGCATCCTAGGGTCGCTATGAGTCAGAATGGACTCACTGGCAGTACATTTGAGTTTAGCTAGCTTGTGTCGGTTCTACAATTGCAAAGACAATTCTGGTGTGAAATTAAAGCAAATTTTAAAACAAAGGAATAGTACAGAAATGTGTCTAATAATTGGCTTATTTAAACCCAACCTATTACTTATGATAATGTATTTCTTGAAAAATATTATGACCCAGACTTGAACATCTCTCAACTTTTTTCTTGTTTTGCTTTCTCAAAAGTCTTTCACCATTGTCTCTTTCTGGAAAATGTTCAACGATCCTGGTGATGGCTAGACATGAATCACCAGAATTGTGGGTTTATGGAAATCATCCATAGACCAAGCCTCATTCAAAACCACATACACATCCTACCAAATTCAAGGTTCCCATTCAACAGGATTCATTCTGTATAAAACATGGAAGGCTCCAGAAAAAAAAAAAGGAAGACTATCTACACTCTTAGACTGTCTCCCCCCTTGTCTTCATCATTGTTTTATGGACTCACCTGAAGATAAAGCTTGTGCTATAAAAATAGAAAGAAAAATATATAGAAGTATTAATCATACAACTCTGACTACAATTTCCCAGGAAAAGGTGAACTTCTGTCATATACAATAAAAGCACTAAAGGTGTCACTCTACTTAAAAATATTATTCAGAATTGACAGATATATTCATCTGGTTTTATTCCTTGTTATTAACAAATGTACTTTCATCACATTGATGTATCAGTTGTTGTATACATTGACTTATTTTATATGTGTGGAGGAAGAGGGTATGCAATTGCATCACTGAGTTCCCTTAAACAGAATCTGATGAGAGGTGTATAGTTAGTTCAAAATTTCCCTTCACCACATCTCAATAATCTACCACAGGGTTCATGCTAAAAACACACTTTTCACCAGCTCCATCACAAAACACAGTGGGTCAGAGCCTGCTTAAGTCCCGTACAAGACTCCTATAAAAAGGGATCCTTTTTCTGAGGCTTCCAGTGGCCTACCTGAAAATTTCTCATGCACTCACTGCAGTCAATAGCATTCTGGCACTTTTAATAAAGAAATATTATGTAAACCATTTCCTAAAAATGTCATATTTAAATATTAAAATGCTTTACTTAAAATTAAGTAGTACATGGATTGATGTAATAATCTTTAAAGAGTGAGAATATTCTATAACAGAATTCTAAGACTACATTTTTCCTTTAAAAAAGAACTGTTTACTGTATTTAAAATCTCTATTTCAATTTCCTGCAGCTAATAGACAGTCCCAGATTAGAAATGAGTTCCATGTTGAAGTCTGTAAGTCAAATTAATACTTAAGTTAGAAGAGTTCAGTACGGTTAATATTTACTATCAATTAGTCAAACATTTATCCTAGTATGGAAGGTAAAAAAAAATTAAGACATACTCTGAGATACACAAAACATTTTAACATAATTATGTAGTCATAAGAATAATATGATTTGTGATGTAAAGTATCATCTTTTTGTTATTAAGACCCATTTTATCTACCTCAAAATTTTAATATTATAGGCTCATGGAGTTCAGACCATGTGGAGTTCAGACAGTGGGTGGTACATAAATCAGATGTCAGTTTCTTAGTGACTATTTTTTATCTTACATATAAATGTGTTTACATTTCAATATTTACAAAATAATATACACATATATAATACATCTACTTAGGATCCCTGGTGGCACAGTGGTTAAAATATTTCCTGCAAATTCACCAGTTTTTAAAAGAAGAAAGATGTGGTAGCTTACATAAATATTTGCAACTTTGGAAACCCTATCAGCCTAGGTACCTATAAGTTCTGTATGAATCAGAAAAACTCAATGTAATGCTTTTAACAATATATCTGTGTATATATAAAATGTTGGTTCCCCAAATTTATAATCTTAAAAATCCAGCTTTGTAATAATTTTGCAATAATATCACTCGCGATAATGAAATCCAGGTCCTGGAAAAGGACACCAAGTCTGGCAACGTCAAAGGGTGGCCCAAAGTAAATGACCCTGCATAATAGGGAAGGGCACAGTGGCTGCAAACAAGGGGCTCAAACCCACAGCCACTGTGAGTTGTACAGGATGGGGCAGTGTTTCAGAAGCAACGTGACAGCAGCTAACGAAAAGACCAATCCTGAAAATCCATCCAATGGAGGAAGGGGGGATTGAAGATTACACAATGGGTTTGAAATATCTCCATTAGGAATAATAAAGTGGATATTTTCTCAGATGTGCTATTAAATAGATAAACAAAGAAATTTCCAGAAGCAATATACTATGAACAGGTTTGTTTAAAAACTCCTTTACACATCAGTTTCCTCGTGTGTATGCAGGGAGTCAAAACTACTTACCTTATAGGGTCATTGTGAGAGTAAAGTCAAAATATGCCAAAACTTTAGACTATGACATAGTATTACAAAGGCAGCATGAAATGGATGTGTATAGATTGTGCCAAAATGCACAGATATACACAATGTAAAATGACTTCCCTTATGAGATCTAGAGAAGCGGGTGAGCCCCTGGAAGAATGCCCATGAACATGCACATCACACTGACATGAGTGCATGGACAGGAAAGAGATCCTCAGCTTTCTTTGAAGGTTTTGCATGGATAATATAAGTCACACATGGTTTTACAATTTAATATCAAATACATTGGCACATGAATTAATGTAATAGCCATGTGAATGCTAAAATAATGGCATAGATTTAAATCATTGACTTACAGACATGGAAAGATGTTCATGCACCTATCATTGGGAGCAAAAACATGGATAACAAGATAGTATGCATTGTATTAATAAGACAGTCATTTATGTAAAATTTGTAATTATATTTGCATATAGAATGACTGTGGTAGTGGTGAATCTGGTTAGGTGATCTCTATAACTATAAATATAATATATATATGCATAAAGTCATGCTTCACATATGATCTAAAAAACAGGAAATTATGTGATTTCAACTTGGATGAATATCATATTATCATCTTATCCTGATTTTTTTCAAATAGCGTGAACAAACTTAGTGTCTTAGAAATGATTGCTAGTCTGCTCTTTGCATTTGTTTCTTAATCTAGGTCACTGCAATTTCTCCATATCCTCTTGCATTTTTGTTCTCCCTGAAGATGTTTTCACCGTTTTGGAGGACTGGCATGATTGCTGAGTGGAACTAGCCTAGATTGTGAACAGTAGCATTCATTGTTTTACACCTTCGTGTTGTGTTATAACCTTTTCTTTCACTTTCAAATCGATGCTTTTCTTTTGCTTCTTGCTGCTGCTATCACCAGCACTAATTTTGCTGCTTTGGGATCTGAGGCATAATACTACAGCAGTCAAGAGCTAATACATGAAGTTGGTTGTTGTTGCTTACGAACTGAAACATGCACTGTGACATGGTAAAATTTTTAGATTAAAAGCACAGGGCAATACAAAAATAAATCAGTAGCATAGGTGTCTATTATGAGTATCAAGACATAAGTATTGCAGGCTATATATGTAATTACAAGTTACATATGTACTATAACTCTAAGAGCACAGTTGCTTTGTATATAGAAGACGTGAGACACATAAGCAGTGTGAGGAAGGTACTCTCTTTGTCCTGTCTTATTCTTTGCTAGGGATTTGTGAACTCGATCATGTGCCTATTTTAACCTATGAGACAGTGGATATTTATGTGTTTGGATGCTGTATGTTGCCTGAACATAAAGGCATGACTTTATGTGTGGATTTTTATGCATACTTTTATTGTTAGAAATGTTTTCCATGAGAATATATATATTTTTTTTCAGGGGGCATCACTGCCCTCTGGTGGTCGTGGGAGCTGCCCAGCTCTGATTCTGAGAGCCCCTGCTGGATTGGAACCACCAAGTCCACGGCCGCAGTCATGCACTCAATCACGAGAATTATATATATTGCTTAAAAGTGGCCTTATTTTGAGAAAAAGAGTAACAGTTAAACAAATTGATTATGTATCTTACATGCTATAAGCATTCATCATGTATTCAAAATAAATATTTTGAGGGCACATTCAAATGCCAAGAGTGGATAAAATGACTGAGAAAAGTGATGAATTACACTTACCCTCCAAAGGTCTGGAGTGCAGAGAATTTGGAAGCATCCAAATCATTGCCACTTACTATCCGAGCCTTAAATGATGAACGAGAAAAGAAAAGAAAACAAGACAAACAGCTTTTAGCATACTACAGCTTTATGCAGAGGAATTTGGTTCAACCACACTAGACACGTACACCTAATATGACAAAGGCTAAGCAGGGTCAGCTCCAAGTCAAAGCTACGGTGCTTTTGTGGGTGGAGGTTTGGATATTAGCTGTCAGCATTTAAGAAAAAGCACTGGCAGAGTCCAAGAAAATATACTATATTCCAAAATGCTATTTGCCCTTTAAAGTTGACTGTGCAGTGAAGATCATGAATCAGTGAGGAAGGTTATGATCAGCAGACCCAAAAACAGATGCTGTGTTTGACTGCAGCAGACCCCCAGGTTGGCAAGAGTGAGCTAAAGAAAGCGCAGCTGGCAAAGTATAACCTCTTTATAAATGCAACACATTGGGGCACACTTGAAAAACAACCAAAGAATGAAAAGCTGGGATAACATGCACATTTCACAACTAAAACGGAGGAACCAAAACAGATCTAAGATATCACAAACAAACATGTACAAAAGACAAGAACCCTCGGGAGGGAAGAAATAGTATGATTTAAAACCTTTTCATCCACAGAACTGATATCTGAAAGAGAATCAGGAAAAGAAGGGATAAATGTTAGATGGGGTACTTTTCAAAGAATCAATTAAACAATCAATGAACACAGTGCTATAATGCTACAGTGTCTAAAATCACGAATGGCTGCAAAGCTGAATCCCCAGGGATCAAAGATTGTTTGTCTTCATAATATAAATTGCTGGGATATGTGCTAGAATTTTTGAAAAGTATAGAAATGTAATTATAAGGTTTAATGAAAGACAATGTGATAAAGGAAAAAATGCAGTTGAGGAATCAGAATTCCTGGGTTCCATTTGGAACTCTGCCACTTAGGAAGTACATTGGGCAAACAACCAAATTCTCCAGCAACTAGAGTCTAGAATCCACTCTGAACATAAGGACACTGACATTATGCTTGTTGCTTTGCAGCATTGCTTCCAGGATCAATTAAGTTACAACAAAGGGGGATAAGTCCTCAATAAAACCACAATAGCATACATTTTAATGGGATTGTTTACTTACAACTTCCATATAAATTCCTAGAAATATGAAAATCATTGCCCAAAAGGGGTTAAGTGAGTGGAATGAGATAAGAAAATTAATAAATGGCAGAAGTGGCACACTAATCTAAGCCTCCTGTCTTTATACTCACTGCTTTTATCTAATACTTCAGGTGACTTGAACAAAGAGGTACAGATGGCCCATGATTTGGATAAAATCTAAGATAAATCACGGAATAAAAGTTTTTCAGTCTCGATAAGTTAATTGATTAATTAATTAATAAATTCACTCTCAATCCAAACTGATATAACAATGGGTCTCTAAGTTTTTGTTTACAGATTCTTCTTTTTTTAAAACTGGGTCTAAAATTGCTAGTCATAAGCACACAATTTATATTTATCTGTCGAAGTAATAGTGCTCTTAAGCTTATTAATTCAGTTTAAGTTATTAGCATAAAGCTAGAGAGACTTCTTTATGAGTTTAAGGTGATAGGATGCTAGAGCTGGAGCCATCTAGGAGTTTATATAGGCAATTCCCTTCATTTTTATAAATGAAGTAGACTCAGAGGGAAAAAGTAATTTGCCCAAGGTTGCACAGAATAATGATGAAAGTCTGAAATATATTAGTTAACCTAACTCATTGATATACAAGAAATAACTATCCTAAAACATTGGACAATGTATGATATGATAAAATAATAATAATTTATAATTTATCAAGGGTTCCTAAGGGAGGGGGAAGAGAAGACAGAGGGAAAATATGAGGAGCTAATACCAAGGGCTTAAATAGAAAACAAATGTCTTGAGAATGTTGATGGCAACAAATGTACAAATGTGCCTTCCATCCAATGAAAATATATATGGATTGTGATGAATTGCACTAGCCACCAGTAAAATGATTTAAAAATGATTTAAAAAAATATTTTATAAATATTTTCTTCTATCTTGAGGTTATGTCATTTTATATGTAAAACGTGATACATTTCAGTAGAAAGTCATAAAAAGAAATCTTACTTATGACCATAAATATTAAAACCATTGCATAAAATAGCAAATAAAATATTATTATATCTAGAGAATAATAAACTTATTTAAAATATATTATTTCAAACATTATTTAACATTTTGAAAAACCTATTTTAATATAACATTTCAGTTAGTCAGAAAACATGTACAGTATCAATATCAATAGATATCAAAAGCCATTTGATACAATTCACAATGTCCTAAATAAATGTTTAGAAGTTTATTTAAAGTAGGGAGAGAGTGATTCTTCCTTAATTTTAATATACTAAAAAATTACT
This sequence comes from Nesogale talazaci, assembly GCA_004026705.1. Taxonomy (NCBI): domain Eukaryota; kingdom Metazoa; phylum Chordata; class Mammalia; order Afrosoricida; family Tenrecidae; genus Nesogale; species Nesogale talazaci. The sequence goes on along the minus strand of PVJH01000029.1, from coordinate 199,179 downwards.
TTCCAGAATTCCATTAAATGTGAAATATTAAGGGATCCCTATTATTATTAAAAACAAACCAAAAAATCTGCACTACCACCACTAACTTATTTGTGGGAATTCCAGGAGACATTAAAATATGAAATAGAAACAAACAACATAATATGAGAAGGTAAGATATACAGTATTATTTTTAGAAGTAGAATTTTATACCACCAATCAAACGAAATATTTGTATTATATACAGAGATATAATTTTTATATATGTATGTGTGCATACATATAAGTCAGCATCTAATGTTCTAATGTAATTTAGTCATTGAGGCAAATGACAAAATTTGAAAATGGATAAATATTTAAATAAACACGAAATGTATACGAGTGGTTCAGGTCAAATGACCTTGAGAAAGTGCTGAGTATCAATAATCTTGTCATTAGTCATGAGGAAATGGAATTTAAAAGTAAATTTAATGACATATATTGTAGAACGGTTAAAATTTAAAAGACAGACAGTAGGAAGAGTTAGTAAGTATGGAACAACTCGAATACACATTGAAGCTGAGAATGTACAATGCTGTATCACTTTGTAAAACAGACGATTCTTTTTAAAATATGGCATATGACCAGTCATTGATAGAAAGAAAAAATGAAAACATAAAGTCTATACAAATATCCATGGTTTATTAGTAAGGGTCAAATACCAGGAATAAGCCATGTGGCAATCAATAGTTCAATGGATTCTAAAATGTACCACATCTATCCAACATAAAGCAACATACTACTGACACACTACTCTATGGATGGATCTCAAAAATATGCTGAGGAAACATATACAAAAACATTCATGCTATCATGTTTTTTCTTGAAGTGGAAGCTTAATCAAAACTAATATGTAGTAACAAACAACAGATCAGGAGTAAACTAAAGTGACAGTTCCTGAGAAATGCGTACAAGAAAAAATGAGAAAGCTTTGATGATGATGATGATATATAACATATATGCTATATGTTTTGAGTGCAAAAGTGGTTAGACAAAATGCATCAAATTGCACACTTAAAAAGATGCATTTTATAATGTAGAGATTATAACAACTAGTATATATTATACTTGAGCTAAGATGACTTAAAAAGTACATCCATGTGAAATGGTAAAAATTGTTTACATAACAATAACAAAACAAAATCAAACATTCAGATTTAAAGCAAAAAACCAAAGCAATGCAAAGCCATAAAAGCAAGCTAAGAATCTTCAGCAATTTCCTTCACTTGATGAAATGTATTTTTTAAAAACACAACCAAAAGGAAAAAATGAACATTCATCTTTGGGTTTATTATGTCTTATATTGACTCTATGGGAAAGACTAGAATTGCTTTTTTGTGTTTCTTAGACTGGAAGTCTTTACAAGAGTGGACAGCCTCACCTTTCTCCTGTGGACCCATGGGTTTGAGCCATTGTCCTTGTGGTGAGTGGCCCAATTTTTAACCAGCAGTCACCTAGCTCCACATTAAAAACATAGAGCCCTCCTCAAATAGCACATTGATTGAAAACATAATTAAGTACCTAAGTACTGTGTTCCTGTGGAATTTCCTGAATGGGAAGCTGAATCATTATGTAAACCTTCACCAAAGATACAATAAAATAGAACTTATGAAGAGAAGAATGAACTCCACTGATTATAGACATTACTTTTATTTGTCTATCAAGAAACAATAATGTTGAAGTGATTTTCTATCAGGATCACAAAGCTCTTTTGCATTTAACTGATTAAATTTGCAGTAGAAATCTCCTCACCCTGAAAAATTCTCTGGGAAATACGCTGTTTTCTAATGCCCATATCATCATTCCAGATACACAAATATCAAATTAGGAATGAAGGGATAATTACATTCAATTCTCCAACACAGAAATTGTGGTATAACATCAGAGAGGAAGGAGGAATAAAATATGCTCCCTCACATTTTTCAGTGTGTGCTGCTCTACCCCTATGAAGACATCAATGAGAGTCATTGAAGCTACTGGTAGCTGTAACTCTAAATACATATGAGTAGTTTAAAAAAGTGGGTGATGTTGGTAATCTTTTGGAGAGCAATCCTTTACTCTTGTCTGTAATTTCAGGATCACTTAATTACTGCCATAAGGCTGAGTCTCACTCATAGTGACCTTAGAGGGACAAAATAGAACTGACCCTGTGGGTTTCTGAGAATGTCAATCTCTACTAGAATAGAAAACTGCATGTCTCTCCTGAGAGGCAACTAGGGATTTGAACTGCTAACCTTGGGATCAGCCACTCAACATGAAATCCACTGTACTATCAGGTTTCCTTCCGGTTGCAAGAGAAAGGTCTATCAGGTTTCTACTTTTTCCTCTGTTGGCATAGTGATCACTGAAAATAAACTCAGTGCCCTTTAGTTGATGACAACTCACAGATTCTATCGAACAAGGGAGACTTGTCCCTGTGAGTTTCTGAGTCGACAGTCTGTTATGGGAGTAGAAAGCCCATCTTTCCTCTGAAGGATGACTAGCCATTTCAAATGGCTGACCTTGTAGATCTCCACTCAGCGTACAACCAGAAGCCAGTTCTCAAGGAAGTCACTGAAAGGGGAAATATTCCCTTATGTATCTAATCTTGTGAGGAAGAAAATTCATGAAAACCAAAATTTAGATCAACTACAGGCTCCAGTTTCATGGTCTGGAAAAACAACAATCATTAATTTTCACAAAAGAAGTCATAAGACATATGAGCTATAATGCTCAAATAACTTGCAATTATGTCTCCCAAATAAAATTGAAGAGTCGTTTAATAATTTCAAAGCCACGTACCCCAAATACAATGTTTATTGCTGTAATATTTTCACCACAATTCTCTTTAGACACAGGAATCCATCTCAATTTCAAGTTTATACACTGAAAACAAAGAACCTTATTTGGCAGTCAGATCTCTACCAAACAAACAGAACCAGATTTTTCTCTCTCTTCCTGGTACAAAATCTTTGAGAAGTACTCTTTAGATTTTTCTTTTCTGTATTTTTAAAAGAGTTCCCTAGGATAAGTGCCATCTGGGATTATTCCTGGCTGAAACAGAGGAACCTTTGACGACATCTAGGAATGATGTTTGCAATAGCTTAGTGCCCTTGAGTCAATACAGACTCAGAATGGCCCTACCAAACATGCAAGAAGTGTTCTTGGGGGTTGCCAAGACCGTAGCTCTTTGCAGGAGTAGAAAGCACCATCTTTCTACCAGATAATGGTTGCTAGCCTCAGCCTGCTGACTTTTCAATTAGCAGTCCAAAATATAACCTACTAGCTCTCTGTTTTCCTGCTACTGCAAGAGTGCTGTTCTGATGATATAAAGAGCTGACAAAGTTTCATGTGCATGTATTGTATGCTAAATAATAAGATAGCAGATGGACACTGAGTCTCTACTCAAGTACTCCCTCAACACAAACAATACTTTGTTCTAATAACCTTGCATGCTGTGGCAGTCATGTGCTTATGTTAATTTTATGATTGAAATGTAGGGGTGGAGCCTAGCCTGTTAATCTGGAGATAGCCATTGAGTAGCCAATGAGGCTTCTTTGTGGGCATGGCTTTCTCCTGACATGTCTGAAAAATCTCGCAATATTTCCCTCGTGAAGATGAGAACTTATCTTCCCAAGTTGTTGGGAGTTAGTCTGAGAGGCGATGAATTATGGACAAGACAAGATGGCAGTGTCCGAGAAGCTGGAGGAGCCAGTGGAGAGACCACACAGCTTTGCCCTGATGGAGCCAGACCTCTGAAGCTGGGGCAGCCATATGGAGACCTCTGGCAGCGATGAGTTGCTTCTGCTGTTGATGGACTCTGAGCCCTGGAAACGAGAAGCCATGGGGAGACCCCTGCCGGGATTCTGCACCCACTGACCTGTGACTTTGTGAGTCAGAAGGAGACATTAAAGACTGATTTCCGGCATATGGGTTAATGTCGGACTTATGACTTGACTTTGTATTGGACTGGATTGGGATGCTTTCTTAATGTCCTACTTAATGTCCTATTTCTCATATATATGTGTGTGTGTGTGTGTGTGTATAAACCTTTTCCATATATCCATATGCGTGTCTATAAAATTTGTTCCTCTAGTCTACCCAGACTAACACACCATCTGCAGACAATCCCCTCCCAGAAGGGTTACAAGGAAGAGCAGGCAGGAAGCAGTATACACTGATGAAACATACAAGTTTCCTCTAGTTTTTTAATGCTTCCTCACCCTACCCCCACTATCATGACCCAAATTCTACATTACAAACCTGACTAGACCAGACAATATACCTTAGTAGAGATAATGGCTCTTGATACAGGGAATCCAGGACAGATAAACCCCTACGGAACAATAATGGGAGTAGCAATGCCATGAGGATAGGGGAAGGGGGAGGGGAGAAAAGGGGGAAGCAATCATAGTGACCAATGTATAACACCCTCCCACCCTAGGGAGACAAAGAACAGAAATGTGAGTGAAGGGAGAGAGAAGCTGGTGTAAGATATGAAAATACTAATAATTTACAAATTATCAAGGGTTCAGGAGGGTGGCAGGGTGGAGCAGGAGGAAAAAAGTAAGGAGTTGATACCAAAGGCTCTAATAGAAAGGACATGTTTTGAAAAGGATGGCAACATATGTGCAAATGTGCTTGACACAATAGCTTTATGAATTGCTATAAGTGCTGTAAGAGCCCCCAATAAAATAATTTTTAAAATATTTGTCACAAAATCTGTCTGAACATTATAATAGAATTGGAGAATGGGCATCCTCTCTGATAATGCTCCCACACACAAATCCGGCAATTGAAAACCCACATCATTTCACAATGGCCCTACCTTTTATAAGAAGTGCTGCACACATGGGGTTTGTGAGCTATTTTAAATGAAGATTATGAGGGGCAAAATTATTTGCATTAATCAGAAAATACCACTTATAAAAAACTCAACTCTGTTGGCAAAATGGCTTTCCATTTTGGGAGGTATTATTGGTAGAGTTGGAAACCCTAACCAACAAGGATTTTGCATGCAAGGGGTGCAGAAAACATGAAAAGTAGGCAGCGACCCTTAATGGGCAAGAGAAGGTAAGACTCCATCCAGCACTAGACAAAGGGACTGCATGTTTGCACTCATATGCCAGATTCTGGCTCTAAATCTATGTAGCAAAAATCCCTCCCAACTGAGTGTATATAGGGTTAAATTTTTAGTTCTCTTAAGATCTTAATCACTCCCTTAATGAAAATGAAAAGTTTCATTTAAAATGATGGTTTTTCCCTTTTCATTCATTCATTCTTAGGATCAATGAGACCTTACTACTATCTAATGCATTCCCATGTTTCCTTAAAAGTCGCATTAATATTAACCTTAAGTAATGGGAATTATGCTAATTGTTAAAAATTTGAAAGAAAACTTTTCCTCACTTCAATATTTTAGACCACACTGGACAGTAAGTTGATTGTGACTCACAGGACCCTGGAAGGCAGAGCAGAACTGCTCCCCAGCGGTGCTAAAATAACACATCAGTGTTTCTCAAAGCAGTCATAGCACTCTGCGTGGGTGCGGGAATGATCTAGGGGGGTGATTCAAAGAGGATCCCTACCCTGTATCCTAGATTATGGGCTCGGGGCCTGCTAAACCAATTTCTTCTGTAAAGTGGGCAGTAGACCAAATAAGTCTGGAAACCTATGCCAGTAGACAGTCTCCATTTTCTTCTTTGAGTGGTTGGTGGGGTTGAATCTCCCAAAGCCCTCTCACAGGGCCAGATTCACTAGTGCCCCTTATATATCACACTAATCCACTTTAACAATTAAATTAAATGATTTTTGTATTTAAGAATCAGTACCATTTAAAGAGATTCTGTGTCTACAGGTAAATCCTCTTTCAGTTATCGACTTTTGCTTTTGCACTTAACATAGTTCTTAAAGACCCTGGGAGGCTCACTCAACTGCAGCTTTATTCTATTCACCTAAATCCAGGAATCATTTCATGCAAGTGTATTCCACTGTGCTAGCAATTAAAAATTCAGGGAAAATCTAAGGCATGTACTTGTTATGTGGGAATTAGATTTGAAAAAACAAAATTGTCAAAAAAATATCAGTCCTACTTTTCTTACCAATTCAATAGGGAATATCATACGCATTTGATAAATTGGGGGTCTGTTCTACAACGTTGTTGTTAGCTGTCATTGAACTTGCTCCAACTCAAGTGCCCAACAAGTGCCCGTGCCATTCTCACCGTTGTCGCATGGTGTGAGCCCCATCACTGTGCCAATCCCTCTCATTGAGCTTCTTCCCCTTTTTGCTGACTCTGCTGAAGCATGATGCCCTTTTCCAGGGACTGGTCCCTCATAACAGTATGTTCAAAGTAAATAAAAGGAAGTCTTACACTTCTTGCTTCCAGGAAATATTCTGACTGTACTTCCTCCAGGATAGATAGGTTTGTTCTTCTGGAAATTTTCTTATAATCATAGTTTCTATATTTCATGTTTGATAATTAAAGGGTGAGTACAGCTGCTTCTCTTCTCCTCAAGTGAATATTGCCACAACAGCAAAGAAAAACCAAGAACATTGTTCCAATCAAATCATGAAGGTTGATTTACTTTGAAAAGGCAACTCTTTTTCTGGAACACTTTTAGTTCTTCCAACCTTGAAAGGCTCATCTTCAGCACTATAATCATGTAAAAATGATCTTTGCTATGTGTACTTAGGTATATGCATATGCCACTGAAAGTCCCTTAGGTCAAGATTCTGCTATGTGGGGTTTAGGCTGAAAACTATAGAGCAATAAAATGCTTTTTGTGTCTTGTTTGACTACCATCCATCAGTGCTACCCTTGATTCAACTTTCACTATTGTCCAATTGGCATTAGCCATACAGCCTAGTTTTCTATTTTGGCTAGTGTATTCTTTAATCTCATGGCAAGTATGTATTAAGTATCTTTCCTGAAAATATGTTAAAGAAAAGAATGACCGAAGAAAGAAATGTTTGCAGGTGTTATCATTTATGATAAAAAAAAACAGCATTCAGACCACAGTATAAAGGGTTGACTTTAAAAAGAAGAGATGTATTTTCTGTTGAAACAAAAGAAGAAAAATGAGAGAACAGGAAAGCGTGTAAAATGACATTTGTGTGACATTTTTACTTCAAGCTAATCCATATGAAATCATTCTGAGAAAACTTTGGAATCTAAATTACTTCTTAAAAGAAAACTTCAAATAGTCTTATTTCTAAATTTTAGAGTTCAGATAGTCATTGGGGTATTTCAACTTGTCACTTAAATAATACTTATCTGTATACATTGCTTGAGGTTCAGTAATGACTCTTTTTTAGAAGAAAGAAAAACTACTCTGACAAGTCCAACTTCTGATTCTGCTATACATATATTACTTTTATATTTCTAAAGATGAGTCTCAGAGTCTCTGTTCTATTTTTTTTTTCAAATAAAGGCAGATGCTTCTGAATAGAAATAACTGTATTAGTTAAATCTGTTGAGTTGTCAAGGGCTCTAGAAATACTGTGAAACCAATGAAATAGAATTTTTAGTATTCATTACAACTCTATCACTGAAGATGACTCCAGTCCACATTGTAGTCATTGCCTGTCAGACCTCAAGAGGATCTGTCCAATGATCATATGGTGATCCCAAGGCATCTGAAACTTATTAAGTTTAAAATAGAGCTGATCATTTTCTCTGCAAGCATCTTCTACAAGCATCTTCTTGAAAGATGAAAATACCCTCCATCCAGCTGATAAGTCAAAAGCTTTAAAGTCATCCTAGACTCATTCAACTTGTCACTAAGGCTGGTAGAAAACACCTCCTAGATTTTGTTCATATTCCTAATCTTCCATCTTTCCTTAGTTTGTTTCATAATTTCTATAATAGTCCTGCCTCTGTATTTTTACCGCATTCTGGAAAAATTCTTTGCTGATTTGATTTGGTTTTGTCATTCATAATCATGGGCATTTTTTTAGTTTTCTATTCTTTTCTCTGATAACCGTAAGGTCAGTGGTTCAAACTTGTATAAACCATTTGGCATGAAAAAGTTTATCTGCTCCCACAGAAATGCATAGCCTCAGAAACCCTGCAGAGTGCTTCTATGAGTTGGAATAGACTCCATGGCAGTAGGTTTGATAAATGTATTTATTTATTATTCAAGGAGCCCCAGTGGCAGAGAGGTTAAGTGCTCATAGGCTAGTTGAAAGCTCAGAAGTATGGCCCTATCAGCTACTTGATGGGAGAGAGAGATGACAGTCTGAGTCTGTAAAGATTACAGGCTCAAAAAGCTTCTGAGTCAGTCTAGGGGGATTGTATAAGGTTACTACAATTGGAAATCGCCTCTACAGCAGCACATTTGGTTTCAGCCACGCCTTTTTCACACACTGCTTGAATATACTATATGGGACTATTATTTAAAATTGGTAAATTAGTTACATGCAGGCATCTCTGTTCTCTATTATGAATTTACCAAACAAATAGTAAGAGAGTGACATAGACATAAACATTCAAGAACAAGGAGAGGAGATATCAAAACATCAGAGTTTTCAGCAAATTTGAGGAAGATAGATGCAGACAGAAGATAAGGCAGAATATTGCAAAAGGAAGCAGGAAACAGGTAAGTGAGCAGTTACCACAAGAAGGAAATCTATTCTCATAGCAGAACCTCTCAAGAGACGATTCCTTCCTTTGTTGTTGAGTTCTTTCAGCTGCAAGGGTCCACATGGCAAAAAATGTGAACCTTGAAAGAGGGCCAAGAGTGAGAAACCTCTGACCTTCTGAACTCCAGATTTGAACCATTTGAATTCTAGATCAAGTCCTTAATTGCTGCCACTATAGTTTTCTTTATTTAACGCCCAACTTGTGTATGCATATGATGCAATAGAGAAGAATACCATGGCTTGGGTAAGGTGCACCTTAGTCTTCAAAGTAATATCCTTGTTATTTAATACTCTATCTTGTGAAGCAGATTTACCCAATGCATTATGCCTTCTGATTTCTTTACTGCTGCTTTCAGGAGCAGTGATTGTGGATCCAAGAAAGAGAAAACCCTCAACGACTTCAATCTTTTCTCCATTTATCATGGTTACTTATTGATTCAGTTGTGGGGATTTTGGTCTTCTTTACATTGAGTTACAATCCATACTAAAGACTACAATCCTTGATTTTCATCAAGTGCTTCAATTCCTCCTCCCCTTTATCAAGCAAGGTTGTGTCATTTGCATATATGTTAATAAGCCTTCCTTTAAACTTAATGCCGTACTTTTCTTTCTATTGTCCAGCTTCTCTGAAGATTTATTCGATATATAAATTGACCAATAATAGTGAGAGAATACAACCCTGATTCACACCTTTCCTGATTTTTTTTTGTTTGGTTGTTTTTTTTGTTGTTGTTTTTTGGGCATCACTGCCCTCTGGTGGGAGTGGGATGCCCAGCCTTACTCCTGGAGAGTTGCAGCTGGATTTGAACTGCCAAGCCAGTGGGCCACAGTCTGGCACTCAACCACTACTCCACTGGGGTTTAGCCCCCACGCCTTTCCTGATTTTAAACCATACAGTATTCCCTTGTTCTGTTTGCACAACTTCCTCTTGATTCATGTGTAAGCTCTGAACGAGCACAATGAAGTGTTCTGCAACTCTCATTTTTCTCAAGGTTACCCAAGTTTATCAGGGTCCACTTTGTAGAGTGAATGAAACACAAGCAAGCATCTTTCTGGTGTTGTATGCTTTGAGCCAAAATCCATATTATACCAGCAATGATATCCTTTGGACCATGTCCTCTTCTGAATCTGACCTGAACTTCTGAAAATTCTCTGTCAATGTACTGCTGCAACCATTGTTGGATTAGCTTCAGCAAAATTTTACTTTTGTGTGATATCAATAATACTGTTCTATATTTTGAACATTCTGTTGGGTCATCTTTCTTTGGAATGGGCACAGATATGGATCTCTTTCAGTCAGTTGGAATGGGCACAGATATGGATCTCTTTCAGTCAGTAGCTCTTTTCCAGATTTCTTGACATACCTGAGTATACTTCCATGCTGCCTCTGCTTTCTGAAACGTTGTAATGGATATCCCTTCAATTCCTGGACCCTTTGGTTTTTTTGGCTAATGCATGCAGTGCAGTTTGAAATTCTTCCTTCAGCACCATTGGTTCTTGCTCATGCGCTACCTCCTAAAATGATGGACTGTCGATCAATTCTTTTTTGTACAGTGCGATCTTCACTTGATACTCCCTGCATCATTCAATATTTTACCTGTAGAATTTTCAATATTATAATTTGAGGCATGAATTTGTTCTTGAGTTCTTTCAGCTTCAAATATGCATGGCTCTTCTCAAGCTGCCCTTTGAACTTTTTTATTCAGTTCCTTGATTTCAGCCACTTTAGCCACTCCCTTATTAATAGCAAGTTTCAGAGTTTCTTTTGACATCCACTTTGATCTTCCCTTTCTTTTTTATCTTTTTAATGACCTTTCACTTTCATCACGTATGGTACCTTTGATGTCCTCCCACAGCACGTTAGGTCTTCTGTCATTAGTGTACAATGTATCCAATGTGTTCTTGAGATGTTCTCAAAATTCAGGGGTGGGGGAAGATGTGAGATAATAGATGTCATGCTGTGTGATCTGGCATTCATTATCTTATGTCTTTTTACTTAAATGATGCCATGTGCATCCATCATTCCACAGATAAGATTACCAAGGCTTAAATTATGATTCCCCTTTATCACACAACCAGTTAGCTGCATCATTAATTTGAAGTCTATAAATTATTCTAAAATTAGTGTCCAGCTTGTGCTCCTGTGGCCACAGGAAATTTGAATGATGCCAAGAGAATAAGCAGTGTTAGGAAGTAGTTCAATAGCAGAGTCCAATGAATTCTTAAAGTGATGAACTTAGTTTCCAGTTAATTCTTAAGTACTGTTAGATATAGTATTTTCTTGTTACCTGAGTCCTCACACTTGTACCCTGGTCTTTATAGCCATTATCTCTAGTCTTACCACTTATTGCACACTTTCTTTGTGTTTTATTTTTTTCATCAGACCCCAAACAAGACTCCCTTGAGGAGATCAAATCAAAAAATCATAGCTGAGTGAAGGAAAATAGATCAAAAGAAAAAAAGCTTTCACTTTACAAAAGAGTGATATGGTGCGATAGAGATGATCTGAAAAGCAAAACATCCACAGGGTTTTTCATGGAATTTGAGCCCATTCTTACAAGATGACAAAATAATAATTTACAAATTATCAAGGGTTCATGGGGGAAGGGGTCGCAGGGAGGGAGGGAAAAAATGAGGAGCTAATACCAAGGGCTTAAATAGAAAAAAAATGTTTTGAGAATGATTATGGCAACAAAAGTACAAATGTGCTTTGCATACAATGGATAGATGGATATTGTGATAAGAGTTGTATGTCACCCCAATAAAATGATTTAAAACAAAACAAAAACAAAGCCTCATTACTATTTAATTTAGACTCATAGTGACTTGATATGACAGAGTACAACTGTCCTTGTGGGTTTTCAAGACTAACTCTTTACAAAAAGGAACAAAGAAAGCATCACTAACATTTAGTGACCTTATATGACCAAGTAGAAATGTCCCTGTGGGTTTTCAAGATTAATTCTTTACAAAAACAAAGCAAACCTCACTACCATTTAGTTGATTTAAACTCTCAGTGACCTTACATGACAGAGCAGAACTGTCCCTGTGTGTTTTCAAGATTAATTCTTTACAAAAATAGAAACCCTCCTATATAGTGGTACAAGGTTTTGAACTTCTGACCTTGAGGTTAGCAGCCCAATGTGCAATCATGGTTCCATTTGGATTCATCCATGAAAACTATCACTAATCTTAGAAAACACAATATTCATTCTAAATAAAAATAATTAAGACTTTGTGGTCTTAGTTTAGATTGCATTAATGAAATCTTCCACGCTATATATACTTATATATATGTGTGTATATATGTGCAGACACATATATACTAGGTACCTGAAAATTAGCATCACAAATCACTATTGAGTAGGCCAGGACAAATAATACTATATGCTAAAAGCACATATGGATTAAGAAAATAACTGTAAAATTTTAAATCCTATAACTTTTAGCAGAAAATTTAAAAGACTATATCTTATCCAAGTAGGGGAAAAAATTCTTAATTTTATCCAGGAAAAAGTGTTAAACCGGAATAGATTAAATGTAAAACTTTTATTTATCAAAATCTACCTAAAAGGGTAGACAAGTAAGCCATGCCATAGGCGATGAGAAGGTAGTACTAGTTGATTTAAGTGAGAAAGGGATTTGATTATAGGATATATGAAGAATCCATGTTTTTGTGGGAGAAAGACCTACTAGTCTACATGAAAAAAATGACACAATATATTGATAGGCAATTCAAAGAAGAAAAAAATGACTGAAATCATAGAAAAGTTATTGCACCTACTATATAATATCCATCATATAGGCTGCAGCTAGAAAGCTTCATTACATACAACATTTGCAGGGGTGTGATAGATGTTATCCCTTCAAATACCTCTAATATAACTGAGTACAGTAATTTCATAATATTGAGTGAAGCTTAAGATGTGCGAGTTTATGACAAGGGAGGCAAAAGATCAGAAGTGGGATGAGCACTGACAGGGCTGTAGAGCAGGTTTGAGAAGGAAATTAGAAGCTTTTCTTCCGCTATAAACAGAGGCAAGACATTGGATGCACATAATTCATAATTCAATGACCGAAAGTAGATGGGCTTCTCAGCTGTCTCCTTTAGCAAAATGCTGCAGCACAAGAATGAAACAGAATGTGGTTGAGAGGCAACGGTTATACGTAACCACACTCTGAATGTTCTCATGAAAGGAAGGGGAAAAGAAGGAGACATGTTTCATTCTTCTTAGATGCGACAGCAGCTTACATGCTGGAGAGTTGTGTCATTTCAAAGCCCAGAGAAGCCAAGGCAGGGAAATCTGAATTTGCTACTACATGTCCTACTGTTTGCTATTATATGGTTCTACTCGGACAAAACTGCCCTCTCTCAATTAAAAAATAGAAACTCCCCAAGTTCAGAAAGTGATAGCAAAATGTCATGAATCTTTATTTTAAACAAACAGAATGCATGGCCTCTGATAAGCCTTCTATTATAAATATTGAGGTCAATACAATTCATTGGGCAGTGAAAAAAATACCTAGTTACAAAAATGACAATCTATTTTATGGAGCTTTAGGGAGCTTTTGTAGTTGCACTATATATCTTCCACTCTTTTACACTCTACTGACCCACTTTAGAGGTGAATTACAAAAAAAAAAAAGGTCCTTCAGAGATTCTCTGACATTTGATGAAGGTGGAAATCTCTATTAAGGAGATGAGCATTTACAAATTTGTAAAAGAAAAATATAATAAGATTTCTTGGTTCAAAACATTCCTGTTCAAATAGTGAAGAAATGTGCACATAGAAAGATTCAACAGCACATATAATTGGCCTGCTTTGATATGAATTGGAAAGGAATAATTTGCTTTATAATAATTATGCATTGAAAGAAATCCACACAGACTAAAAACTTAACATCTTTACCTTTGGGAAGAACACAAGAGAACACACAAATGAGGAATGGATATGTGGTGCTGCATTTTGCTCCCAATATTGGGAGAAAGGAAAGGAAGCTACACAGCAGAGACACTAGGGTACATCGTATACTTAATTAGGTAAAGCTATTCTGAGGTGGCAGTCCTTCTATCTAGACATGCCTATCACACAAGAGAGATTAATTCTAGGGGGATCTTCTTCACCATGCTGAAACCACTGAAGCTGCCACGCCTTGTTAGTGATAACTGCGCTGGAAAAAACACACACTCGTTTCCATCCTTCTCTAATAGTGGAAGTGCAAATTAATATAGGTGGTATATTTTACAGTTATTTAACTTGATATTAAAAGTTAAATATGGTGTTATAGAAGGAGACTTACTTTAAAACAAAATCCAAGAATATATAGACACAAAAGCTATTGTTCCCATTACAACACTTATTTTGCAAAGAGAGATCCCAATTTTGTCAATGATTATTTCACTGTTATTTTGTTGAAGGCTTCTACAAGTTTTTGAAGAATATTTACCTCATTACTGGATACAATTAATCAGTTAAAATATTTTACAGATCAAAGGGGAGGGTGAGGTGGACAGATAGATAGATTAATAGATAAGTGATCTATACAGTATCAGAAGATATGCCTCTTTTGGGAAGGCCCATTCTTAGAATTTGCCATAAATATGTGAGCTGATCAATCTGTGCCTATGGGACTTTCTGCCTAGAAAAGAATCCATTACTTTGCGCTCCAGATTCCTTTGCAAGTTAATGAGGGAATACTTGATAAAGCGTCTGAAAATCATCAAGAATTTGGGCAGAAAGTCCAGGTTATACAGAATATAAGGCATTGCAATTTACTGGCATCTCACAACCTTTTTACAAAGAACAGTCTCAACTTCCCTATTGAATCAAAGAATTTTCTTGTACCTTGATAAAGATAAAGTAGAACTATTTTGTCTCTCAGATAATGACTTTCAAGGTACATTGTTAAACTGAAAAAAGCAAACGAACAACTAACATATGTAGTTTAAAAAGTAACAATTCTAAAGGGGAAATTATCTCCCTTCTATTATGCTAACTGAGCTCCTGTAGCAAAGAAGCCAGCACATATACACTCAAAAACTCAACTCATTGCTATGGCCTCTATTGCAATTCACAGCAACAGGGTGGGTTTGACCTGGTGGGCTTCTGTTTACTGGAATGGCTTCCCCTTACAGAGTAGCTGGTGATTTTTAACAGTTGACCATGGAGTTAGCAGCCCAATGTGTAATTCACTACACCACCAGGGTTTTGGAACATATATACTAAATTGTCTGATAATTATTTGTGGAATAAATGAAATTCTATGTTAGAAACGAGGTATAACCAAAATATGGAAACCCAAAAGAGGGGGTATGCAATGATCTCTATCTGGGACATTTGGAGAAAAAACAAGCTGAATATTGAGTCTTTTACTCAATGCCACCCATGCATTCATTTTTATGATTGCAAATTGAATGCAAACCTTACAGAGCAAATGAAAGCTTTTCCTCTCCATCTCAGCCTGATCTCATCCTGTCCAGAAATGTCATTATTAAAGTACTGGGGGGAACACGAAGGATGACATTCACTATTTTATCTATGCAGTAAGGAATAAATAGGCAAAATATTTTTTTTTTTTTTTTTTTAGGCATCACTGCCCTGGTGGTGGGTAGGAGGCCCAGCCTTTGCTCCTGGGAGCCGGAATCGAACCTCCATCCCAGTGGGCCGCAGAGGCAAAATATTTGTAATTGCCTCAACTATTTGTATGGAAACAAATTTTGATTGTATTGCCAGTCAGCTGGACAGATTGATAAACAAAACATGCTTTTTTGTAAATATGTTTTTTAGTATCTACAAAAACAGCCTTTGGGATGAATAATAGCGGCACAAATATAGTTTGCAGCAGAACCTGTAAATGTGAACTAAGGACAGGACATGAATGAGAGCCGGATAAAGGGGATGATGTTACTTTAACCCCCAAAACATAGTTTTTTACAAACTATGTATTTAATTTAAAAAAAACCCTGTATCACCTTCAAAGTACACAGCATGACATTCAATGCATTTGTCATATCTCCGATTGCACTCTTGAAAACATTTTACAAACTCATCTGTTGGGATGCCTGACAGCATTTCCCTCATTTATTTTCACCTCTCCCATGTCGTCACATTGCTCTCTTTTCATGTCCCTTTTCAGTCACAGAAACAAAAAGAAGTCATATGGAGCATGAATATGCTTGTGGCAAATGAGACATGTTGGTTTTTGCCCAAAACTGGTGCACTGAGAAGATTTACAGGAGCAAGTACATTGTTGTGGTGAAAAATAAGCCCCCATCTACCACAAATCAGGTATTTTTTAAATGTGGCATGCACTGTTATGTAATCTTTTCAGAACCTCTACATAGAAAGCTTAATTGCAGTCAGACCTGGCAGAATGATGGATGAGTCAACATTTTTGTCTTTCAGGAAGTTAATGGATGTTCAGAACGAGGTCTGTCATAAATTGACATTTCATCTTTTTTGAAACAAGAAGACTCCTCGGATTTTTTAAAAAACAAAGACCACTTGTACACTTGAGTTTTTCCCATCGTGTTATCCTTGTAAGCTATCGTCAACATCACAACAATTTATGCAGCATTTTTCCTAAGCGGGAAACAAAATGGCACAGCTGCATGCTATTTTCTTAAATTGACCATCTCAAAAAGCAATGTTTGCGCAAATATGCTGTCTGAAGGAAAAGATTCACTGTGACCAGAGAGAAGTGATGCCACTGGATGCACTAACTTAGAGCAAATTGCTTGAAGCTCACCTAGCAGGAAACATTCATCCTACAAAAGCTCCACTCTGCCCAATGCAATTCTGTTTTGGGGGATTACCTCATAGTAACTGGAAACTTTCAAACCACTTCCTATGAACTTTACACTTATGTATTGTCAACATCCAAAGGTAAAGATCAAAACATGATGATGCCAAAGGCAGATGTGCCCCCTATAATTTCATTAAAACTTCCATATACCTCCACTAACATGAATTCCCATTATAAATTATTATTTGAATATCTGTGGGAAACAGAACAGGGAAGAGAGTATAGGGGGACAAACTCTCAACATTCAGGTGATAAGGAGTTTGGGAAACTGAGGCTTCCATGGAGGGAGGCCCTCACATTTGTGGATTGGAGATGCGTTTCAGTCACATTCTCCTAAGTGAAAGTTTCTCCTCACTATGTCCCCCATAATAGTACCAATTTTAAGGTAGTGCTTGCAAGCACATGGTTGCTACTAAAAACTGTTGAAGGTTAACTGTTTGAATGCTATCTTCCAAATGGTTGTATGCCTTCAAAAGCAATCACACCCTATTGTCTGTCTCACGCTAAGTAGGATCCACTCCCTTCTGATAAGAATCATAAATTGCTCCCCTGGAGAAGAGCTCAAAGATATCTAAGGTCATGCAGTTCAAAGATGACCAAGGTTAGGCTGCCATCTTTACTCTAGAACCCACTCATCTTGTCATATGCATGCCTCTAGGACCTCCCCTTCCTACTGAATGGAGACCCCTAGCTTGTCCCCCTCATGTTACATATATGCCTCTAATAAGCCTCTTCCTGTTACATATGTGCTTACCATGGCTTGTATGCCTAATATTATATAAGGCGGTGAGAGAATACATTACTCCCCCCTTCTGCTACAGGTTGTGAAGGAAGATATGAGCCCTGTGTGCCTTGTCTCACATCTCTTTAATATACCTCTCAATTACACAACCGTACCTTGGACCCATTCTGTTGTGAGGAGGATGTTCTCCCACAAATAACTGTCCCCAAGTAGTCTTCTAAATATGAAGAAGTGATTGAGTAATTATTTTAATTTTTTTACATTGCTCGTTGTATTTGGGGGGATTAAGAGGAAACATTTTGTCAGGTTTAAAAGTCTCCATCTTCATTTGTATTTCCTTGAACAAGTTAGCAAACTTCCTCAGAACAGTTAAAGTAGAAGTAACTCTTCCTTTTGTGAGCTCTAATAAGGATAAATGGAGTAACAAATTCAAATATAGTCTTCCAAACCAAACTCGCTGCCATTGAGTCAAGGCTAACTCACAGCGGCAGCCTATGGGTTTCTGAGGCTGTAACTCTTCACTGGAGTGGAAAGTCTAGTCTTTCTCCTGTGAAGATGCAGGGAGTTTCAAACTGCGGACCACGTGGACCGCAGTCCAGTGTGTGACCACTCCACCATGAGAGCCCCTGAATGTAGCATGAGACATATAGAATGATAGAATGTGGCTTTTATTTTTAACACTTACTTTATTGTGCCTTTTTAAATTAAGAAGTGCTTTGGAAGTATTTGTCAAATGGATTTTCTTTGTAACCCTCACCATCAACCCAAGAAAAACCCAAATTTTGAAAATTTGATAGAGGTTAAAAATCATATCAAATATATAGTTTCAAAATTCCATACCCTGTCATTCTTGAACAACTCGATAATTAAACATGAATCAGAATAGACAATGTCAATGAGGCTTTTTTTGGTAAACTAAGGGTAAAACCTCATAAAACTACTGCAAACATTATGACAATATATACAATGCATTTAGTGATGCTGAATGAATTTGTGTTTATTCTCGTTTGGGGTTTGGGGTTTTTTTTAATAGTATACTTGGTATTAGGTACACAGAGATTTTGGTATTTTCAGCTTTAGGTCTATTTTGCCACTTTATTTCCCCCACAAAAATGATGACTCCTTACTGAAAAATATCTTTTCAAAAACTTGGCAAAAAGGCTCTATGAAATTCCAAGAGAAGACACATACAGAATATGTTCTCCCCTCCCTACAACCCTGAAGTGGTTCTATTTTCCTTGAGCTAATTCACTTTGACTAGCACAAGATTACCACTTGACATTTGCAGGTGACATATATCCTCAGAGAAAGGATTTTCACTAGTGTTCTGTACATCAGCAGAAGAAATGCCTGGGAGCTTCGGCTGTTTGTGTCAGTGCCAACGTTCTTCCTAGTCTTACAGCCCAGAGCTTGCCGCTGACTCAGGCTTGCTCTGAGAGATCCCACTGTTTGAAACAGTACAATCTTAAGTCCTACTGCTTAACCAAGTCACACTGTCAGAAACCAGTATGAGGGATGTGGGGCCAAAGTTCACTTTCATGCATTTTATTTATAGCCTTGTAAAATCCCTTTCTGTGACAAGTTGCATTTCTGAGTTGCTTTACAAGTGTATCTTTGAACTATCTGAGCAGTAGAAATCAAAGTGCTATTCTGAATCTAAATGCAAAATGCATCAATCACACAACCTAGCAAGGCATTTAAGATGGGGGAAGATGCTTGAAGCATATCCAGAGTTCTTTGACTGAATTAATTGAAAATTTGAGATATGGAAAATAATTTTGAAAGACTATATATATTTTCTATTCAGTCCTGTGGCAGTCATGTGCTTATGCTAATTTTATGATTGAAATGTAGGGGTGGAGTCTAGCCTGTTAATCTGGAGATAGCCATTGAGTAGCCAATGAGGCCTCTGTGTGGGCATGGCTTTCTCCTAAGACTTCTGGGAAATCTCCCAATATTTTCCTCATGAAAATGAGAAGCTATCTTCCCCAGTTGTTAAGAGTTAGTCTCAGAGGCGATGAGTCACAGAAAAGACGAGATGGCAGCGTCCGAGAAGCTGGAGGGGCCTTTGGAGAGACCACACGGCTTTGCCCTGATGCAGCCAGACCTCTGAAGCTGGAGCGGCATGCTGTTGATGGACCCTGAGCCCTGGAAGCGAGGAGCCATGGGGAGACCCCTGCCAGCACCGGGACTCTGCACCCACTGACCTGTGGCTTCATGAGTCGGAAGGAGACTTTGTAGACTGATTTCGGGCATATGGGTTAATATTGGACTTATGACTTTGTACTGGACTGGATTGGGATGCCCTCTTAGTGTCACATTCCTTTTGTATACAAACCCATTCCTTATATCCATATGCATGTCCTTGAATTTGTTCCTCTAGTCTACCCGGACTAACACAAGTTCAAAATCCTCTTCTACCTGATGAACATACCAACTCACACATCTGCACACATTTTCCTCTAAATTTGGAGAAGATACCATCTTAAATTGCTTTGTGTGAAACATGCACAAGAAGTATTTGAAAGTTTTATTCTGTGGCCCACTTTGTTCCATGTCAAGTTCAAACCCTAGGAAAATCTACAAGATCTCATACCCCTCATCCCATTACATTAAGAGAAAAATAATAATCTAACACACAGTCATTCAAATAATGAACTGCCACATGTAGAAAAATATAAAAATAAATTAATTTTTATAAGATTAACCATAGTAGAAGTCATACACAAAAATTATCCCCAAACAGTGTAATAAGAATATACTGCTATTTGTAAGCACCAACATTTTTCATTTAAAAATAAAGCACTGATGTTTTTCCTACTTTCTGTAAATGTGCATATGAGTTCATTGCTGCTAATTATTAAAAAGGTGATCAAATCACATTATTATCTGTGGCGGTCATGTGCTTCTCTTAATTTCATGATTGAGATGTAGGGGTGTAGTCTAACCTGTTAATCTGGAGATAGCCATTGAGTAGCCAATGAGACCTCTGTGTGGGCATGGCTTTCTCCTGATAAGTCTGGGAAATCTCGCGATATTTCCCTCGTGGAGATGAGAAGCTATCTCCTCAGTTGCTGGGAGTTAGTCTCAGAAATGACAGACTATGGACAACACAAGATGGCAGCATCTGAGGAGCTGGAAGAGCCGGAGGAGAAGCCACATGTCCTTACCCTGATGGAACCAGACCTCTGAAAGTGGAGAAGCCACATGGAGACTTCTGCCAGCGCTGAGTTGCTTCTACCACCACTAGATGCTGTTGATGGAGTCTGAGCCCTAGATGGGAGGAGTCATGGGGAGACCCCCACCAGCACCGGAACTCTGCACCCACTGGCCTGTGACTTCATGAGTCAAAAGGAGATTTTATAGATTGGTATCAGGCATATGGGCTAATATCGGACTTATAACTTTGAACTGTACCGGGCTAGGATGCTTTCTCAATGTCTCATTCCTCTTGTATACAGACCCTTTCCTTATACATGTCTATGAGTTTGTTACTCTACTTTACCAAGACTGACACATTATCTCTCATTTATATGATGGTAAAAATGTTTTCCCCAAGAGAAAAAAAGTTTAAAGGCATTCAACTACCAATAACATTTATAGATTTCTTAGTATATACTCTGAGCTAGGCTATACTTAATGGTTATAATCCACATGTTAAGTATAATTAGCCTTCTTTCACTACTAAGGAAACTAAAGCTTAAAGAAGTCAAGTGACTTGATCAAGTTTACATTCTCAACAAATAGAAAAGATGGGATTTAGACTCAGGACCCCTAAATCTAGAAAACATTGAAGAAAATAGACATGAGTTGGGAGACATAGATTCATAAATCATTTGAATTAAATGTATTTTCATTAAGAAAATTTTTATCATTGTAAAATCATTCCTTAAACTCACAAAATTGCAAAAATGAATTTTAGAGCTAATTAAGCCCAATATATTCCTATTATACACTCAAATGCAATGACTGATAGTAACCCTATAACACAACCTTGCACTGCCTCCATGGCTTTCGAGGAGCATAATTCTCATAGAGAAACTAGCGGTTTTGAACAACTCATCTTTCAGTTCACAGGCCAACTTGTAACTCCTATGCCACCAGGGCTCCTCCTTCACATTACGGAACAGGCGCTTCAAGTTAATTGACTTAAAAGAGCAGAATAGGAAGACTGAAACAATGAAGAAAAATTAAGAGGAAAAAAATTACACAGGCATTGTTTGTTTAGGTAGCAATTTCCTATTTAGCAAGTTGGTCTGTAATTATTGTTATTAAATTTAATTAGATATTATGGGACCAATAAAGCTGGCCGATTACTAAATTGGATGCTTTAAAAATGGAAATCTTTTTGAAGAAGAAATGCAATTTGTAAATAATAAAATGCACTAAAACTGCACTCTAGAAAGAAAATGTTTAATAATTTTTACTAAAAATGCATATTTGATATTTTTCTAAGTAAGCTGTGTACCATAATCATTCTGAGTATTCATTCTTCTTCTTTTCTTTTCCTTTTCTTCCAAGGTGACTTGAGACCTATGCATATAGAAAAGTAAATGAGGCTAGTCTTCTCAAAAGGAGATCAAACGGTAACATCCAGTTCAGTGGCCAACTGGTCAAGCACCTTGATAGTGAGCCATTTGCTTCTTAGAGGTTGTTCTTTTATGCATAAAAATAGGGGTAAACCCAATTATTCTGCAGTTTGAAAAATATATTAAAACCATTTGTAAATATGTAAATCACAATAATAATGTTTACTTCACATAGAGAGAAAGCAGATAGAAATATTTGTTCAACTCCTTCTTTGCTTTTCTCTTCATCCATATTGCACAGCGAAGAATATTACTACTGAAATGTCATCTAAAGCAGAACAAGGGAGTAAAGTTAAAAGCATGTGTTTGGGGACTGTGGGGATGATGACAGAATCTTAAATCCCTGGTTTCCTTATATTGAATCAAATTGGATTTGATTATGAAGTAGATGGAGAGACAAACATCCCTTCAGTGCTAGGAGCCTCCAGACCTCTGAACAGAAAATTGAATGGTGTCTATTTCAACTACCAAGAAAATGTGTTTTCCAGGGAATTGCAAGCATTTAAAAATATATTTCTCAGACTTTCTTCACCGAGCCGCCATGGTCTCCTGCTTCAACAGTGCTTGAAGGGAACCCGGTACTCACCAGCCTCTCCTACCCACCGGCCGCCGGCCGCCCTCCATCAGCACTTCTCAGCCTCCTTTTGACACCCCCAGGCTGCCACCGCATCCATGAGGACCGCGTCCCCCTCGCAGGTGTGCCAGAATGACAACCAGGACTCGGAGGCCACCACCAGATCCACCTGGAGCTCTACGCCTGCTACGTCTACCTATCCATGTCGTACTACTTCGACTGGGATGACGTGGCTCTGAAGAATTTTGCCAAATACTTCCTGCACCTGTCTCACGAGGAGAGGGAACACGCGGAGACACTGATGACACTGCAGAACCAACAAAGGGGCCGGATCTTCCTCCAGGAGATCAAGAAACCAGACCGTGACAACTGGGAGGGCGGGCCGAACGCCATGGAGTGCGCTCTGCACCTGGAGAAGAGCGTCTATCAGGCCCTGCTGGAGTTGCACAAACTGGCCACAGACCAAAACGACCCCCATCTTTGTGACTTCATCGAGACACATGACCTGGATGAGCAGGTCAATCAAATAACTGGGTGACTATGTCACCAACCTGAGTAAGATGGCGGCACTGGATTCTGGCCTGGCTGAGTCTCTTCGACAAGCACACCCAGGGAGACAGTGATGGAGACATCTAAGCGGCAGCCTGGTCTTCCCCAAGTCACCAAGGCCGCACATGCATGTGGGGTTGACCTGTCCCTTTCCTAGAAATTGTACCCAAACGTCCACTTCCGTTCTTCCATTTGTACCATTCCTTCAGATAAAGTCTATAAAGTCCTTCGATACCCAGCTGTTGTCTCAGAGATCTCGGCAGAGAGCCGCCTGGGTCCAGATGGTCGAAGTTTTTTAAGCGCCCCAGTTAACACTGCAAAATCCTACTTAATAAAACGGAGCTTGTGCAGAATATATCTATATCTATATATACACACACACATACACATATACATATATATATATCGCAAAATTTATCTTCATTTACAAATGAAAAGAGAAGCATTTAAATGGAAATTAAATTAAATGCAAGAGTCTGAGTGAGGAAGTGGAAAGAGAAGGGCTAGAAATCTAGAGTATCCTCTTTTGAATTGGACTCTGTTATGCACTAGCTACTTCACTTTGAAGAAGTTACCTGAGCAGCCTTATATATCAAATGAAACAGTTAAGTAGATGATTTACAAGGTTCCTGTTATGGACTGAATTGTATCTTTCATAAATATGTGTTAGAACTTTGACTCCTATATCTGTGGTTATAATCCTATTTTAAAATAGGTTTTGTTATATGAAGGTTATATAACATATTCCATTACTAATATGTTATATTAGTAATGGAATATAACCTAAATCTGTTCACTTCAGAGTTATGGAAAGATCATGTTACACATATGGAAAACACCAACAGGAAGATAGGAGCTATGTGAATAGTGTTTACAACTGTGAGAAAATAAAATTTTGATCTTCATGGTCACTCATTTGTGATACTTTGATCATAGCCATACTAAGAAACTAAGATAATATCTTTGAGAATTGAAGTTAAGAAATATGTTCTTTTTATGCTTAGGCATTTTCTGAGAAGTATTTTCTGGCACTATCATATCTGGGCATAGACCTTATACAGTGCACATGTATGCACAAGGGCATCTGAATGAAATACACATGAAAGCTTCTTTTAATTGACCTCAAATCAGTTATTTTTATAATAAATTACAGCACAGTTGGATCAACTGATATTCTACAATGGCTGCTCAATATCTTCAATTATATTAACCACCATCATTTATGAAATGATTACTAAATTTGAGATTCTGTGAAAAGATATTTATCTACATACTCAAGTTGTTTCTTACATTTCAGGTGAGGAAACAGAGACTTCAGCCACCAGGAGATACTAAAGCATGAATCTGTCTGACTTCAGCTACATTATATTGATTAAATAATATAAGTGTATGCCACCAATGAGTGAATTGTTTAGAGTGATCTATTTGAAAATAATTCTTCAGTTTCTTTATCACTAGATTTTATGGTTGGTACATAATGTTGAATAATAGTTATATTGATTTGATCTCCTTGAAAATGGATATTTATAATCTGATCAAAGATAGCATTGCACTTCGTGGTGGATTTAGTAAGATGCTTTTAAAAATGAATGCCACATCATGTCTCTTGATTGTGTAATTTCTGGCATAGTAAATCATACGATCCTCTCATTCAAATTTAACAATACATGTCCATTTCAGCTGACTAATGCCTATAATACAGATCTTTGTGCATTTCATTTTTGACCACTTCCAATTTTCCTAAATTCATAGTTTGCACATTCCAAATTCCAATCATTCAAATATTTTATAGCTGTTTCTCTTGACCTTGACCACATCAGCAAATGAAGATACTGTAGGTTCCATTCCTACAGGCTTTACCTGACCCACGTCTGTATGACTGACTCCCTCCAAGAAACCAACTTCTCTTCAGTCACATTTCCAGTGTCCCTAAACCTGAGGAGCCCATATGCCAGCAGTATGCCTGACAATGTCCTACTACCTTTATTTAGACTTTCAATATTTAAACATACTTTGAGACTATTCCAAAAGTTTTGGGCATCTTCTTTCTCTGAAGTAGGGAGTCAATTCCTTCTTTGTTGGCTGTTCTTAGTATTGAACCACAAAAGATAGCGATGAAGAAACTGAATAATTCTACCAATGTCTTCAGTCCAAAATTGATCAAACATGCAATCAAGATGCATTGAGAGCTATTAATGACTGAAACGCTAAAGTTGGAAACCAAGAGGAAGGAAAAGTAGTGAAAAAATATAGATTTGGTTATAGAAATGAATCTGGAGATGACATGATAGAATTTTGCAAAACCAACAACTTGCTTAAAGCAAATATCTCTTTCAACAATAACACAAAAGGTGACTACCAATGGACTTCCCTAGATGGAGTACATAAAATAAAATTGACTACATCTGTGGGAAGACATCATGGAGAAACTCAATTAACAGCAGCTAAAACCAGAACAAAGACAGTCTGTGGAAAAGGTAATCAGTTGCTCATGTAAGTTCAGGATAAGGCTGAAGAAAATAAACAAGTCCACATGTGCCAAAACAGGACTTTGAGTCTATCCCAAATGAACATCTCAAGAACAGATTTGATTCACTGAACACTAACGACAGAGGACTATGGAGGTCATCAAGATTATCATTTACGAAGAAAACAAAAGATCATTAAAAAGATGGGAAAGAAAGTGAAGATCACTGTGGATATCAGAAGAGACTTTTAAACTTATTATTAACTGAAGAGTAGTTAAAGCAAATGGAGCAAAGAATGAAGGCAAGAAGATGAACAGAAAAGTTCAAAGGACAGCTTGAGAAGACAGTCAAATATTATAATGGAACATGTAAGGGTCTAGAATTAGAAGACAAAAAGGAAGGACCCCCACACACACAACATACCAGAAACTAAAAGAATGCTAGACAAAAAAAACACAAGCCTCAAATTGCATTTCTGAAAGATTCTATAGGCAAAATATTGAATGATACAGAAAGAAACAAGAAAAGATGGAAACACTACATGAAACACTATATGAAAACACTATATGAAAAAGAATTAATTATCCATCCACCATGCCAATAGGTAGCCTATGAGTAAAAACCAATAGTGCTGAAGGAAGGACTTCAAACTGCACAGACTGCATTAGTCAGGCAATCTCCCAGGTATCGAAGGAATACCGACGACAATGTTTCAGAGAGCTGACACCGCCCTAGAAGCACTCACTCAAGTATGCCAGGAAATCTGGAAGACAGCTACCTGGCCAATTGACTGGAAGAGATTCATATTCATGCCCATTCCAGAGAAAGGTGACCCAAAAGAATGCTCAAGCTACAGAACACTATCATTAACACTGCACACAAGTAAAATTTTGCTGAAGCTCATTCAACAATGTTTTAGCAGTACAGTAATAGGGAACTGTCAGAAATTCAGGTTGGATTCAGAAGAGGATATGGAACAAGGATATCATTGCTGATGACAGCTAGAACTTAGCTCAAAGCACAAGCTATCAGAAAATTTTGTTAAGGATTTTTTGCATCTATATTCATTAGAGATGTCAGCCTGTACTTCTCTATTCTTCTGGGAACCTGACCTGGTGTGGCAGTCATGCTTATGTTAATTTTATGATTGAAATATAGCAGTGGAGTCTAGCCTGTTAATCTGGAGACAGCCGTTGAGTAGCCTATGTGGCCATGGCTTTCTTCCGAGACTTCTGGGAAATCTCGCGTTATTTCCCTCGTGAAGATGAGAACATAACTTCCCCAGTTGTTGTGAGTTAGTCTCAGAGACGAGGAATCACGGAAAAGGCAAGCTGGCAGCGTCCGAGAAGATGGAGGAGCTGGCGGAGAGACCACAGGGCGTTGCCCTGATGGAGCCAGACCTCTGAAGCTGGGGAGGCCACATAGAGACCTCTGCCAGCACTGAGTTGCTTCTGTTGATGAGCCCTGAGCCCTGGAAGTAAGGAGCCATGGGGAGACACCTGCCAGCGCCGGGACTTTGCACCCACTAACCTGTGACTTCGTGAATTGGAAGGAGACTTTATAGACTGATATCGGGCGTATGGGTTAATATCAGACTTATGACCTTGTACTGACTGGACTGGATTGGGATGCTTTCGTAATGTTTTATTTCTCTTATATATAAACCTTTTCCTTATATTGAAATGCGTGTCTTTGAAATTTGTTCCTCTAGTCTACCTGGACTAACACACCTGGTTTGTGTATCAGTGTTATACTGATAAAGCTTTATAGAATGTGTTTGGGAGTTTGTCACCCTTTTCTTTGTTCTTTGTTCTTGTACAGGACAGGTGTAAGTTTTTCCCTGAATGATGGGTAGAATTCTCCTGTGAAGTCATCTAGTCCAAGTCTTATTTTTACTTTGCAGTTCCTTGATAACCTTATATATTTCTTATTCTTTTTGTGAAAGTTCTTGATGTCCATATGACATCACTTGGGGAAATGTTTGTGTTTTCAGGAATGAAAGATATGGCGTATGCCCATGTCTTCCAAATTGTTGAATTTGTTAGACTATAATCCTGTGTGGTACTTTTGACTTGGTTTTTCCATCTATTTAAAAATGTGAAAAGTATTCTTGGCTCATGGGCCTTACCTCCCAAAAAAAGTATAGTTCCGTCAAGTCATTCATATAGTCTCACTGTTTTATGTGCTGTTTCTGTATGTGCCATATGCTTTGAAAGGCACGTATGAGGTAATATCAAAAAATAAACTAATAATTTGATTTATGAAGTAAATATTTGAATTAAAAATAGTACACAAAAATATCAATAACTATTTGATACATGTATCGCTATATTCCAGGCACTATTATTTATTTGTTAGTTTTAAACTCCAAAATAATTATATGAAATAGGATCTCTCATTAGTCTGACTGATTAATAGCCTCAAGAGCTATAAACCATCAAGAGCTTATAGTAATCAATAAGCCTCTAAAATTATTAAATTGTAGATTTTTTCTAAAGGATATTATTTCATTTAAAATGTGACTGGGCTGAGCCCTGGTGGCGTAAGCGGTTGAGTGCGGGACCGCGGCCTGTGGGCTTGGCGGTTCAAATCCAGCCGCTGCTCTCAGGTGCAGCACTGGGTGGCACCCACGACCACCAGAGGGCAGTGATGCCCCCTCAAGAAAAATGTGACTGTTGCAGACTCATTTGATGGCAAAACTTAAGCTGAATTGTCGTGTGGCTATGTGTGGTCTTTATTCTTCTCATTTATGGTAAACATTCAAACATTTCATAGTAGAAATATCATTGTGCTGTGCTTATTATGGAATTTTATTAGATCTTGAAATCACTGATAGTATAGATTGTCTTAACTCTAAATGTCCAAATACATCCAGTCTCCTGTATATAACATAATGAACGGTATGCCTCTTTTGACTTCATATTCCCTCCCAGAGTATGAATTTATTTTTGTGAATAATACTGTAGCTCTGGTAAAAACAACAAAAACGATACTAATTGGAAAACTTGGTTGTAAATCAGCCTCTGTTGCTAATTAATTGAGAATCCTAGAAACTGCACCTTGCCCTCTCTGGTTTTAGTTTCCTCATGTGCACTGGGCGTTGTAAAGTGAAATGCCCACAGGGAAGAGATAGAGATGAGAGAAGCAAAGCAGATATTCTCTGTGAGTGTCACACACTGCACTACAGCAAACAGTGGAGCATAGTTCAGATTGAGCCAAGTGGCCTTCTAGGGTCCATATCTTCCCAGAGGTGTGCTTTTTTAAAAAACCAGAAATCAGATTTTCATGTGAACACACACCCAACCACAGCTACGCCAACAAAACAAAATAGCTCTGTGTTCTAGAGGAGACAGATATGCAAACTGCAATCTCCAGTGGGCGGTGGGTTGCAATAATGTAGACAAATACCAATCCTTCTTGGTTTCATCTGCAGGCAGAAATAACTTTTTCCCAAACTCTATAACATGTATTCCACTCAGTCAGCTCTTGGCTTGGACTGCCTGGCATTTTCAGTTATCTTTCCATCTCTTTGAGTCTTTTATTCCTAACTAGATTATAAGATCCTTGAGGGTCCTTGAGGATGGAAGACAAAAGAGATCTGAATTTCTGTAACAGTTGGCATTATGCCTTGAACACAGCAAGTGCTTAATGAAAACATTTGGATTAGTGTAAGACAAGCTATAAATAACTTTGGCTAAATCAAAATAGCCCCAAGTCTGAGTTACTTGGATTCCTTCTTGCTAGTGGGAGACACTGAAAAAAAAAAAGCCATAATATGGGCTTTGGAACCCAGCAGACCTAAATCAGAATGATAATTTCTTTGCTTTAATCCACACTAGCCTAAGCTTATTATATAAATTCTCTGAGAAGCAATTCCCTCACTTCTAATATGTAAGGTCAGCCATACTTACTTCATTTTGAAGATTGCATGAAAAAAATGTATAAAATATCCAACACAGAACAGGTGTCAATAAATGCTGATTCTCTTCTTTGATCATCTTGTCAGCAAATATTGAAAGATTCCTACATAAAATTGAGAATTACTCCTTATATGACTATTCAGCATCAACAAAAATTCACCTTTCCAGGATTCTGACACTCCTTGCAATGGTGTAATTCAAGAAAGTTTATTTAATGTACTTAGAACACTCTCCCCACCCTTTTAACCCTTAGATAATACAGTTAGTCTGAGGTACTTTACTGGATACCATCTTTATGGAATTTTTATAATTTGCTACATTGCTCGAAAATAAACAGGTCAGATGCGGATGTTGCTGAAAATGGCCAGATAATGCTGACAGTCTTCTCTAATTTACATGTTAGTGATAAAAAGTTTATAAAAAAACCTACTCTCTAGTCAACAAGGACATGGGCTAAGACTTAATCACCTTTAATGTTCTGTTTGCTTGCTCGTGGTCAACAGTTGTTTCCCATGGCTATCTTGAAACCTGGATTAATGCTAAACATCTATCTGTGACTCCTAAAAGGGGAAATTTCAAAGACAAAGGTACACATTCTCTGTGTCTCCTGATTTCAAAAGCCCTAGTGATAGAGCGGTTACATGTTGGGCTGCTAACTGCAAGGTCAGCAGTTTAAAACCAACAGCCTCACCTCAGAAAAGAGTTTTCTGACCATCTAGAAAACAAAGGAGCAGTTATCCTGCCTTATAGGGCCACTAAGAGTGTGCATGGACTCGAGGATAGTGAGTTTTGATGTTCCATTCCAATCCAAATTGCCCAAAGACAGTCTGTTGTTTTGCACTTCTCTGGTCTCCTTGCTGCTGTACCTTCTGACTGAAAAGTTCTCTTCATTCCTCTCACTTGAAGTGAGTAAATTGGCTGCACTGCATCCAGGGAACATAGTAGATGGCAGTAATTGAAAGCATGAGTTTTACAATAAATCTTTTAAGATTCAATCTTCACTACTCAATGGCTACGCTATTGGCTGAAAACCAAAAGGATGGCAGTGTGGGCACCTCAGATTCTCCATAGACAGATGAGGAAGTCCGCTCCCATCAACATCACAGCCATGGATTCCTTATGGGGCAGATATAATCTAGTCTATGGAGTCATTATGAGTCAGAATTGATTAGATGGCATCCAATTTGTATGACTTCCTCAGTTACCTTAGGAAATTACTTATTTTTTTTCAGCAATCAAAATAATGGCCTGTGGCTTAGCTTAAAAAAAAATGGGCGAAACAAACTTGACAAAGAATAATGCTTGTCCACACATGGGAACAATCATGCAAAGATGTGGCACCCAAGATCATTTGTGCAAAAGTAATGCATTTCTAAAACGAGAGCAGTCCCTTTAGGAAATCATGGAGACTACTTCATTATTCATGAGCACAGTTGTGATGTGATGAATGTCTGTCCACATGGCCTTTGATCAGAAGATTGTCTATGGTGAAGATGAAAAAACCCTGTAAGTAAGACTCCAAGAGGGACATAGGTTGTTAATCATAGAATGACAGATAATGATCTTGAAAGCCATCTAGTTTTGCTCTTCACTCTACCATTTCCTGATGATTATCAAGAAGCTGCTTGAACACTGGCAAATTAAGTAGAAATTCCTGCCTTCCTGTGACAACCATTTTGAAAACAATAACAAAGCACTATACTGATACTAAACCTGCTTCTTAATGTTTCCTCAGTCTGATCTCCAAAAACATCCCTGATGGCCTCGTGGTTACAAGCAGGGCTGTGATCCACAGTTCAAAACCACCAGATTCTCCAAGAGAAAAAGATGGAGTTTTCTACTCTAGCAAACAACTACAGTCTCTGAAACTGACAGGAGACAGTTCTTCCTTGTCCCATACAGTGACTATGAAATGAAACTACAAATGAAACTACAGTTTCATTTTGGAGTTTGGATCCACTAACCCTCTGTGTTCTAAAATTATTTAAGTTGATTGTGATATCCAAATATTTATATGGGATAAATATTTGCTCTCTTTCACGACTTATTTGTCATCTTGATGACAAAGCCCATGCATTGAACCTTATTTTTGGAATACCAGCAAGAGGTCGAAATTAACGCTTATAAGGATGGCAAAGAACAAAACAGTGCTTTGTTCTGTTTTACACAGGGGTGGCTCTGATTGGACATTAGCTAGATGGCATCTAACAACAATCGTCACAATGTCCTGTGTTTCAACAGTTATATCTCATTAATCAGGCATTCTGTCCTCTTTGTGGGACCAATAAAGGTGGAAAAATTAGTTCTGTCAATTATAATATACCTATGAAAATGAAGTGACTATTCCAGTTGTAGTCATCTATGCAGTTATTCATTACTATGCACAGTTTACACATTATTTTGTTTTTGAAAACTTTGCATGTATTATTATCCTACCTGTGATGATTAGAAGAACAAGCTCAATTGGACCCTCTTGTGTTAATCCAAGGTGACTAGAGAAACAAATCCAGGGAAACTCATATGGGTATAAAAAATCCAGAAAAACTCATATGGGTACATGAAAGAGCAATTGTATGTTGAGAAAACATTCCAGGCTAGTCCAGATCAATGAAGCACATGCAATAATGCCAAGCACCGGAAGATCACAAGCCAGTGGGTGAAAAGTCCTCTGGATGCAGTGGTGGTGGAACTATCTCAGCGCTCGTGTGGATCTATAGCTCTATGATTGATTCAGCATCAGGAAAGTGAAGCAGTGAGTGTGTGTGGCCTGCTACCAAGAAGAAAGAGAGGGACTTTCCAGAATCCTCATGAGACAGGCCAGACACACCAAGAGGCATCATCGAGCTATGACCTCATTGACAGGCTAGACTTCATCTTCACACTCTACTAAGTTGGCATGAAATTACAGAACTACCACACCTCTCAGCCATGGTGAAGGGGTAACCCTTTCCCCTACAATAGTGAACTCACAGAGTTTTCCTGTAAATGTTTAAGTAGTACAGTAAGTAAGTAACATGTATGAAAATCATAAGCATTACACAGAAGAAACTTGTCAGGAAAGAAAAGCGTGTATATTTTCCACTAAAAACAGCATGAGGAAAACTGCACTCTTTCAGTGATGGAAAACTCTTGAGATCTGGAAAAATAAGGCAATCTCAGCAGTTCCAGTTGTCAGATATTTCTACACAAATTAAGGACTTTGCTGGATAAATGGTCTCTGTTGCAACTACCGAATTCTGCAATGAATAAGAAAGAACTAAGTTGGACTTAAAATTATGGTGATGCCTTTGAATTATGGTGTTGTGTAGAATAAACAAATTTGTGTGGGATGAAATATACCCAGAATGCTCCTTGGAAGCAAAGATAAAGAGACATCATCTCATGTGCTTTGCATATGTTATCAGAAGGGACCAACCCCTGGAGAAGGACACCATGCTTGGTAAAGTTCAGGGCCCATGAAAAAGAGAAAGGGCCTCACCAAGAAAGAATGACACAGTGAGCTCAAACATTGAAAGACTGTGAGAGTAGCAGGACCAGGTGGCACTTGATTCTCTTGAACTTGGGGTCACTATGGGTCATAATTGACCACAGCAATCACAGTGAGAAAGCAGCCACAGAAAATATATAAACAAATAGGTATAACTACTTAAAACAAACACATGTCTTTTAAACAAAAGTATGTGGTTGCCTGGATTTATTTATTTTTCCTGACCCTTGTCCCCGGGTGGAATGGGATGATAGTTGACCAGGAGTCAGGATAATGGAGACTTACCTAAGGTCCTATCTCTAATTACCTGTGTAATGGCAACGCA
Source organism: Nesogale talazaci (assembly GCA_004026705.1). Taxonomy (NCBI): domain Eukaryota; kingdom Metazoa; phylum Chordata; class Mammalia; order Afrosoricida; family Tenrecidae; genus Nesogale; species Nesogale talazaci. Next base: position 166,079 of record PVJH01000029.1, on the reverse strand, counting down.
TCATTTGACAAATGTGGACTTGAGTCTTCATCTCTAAATGGAATCAATTAGATACATACTTTTTTTGTTTTAGTTTTCAGCATCACTGCCCTCTGGTGGTTGTGGGAGCTACCCAGCTTTCCTGCTGCTGGATTTGAACTGCCAAGTCCGTGGGCCACAGTCCCGCACTCAACCACTTAATGCCACCGGGGCTCAGCCAAGATACATACTTTTAAATGAAAATTCTTGTTGACATATCTATGAATCTCCAAATCTTTCAAACAATTGTGATTATTGAATAGTTCAGGTTACATCAGAATTGTTATCCAGGCTTTCTGTAAGACTGATTAATGGAATTCCTCGATATTGTCCCTAAAATTCAGTCACCAATGTAGGTGACAAAGATAGACATTTTCTCTTCCCTTTGGAAGTAAAAAGGACTGTCCTTTAGACTTCTTTTCGGTACCCCCAATTTAGACTGCTAAGATGTAGCAGGCAAAAATTACTTATAGTTTGTCAGAAATATTATAAGTTGGCAATGACTTGAGGGCAGTGCTTTGGGGGGGGGGGTGCTATTTATTTATTTATTTATTTATTTATGGTATATCCTATACTTTATCTGATATCCCTACTCCAATTTCTTTCTTTGAAAAAGGAATTGGACTCAGATACTTTTGTATATGTATAAATCATTATGTCTTCACAGTATACCACCTGTAGGGCACAAAAAGCATTATTTTCATTCTAAATAGGGAAAAAAACTGAAGTGGAGAGACTTGTGACCTATCAAAAGTCAGAGAGTTTGGACCAAATTGGCCAGAACACTCCCTAGTACTTTCAGAGTTATACAAACATTAAATTCATTATGGAATTACTGTTTACTTTGTATAGTGAAAGGAGCCACGGTGGCACAGTGGGTGAAGCATTGGGGCTACCAACAAGACAGTCAATGATTCACACTGCTCAGCCTCTCCTCAGGAGAGAGGTGTGGCTCTTCATTCTTGTAAAGAAATGCTGTGGAGCAGATCTGTTCTACACACAAAGAATCACTGTGAATTGGAATCAATTCTTTGGTTTGGGTTTTGTACAGGACATACTCCTTCAGACATCCCTGCAAAAAGTGGGAAGATTCAATTATCCTTCTACTTTACATAACACCAAATCAAATCCACTTCCCTTGAATCAAATCCAATTCCTATAATGGCCTTATGGGACAGAAAAGAACTGCTCTACATATTTTCCAGGAGGGTAAATCTTTACAAAAGCAAGCGGCCCCATCTTTCTCCCATGACCCACTGCCAACCTTGTGCTGAGTGGCTGAGTGCTTCAACCACTGTGCCATCTGTTTCACCCACATAGTGCCAAGATTCATAGCTGTTCCATAAAACAGCAAATGAATCACCATAGAGTCAATCAAACTATTTTCAAAACAATTTGATAGCACATTGTAAGACATTAATGATGAAATCTTACAACAGAAAATTCAAAATTGAGATCTGAGCCCTGGTGGCATAGTGTTTGAGTGTGGGACTGAGGACCATTGGCTTGGCGGTTCAAATCCAGCAGCAGCTCTCCATGAGCATGGTTGGGTAGCTCCCACGACCACCAGAGAGCAGTGAAGCCCCCCAAAAACAAACAAACAAAAAACAAAGAAAATTCAAAATTGGGTATGGAGTTTGTTGGTCTAAAAGACATCCTGAATAGACACACTTTTCACTCGTAAGATAAAATAGATAATGAAAAGACTTTTAAAATATGTTGTTGATCTAAATATTCAACAATGTTTATGTGGAGACAATCCAGAGTTCCGTGAGGCAAATGTAACTACTTGAAATAATATCACTTTCAGGAATATTCAACCACAATTAAGAAAGCAGACAGTCATCAACTGAACTAAACAAGGGTATGGGGAAGAATTACCATCTTAATAATCTTAAGAAACTCATTTGCCTAGAAAAATGCCCACATTAGTCAAGGCTATAAGCTTTAAGACTGTCAAAACAAGCTGAGCATTAGATAAAGTAAGTATGGCAACAACTTTTATTGCCTAGATTTAAAACAAATATTGATCCTTGGAATGTAGACCTTCAGTTTATTCATTTCTTTAGGAGAAGAAAATGCTGACTTCTGGAATATTTTGTGGGACAAAACACTCATGAAATATTGACACCAACATGCTTAGAAATTCTTTGCATTGTTCCTCAATTGTGAGGGCTGAAATACTCCCATTGGTCTAACTGCTGATTTTCTCTCCTTAGAATACAAAAGTGATCTGTCTAGTCAATTATTTATTGAAAATGATCATCAAAAATTATAAAAGTGACTTCCTTTTAGTGTCACAAATCTTACTAGAGTGGCAGACTGGTAACCACTTTGGGGTGGGGCGGAGAACTGAAGGATTTAGGAAAATCCTTATCCCATAGCATTTTCTTGGTGTGTGTTGGCATAGCAGGCATGAAGAGAACATGGAATTTAAAGATGAACTTCCAAGGCCAGAAAACAATTATGAAAAAGCATGAGACCAACTTTATGAGCAAAATATTTCTAAAAAATATTGGAAGAATTCGTCCTCAGGAAAAGGAAAGAAGGTTAATTTTTATTCATTATCCAGAATATCCTAGGCTGCTGAAAACCATGTTGTAGGGAAGGAAAAAACCTCATCCATAGTCTTGATAAATCTACAACCACTTAATCATTAAATCAATCCATCTAAGATTATTTTTATTAGCAGTTATCATAAAAGGGAGACAAATCATGCCCAGAAAATGCTTTGGTACTGAATTTACTAACTAGGTTAAGGGCTTGTTGGAATATCCCCCCATGAGGTTAAGATCCGCTCAAGCAATGTTACAGTAGTAATAAAGACAGGCCAAACCAAATACTTAGTGTCGTCAAGTCAATGCTGACTCGTAATGACCCTTTGTTGGTTTCTGACACCGTAACAGTTTACAGGAGGTGAAAGTCCAGTCTTTCTTACACAGAGCTGTTGGTTCCAAACTGGCGACCGTGCAGATCACAGCCTAAAGATGCTGTGAGGTCATTCAAATTTCCAGAAGTGTACCATGGGTATTTATGCTAATAGATATTAAAACTTATGGAGGGTATATTTAACTAAAGATTCAAAAGAAAATCATTACGTCTCAACTGAGTTGCCTCTTTTGCTTGAATTATCTTTGTGATCACTTCATATTACTCCTTTTAATGGCAATTTCTGGGTGTATTGGAGAATAGCTGGATGTTCATCAATACCATTTTCCTCTTCCTGCATCAAAAGAAGAGTAGATCTCCTAGCTTGACTTGCAGTTAGATTGGTACCTTGACACTCCCTTTGGCCAATTGGGTCCTGCATTTTTGTGACATGGTCAAGTCAGTGTTCAAACTATATAGTTGGCAGTTCAAATTCACCAACAATGTGCTCCCATAAATATGAATAACCTTAAAAACCTTTCATAGGGTAGCTATCTTTGACTTGGAATTGACTAGAGAACAGTGGGTTTGGAGCTTAACAAGAAGTAGAAGCATACCTGGTGGTGCAGTGGTTAAAGTGGTCAGCCCTAAGCAAAAGACCAGAGGTTCAAACCTACAAACTACAAACCTATAAACTTCCTTCAAGGGGGGAAGATGTAGAAGTCTGCTTTGTTCTAGACTGGAGCCTTGGGATGCTAGGGGCAGTTCTACTCTGCCCTTTATGGTCACTAACATGAGGAATCCCAAGATGAGTTTACCCTCACTCCCAAAAAGAATGCTGATACCTGCGCCCTTACTGTGAAGTTAGATTCCTAAGCTTCATAAAATAGTTTTTTTTTTCAAGAAATAAATCTTTGTTGTTCTAAATCACTGATATTTGGGGACAGTTTTTTGCAGAAGTTTACCTGCATTCCCTGACATCCAAGATGATTTCTGAGTTACCTTAAAATTGAATACAGGCATCGATCCATTTTTTAAATCACCAAACAAAGGGAGTAATGAAGAATTAGTTAGGACTTCGAATAGGTAACAGAGATTGTGGAATGCAGAAAATGCACAAAGAGGCTGACATTGGAACTGAGGGGAGCTGAGACTGTTGACAAATCAAATGCAGGGATAGCTGTGGTCAAGGTGAAGTTGAAAAAGCTAGATTCCTTGTTAGACTGGGAAAGCAAGTCTCTAATATGATAAGGGGTCTCTAAGGACTTTCCTAGCTCCTCCTGGTGTTTTCTCTGTTTCTAGCTGGAAGGCAACTGTGGCAGTCATGTGCTTATGATAATTTTATGATTGAAATATAGGAGTGGAGTCTAGCCTGTTAATCTGGAGATAGCCATTAAGTAGCCAATGAGGCTTCTATGTGGGCATGGCTTTCTCCTGAGACTTCTGGGAAATCTCGCGATATTTCCCTTGTGAAGATGAGGAGCTATCTTCCTCAGTGGTTGGGAATTAGTCTCAGGGACGATGAATCCCGGACTAACACATTATGGCTCTTTAGGAGTGGGGTACTAGAGGAACAAATCATAAAGATGGAAAGTAGATGTATGTTTGACTTGTGCCTAGTGGTATTGTTACTTCTTGGGCTAGCCAGAAGTCAGATATGTCTTTGGAGTTTACTGAGTTATTTTCTGGAAAGAATGTGGGAAGTTAAAGTTTTGATTACTTTGTTTGGATGCTGTCTTTGGTTATTCCTTTATAAAATTGGGATTCTGCTCAAGTACAATGGTTAAGAAGGTCAGAATGCCTGACCAAAAGTAGGGATCTGTTTTGATGCCTCCAGAGATCTAATTCAATGTTTTTGTGTAAATAGTAGTTTAGATAAGGATATAGATAAGCTTAATAAGTATTGACCTTGACTGCTTTAAGAATTAAGTTTGGTTTCTTACTATGCTGTTTATACTGATTTCTTATGTCTGGTATTGTAAATATAAGAATGCATAGAAATGTTTATTGGGAAGTATGAAAAGAGTTTGCAAATCCAGTTACCTCAAGCCAAGCATTGACCTCTAGAGGGTTTTAGGACTTAGTGTCAAAGACATCTCTGAAGAGATTAACCCCATCTTGTGCTTAGATGGGGTTAGGCCACACATGGAAAGACTTCTCTGAAGAATGTAGCCGCACCCAGTCTTTCAGAGTACTCAGGATACTTGTAGCCTGAGAGAAGGTCAGACTGACCGATAAAGAAGGATCGAGTCTATTTCCTTGGGAAATCCTGACTAGTGATTATCTTCAGAAGCAAAGGAATCTGGAACCATGAAGATAACTCCTCTCTGGGTCTGAATGTTAAAGGAAACTTGTGGCAGACTGAAATGCTTGTTAGGTGACCACCCAGCTTTACTGCTTGTTGGTGAAAGTAGGAGAAATGCGGCAATAAAGAGCCAGGTTGACTTTGGCCATTGACACCTGTGGACTTTGTTCACAGGAAATAGAGAAGACGAGAGTGGGTTGACTGGTCTGAAGTTCATAACCTAGCATGAGAGGATAACCTAGGCATGTTGAGGATTTGTGATGGGATGTTGGTCTAGAGGGAAGGCGACCAATGGTTACCGTGGTGAGGCTAAGTGGAAAAGTCCACATTGAGTTGACCAGACCTGACCAGAGGAAGAGAAGCGATTTAAGTCTCTGAACTGGTGCATTTCTTTGCTGACTTTATGGATGGCCTATCCTGATTTGACTTTGCTAATGAACCCACACTTCCCGAGTTTCCAACTGAAATGAAGATTCTTCACGTTGAAAGACATGATTGTTTCCTCAGAGCACTGGGTTGGTATAAGTAGGCAATATAGAAGAAAATGGGGGAACAAAGGCATGAGATGCTTGGCTTGCAAATTCTTATAGGTGCAGAATATATATTCATAGGATTATAGGATCGAGGTGTAGTAGATATTTTGTAGCTACAGTTGTAAGGCACAGGATATCTTTTGTTTTGGTCACTTATAGAAAGTTATTTTAAATGATGGTGACACATGTTGAATTGTATGCATTCTAGCTTTATTCTGTTAGGTACTGATATTATTTTATTGTTTATTTGAGGGTTACATATGGTTACGGAGTTATGTGAAAGTATAAAAATAAAAAAGGGTTGGTCTGTGGCAGTCATGTGCTTATGTTAATTTTATGATTGAAATGTAGGGGTGGAGTCTAGCCTGTTAATCTGGAGATAGCCATTGAGTAGCCATTGAGGTCTCTATGAGGGCATGGCTTTCTCCTGAGACTTCTGGGAAATCTCATGATGCTTCCCTCGTAAAGATGAGAAGCTATCTTCCCCAGTGGTTGGAAGTTAGTCTCAGGGACGATGAATCCCAGACTAACACAGCAACCAGCTGAAGTGTATACAATATTGCAACGCTCACATAAAGATATTATGGTTTGCATATCTAATTTGGAGGCCATGATATTAGCTTTTAATTTCAACAGTATCAAGGAACTGGATTGAATGAATCGCAGTTTCTTATAACAAAAGTAATGCCAGTAAGTTAGAAATATCCCTGCAGGCCAAATTTATTTACATATTTCACCTCTTTCCAGTTTTATGAACTGAACACATAATTTGCTTCCTCAGCTAGTGAGGTTCAGCTACAGTAAACTATAACGTGCAATGTTTGGCATGCACATCTAAAGAGGTGTGGATTCTTTGATTAAAACTGATTTCCTAAAAAAAAACTGATTTTCTAAAGGTAAATTAAAGAGTATCTCCAGTTGTTCCTAATTAACTGTTGTTCTCCAGATTTTTAGGTGGGGCTCCTGCTGGTAGATCAAGTGTAGAGGAGCAGGAAGCAATATAAATGGGAACAGAAAGTGACAGAGGTGAGCAAATATGTATTTTGAATATTTCCATTTAAGTTTTTGAATGAGCTTTGGGCATCTCTTGAGAGATCAGCCACACTGCATTTGTTTCATTGCTTTTACCTGCATATTGAATGAAACCGTGCAGACTCAATAAAACTTTAGTCTCTGCTGATCCTAACTAAGAGGAGCACAGAGGTAATCTATGGCCTCATCCTGTCAAAGCTGCACTATAAAAATTCTAACTTGAGGGGAATCAGTGGTGAGGGAACTTATAGAAATTTTCTTCAGATTTAAAGACATGACATTTCTTTATAATCAATCTAACAAGAAATTGATGACATACATGCAGAGTAAGCAAGCTATTTATAGTCAGAAATAGTGATAGAAATATAATAATGGTAGACCAGGGAGCCATGAGTCTTTATATCTCTCCAAAGTAGCCACATGACTTTGAGTTGGTATCGCTTTACCTAACCTTCACAGATCAAGCATTCACTCTCAGGGCAACCACAACAAAAACACAACACCTCATCCACTGGAAGACAAAACTGAGGTAGAGAGATAGTGAGATGTTGACGTAGAGAGGAACGATAAAGACTTCATCCAATTTGTTTCTAATATGCACATGCACCAAGAGGCAGTCATTCACACAGAACAAGGGACTGCTGTTTATGATTGAATCAGTAAACGTGAGCAGCAGGACTGCATCCTATCACCATATTTGTTCAATTTGTATACAAAGCAAATGGCCTGAAAAGTTTATTTATTCCTCAAATAATAGAACACAGCATCAGGTTTGAAAACAAACTTAATGAACAGCCTGTGACATATAGATGACACAACCTTGCTGGCTGAAAGTGAAGGACACTTTCAGCATTTACTGGCCACAATCAAAGACTGTGGCCTTCAGTATGGATTAGAACTCAATGTAAACAAAAGCCACACCCTCACAAATAGAGCAATAAATAGTATCACAATAAATGGAGATACAACTGGAGTTGTCCAGGATTTCATGGATCCACAATCAATACTCATAGAAGTTGAGGCAAGAAATCAAAAGACTGTATGAGGCAGATCCACTGCACACAACTTCTTCAAAGTGTTCTAGTGCGAAGATATAACTTTGATGAAGAAAGTGTGCCTGAATCAATTAGTAGTATTTTTTATTGTCTCGTGTACATGTGAAAGCTGGATAATGAATAAGAGAAGAATTGATGCATTGAATTTTGGCTTTTGCAAAGAATATAGGAAGTAACATTAACTGAAAAAAAATCTGTTTAGGAAGAAATGTAGCTAAAATGCACCAGAGAAGCCAGGATAGTGATTTTCTCTCATAAATGTTGGCTATGTTGTCAGGAAAGATCCAACCACAGAGAAAGAGCCATGCTTACTAAAGTAGAGGGTCAGTAATAAAGGGAGATACTAAAAGGCATAGATTGACACAGTGGCTATGACAATTGGCTCACACATGGCCACCACTGGGAGGATGGTGCAGGATTAGAACAGCATTTTATTCTGTTTTACACAGAGTCACTATGAGGGGGAACAGACTTGATAGAATCTGACAGCACAGACCAGTAAGCAATCTCATAATAATCATAGCAAAGGTTGGTGTTAGCAAGGATTTTCATGTGCTTGAATCTACAATCAACACCCTGGGAAACAGAAACTATGAGTTGAAATCCAGTTGTCAGCACCTAACAATGACCAGTATCTTGGTTTTCCCCCGTCTTACTGAGAGATACTTTAGAATAGTCCTGCAGTTCATCATGTTGATATCTCTGCAGTAGCTAGTGGTATATTCCACTGGCATTTTTTCCTGCATAATAAAGTGTTCATGAGCAAAGCATGGAGTTCCTGAGCGAGTGTCAAGGATATAATTTGGGGCCAGGATGTACCACCCCATCTGACTCAATCAATGGACACTCCTGGAGGTCAACCAGCAGACTTTGAACTATTTGCAGGCTTTTTGTTATTATATTATTATTTATCTTTTACATATTTATATACGTTTCTAGACATTGGTTTTTTTGTTGTTGTCATCTTTTTGTTTTCTTTTGTCGCTTCACCTTGCTTCATCTTTGAGTTTTTGTACATATTACTATCTTTGCAAGTCTATCTAGATAAGACAAGCTGGGTGAACAATCTGGAGGAGAAAACAATGAGACTGATGGGGACATAGGAGATAGAAAGGTGGGGAAAACAAGGTGGTGTTGACCATCCCAGGGACAAGGGAATATCAAGTGATCCAAAATCACTGGCAAAGTGGTTTCATGAGGCCTGATAAGGATTGATCAAGAGTAATGTAAGAGAGAGAAATTCCTGAAACCCAAATTAAGGATGAGAATGATGGTGGGCCACAAGGAAAGTAAAAGGAATTAGAGGAAAGAACTGGGAGGCAAAGAGCATTTACAGAGGTCTAAATACAGGCATGAACATAGGTAAATATACTTAGATATGATGATGAGGAAATAGACCTATTTGCATACACTAAAAGGGTTAGTATTAAGGCAGCAGATGGACATTGGACCTCCACTCAAGTACTTCCTCCATGCAAGAACACTTTGTTCTATTAAAATGGCATTCCTTGATACTCACCTTCCTGACACAATCGATGAAGGCAAGTGTGTGCACAAGCAAATGTGGTGAATAAAGCTGATGGTGTACGGCTATCAAAGATATAATGTCTGGATCTTAAAGGCTTGAAAATAATCAAGCGGCCATATACCTCAGATGCAACAAAGTCCACATGGAAGAAGCACATCAGCCTGAGTGACCGCAAGGTATCAATGGAAGCAGTTATCAGGCATCAAGAACAAAAATCATATCATTGTATGCCCACCTTCCTGATATGATTGTTAAAGACAAAGATGTGCATAAGCAATTGTGGTGACAAAAGCTGATGATGTCCAGTTATCAAAAGATATAGCATATGGTGTCTGAAAGGCTTGAAGCTAAGCAAGCGACTCAGAAGCAACAAAGTCCACATAGAAGAAGCACACCAGTCCGTGGGACCACAAGGCATCAAAGGGATCAGATAACAGACATCAAAGAACTAAAAATTATATCATTTTAAATGAGGGGGAGTGCAGATTGGGGTCCCAAGGTCCATCTGCAGGGGAAGTCATGGGGAGGAGACGAGCCTAACAGGGCACAGTGGGACAATGATGAAATATGCTTCTCTCCCCTAGTTCTAAGATGCTTCCTCCCCTCCCACTATCATGATCTGAATTCTACCTTACAAATCCAATTGGACCAGAAGATTACACTGGTACAGATAGGAACCAGAAGCATGGGTTATCCTGGACAGACGATCCCTTTAGGACCAGTGGGGAGAGTGGCCACACCAGGAGGATGGGGGGAGGGTGGAATAGAAAGGGTGAACGGATTATAAGGATGTATATATACCTTCCTCCCTGGGTACAGACAATGGGGAAATGAGTGAAGAGAAACATCAGACAGCATTCAACAAGACAAAATGATAATAGTTTAAACATTAGCAAGGGCCTATGAGGAAAGGGGGAGCTGGGAGAGAGTGGGAAAAGGGAGCCAATACCAGGGACTTAAGTGGCAAGAATATTTTGAGAATGATGATGGCATGAAAGGTACAAATGTCCTTTGCATACACTAGATGTATGGATGGATTGTGCTAAGGGTTGTATGAGCTCCCAATTAAATGATTTAAAAAATAAATAAAGTGTTCGTGAACTCAATGAAAGTACAAGGTTGATTACAGAAACAACACAAAGAATAATACTTTTTCTTGTAGAAGGTCAAATTATTCCTTCATCATTTGCTTAGAATTCACTCAGAAGAGAATCCTCTTTAATGTTTTTCCTCTCCAGAAATATTAGTTTCCTTTCATATATCTCATATCCCCAGAAGAAATAATAATAATAACTCTTCTTGACTGAGCACTTGAAACTTTTATGAGAGATTCTAAATAAATGTAATAAACAGAAAGTAGTTGCTTTGACATGGACTTCCCTTCCTTACATTTCTGTTTCCCCTCTGGTGTCCTATCCAAGAACACCGAGGCTTTTGACTCCTTAATGTTCCCCTCACCCCATCAGAGACCTCATACTTCCTACTTTAACACATGCATGTTTTGGTTCATAATCACCCTTTCACTAAATCAAAATGCCTATTTTCTTTAGGCATTTCAGATAGAACAGAATGAATGCTGGCTAGACTGAAAGTTGATTAAGCTATTTCACATTAAATTTATAACTAATCATCTCCCCATATACTCTTTAAACATTTTTAAAAGAAATGTTTTCTTATTGACTCTCATTGGTGAAATGTCCATCAGCATGGAGAAGATATTTTGAAATAAGAAGGCATTCTCTCTAGTCTATGAAAAAAGAAACTAAAAACCATTGACTTCCTCTGAATCTAAACCTACTTCAACCCCTGCTTGAAATGAGTGAACCATTTCCTCTTCCTGTCACTAACTTTCTTAATCAAGACCAACGAACATCTAGCACAGTTTGTTTGGTAGTGGAAGGGTTTGGAGTGAAGCAACTGGGATACAGCAAATTATAGCAGGACTTCCTTGATGATCAAGTGTCAGCTCCCACTATTTCAAGTTATAAACAATTAAACAAGTACCTCCCAGACATGTTGGTGCATAAAATTCACTTAAGACTTATTAAAACACATTTCTCAGTTCTTTCTTTCTTTTTCTTTTTTTGTCCAAGGGCACTGCATTATATCCAATAACAAAACAAAACAAAACAAAAACACTCGCAGTGAGACAATTCTGACCCAAATACTATAGGACAGGTAAAAGTGCCCCTTTTGGATCTTAAGACTGTAAGTCTCTTAGGAGTAGAAAGTCTCATCTTTCCCTAGAGGAGTGCCTGATACTTTCAAAGTGCTGACCTTGGATTTAACATCTCAACTGGGGTACATCTAATCCCCAGTGTAGTCTTGGTTCTGAATGGAACGAATGTTTAATTGCTCAACTATAATTGAAAGGTTCATGGTTTGAACACATCCAGAGGCAACTTGGAAGACGGTCTACTGATCTGTTTCCAAGAGGTCCACAGTTATGAATACCCTGGGGGATAGTTATAATCGGTACACATGGGAGCTTCTTGGAAGAGAAAAGACATTCCAAAGGGAGAGTGGGTACACCAGAAGGCATAGATATGTGAAAGCATTCCAGGTAATTGTGGCATATTGGTTTCCTTGAAAATTCAACTTTGGGGTGGTAAGACAGGGATGCGACATGGGAGAGTTTGTGGATAGCAGTGAAGAGTCATGTTACTCAGAATGTGGTGCCGAGATTTCCCATATAAATAATTATAAATTCTAAGGTGAACAGCTGCAGAGAATGAGGATTTTAAAAAATGAATAGAATCATCTTGAGCCACTCCTGATTTTGACATAAACTAAAGTCTTGGTATAAAATACTGGCTGCCTAAATTCTGTGATGCAGTTTAAAGATTAATAAAGTTATTGCTTAATTTTAATAGATAAATCTGAGATAATAAAGTAGTTCCTCGGAAAATAACAAAACCAAACTCACTATCATCAAGTTGACTCGAACTCATAGTAACTCTACATGAAAAAGTAGAACTGGCCCCATGAGTTTCCAAGACTCTCATGCTGATAGTTTCAAAGTACTGGCCTATGGTCTGCAGGCCACCTCATAATCCACTCTGCCATCAGGGTTCCTAAAGTCCCTAAGTGGTGCAGCCAATGGGTTAGTCGTCTCCTAACTGAAAGGATGCTGGTTAAGAACACACAGAAGCATTTCAGAGGAAAAGCTGGGCAACCTACTTTCAAAATATCAGCCATGGAGAATCCAATGTACCACAATTCTGCTTGAACACAAGGGAGATCACCATGAGTCAGAGTCAACCTAATCACGATCGAGGATGGGAATAGATACCATCAAAGACTACTCCTTTCTCCCTATGTCTTCCTGCCTTTGCGGGAAGAAATTGGTGTATCATATTATATTCTGGATTAAGCTATATTTATGAGCTAGATCATGGCAAGAAAAGGGTTTCTAGACTGTGAAGCTTCTCTTACATTTACCTTCTGTTGCCCCTATGTTGAGGGATTAATAGCTCTTTTCTGGCTTCTTTATCTTGCTCCTTTTGTCTTCTTCTTCAAATCATTTTATTGGCAACTCTTACAGCTCTCATCACAATCCACCTCTCCATCCATTGTGTCAAGCACATTTGAACATATGCTACCATCATCACTTTCAAAACATCTTATTTTCACTGAGTCCTTGGTATCAGCTCATTCCCATCTCCATGAACCCTTGATAATTTATAATTTTTTTTCTTGTCTGGCACCAATTGCTATCTCCCTTCATTCACTTTTATATTGTCATCCCCCTGGAAGGGAATTATATGTCAATCATTGTGATTGGATTCCCCTTCCAACCCACCCCCCACCACTTTCCCCTTCCCCTCTTGGTATTGCAACTCTCATTAATGGTTCTGAGGGGTTCACCTTTCCTAGTTTCCCTGTGTTGTGAGCTCTTCTCTGTATCTGTGTACTTGCTCTGATCTAGCCTTGTGTAAGCATCCTAAGGGACCTCCTGTACCATTCTGCTTAATGAAAAAAATTAACCGACTGCCATTACATCGGTGCTAAATCATAGTGATCACATAGGGCAGGGTAGAACCCCTGTGAGCTTCCAGAGTGTAACACTTTACAGGAGTAGAAGGCACTGTCTTTCTTCTAAGGAGCAATTGGCTGTTTCAAACTGCTGACCTAGAGGATTATAGCCCAAACTTAAAGCCCCTACATCACCACAACTCTTTCTGTGTTTACTAGAAAGGTAAAATTCCAAAGTCTAGACTTAGAAAGTTGGATTGGAGAAGTGACAGCAATATAATTCTTCAGAGACCTGTAGGTTGGTATACAGGCTACAACCTAGTTTTAATGAAAATTAGATAGTGGTCGAACTACTAAAAAAATCCTTAGTCCAAAGTAAAAAGTGTCTTCACAAAATTTATCTAAACTTACAAGAGTACAGAGGTGTCTGACATGTTGGTGCACCCAACTGTTTAGTACTGAGCACAGCATTCTTTCTTCCAACAAATTGGCCACAGATTTAGGTTGACTTCTCCCAGAAGCAGGCATTAGTCTAAGATGTGATGTAAGTGCTTTATTTGGGAGGTAAATATAAATGAAGAAAATATAAGAATTGAGAAATGGAAAAGAAGCAAGCAAAAATATAAATTAGTCACCATGGGAACTATGGCTCAGGCCAGGAAAGAACCTTTTGAAAACTGTGTAAAGACATCTCAGTATCATCCTTCTCAAAGTGAAAAAGACCCGTGGGGACTGCATCTACCAATTCCCCCAGTTGTTCAGAGAGAACCATTTCCACGATGCTACTACTTTCCTGACAATTTGGCCAATATTGATGGCGTTTCCATGCTCTTATAAGCAAGAAAAATAATGAAGAGATATTTTAGGCAATGTGGAAGGGTTCTAGGGGACTTGGACAGATTTATCTATTTATCTATCTAGGGGACCAACAGATTTATCTATTAATCAGTTATGATAAGATTGATCAGGTTAATAGTATAAATTTCCCATTGAAATCAAAGCAAGTATTTCCATTTCTTGTGTTCCCATTTCTATTAATGCCATGCCATTTCAACTGTATTTCAAGCTGCCCTTAGAATGTTATCAATGTCTTGGTAGAAAAAGGTTTGGGAATAAGTTTATTGCAAAGATGACTCAAAATTCTTGATAATTAGTTGCATAAAATAATTGACTCAAGAATTATATACAATATAATCCAATTGCATGCTGACTGTAAGGAGAAAATATCAAATAATTCCATTTGTATTTTTTCTAGAAAAGGATACAGAAATAAAATGATTCAGTTTATCAGCTTAGTCTATGAAATATTGCTCTGTTATCGGTGCAGTAACAATACATGTTTTTTCATTTTATAAGAATCTGTATGGTCTAGGAAATTACACATTAAATTGCAAACTGAAAAGTCAACAGTTCAAACTCACCAGCCACCTCTTGGGAGAAAGATATGGCTTTCTGCTCCGATAAAGATTTTGCTACCTTGGAAACCCACATGGGCCATTCCACTCTCTGCCATCAAGGATTGCTATGAGTCAGAATTGTTTCTATGGCAATGAGTTCTTTATTTTTATGTTCTTTTGCAGCAATATATATTGAAAAAGAAGCAAAAAAAACTAAAAATGAATCTCAATAAACCTATATTCTTAAGACCAGCACCCACAAGTATAAATGAATGGCTAGTTATTGAAAAGTAACAGAAAATAAGAAAGGGCAAAATATGATAATCATGTCATGTAGGACCAACTCTTCTCCAACCCAGTCACTGCTCATGGAGCTCTACTCTGCAAAACTGACGTTCCCACTGGCGGTTTCAGGTTACTGCAAACAAGCTGTTTTCACTGGTTTTAGAATGAGATATGGAAATTGTATTATAGTAAATCAATGGTATTGCTTCTTGTTTTGATGGATAAAATAAGTTGATTCACCTATGTAGTCACAGAGTGATTCTCGTAACATAGCATATACAAATCCAACACTTAAAATTATTACTATTTGGGCTGAGCCCTGGTGGCGTAGTGGTTGTGCGCGGGACTGCAGCCCACTGGGATGGAGGTTCAATTCCAGCTCCACAGGAGCAAAGGCTGGGCCTCCTACTCCCACCACCAGAAGGCAGTGATGCCCCCCCAAAAAAGAAGTAAATAAATAAATAAATAAATAAATAAATAAATAAATAAATAATTACTGTTTATATGTAGATTGCAGTCTTCCTGTATTACAATGACTAGTGCAGGACACTACTAAGTAAATGGTTAGAAATTTAAGAGGTTTCTGAACAGAAAGACTTGGGAAGCTACTTCTTAAAATCGGCCATTGAAAACCCTTTAAAGAACACTTTTACGCTGACACATAAGGGTTACCATGAGTCATGATTGATTCAATAGTGACTGTTAGGTTTTTATATGTGTATTGGTTTTTACATATAATCATTAAACAAACAAACCGGGCTGAGCCCTGGTGGCGTAAGTGGTTAAGTGCAGGACTGCTGCCTGCAGGCTTGGCAGTTCAAATCCAGCAGCAGCTCTCAGGAGTAGCGCTGGGTAGCTCCCACAACCACCAGAAGGCAATGATGCCCAAAAAAACAAAAACAAAATAAAATAAAATAAAATAAACAAACAAGCAAACAAACAAACCAAACTCAAACTAGCATCCTTAATCAAATAATACAGTGGAAAATTGCTTCAGATATTGCTTTGGACAGCAGGAATCACAAGTCAACACACACACACACACAAACACACTCTGCCACCCCCAAAATGGATTGCTCAAAAGTCTCTTCAGTTTATGCCATATCTTCATCAATGCCAAGTAAGAGGAATAAAATCCCAAAGATAAATATTTTTAGTAGAATTTTCATTTTGGTTCTCATCCTCATAGAAGAAAATGCATATATAAACTAAGTAATTTATATTGTAATATGCCTTCATCATTAAAATACAGCTGAGTTAAAATATTGTAGATCTAGAATGGGAAGTGGAAAGTTAAGAAGTGAATAAAATTGGTCAAATTTGGATCACATTCCTGTATTTAAATTGTACTGATAGTAGGTTGTACATGCTGAATATCCAGCTGAATGGTCCCAGATGTTTGATTTTACAATAAGATCAGAGCTTTTAGAGTTTAATGTCTTATATTTATAGTACTTTGTCCAATTTACAAAATCTGGGTTTCTTTTATTTTGGGTTTTGGTACATTAATCTCGCACCAAACATGCAAACAAAGAATGAAGTATTCCTACTTCCACACTTATGGATAAACCTCAAAAGCAGTATGCTAAGGGGAAGAAGTGATTCTGTTTATATAAGGTCCAGAATAAACCCAAGACTGTACTCACCGCCTTCGAGTCAAAGCTGATTCCTGGCAAATCTAAAATGACAAAAAGTACTAGAGGCTGGGAAAGGGATTAAATGGGGGCGGGGGAGGAAACATGACTATCACTATCTATTTGATTTTGGGGGGGGGGGCGGCAGGGCAGCATCACTGCCTCTGGTGGTCCTGGGCGCTACCCAGTGCTGCTCCTGAGAGCCACCGCTGGATTTGAACCGCCAAGCCCGCAGGCCACAGTCCCGCACTCAACCACTTACGCCACCGGGGCTCAGCCCTCTACTTGATTTTTTTAGTGTGATGAAAATGTTCTAACATTAGATAATGGAAATAGTCATACATCTCTATAAACATACAAAAAAACTACAAAATTATACACTTCAAAGGGCAATGCCATGATATTTAAATTACACTTCCATAAATCTGTTCTTAAAACAAAATGCAGAAGTAGAAGCCTAAATTATGGGTGATATAAGGTACAAAGAAAATTGGTTTCTAGCAGTGCCACCTGCCAATAGAACCATCAAGCAAGCCAGATTGCCCAGGGTGAGAGATTATGTGAATTCACAGGATAGATGCAAAGCACTGGACCTTCAAGAATTTCATATCAGAGTACAATAGCTCTAGAGACAACATCCACTCCCAAGTTCAGGAAGAGTAGTACTGTAGTCTACACATCAGAAGACTTGAAGGCTGCAGAGATCTGACACCCGTCAGAATATCTTTCCTTTAACAAGAACCAAGTGAGTCAGCTTCAAATAGCTGTTCTGAAATCCCTCTCTGTGTCTTCACTGCCCTTAAGGAAGAGGGGAACCAGAGGAGAGAATAAGGGCATTTTACCTAGAGAAGTCTCAATGTTCAGGCTGTTTCTGACTGTTTCTGTGGGTTCAATGTCTTGATTCGCTGTAGGGTAAAAACGAACTGCTAAAGGGAAGAAGAAGAAGGAAAAAAAAGCTTGATTTGAGCATCTTTACCCAATGTTCATATACATCTAAGTAACAAAGTACAAAGTGGTAGAAATTTTTGTATCTTCTGGACTAGAAATTTTTTAAATGAGTGTCAATCAATGATGCCCAAACTCTTCACCTGTTACATAGCAATGCTTGTGGTGGTCATGTATTTGATGTCAATTTCATGATTGGAATGTAGGGGTGGAGTCTAGGCTACCAATCTGGAGATGGCCAATGAGTGGCCAGTGAGGCCTCTGTGTGGGCATGGCTTTCCCCTGAGAATTCTGGGTATTTCCCTCCTGAAGAGGAGAGATCATTTTCTCAGTTGTAGGTTGTCGATCAACTGAAAAGACAAAATGGCAATGTCTGAGGAACTGGAGGAGCCGAAGGAGAAGCCACACGGCCTTACCCTGATGAAACCAGACCTCTGAAGGCAGAAAAGTCATAGAGAGACCCCTGCTAGCACTGGGATGTTTCAATCACCAATGGATACTGCTGATGAACCCTGAACCCTAGAAGCGAGGAGCCATGAGGGGACCCCTGCCAGGGCCAGGACTCTGCACCCACTGTCCTGTGACTTCGTGAGTTGGAAGGAGACTTTATAGACTGGTACCAGACATATGGGCTAATATCAGACTTATGACTTTGAACTGGACTGGGTTGGGATGTTTCAATGTTCCATTTTTTGTGTATATAAGCTTTTCCCTTATATCCATATGTGTCTCTATGAATTTGTTTCTCTAGTCTACCTGAACTAACACAATGCCCTTGTAAAATGTGTTATGCAATGCTATTTTCTTGATGTAGGTTGCATACATTCATGCTCAGAATGACACTAGTCACCTTGTCATAAAAGATATTTCAATATTGACTAAGGAGATTTAGTGGTGCATGGTGTTAAGTGCTGTCTTGTAGGGCTCAGGGTTAGAGCTCCAAAACCAGCAGTGGCTCCATGAGAAAGAGGAGGTGGTCCTGTTCCCATAAAGACTGACCGTCTAGAAAGAGTCCTTCTCTTTCCTTTAGGATTGCTATGAGTTGGAATCGACTCAATGGCAATGGGTGGATGAGTGGGTGGGTGGGTCAACATTTACTACTGAAGAGCAGAATCTAAAAACCCATTTAGAAATAGGTTTGCCCAAAGCTGTAGAGTTCTGGGATAGTATCATTATTGTTTTGTAGCAAGCACATGGTATGCATCTTTCACTTTTCTTTGAATAGAGGAGTGCTTAAGTTTGCCAGTTGAATCAACAGTATAGAACAAGAACCAAGCAGTTTAGAACAAGAACCAAGATGGATTCTCTTGGTCAAATTGATGGTCAACACTATGCATGCTGTTGAAGGCACTAAGTGAATGAATAATGAATAAGCATTAACATGCCACTTGCGAAGGTGGCTCAGGACCAAGCTCTGTGGCTATGAATAGGAACCTACTGGATGGCATCTAACAAGAGCTGCATTTCTTTACTTGCTCTCACATTGCCCTCCATTCAAATGTAAGATCTTGAATGCAAGCACTTCTGCATGTCACTGGATTTCTTGCTTCTAGAACAATGCCGGGGACGTGGGAGACATTGCATATTTTTCTCCCCTTAAATTTAGGGAACAGCCATAAGTGCCATAAATATCTTTTCTCTGGGCTCTTTTCAACAGTTCTTCCTCTTACCCTTAATGGCTTAGAAGCAGTTTCTTTTATTTTCTTCTGCTCACTTATTTATACACAGTTCCTTTATCTTCATTCATCTTCAATTACTTCTATTCAATATCAATTCCTGATATTGAACATGCACATATAGGTAAAAATATTGTCAATTATTTTCCCATCATCAGTAATAAATAAAGAATACCTTCAGTGTAGAGATAATTTGTAATTTAGCATGATAGCCCTAATACCACAGTACCAGAGGCTCAATAACTGGAGTGATATTTGGAAAGTGTTCTAAGCCAAATGTTTCTTCAGTAATAAAAAAATGAAAAAAGACCCTGCAAATATCACCAGAAGAGGTAGCTACTCTTTCACTAATTTTTAAATGTGAAATTGTTCCTTTTACTGTGATGGACCTATGATAGCAATGCAGGCTACTCTGAAGGAGAGTAGCTAAGGCAGTGTCACTGAAATCATCCTGAAATCAGGCTTGATTTTTCTACAACTCTGGGCTATGGAACAACTGGGCCAACTGAAACTTCATCTTCCTTGACAGTGGCTTCCCACCATGTAAAAGAACACTCCATAAGGCCAGCGCCCTCAGCAACTCTGAGCTGGTTTTAGCCCAAGCCTGGCAGGCAATGTCAAATTATCCAATAAACAAGGTAACGGGTTTACTTGAGCTAATGACAAACTTTCTGGATGAAAGGCAGGAGGAGTTGGGGTACTTGCTAATGAAGTTCAAGGACTGCAGCCTGCAGTATGAATTGCAACTCAATGCAAAGTAGACAAAAATTCTCACAACTGGACCAACAGGTACCATCATGATACATGGAAAAAAGATTGACATTATCAAGGATTGTGTCTTGCTTGGATGCACAATCAATGCTTGCAGAGACAGCAGTTAAGAGGTCAAAAGATGTGTTGCATTGGATAAATCCACTTTACAAAGACTCTTTAAAGTATTGAAAAGCAAGGATGTCCCCCTAAACCTAGCAATGGTATTTTCCATTGCCTCGTGTACATGTGAAAATTGAACATTGAATAAAGAAGACCAAAGAAAACTTGTTGCATTTGAATTACAGTGCTGTAAAGTTACTATGGACTGATAAAAGGATGAGGGAAAAAGAAGCACACAAACTTTTTGAAAGCAGTTTGGCCACATGGCAAGAATCCATTCATCTCATGTAGTGTGGACATGTTCTTAGGAAAGGCTAGTCTCTGGAGAAGACCATCATATTTGACAAAGTAGAGGGGTAGTGAAAGAGACAAAAATCCCTCAAGGAGATGGTCATTGTCCACAACAACGTGCTCAAGCAGAGGAACAATGGTCAGAATGGAGCAGGACAAGGCAGTGTTCTGTTCTGTAGTATACAGGCTGCTATGGGAACTGGCTGACAGGCACCTAACAGCAACTGAACAATTTCATGTGACTCTCATGTGAAAACTGCTCACTACAAATCATGAAGCAAGCTTGAGTAATCCTTTGCTTCCAAACGTACTTATTAAAGAGCTTTGGTGGTGCTGTCAACTAAGCTGTTAAACTGTCCATTGCAAGGGCAGCCGTTCAAACCCATCAGTCGGTCCACAAGAGAAAGAAGAGACTGCCGCTGCACTAAAAGCATATAGCTTCTGACGCCGTAGACAGGACTGCTAGAAGTTGGAATCCACTAGGTGGCAGTGGGTTTGGGTTTCAGCTTTACCTGGCTGGTGAGGGAGTGGGTCATGAATTATTTCCCAAAAAATGGATACTACTTACTTTTATTCTTTAATTCTCATTAGGAGTCATCCTTCCTCTATAGATGTCATTGTACTTCTAGGAATCTTCTAGGACCAAAGGCTGAATGGTCCCTAAGATCTCAAATGAGGTGAGATAAAATGAGAAAGTATCCTGCTTGTCACATAGATAAGCCGATTTCCCTGATTCAGGCAGGAAAGCTCATGGCCCATTAAAATGATCAGCCTGGTTGCCGACTCATTATTAGGAAGCTCAAGAAACCAGAGCAGTAGGTCGCTCTCCTTTCTGCTCATATCCTCTCCTATTTTCTCCATTAACTCATTCCTTATAGGCCGAAGAACTATGTGCAGGTCTGATCATTTTCTTCGATTTTGAAGGTCTTAGTTCAGGAACTCCCTTGGTGTAGCAGTGGCACGTTGGGCTGCGATGATCCACACAATTCGCAGTTTGAAACCACCAGCAGCTCCATGGGAGAAAGGCTGGGCTTCTGACTCCCTTAAGCAGTTATAATTTTGAGAACTCACCAGGGGGTCACTAGGAGTCAGTGTCAACTCAATGGCAATGAGGGTTTATGTTTTGTTTTGTTTTTTAATTGTAGACTATAACTCTGCAGCCTAAAAATATTAATAATAATCTCCCTCAGAAAACCACTCATAATCAGCCAGTATGTGAAGGGACAACTACAAAAATGAAATACAAATAGTAACAAACTTCGTAAACTTTCTTACTAACAAATAACAAACAAACGCTGAGTGAGAATAGGGAAAACCTAAGGAACTTTGGGAGATAATAATTCAGTTGGTTACTATGCATCTAAATACCAAAAGAACTTCACACAAATAGAGTACTTTCATTAGTAAATCTGCTATGCATGGTGTAGTGGATGAAGATTTTGATAGCTATATTAAATTTGAACAAATATGGGAATATATTGTAGGTTATATTCTCATTATTGAGAGAAAGAAGTCACAATAATGAAAAGAGGACATTTTTTATTATAGCAAAACAAACTCTGTTTTGTTTAGCTTCCCATTAGAATTGAAAATGTTGACAACATAAGCATCATTAATATATGTACATACATACAGTCCTGGTTTCATTCTGGTGGGAAGACCTATAAGCAATGACAAAGGCAGCCATAAGCACAGATAGAATCCAGATTTGGCTATCGGATCTGGATTCCTGGGAAATACAATTGACCCAGGAGAAGAGTAAGAATAAGAAATGGTTCTGGGACGTTTTGTGATATAAAATATATACAACTCCTCAAAAAATGATGGCAGTAAATAAAACAACAGTAGAGTCAACTGTATCGAATTCCCAATGGCCAAAACTGGAGCAATTGAGCAATAAACTAAATCACAATATATCATTATTTAATTTGTTTCTAAAACTGTCCATGATTTCCCCATAGAATCTATAGAATAAAATAAATATCCATGGATTAAGCACAAAGTCAGCAGTTTGAAACTCAGCTGCTGCTCAAACCACCTGCTTCCCTAGAGGAGAAATAAGAGGCTTCAACTCCCCAAAAGTTTTTCAGTCTCAGACATGCATAGGGACAGTTCTCCTCTACCTCAGAGGGTCACTAGGAGTCAGAATTGACTGAATGACAGTGCAAATGACTTTTGACTTATCGTGCTATAAGCAAGAAACTGAGTAAGCAGACATATACATACATTGGGGGAGAGGGACTGTTCTTTACAGAAGCATTTCAGCTACTAATATGCTAAGAAGCAAACACTAAAATGAAATTGTAGTAGGAAAAAATCTACCAATGGATAGAAAATTGGTGGACAAAATTTTGAGAAACAGGGCTGAGCCCCAGTGGCGTAGTGGTTGTGCACGGGACTGCAACCCACTGGGTTGGAGATTCAAATCCAGCAGCAAGGCTGGGCCTCCTACTCCCACCAACAGAGGGCAATTATGCCCCAAAAACCAAAAACAAAACAAAAAAAAATTTGAGGAACAGGATAAAGGCGAGTCTCAAACTTTTCTTTACTAAGGTCCATATTGATAAAATATGAACAAAACCTCAAATAAACAAAAGCAACTTTGTAGTGGAGAAACCCAGAACAAAAAAGGTCATTATTTCACCTTGTGCTATTCTTGTCATAAATACAAAACCTCAATCTGATCTGAAAAAGCATCAGACAAACCAAAACTGAAATGGGAGCTACTAATCTAACCACACTCATCAAAGGTGTCATGGTTTTAAAGGACAAAGAAATAAAAAAGAAGAGATCAAGATCAGAAAGCAACAAGATGAAAAGTGGGATCCTAAACTAGCTCCTGAGAGGCAGAAAAAGAATTTTTGGTGAAGAGCTGGTTAAATTCAAATAATATTTGTACTTTGTTGATACTCAGTGTTACTTTCCCATTTGTGATCATTATACTAAGATATTGTAGGCTGTTAGCCTGAGAGGAAGCTGAGTAAAAGCATGCACAAATTATCTGTATTATTTTGCACCTTTCTTTAAATCTAAATTATTTGAAAATAATTAAAAAAATAAAACAGCTTACATTTGTCCGTTAGTGATTCTTATACATATTTGATTATATGCTAGTAATCACACATATTTGATCATACACATATTTAGTATTGATCTCAATGACTAAGAGTAAACTTTATGGTTATACTAAAATTATCCATATTAAAAACATTGATGATATTAATAGTGCTATTCTTGTCTTTGTTAGATAAAATACTCAACAGATTAATTGGAAATCATAGCAAACACATTACAAATATTACTGTCTGGTCAAAAATATAGGTACATTTCTTTGTAATTTTACCCTGATTTGGTTTTGAAGTTTCTTACATAAAAGCAAACTATGAATAGGCTGTTGTAATAGCAAACTTCAATAGCAAGCTTGTATAAACAAGCTTCAGTAAGGATAAAGTGCTTGGTATGGTCCAAGAATTCAAATTATGCCCAGTACAACCTTCCCTGAGATATGATAAAATTTGTTTCCTGTGAAGTCAGATACTGTGTGTGCCCTTGAGAACAATCATTCCACTGACTCTCAGAACTCACCTTCGAGTTAAGATAATCTGGCCACCAACATCTCCAACTCTGGGGGGACTAGAGTTAATTCTGATAAGTGAAAATGCTATGAAGGGCTTACACAGCAGCTCTGAGGTGCATCATGGGGCTCATGAAAATAGATTAATTGCTCCCTTGAAAAAAAGTTCAAATGACCATACTTCTGGTACCTGGATTTGAAAACATACATTTTTTCTCCTCCCTAATTCAAATTTCCTCTTAAACCAAAGGATAACTTGGAAATATACAGTTAGAAAGTAGCACACAGCATACACTAAAATATACATTAGATGGCTAAGAGGAGCAAAACGTAAGGCAAAGCAATAAATAAATCTAAAACACAGATACATTTATTACATTTCTGAATGAAGAAAACCCTCTAACAAAAATAAAAGAAGTTCTCATAAATGAAGATGATAGCATATTTGCCACATAACATGAACTTTATGGATAGCAAAACATAAGTAAACAGGAAATATTTAAAACAACTTATACCAAACATAATATATTAATATTCTTTTTACTTACTTATTTAATAAGTTAATAAGGTCATACTAAGAGGACATATGATTTTCAAAAGAGAATATGTGAATGTCTACTATACAAGAAATGCTCAACTTCTTTAAGATACAACCTCAAAAATGAAAATAAAGCAAAAATAAATGGCTATTTGATGACATCAACTAGAAAATGGTTTAAAATTATAAGTTAACTGTTACATGTGCCTATTAGGTATCAGATTCTCATCTGATTGCTCTGCCTATATCAAACAATTTAATTTTGGCATGCTTAGTAGGCAAACAATATTCTTTTTACTGTTTCTATTTTACAGATGAAGAAACTGAAGCACCAAGAGTTGACTAACATTACCAAAATCACATAACTCTTAAGTCAAAGAGTAGAAGTTCAAATGTTCAGGCAGAACATTCAGGCAGAAGTTCAATCTCCAGCAACCTACTTTTATCCACAATGCTATGTTGCTCCCATTTGATGGCAGTGCTATGCAAGGATATACATTCATTGCTAATCAGAGATACTTGGAAACGTCGTTTGGAAGATGGTTCTATATGTATGTGTTGAGTCATTTTTAGTCTGGGTCTCAACATTTTAAAATCTATGACACTATACTAAGAGAATGATAAAATGAGAACACGTTTATGCCCAGAAGAGTTCGTGACAGAATTATTTATAATCAAGAAAAAAAGTAAGCAACAATATAAATGCACAGTGTTGTAAAAATGCTTACATTAATTATAATATATAGAGAAAATAGACTTCTTGGCAGGAAATAAAAATGACTTTTTAGAAATATCACAATAAGGAAAACACATGCTATAATGCTAAGCAAAATACAGGGGTGGAAAAGAGAATATGCGTAGGGTCAGGGAACAGGGCATTAACCCACCCATGTTTTTTTATGTTTCCACAGGAAAGGGGGAGAGGGACCATATCTCAACCTGGTGTACCAAGACTTAAAGGCAACATACCAGCATGAAACCATGAACCAACAGAGAAGTCTATTGGGCCAGCCCCAATCCCAGCTATATGTACTCCTTCTCCAGAAGAATGCTCTATAGAGGACAGCACTGAAGACACAGATCCAGGAGAGGTATCAGTCTGCTCAAAACACACTCAAGAGAAAAACTAAGGAAGAAGAGAGAGTGAGAGAGTGGACCACATACTGATCTACCAAGCCCAAGGATGATAATCCTGCTCAGAGCAGTCAATGTACAGAGAGAACCACAGAAATGACGCCGCCAGAGACAGAGCAGCCCCTCACTGACCCATAGCATTATGGGGGTCAACAATTGAGACACAGTGCGGGAATTGTGCCTGGTCTGACCGTGCCCACCTCCCACCCACCTATACCCTACACACACACACACACACACACACACACACACACACACACACACCTGGGCAAAACACAATGGGAGAGAAACAGAGCAGCAAAGGGAGTAAAGTAATGAAGTCCCAAGGTATCCCAAAAATACATTTCAGGAGTAGGGCTGGGTACCTCATCAGACTCAATTGGAAAACATTCATAAAGGTCAACAGACAGACTTGAAACTATGTATAGGCTTTATTTTTCTTTTTCATGTCTATATGTATGATAGGCAGAATAAGAAAACAAGCCAGAGGAAAAAACAAGGGGACTGCTGCTTCCATGGAGACATGGGAATGGGGCAGGTGGGGGAAAGAAGTGGGGAGCTAACAAAGTCAAGAACAAGTGAACAACATGTGATCTAAAATTGATGACGAGGAGGGTATATGGGGTTTGATCAAGTTCAATGTAGCCGAAAGGAATTACTGAAAGACAAATGAAGTTGGAACATGATAGTGGGGCAAGAGGAAAGGAAAGGGAAATTGAGGAAAGGACTAGTGGGAAAGAAAGATTTCTCCCAGATTATTTCCCTAAAATATTATGCCAAACTTAAGCTGCTTGCTACACGAGGCCTATAATTGCACCTGGAGGTCAACTGAAGCAGATCAGAAACTATTCTTAGGGTTATTAGCTATCCACCATAATCAGTATAGATTGTCCCACCACAAAGGAGGTCCACTCACTTCTGATAAGCATACCTTAGAGTTTTTCCTAGGAGAGAGAGAGACCCAAAACTTTGGATCTGATGGCTCCAGCAATCAGAGGCCTTTGTGTCTTACACTAACAATAGAAACAACCACCTACACTTAATGGGTCATTCCCCCTGAAAGCTTTAGCTAATTTCACCGCCCACCCAAGGACAATAGGTCAGGCCACAACTAACAAGAATCTACCCCTCTCTTGACTCTAGTAACTTCCCTCTCCCATTACATCCATCCCTGGTTCATCCCCCTCATGACTGTTTGACCTGTGGGATAGCCCCTCCTGATGACGTGTCCTTATCTGGGTTTCAGATGTCCCCCCAAAAAGTTATGTAAGCTTGGTAAAGTGTAAATCTCCCTTTTACCTTCTCTCCACGCCTACCACCAGACAGAGCTGGGGTGAGCATGCTACGATGATACGTACCTGACTCATTATTTCCTTCTCTCTCATGTTCTCTATAACTTTGCTATAATAAATAATAATTATTGTTGTACAACTGCACCTACCAAACCTGTGATATGTGTATCCAAGGCCGGCCACCTCTGATGAGAACCGGGAGAAAAGGGACATTTATTGAAGTATAAGTACAGGCAGATACATATGTAAATATGTACATTTATTTATATTTATTTAAATATATATAAATATATTTATTTATAAGGATAGGGACATATATCTATGTGCATAACTTTATATGTTAAGTAGTAAGGTAACAGATGGACATCAGGCCTCTACTCAAGTATGCCCTCAACACAAGAACACGTTCTTCTAACAACCTGACGTTCTATGATGATCACCTTTCCAATACAATCACTGAAGACAAAATGGGTGCATAAGCAAATGTGGTGAAGCAAATGTGGTGCCCAGCAATAAAAAATCACAGCATCTGGGTTTTTAAATGTTTGAAGATAAACAAGTAGCCATCAAGCTGGGAAGCTGAAAAGTCCACATGGAAGAAGCACACCAGCCTGGGTCATTACATGGAATCCACAAGATCAGGTATCAGAAGACCCAAGAGCTGTCATAACCCCATAAAAGGATTTTAAATACAGGACACTAGTATATATATGTATATGTGTACATACATATAACTGTCTCAGTTGTATTTTAAAATAAAAATATATACATTCACAACATATGATACTCATCAGCCAAGAAAGCAAATAAAAAGTTACTCGCTTGAGTGGAGCAAACTTTGCAGTAGGACAGACAAGCCACTAACATGTAAAAGTATATAGCTTTGGCAGTAAATTAGAAGGATAAGTTCAATAAGCAAGAGAAAAAATGGACAAACTTAGAAGGTTACATGTAGACAGAGAAAAATAACTGAATCCAAGAACATTGCAACCATAGGAAAACTAGAAGTCAATATGCTCAAAATTCAAAAGTAGCAATGTTTGGGTAGTTGTATTCTAGGTGGTTTTTTTTTTAACCTCCTTCCTTGTCATTCTGGCTTCAGTGTTAAGTCTGTATAGCCAAAAACCCAAGGGACACACAGCATTCAATGCATACCATTCTATCTCATTAAGGGTTGTGGTTGCCAGTTGGGAGTCATACAAAAGAATACAGAATTCTAACAACTACAATCAGACAATAAAGTTAAAATGAGATTTCAAAAGTATTACATAAGAGTGTATAATATCTAATAGAATAGAAAGAAAATGTGCTATGAGCCAGATGGGAAGACATTAAAATGTACTAAGAGAATTGAATACGTGAAAAATTCAACGAAGCAGTTAAGAGAATTACAAATAAGTTCAATGGGGGTAGACAGAAATGTTAGATAACAATAGCATGAACCTAGGAGAGAACAATGCCCTCTAACTGGTGGAAGTTTCTGTTGTTTTAAGAACTATGGAATGCAAGTAAGACAGAGATGGTCAAAAAATGAATCCTGACCCCGAGTCTCCCATTTGTTTGTAATCTCAATTGCCTTGAGATAGAATAATCCTCCCTCACTGAGAAAGGTTTTAAATTTAGCTAAGAGATAACAATTCACACTCATAATTGGAACACAATGGTGCTCAGCTTGGGAAAATCATTTCTTCAAAAATGGTTCATCTATATTAATTAATCAATATGGTCACAATATTGGAAATTTTTTATATAGTAAATTACTACAGAAATCATGGGATTGTCAGTGACTTTGGGATTGTGATCTGAGGTACCAAAAGAGAATTTATCTAAATCTCTAAACAGTGTTGGACTGGTATTAAAATTTAACATCCATATATTTATAATTTTAATTTATTATTTTTAAGTCCATTAATAACTTTAGAAGGGCTTGTTTCAATTAAAGTACTTAAAAAGAAAACCACGTACTATAATATATATATGCAGCCAGTTTTCAAAGCATAAATTTGTCTAACTAACCCCCTTTGAAAATGTGATATAGCAATAATCAAAAAGCTCCCTGAAAATAATTGTCAAAATGTACTAAATGTATATGTAAAGGCTCATTGGTGGTACATTGTATTATGAGTTGGTATGCTAACCATACAATTAGCAATTGAAAACCATCAGCCACTCTTCTGGAGAAAGCAGAGGCTTCAGCACTGTGAATGCGTTCCGCATGTGGAAATGCGCAGGTGTACTTCCACTCTGTCCTCCAAGGCTGCGATGAGTTGGAATCAATTTGATGGCACAGAGTTTTATAGTAGAAGATATACAAAGTGAACTCTAAAGACTATGTTTAAAAACTCTTAATTGAAACAAATTGAATATTAATTTTAAAAACAATGTATAACTAGATTGCTCTTGCCTAAAAGCTGTTTTCAAAGACATATGAAGTTCTTACTTTTCCACTTCTTTGAAATAAAGTATGCAGCTTATCTTATATTTTAAAAGTTTTACACAGTAAATGTATATTAATTTTGTTTAGGAAAAATTTTAATAGGACCCAATATTAAACACATGTTAAACAAAATGCTGAATTTGTTGCCAAAAAATATTTTAAGCAATATTTTGTCTCATAACACTGCTAAGACAACTATAGAATTCATAAACATATCGCTTGTAAGGTGCACGGTTATATTTTTAAATGAACACTATGCCCCTAAAAAATCTGTCTTGTAAGTACAGAATTCTCGGTAGCCGCAAGGAAGATGAACCTTTGTCGCATGTACCTTGGCCATGTTATCAGGAGGCATTAATGCATGGAAAAGTACAGCTTACTTAGGGAAGGAGAGGAAGACTTCAACAAGATGGATTAACATGATGATTGCAACAATGGGTTGCAATATAATAATTGTGAAGAGGTGTGGAATCAGCTAATATTCCATTCTGTTGTACATAAGGTCCCTATGAGCCCGAGCCAAACTGGGCATCATTTGACAACAACAAACCCCAAGCAGGCCAAACAGTAAATACACTATCAACTAAAATATTTCAAATGGATATCAAATGTAAACATATGCTAATATAATTTGCTAATATAATTTAAAATATAGATTCATTTAAATGTGCAAATGAATTCAAAGTCACTATTTGTTATAATCAATAGATGATGGGATCATTGGTTTTTTTGTCACCTTCACTGGCCCAGGAATCTCAGTGGTTTGCCAATTGAAACCTATATTCCCTCATGATGTGACCTAATAAAATTCACTCAAATTGATGATGAGAACTCCTGTGGGCACTTAAGCAATTCTAAGAAAATCAGGTTGGAATGCAAGCCCCTATTCAGATTTTGGTCCTGTGCAAATGTTAGGAGATGTCCTTGCTGTGGAAAGCTTCCTTGCTTGCTGCCAGCTCCTGCATCTGGCTTGTTGACCTCCTGTTCTCTGAGTTTGAGTCAATGGCCTCCCATATTTCCTGCTGAATAGCCTAAGAAGTCTGAGGGAGGTTTGTTTGTTCTCAGTGGCATTCAGATCAATTGCTCTTTGAAAAATGAACAGGATCCTGGACCACTGAATAGCCTACCATCTGAGAAGCTGCCCTTGGATTCATGTCTCTCCAGTCACAAATCACAATATATGAGACCAGGTTTACTAGTTAGATTATAAACTGTGAGAAATCCCCTTCCCCACACCCCAAACTATGGCTCTGGCCCTTTAGATCTGAAGCTGAATTCACCTGTGCATTAGACTAATCAACATTTACACCAGGACAAAGTTCAGAGTGTGAAGAAAGAAAGAAGAATGGAACCAGAAGGCATGGGGAGGGATTGCAATGAATGAATTGAATCAGAAGAATCCAATATAAAACTATGATCTACTCTGTAAACCTTCACCTAATCAGAATAAAAAGTTGACGTGAAATTAAAAATAAGTTGATGTCTAGGTCTGTCAGAGCATCCGTCTCTCAACTTTTATTATTGATCTAATTTTATTTACTTTTATATGAAAATGATTGTCTTACATATTCCTTTCCTACAACCTGCTTTTCTTTTTTTTTTTTTTTTACCTTTTTTTGGTGTGTGGGCATCACTGCCCTCTGGTGGGAGTAGGATGCCCAGCATTGCTCCTGGAGAGCTACTATTGGATTTGAACTGTCAACCCAGTGAGCTGGAGTCCCTCAAACAACCACTATGCCACTGGGGCTCAGTCCTACAACCTGCTTTTCTTTTTACATCATTCATACTAAAACTAAGTAATGTCATAGAAATTAAAGTTACCAATGGACTCTAACTATAGTAATAAGTGAATGCATTCATAACTCAATCATACCATTGAGCAAAAAGTAATTATCTGACCTTGAGCTGTGAATCAGATGTGTATCCTTATTCTGTAATATTTCAAAGCCTTTAAGATATTTATGACCATGTCTTTGCAATAAGAATTGGAAATCATTCTAATTTATACTTCTTTTCACTGTTTTAATTTGTTGGTAGAAAAGTAATCCACCTGAGAAACCAAATATGAGGATTAAGAATTGAGTACTTATGTAAAAAACTAAAAAAAAAAAAACTAAATAAAAACTTTGTAAAGTTCATGAGAGTTATGTAAAAACTAATTTTGCATAATAATTCATTTTAATAACAAAGTCCAAAGTTAGCCAGGTAATACAATTGATTTGTAGTTATGTTTTTATTTTAATTTTTGTTGATTTTTACACTTAAAAAATTTCTTGTGAATTGGATGGTTACAAAGCAGATATCAATACATTTAGTTTTTACTTCATCTCATTCATTGCAATTTTCTCAATGTAACATCATTTATCCCACTTTCTCGTTTCCTGTTTATATTCCTTCTCTCTGACCCTTTTGAATGTTGTTCATGGGCAAATGCTGCCCTTTGATCTCAAATGCATACCTTCTTAGTGTAAGTGCTCCTCTTACAGGCTTTCCTCTTTTTTTGGCTGAAAATAGAGTTGTAGGGTAAGTCCACTGCCAGACCTAAAGTGTGATTAAGATGCATAGTCTCAAGGGTTCTACCAGGCCCTATACAACTGGTAAGGCTGGTCTCTCTCTCTCTCTCTCTTTTTTTCCCACAACAGTTGGTAGTGCTACCTGGGGAACATCTAATTCTATGGTGTTAGGGTCATGAAGACTGATATTCATATGGTCCCTTAATCCACTGAACTAATCATGCCTATGTGTCTTCAATTTTTATGCTTTTTCTTTCTTCCAGATAGGAAGAACTCAACAGTTGCTGTCCCAATGGTTAAGCATTAAGCTGCTAACTGAAAGGTCAGAAGTTAAACCCATTACCAAACTGCAAAAAATAAGACCTTGTTATCTGCTTCATTAAACATTTTCACCTTGGAAAACTTTCAGGGTCTTTGTACTCTATTACAAATAGGACACTATAAAGTTGCTATAAGTTAAAATCAACTCAACTTGAGGGAAGAAGATGGTATCTAGTTAGAGTCACCTGCTCAGAACTCCAGCAGCTAGATCAGAAAATTGGGAATAGGAATCAACAAGCCCAGTTTTGTTTTCCTTTATCTCTCTTTTTCCTTTTTTCTCTCTCTCCCTCCTTCTTTCCTTTCATATGTCATTGCTGGCTTCCAGGCTACTACCTGGAAGCTCTGTGCTCAAACTCTTTAAACAGGGGACCAGTTCACTGTCCCTCAGATCATTGGAGGGCCAGACTATAGTTTTTTAAAAAAAAAACAAAAAAAAAAACTATGAACAAATTCATCGGCTCACTGGGATGAGTCAGCTGCTAAGCAGAACAGGCAGTGGTGCTGAACGCACCTTGAAGGATGGATAAATGTCCTCAGCGGGCTGCATGTGGTCTGCAGGCTATAGTTTGAGGACCCCTGAACTAGGGCAATTCAACCTAAATAACAGAGGGAACTCCAGCCTGCCCTCTGTGGGAGTGCTGCATACCACACAAGGCAGCAGTGACAGTCCTCTACAATGTTTCACATTGCTAAGGAAAACTCAGTCTGGCCGCTATCTTAATCTTGCCAATTAAAGTAATTCCGTCCAGCACCAGTGGGACCCTGCACTAAAAAGGCACACCAACCTGCCACCTTGGGTCAGGTTTTAAAGCCCTCTGGGTCCACGTTCAGGTGAGCAGGGATCTGCTCTTTACTCTTTTTTTTCCTTCTATCTTCTTTCTTTCCCTCTACAGTCAATCGCAGCAAGTAGTTGTGTCTTTCCCCCTTCTTTCTTTCTTTATTTCCCCTCTCCTTTTCTTTTCATCTGCCTTTGTCCCTCCTCTCCCTCTCTTTCCTTCCACATGCCACTGCTAGTCTATAGTCTCCTACACTCTGCCTACAGCAACTCCGCCCACCCAGTGTGGAAAATTTGAGCCTGACCCTGTGACAGTGCTGCACACATCACAAGACAGTGCTATGCACTGTAAGGCAGGGGGGCTCATGTATCTATCTATTTTTTTCTTCTTCTTTTGGTATTTCTTCTTTCCCCCCTTCTATCTCTTCTCTCTTTCTGCAATAGTCTCCGCAGATTATTTTCCTTTTCTGTTGTTTTGTGTTTTTTAACTGTTTTACTTCTTTTTAAATTTGCATTTTTCTCTGTGTGTGTCAGTTTGTGTTTTTTTACATTTTTTTGCTCTTGTCTTTGCTTTCTCCCTTCTATCTTTTTCTTCTTTCTTTCTTTTTACAAGCCATTGCTGGCCTCCAGGCCACTCCCTTCCACATTGGGCAACTCTGTCAGTCCAGTTGGGGGAGTGCCCACTCACACTTGTTGACTTTTCATGCAGCTTGAGAAATCACATATGTCTTCTACCAAGCCCAAGCAACTGGGATAGCTCCCTTTCAAACAGCTAGGTGAACACCAACTTACACCCCAAGGCTCCACAAGTGACTGGGAGAACTCTGGCCCATTATCTTTAGTGCCTCATGTTGCTGCAGAAACATCTGCCCAAACTCCACACCAATCTCCTCAAGTAGGGTAATTCTGCCTGCCTTTTATGGTTACTTACACCAAGGAGGGTACACCATCACACTGTCCGTGGCACTCCAATTGCAGAGGGAACCACCACATACCACCCGAGTCACTCAAACACCATGGCACACAATACTACGGCTTCCTGAGAGATCAGCCAGTGAAATGCCACCCTCATGGCCCACAACCACCCAACCAGCATCCTGTGAGAAGTCCAGTATTCCAAATAATGAAATACTGCTCAGCTAGGGAAAGAGTGAAACAACAGGAAGATAGAATGGTACTCTAACCTCCCAGTGCTCCTACCTGTGGATAATTCATAGAGGCACTCATACAAGTCCCCCAAGAGAAAGCTCAGTGCTCTTTGACTCTGGGCTCCTTTGAAACAACACATAAACAGCAACTGGCCCCAACAGTCTTACAAAAAAGCAGGCAAAACAGAAGACAATTCTGGAAGAAGCCATGAATCTAAAAATGTGCACATAGAAGAAGCAGGCATTGACTTGCCACAGAAAAAAATTTTAAGAATGCTGCTTGGAGTCATACAGGATATGATGGAAACAATAGAGAAAAATTATG
This sequence comes from Nesogale talazaci, assembly GCA_004026705.1. Lineage (NCBI taxonomy): Eukaryota > Metazoa > Chordata > Mammalia > Afrosoricida > Tenrecidae > Nesogale > Nesogale talazaci. Next base: position 131,607 of record PVJH01000029.1, on the reverse strand, counting down.
AAATGACAAGAGATGATAAAGAAAGTACACAAAAGGGAAATACAAGACTTAAGGGATGAAATAACAAAATCCAGTAGCAAATTCACACTTTGCCAATAGAGAATCCCACTAGTGATCTAGATGATAACCAAGCAGACCTCAAGAAATGGGAAAAGGAGTCAAATAAGACCATCAGAGTAGCTGAAGAAAACCTGAAAGCCACATCTGATGCTATGAAGAGGAACAATATTACAATAATTGGACTACCAGAAGAAGAAACAACAAAGACGTCAACAGTGAAAACAGTGAGGGAGTTCTTAGAGGAAAGCTTCCCAAGCTTAATAAATGAAAATCAGGCAACCATTTAGGAGGCTGAAAGAACACCAGCCAGACTGAACTCCAAGAAGAAATCACCAAAAACACATAAAAGTTAAATTATCCAACTATAAGGAAGAGGAGAAAAATCATATGATCAGCTAGGGAAAAACAAATAGTCACTTAGAAAAATAACCAAAAAATAATATGTTCAAACCTATCAGCAGACATGATGAAGAAGAGGAGGGAATGGATAACATCTTCCAAAAATTTAAGGAAAATAACGCAAACCCAAGAATACTATACATTGCCAAATTATCTATTAAGATAGATGAAGTAAGAGCCTTCCCACACAAGGAAAAACTCAAAGAATACATAAAAAGAAATAAAGCCCTACTAAAGATCCTTGATGACCCAATATGGGCAGAAGATCAACTGAGCACAAAAAAGAGACAATCACATGGAATAACTCCACCACAAGGGTGACAAAGAGAAAACATTACTCAATATAGCAGTAACTCAATAGTGGAAAGAAGACAAGAATGAACGACAAATACAACCCAAACTGATAAGATAGGTAGGGAGGAAAACACCCAACACAAAAGGTACAGCATGACATGATGGAGTCCACAGATGGATGTAATAAGACTGCATATAAACTGACTGACCTCAGGCATTAAGAGGCAGAGGCTCACAGGCTGGCTCAGAAGATATAACCCATCAATCTGCTATCTACAGGAGAGACACATCTCAAGTTTATAGGCAAAAACAGGTTGGGAATTAAAGGTAGAGAAAAATATAGGCAATGCCAAAAAAGCAAGAGTAGCAATCTTAATCTCTGACAAAATTGATCTCAAGGAATAAGCAATAGCAAGAGACATGGAGGGGCACTATGTAATGCTCAAGTGAACAGTAGACCAAAAACCAGCAAGCATAATAAATATATATGCACCCAACAAGAGAATGGTGAGATTCATAAATCTAACACTCCAAAAGATGAAAAAGGGAATCACAGGCTGAACAATTGTAGTAGATGACTTTAATACACCACTCTCTGAAACAGAAAGATCACAGGAAAGAAACTCAACAAAGAAGCTACAGATCTAAACAGCATAATTGAACGACTTGATCTGATAGATATTTTCTTATTTTCCCACCCAAATGCATAAAAATTCATATTATTTTTAAGCCCACATGGCAAATACTCAATGATAGACCACATGCTGGGACACAAGTCAAACCTGAGTAAATTGAAGTGCATAGAGATCTCTCTATGCCACAAACTAGAAATCAAGAAAAGGATGATGAAGAAAACAACCACAATTGGAAGATGAATAACTCTCTGTTGCAAAAGGAGGGGGTATTGGTCCACATCAGAGATGAAATCAGGAAGCTTCTAGAAACCAATAAGAATGAAAATACAATGTACCAAAACCTTTGGGATACAGCAAAAGCATTTATCAGAGGAAGGCTGATATGCATACATGAAAAAGGAAGAGAGACTTGTAGTTGATATGCTGGCACAAAACATATGCCTGTTAAAGCAGGGTCAATAGAACAATCCTACTAATAGCAAAAGGAAAGAAATAATAAAAATCTCAGTTGAAATACAGGAGAAGGAAAACAAGAAAACTATAGGAAAAATTAGTGCACCTAAAAGTTGATTCTTTGAAAGGATTAACAGAATTGATCGACTGCTGGCAAACCTAACTAAAGAAGGGAAGGTACAATTTTCAATAGGAAGGATGAGGGATGATTCAGGGAAAATTTCAATGGACCCTATTAAATAAAAATGATAATTACACAGTACTATGAATGCCTGTACTCTAATGAATTCAACAACTTGGAAGACATCGATAAATACTTGGAAAAACAATCCCTCTCTAGACAATCCCAGATGGACATCAGAAATCTCAAAAAACCCAAAGCAATAGAAGAAATAGGCAAGGATTACAAACTGAAAAATCTCCTAGGTCAGATGGCTTCACAGAAGAATTCTACCAAGAATTCAGGAAAGAAATTACACCAATCCTGCACAAACTCTTCCAGAACATAGAAAAAGTTAGAAAACTCCCAAACTCTTTCTATGAAGCTAATATAACTCTGATACCTAAAGCAGGCAAGGATTCCACAAGAATTGAGAACCACAGAGCAGTCTTGCTAATAAACCTTGATGCAAAAAGCCTTAACAAATTACTGACTGATAGAATACAAAAGCATATAAAAATAATTCACTGTGACTAAGTGGGATTCATATTAGAGATGCAGGGATGTTTCAACATATGAAAGAACATTAGTAATATTCACCACATTGACAGGAAAAATTATAAGAACCATATGATAATATCAATAGATGTGGAAAAAGCATTTGATAACATCTAACACTCACTCATGTTTTAGAAAATCAAAAAGATAGAAATAGAAGAAAATCCTCAATTTTACACAACCTATACATGAAAAACCAACAGCCATAGCATGGTAATCAATGGAGAAAAGATAAACACAATCTCATTGAAAAGGGGGACCAGACAAGGATTTCCTTATCCCTGTTCCTATTTAACATTGTGCTGGAGATCCTAATTAACAATATAAGACAAAGAAAAGACATCAAAGCTATTTGTCTGGGGAAGGAAGAGGTGAAACTATCATTAGTCACAGACGATATGATTTTATACATCAAAAATCCCCCAAAGCCCCCAAGTGGAGTGTTAGAAGCAATAGAGGAATATGGCAAAGTGGCAGGATCAGGATCAACAAACAGAAGATTATTGGACTGCTATATACACAGACAAGATCACAAAAGAGGCCATTAGAAAGACAGCATCTTTTACAACAGCCAAGCACAAATGGAAATATCGAGGGATATACCTGACTAAAGAAAAAAAAAAGATTTGTTTAAGGAAAGCTACAGAACACTATTACAAGAAACCAAGAGTGACCTCAACAAATGGAAGACTATCCCATACTCGTGGATTAGAAGACTCACTATAGTAAAAAAGTCCATTTTGCCCAAGGCACTATATAAGTTTAATGCTACCCTGTTACTAATATCATCCTTCTTCAAAGAAGTGGAAAAACTGATTACCAACTTCACATGGAGAGGGAAGAAGCCAAGAATTAGCAGGGAACTCCTCAAGAAGAAGGACAAAATGGGAGGACTTACTCCACTTGATTTTAGCATGTATTATGTGGCCCCAGTGTTGAAAATAGTGTGGTACTGTTATAACAACAGATATTCATACCAATGGGAAAGAATTAAGACCCAGATTTTAAAACAGCAGCATATAGACAACTGATTTTTGATAAGGGTCCAAAAAAATATCAAATGGGAAGTGGATGCCCTCTTCAATAAGTGGTGCTGGGGAAAATGGATCTCTGCCGATATAAAAATGAAACAAGACTCTTACCTCACTCCATGCACAAGAATAAACTCAAAGTGGATCACAGACCTTGAGGTAAAACCCCAAAGTTTTAGGGCCATTAATGAGGAAAATTGGACAAACCTGAGAACTTTGACACAGGGAATACATAGGCTACCAGAAATTAGGAAAGGATACAAATTCGGAGGAATCACAAATTGACAAGTGGGATATACTGAAGATCAATCACCTGTGTACATCGAAAGAATTAACCAAGAGAGTAATAAGATATCCCACAAATGAGGAAAACATCTTTAGCAATGACGCAGACACAACAGGCAATAAAAATCAACTTGAAAGCACACAACGACAAAGGTTAATTTTGTGTGGCCATTAAAAAGTGATACTGTATTTGATGATTACTTTAATTTCTGTAGTATCTAAAGAAGCCCTGTTGGTGTACTGGGTTAAGTGTTAGAAACTGCTAATTAAAAAGAAAAGTGTTTCAAACCCACCAGCCACTCCACAGGAGAAAAACGAGGCTGTCTGCTCGCATAAAAATCGACAAGCCTCACATACCCTAAGGAGCTGCTCGAATCTGTCCTGAGTGTAACTATTGGTCAGAATCTTCTCTGGCAGTGAGTTGAGGTAATGTTGATATGATATATCCATGAAGATCATTTCTCCAATGACATCTACAATTAGATCATTATGCATGTACATATATGCCCACACACACACTGGTCCCCTTCCCAAACATCTGATGTACACTTGATGTTCTTTGGCTTTTTCTGTGTCCATCTATCAGTCCTTCTAGCTCTGCCTACAATATAAACATTTCAAAGTGTTCACAGATAATTCCATTCACATCCCTGTGTTCAGATGCTTATGTTTTGGCTATTTGCACAAGTTCTAAATTTGCACAAGTTGCTAAAATTATGGATATTTGTACAAATTCTACTATCCAAAAACTGTATCCCACTTTCTTGCTAATACAATGCCTTTAACTATCATTCTATAGTGAAAAAGCAAAAGGATAAAAATGCAAATATTTCCAGAAGATCAACTTATTACTGGAAAATCAATTATAATAAATATCAGCGTTAATTCTACAAAGCAAGGATTGGAAGGGCAAGAGAGGATAGAACAGAGAGAAAGTAGGTACAGAGCACTTGATAGCTAGAAGACTGCCAGTTTAGGTGGGAGGAAGGAGAAACAAGGCCCATTCACTTGTACACAATTTTGTCCTAAGGCTTTTCTACAAGCAGTGAGGGTTTTTTGGCTCATCTATTACTGTCACTAACAATAATTTCTAACTCCATTACTTTGATAGGCTTAGATCAATGTGAAATCTATGCAGACTATGGTATTCTGATTATAATTACAATGGTTATGTTTTTTCCACAATTACCTTCATACTGTTCACTAGAGGTTATGTAATAATTAAGAAGAGAGGAAAAGACTGCTCTACTTAAAGGCCAGTCAGCCAGTGAAGTGTGATAAGGTACCATTATGCTGTCTGTAAAATGGGGATATTAATAGCCCCAACCTTGGGTCCAGTTTGGGTCTCCCAAAAGTAGAAGCTGGGGCAAGACCATGAGGGTAGGTAGTTTATGTGGAAGACAGTCCTCCTGGAAACATGAGTAAAGGAACAAGGACATGAAGCAGAGAGGAAGAAACACTCATGTAAAGATACAGCACGGGGGCTTCCACTACAGAAAACAAGGGTTTGATTCCAGTAAAGCCTCTGAAGTTGAGTTCAGAACACCATGAATTGTCCATCTCCCACTAATTGTAGATTGCTGAGCAGAATGTTCTGAGGCAGCGTCCACTAGTGAAAGTTGAGGCCAAGCCCATGTATTATTTTCAGTGTAGCTAAAGTCAGAGGGTCTCTGTGGGGAGCAATATGAGGGTCCTAAGACAACTGCTAAATGTCCTGAACTTGTGTGAGGCTGTAAATAGGGAAATGCATGGGAAAAGTATATGTTTCTGTCATATGCTCATAGTTTTGGTTGAGTAAAAAGTAGTTATTTGTATTGTTGTGACTTTTATTTTCCAGACTCGTTATTAGTAAATTTACCATGACTCACCCTGATAGATAATGATCTTGTCTTTGTTTTCTCATCTCATTATTATCATGATATCTTTGACAGTGCTTAAATAAGTGCTAATATATATTTTTCCTGAGCTGTTGGAGCCCTAGTAGCTAGGGTATTGGGTTACCAGTTGGCCGACTACCAGCAGAAGAACGAGAGGCTATTGTCTCCTTCTTGTAAAGATTTACAGCCTCAAAACCCTGGCGAGCAGTTCTACTCTGGGTTATACACACTCTGAGGCATTCTGAGTCTCAATCGACTTGATGGCCATAGGTAGGGAATGACAAATGTATGAAGGCAGCAGACTCCTTAGTTCCTTTCTCAAGCTGTTATCCACAATGCCACTCACATTTTACATGATAGGTAATTCTGAATTTACCTGAACTACGCTGTAATGCTATTGGGAAAAGAATCTGTGTCTTCTGTCTCTCACTGCTCTCCCCTCCCAATGCCCTAATCTTAAATCCATCACACTTGCAGCACGACAGACATGCTGGTGAACTTGTTTGGGCCTCTATGTTAAAATTTCCCCAAGGCAAAGCAAACAACAATTCAGAGAACTCAGGCAGCTACATGTTTCTGTGCTCTAAGAAAACATCAATAACTGTAGCCATTAATAACTTTGTCAGTTTCTACCAGTCTGCTTGTGCCTGGAGTCTTTGAAGGATTCAAACCACACAGATAATCAGATAATTGATCCCTTCACAAAATACCTTCTTGCTAGTTGTTTTACATCAGCTAGGAAATGCTTGCATATAAGAGGAAGTACTTGCAGCATTTGGCTTCTGACTTATTTTCATCAGAAATGATTTAAGATAAAAGGACAAAGTTTTTGTCCTTTTCAAATGAGGTTGGTGCCTTATTGATAACTTACTGGCTTGATGAGAAACCTAGCCTATTTTTATGTATTTATTGTATTTTCTGCCTCGTAAATATACTATTATTATCATCTGTGTTTTCTTTGTGAGAAAATTGAGCCACATAAATAAGAATTTGCCCAGATCACAGACTTGCAGGCTATTGCCTGGCCATCTCCCTGTTGGTCACCAGTAGACACTGAATGAGATGCCACAGATGTAACCTATAGACCCTGCTTTCTGGGAGTATACAGCATACCGAAGCTGTGCTTTTCAATAAAATGGGCTGACAGATTTTTCATATCCTTCTTTGCCACAGCTTTGAAGATCAGCATGTTTTATAGAATACAGAGAATGCTAAGTGGGAAGAAAGTTGTCCCCAAGACCAGTTCAGAACCCCTAGCAATAGTCCAGGCAAGATATAATAGAGCTACACTTGTGCTAAAGGTATAGAGGTGGAGTTTCAGAGAGAAGTAGGAGGTAAGGTATAGACCTGTGCTATGATCAAGGCTGGGGCAAGTTCAAAAAAAGATCCACGTTGGCTAACGGAAAGAGAAAAAGAGTTTCACTAGATGAACTACTGATGAAAGGTGCCCTGGTGATATAGTAGATTATGCCTTAGGCTGCTAATGAGGTCAGCAGTTTGAAAGATGAGGCTTTCTACTGTCCCTTCCCCCAAATTATAATCTTGGAAACCCACAGGAGGACACTCTGTTCTAGAGTGTCACAATCTGCCACAAATGACTTGCTGACAGTGAGAGGGGACTAATCACAGAATCAACAGGAAGTCTCCAGTGCAGACGGAAGACCTACGAGTCAAAGTGCCAAGTGCATAGAGCCAAGATCACTACTGCTACTCGCCGCCACTGCAGTCTGGATTTCACACACAGTGCTAATATGCAAAGTCTGATTATTCCTACTTGTCACCATTCTTTCCATATTCAAAGTTCTGGGCAGGTGCTTTCAAACAGCCAGATTTAAACCAAGGCTCTCAAGGGCAGGGAAGGCTACTTTCCAGCAACTTTCAGCTGCTTCAGCAGAACGTAAGGCACAGTGCCTCACCAAGGGCTCACACGTTGAAGAAAAGCATTCAGATGCTGGGAATCCAAAGAGGGGGCAAAGCCTACTACCATGTGATAAGGAAAAGAGCCAAGAAGGAAGATTCTCAGAAGTGATTAAATAGGGGATCTGATACCATGAATTACTATTTATTGGGGCTGCTAACTGCAAGGTCAGTAGTTGGAAACCAGCAACTGCTTCCCAGGAAAAAAGATGGGGCCTTCTACTCTCATAAGAAGATACAGCTTTGTAAGGTCATGGGGAAAGTTCTGCTCTGTCCTATAATGTTGCTGTAAGTCAGAATCCATTCAATTGTAAGGAGATTAGTTAACTTTGATACCATAGATTGAAATTACATTGAGAAGAGAAGCACAATTTGAGAATGGCGAAAGAGGAGAAGTCAAGAAAAGAAATGAGTTTAAAGATTGCAAGATAGTCTTTCCTTGACAGGGTCATAGTCTACTTCAGATCAAGACATACCCCTCCTTGTAATGCCATTTTGCTTCTATTGCTCACCTTGATTTCTTGTGGAAGAATCAAACTCTCCAAAGGGTCCCACAAGTCTCAGAAAAATCTGGGTTCTGACTCGTACACCAGACTGGTTTAATGCCATTCTCTGGCTTGTTTGGTCCATTCCAACCACACCCAGTTTTCTTTATGTCACCCAAGTGTGGTACACACTTTTCTGCCTCAGCATGTTGCCCTGTGCTATCATCTGGGCCTGAAATGCTTGTTTTAAGAGCTGTTTTCCTTCTATGTCAATGCAGCCTTTCTTTTGATTTCAGATCAAAACTTATTTTCCCAGAACAGCCTCTAATGATGTTCTCCACAGTTTGTATTTATTTCCATTGTCCTTATCTAAGTTTATAGTTGTTTACTTGTGCAATTTTAAAATTAAATTACTCTCACTCCCTTAATGAGGATATGAGTTAAATATGATTTACTAGGTGGCACAAATAGTCAGAAAATTAGTAGTTTGAAGACACCCAGAGGTGCCTCACAAGACAGACCTGAAAATCTCCTTCAATTCTATGAAAGAGCAATTTCTAAAAGAGCAATCCCATGGAGCATGTTTACTCTGCACACTTAGGGTGACCATAAGTTGGAACAGAGTCAATGTCAACTAACAGCAACATCACTTAGATGTCCAGCCAGGAAATGAAATATTGACGAATGAGTGGATCACCAGATGAATAGAGGAAAGGATACTTAACCCAAAAAAGATGAATTTAAGATCATCTGATTACCATCACCCAGCCAGTAATTTATGCCAGTGGATCAAATGATCAAATGCAATCACTTAGGCAAGAATAGGGGTGGGGAAGAGGAGCTTTCCCCCCACCACAGCATTTTTCTTAATGACAATGGTTTATTGTGATTATGTAGGGGTTATGTTTTATATCATTAACTTTGTATTCAGCAGTTGAAACTACTAATAAAATCCCCCTAGTAGTTTGCTGTTCATTAGTCCTTGATTTATCTTCTCCCTCTTGTGGACGTCTATCTTCTGAATTTCCCAAGTTAACATGGATCAGCATGCTAGCCCATTGCTATAGCAGTATCTCTTTTTTGTTTGTTTTTTTTTTGTGGGCATCACTGCCCCCTGGTGGGAGTAGGAGGCCCAGCCTTGCTCCTGGAGTGCTGCTGCTGGATTTGAACTGCCAACTCTGTGGGCTGCAGTCCTACGCACAACCACTACACCACCAGGGCTCAGGCCAGCAGTATCTCTTAAGGCAATACAATAATTAGTTGCTAGATGGGTACTTCAGTATCCACAAATCTGTACTTTTAACAAGTACCTTGGGGTGACTCTTAAGCATTTTAATATCGAGAACTATTAAAATCAGGAGTCAGCAAAGAAATATTCTTGTGCCAGAAATTTATTATACGTCTGCTGTGGGCAAGACGCCCTGATTTCCAGAAGAAAGAAGCATGCATGTGCGCCAAGAGCAATGTTGCTGTCTGAAGCATATCAGAGCAAAAATCTGAAGGCTTGGAGTTGTTACCTGGCACTAGTCATTGCTTACTAGTATTTTAGTCTACATAACTATTGATTAACAACTTAAAAGAAAAGAGACTTTAGTCATTGGAAATTGACTTCTTTATATTTTATGATAAGTCTATATATGTGATAACTAACTAAAAATTATAATCACTTTGTGTCATTAGAAAATGCAAAGGAATATTGATCAACTTGAGCATCCCCATCAATTTCTCAGGAGATAGGAAAATATCATATTACCCATTATGTAAATTCACATTTTTCTGTGTGTATGAGTGTGGGAGTGTATGTGCTTTCAACTGTAATCACTAGAGAACATATTTTTAAAACCCCCAAACAACTAAAACTGTGAGCTTTTGATAAGACACTACAAAGCATGAGAGCAGGCTTTAAGGTAAAGGGAAGCTTGACCTACATCCCAGGAAAATAAGAGGATCAATTTCAATCTGTCACTACTTGTTGTCACTATTATATATAGTCAATGCTTTTTATTACAAGCTACACAGAAATGACACCTGAATAATCATATTGTCTATAATACGATCATGTAAAATGAGAAAATGGTCTTATAGCTTGTGTGCTGGCTTATGATTCCAAAGATTAGCTTGTAATCAAAGCTCTTAAGAGAAATTGGTGTTGTCATGTAAATCAACATTTTACCACATCAGCTTCTCCATCTTTTGAAGTTGATTACTGAACATACTGAAGTAATTTCGGAACATCTAACCATGCTGTAGAGTGTAGTAGCTATGTGGATAGAACTGGAGGAGGAAAACCTGTCCTAATCCCGTCTCTGGCACGTCTTAACTTTTATCCTCCTTAGGTAATTTGCATGGTCTCTGATGTTTATCCATAAAAGAGGAGTTAATAATACCATTCATCTTTGAGTTGGTATAGGGATTTAATAAAGTGTCAAATGTTTAGACTATTGTCCGACACATAATAAAGTACACAAAAGGTATTCAGTAAATGCTAGTTATTGTTAAGTTACCAAACTTAAATGCTTCCCAAGAGATTTAATAAAACTTTGTGTGTCATACTTTAAAAAAATTTTAAAGCCATCAAAATGTTACACCTCAAAAATTTTTTTAAAATCCTTTTCAAAGTAACTATCATGGTTGAATTGGGGAAGAAGGGAGAAGTTGGGGGCAAGAAACACAGCTGGAGGAAATAATAAGGATATATGCTCATTCTAAAAAAAGTGGCATTGCCCAGGTTTCCTAAGGACCATGGGATTGTGTACAGAGGTATACTGCAGTCATTTGGGTCTCCTCAGGACTAGCAATTTTCATCTGCTCAGGATTTTTTAATTTTTGTTTATTTTTAGAAGTAAATCAGAGCTATCATTAACTGAATTTGATGATTGAGGCAGTTAACAAGATTTCATAGCATACTTTAAAAAATTGCAAAACAAAACCCAAAAACGTATCATGACTGGACAAGTCATTTCAGTACCATAAATCATATTTGGATTAGTGTGCTGAATTACTGTCCCCTTATCTGGAAAATAGGACTATGAATGGTCAAAAGCTTAGATTTTAGTTTGGGCCTCCAAATTAGTTAAGCATTCTAATTCATGCATTTATTTCTGTTCTGATTCATATCCTCTGTAGGCAACCTAAGCTGAAGTCAGGTATACCAGATCTCTGAGATCCAGCATCAAGTTACACTGTCTGAAAATTTGGTCAGTCCTTGCAGCCATTGCTAACAGACTTTTACCTATTTCTAACATTTGTTCCTGATCTCAAACTCCAGTTCAGGTAACTGGATCACTCTCTGGATGAACTTTATAATACTTTGATCTCCACTGAGTGAACACTGAACACCACTGGTGAAAAATTCCAATTCTGGAATGTTGAAAACTTTCCCTGGGAACCTTCCCTAATACCTAACCAGGTGACCAAGGCCTACGAACAACAAAAAAGCTTCTTAGAAGCAACTCTTTGACCAACCAGGCCCCTAATCAAACCTCCCCTCCTCATTGTGCTGTGGTCACTCTCTCTGGTCTACCTGGTGTCCAGTTTTTGAGTCACAGAAGCCCTCATCGTCACCTCTTGTTGGAGCCATGTTCTTTAACTGGCCATTTCTCTCTGCTCCACTGACCTTTCTCGCCTCATTTGATCCAAAGTTTTACCCCAAACCTGAATCAACCCACTAGCTGTGTTTACTTGAGGTTCTAGGCCTGTACCAAAATAAAAGATTAGGCTTATAAGTTGGGTCTTGCACCGAGGACCAGAACTTCTTCATTTCATTCCACATAGAAATGTGCCAAAACTACCAATTTCTATAGAATCTGTTTCTATTTGACCTTGCAAGAACATGAACAATGATATTTGCAAGAATATAGCAAGCTTATATTGATCTAAGATTTTGATTTAACACCATTCCCTGAATCTTGAGGTTTTAGAAATTTAACTGAAGACTGTGAAACAATATTCTTAGCACAAATTAGAAATAATTATGTATTGCCATGAGTAAATATTTTCCTCGAGAAATACATTACATTTTTAGTCCCAATAAAAAGACAGGTGGTTTTAAGCACACAGTTTGGGAACCATCAACAATTTTGAATAAATGAAATCTTTGATCATTGTTCATCATTGCTATTTATTCTCTATCTTCTGCCAAATGTTCATATCCTCAGAAACTACTGCTATAGGTATTTTCTTGCCCCTTTAGATGTTTTAATATGATCAGTGTTACTTTTCTAGATTGGCCCACTTCATAAACATGTGAGCAAGCCTATTAGCTCAAACTATGATTACCGAGTATTGTTAACAGAAATAAATGATTACTACATTGTTATGTAACATTTTTTCACCTGGAAAAGTAAAATTCCTGTGTATACAGAAGCATAGGCACCATGTCCATTCAGGATAAAACTTGTCCATGTAGTTAAAAGGATGTTGTGGAAAACAAATCAGACTTGGGATCCCATCAGGTATACAATAAGATTCCACCAAAGTGTTTATTAGATTTATGACTTTGGGCCATGTCTTCACTCTGAGACTCAGGAGTTTAATCTGTCAAGTGGGGATAATAGCCAATTCTTTCCAAAACCAAACCGGTTACTATTGTTTCCAACTTGTGCAATTCCATCTGTGTCAGAGTAGAACAGCATTCCAGAGGGTTTTGGGTAGTTATCACCTTTCAAAAGGATCTCCAAACACATCTGTCTTTGAACATGTCTCCATTTTTAACTTCAGTTGTTTAGTTAACTATCTGTCTGGTTCTTTAATTATCTATGGCACTCAGGGACTTATTCCCAAAGTTATACCCATAACCACAGAGTTAATTTCAACTCATATTGACCCGATAGAGGGTTTCTGAGGCTGTAAATTGTTACAGAAGCAGATAGTGCCACCTTTCTCCTACAGAAAGACTGGGAGTTCCAACTGCAAACCTTAGGGTTAAAAGTCTAATGTTTACCCATGTATTTAACTTACATCAAACGGAATCTGACAAGAAGACACTAAATACGCACACTAGTCTCTGTCTCTTTTTATTAGCTCAGTTCATATCATTTAGGTTTTTGGCTTCACTTGGACTACTTTCCTTGAATATCCTAACATTTTCTATCTCTTTTTCTCAGCTGATTTCCAAACACACTTGTTCCAGCTAAGGATTACCCTCAGGAAAGATTGGGTCTCTACTCTCATAGGAGAAGGAGCTACCACAGCTGTTTCTTTGCTACTATAGGGGGCCCTGGTCATGTCACCCTTCACAGGTTGCTTTTCTAGATCATGGTCTGTTCCAAATCAAACATAATCAACTTACACTATAGGTATCTCTAAAGAATTAAGAAATAAGCAATACGAAGCTCAAAATTTATTGATATGCATTGCATTTGAAGGGACCATTTTGCAATTGGATTGTCATCTGTTACCATTGTTTCTGGGCTTGCTCTGAAAAAGAAATTTTAAAATCAACATTAAGATTCATGAGTGCCAAACTACTTTATGTAGAAATCCTTTGATCCAGTAATTCTATATCTAAGAATAGATGCTACATATCTATGATCTTGTTTGCCTAAATGTAAATGATGGTGCTATACTATTTGTAAGCATGTAAGCAATAGAAATGTCAATTAATAAGAGGCTGGTCAAATAAACAATAAAATAGCTTTCTCATGGAAAATTTTTTGTTATTCAAATTTGTGGTAGGTCTTAAAATGAAGAGAAAATTCAAGTATACATAACACAGGAAAACAAAACAAATGAAGGCATAGAACATGAATATAGATATACACTATAATATTACTTTTTAAAAAGATGAGGAAGAAAAGAGGTGTACATGTGGCTGAAGCCAATTAACCCTCTCTGAAGAATAAGAGAAGCTATTTTGCTTTCATCCTCAAATTTGAATGATTTTGTTTCATTACGCTTTTATTTGTATATCTGTATAGGGTTATTTATTTTACCATAAGGGAATGAATTAAAAATGTAGATGTATATTCTGGGACCTTTAGCAGCCTAGCAAATCAAAATTTTCAGTGCTAGGAACCTAATAATCTATCATTTTACAACAACACCAAAAAAGGATGAGAGAGAGGTGGTGGGGGAAGGGTTTAACAATAACAATGAGAAACCAGTAATAATAGGAAAGGTACTATGTTTTCTGGCACATTGAGGTTTTGACATGAAATAGTTTATTCTCAGTTTCTGTACTTCAAATCTGTATATCATCTTATAATTCAGTGTTAGTAATGAAATATCTTCTTTTCCAGTTGAGTTTGTAGACTGGATTGGAAAACACTGATCTAAATAATAAACTATCAATCTGAGGAAAATGTTTATCTATCCAATTTCACATCCTTATTTGTGAGCCAAAATGTTCCCACAAAGTTCTACAGCCAGTCAGAAAATAAAATGCATATCATGATTAAAAATAAGTTAGAAATATGTATGCTTAGCTACCAATGTTAGTCTATTTAGGAATGTCATCTGACATTCCAAAACAAATCAAGAGTTTTTTCCTACCAGAAACAAATTTACTCCAATCTTTAGGCTCTAGTCCCATGTAAAGTGTACTCAGAGTTTAAATACATCTTACTTCAAGAAGTTGTTAGAGCACAGGATTTGTTGGACTCTTCAACTCTTGATTTGTAAGATGATATACGGATTTGAAGTGGAGAAACAGAATAAATTCTTTCATGTCAAAACCTCAATGTGCCAGTAAGCATAGTACCTTTCCTATTATTACTGGTTTCTCATGAAAATCCTTTAGCTAGGACAAGTCTAGTGACTGATTCAATCCTCCACAGTTGATCATTTTTTTTATTCCCTACTTAAGACAGACAAAACCACTTTTGAAGTGAGTAAGCATATAGCTGCTCTAAAGAAAGGAAAATTGCCAACCATTTAGTTCTGTATCAACCACTTTCTAGCTGTGGATCATGACTATGTTACTTAAGTTTTCAGCATCTCAGCTGAGCCCTGGTGGCCTAGGCTGAGCCCTGGTGGCTTAGTGGTTGTGTGCGGGACTGCGGCCCACAGGGTTGACAGTTCAAATCCAGCAGCAGCTCTCCAGGAGCAAAGCTGAGCTTCCTACTCCCACTAGGGCAGTAGTGCCACAAAAACAAAAAAAAGTTTTCAGCATTTCAGTTTCTTTGCTTATAAAATGGGGGAAATAGCAGAATCATATTTATATAGCGGTGGTATAATATGTAAAACAAAGAAAACATGTAACACAAACATGCCAGGAAAATGCATCCTATTCACACAACTAAAATCAAACCAAAGCTATTGAAATATACTAGTGCTCCCTAAAAGCTAGCTTTCCTCACCATGCTCTTAGCATTCAGGCAATATTCTAATCAATGAAAGGCCACAGTTTGAATATGGACCTGTTTGCAAAGCAGGCACTCTTTATTTAACATCCTACCTCTTTATTTAACATCAATCATTTGTCAAATAATAATTATTACTTTTAGCTCAGTATCACATCTGCATAAAACCACAGGAGGAGACAGTGATAATTAGAAGGAAGAAAATAACAAGACCTCTTATTTCTCAGAGTTTAGAAGAGAAAATATCCATAAGTTGGTACTATAAAAGGGAAAGGCTCAGTGGTGACAATGAGAAGTCCCACATGGGACTTCAGAGGATACCATACTTGATCTCAGCCAAAGGAGAGATTAGAGAGGCCTCACCATGGTGCAAGGTTTGGGGCAGCTACAGAAACCATCAGCCAGATTCAGCCAGAGGAAAATAATTTGAGCTCATGCATATGTTTCTGGCTACACACATTCCAGACCTCTTTTCCCAATAGCATGCTGTTCAGAGTTCTCACAAACTCTATGACCACGATACCCACATACAGAAACATCAGAGTTTTAGAAATTCTTGTGAACTAGAAAGCCTGCAAATGAGACTTCATTAACTATCTCAAATTTGCAAGCCTGCTTCCATAAATCTATGTCAGGGGAACAACATCCCACAGAGTTTTACTGCAAGAGCTCTGGAGTCCAATATGGCCAGGTTAGTAAAGAAAAATAAAAATTAAAAAAGGCAAGACAGTTCCCTAATGTTGACTGGGGAGCCATGAAGAGAAAAATATGTTGGCATCTGCCCAAAGCCCAGTAAGCAGATGGTTATGGGCACAAAAAAATTCATAACAATTGGCACCTCATTGGGATGTTCCAAGCAGGGAAGGGGCCTGGATTATTCCCTTTTTGGCTGCCCTTCCTCCTGAAGCATATTGGTGGCACAGAGTAAATAAAACTACCTAGGGGCTGCAAAAAGGTTTGAATATGCCCTTTTTAAACTGGGGTACTGATGCCTCCTGGCTAGTCAATCTGGTGCTTTTCAGCAAGCAGAGTACATCTTAAAGAAATGTGTGCTGAATTCCTCTGAGATAGATGATATTCAACCAATTGCATTCAGAGATGGTTCTCAGGAGAGCAGGCTAAGCTCCAGGATGGTTGGAGTCTGAGTCCTCTATTGCCAAGTCTAGGGTGTCAGCTTTGTGGCACAATATTCTTTTTCTTCTATTGTAGAATTTTAAAGCTGGTGGTGTAAGGACAACTAAGTGAATTTAGGTTTTCTAAAAGTAAATGCATTCATTCACTAGGTTTGTACCCTACTTGAAAGGGTTTTTACTGTAATAGTCTACTTCGTAGAGGCGTGCTACCTTACAATCTTTAACAGATTGATAAAGCCTTCTTTTCTTTCCCCTCATACTGGTGGTCTTATCTCTAGTAATGATATTTTCATTTTTTGTGCATGTATGGGCATCACTGGGCCCTGGTGGGAGTAGGAGGCCCAGTCTTGCTCCTGGAGAGCTGCTGCTGGATTTGAACCACCAACCCTGTGGGCCTCAGTCCTGCACACAACCACTATGCCACCGGGCTCAGCCCCTAATGATATTTTCTAATATTAAAATAGATATCAGCACCAACTAGGGTTAATACATTCCTCTGTTACATCAACATACAAACACACATACATACACTGCTTACTTATTTTGCATTTTGCTTTGAACCAATAGCAAATATATTACCATACTAAACTACTTCTCTGTGTCTCAAAAATACCAGCACTTTCAATTTCATCTAGCTACCAATAAGTTGCTCTGAGATAGATATTTCATGTAATATATGTCTATAGCACTTAATACTTTTCCCTTTCAAATAAATCTTACATATCCTTGAAAATTCTCTTGCCTCAGAAAAGAATATTTTAAAAAAATCACAGCCAATGCCCATGATCCCAGTGACTTGGATTGTTCGTTAAGTTAATTAAGCCATATTATTTTATAAAGACAGGCATTTAAAGCAAGGCACTCTCATTGTTACTTATAATGTCTTGAGGTCTGAAACAGGTATTTAATTATTGAATATGTTATCCATATCAACCAGAAAATGGCCATTTTAGGGAAATATCTGACAACACTTCTGGTCAAGACAAAGATTCCACTATTAACTACTGGTCACAGAGATTACACAATTATATAATAGCAAATAACACTTGAGTACATGAATACATAGCTCTATGAACCATAATATGCATAAAAAATTAAATTAAAGATGACAATGCCCAAATCAGGGCACATACTCATAATATGTAACTCACTCAAATTGTGGTAACTAGAAAGTATTGAAAATTTATTAGCATGTACCAGGGTAGCAATCTAGGATACACACAGATCAAGATTGGTGGACAAATGCAGCATCTACATATAACTGCTTTTCAAATGTGCCGGACCCCAAATCATGCTTCTAAGGAATTAAGTAAAATTCTGAGGTAAGAGACTCTTCTCATCATCACAAGTCTTGATAATAGCCTTCCACTCTATTCTTCATGAGAAAACTTCTCTCTCTCATCCCCTTCTGACTCTCCCTCAGAAAGGGGATTTTCATATTGGTACGATTGGATTAAAGGGAAGAAAGGGCCTGCTCCTCCATGGAATTGGGTCAAGTTGTCTGTGGATACCCAGCTTTTCCTACTGCTAGGCCCTGCTTTATAGGTTTGATGAGGAAAAGAGAGGTAAATCTAACAATTTCTCTTCTCATTTTTTAAGATTAAAGACCATTCGGGCTGAGCCCCGGTGGCGTAGTGGTTGTGCGCGGGACTGCGGCCCACTGGGACGGAGGTTCAATTCCAGCAGTGGGGCTGAGCCTCCTACTCCCACCACTGGAGAGCAGTGATGCCCCCCCCCCAAAAAAAAAGATTAAAGACCATTCATCATCCCTGTCAACCTGATAAAAATCAAGGAGTAGACCCTAGACTTCTGGCATAAGGGGCTGCTCTTTTACTTTACTCACCTTTTCTTTGATAAAGATCTGATATTATAGAGTCATATTGCTTAATATGATACAGGATTTGTGCCTAGCAGAGAAATCTTTTTATAAAATCATTTTGTTGGGGGCTCATACAACTCTTATCACAAACCATACATACGTCCATTGTAGGTAAAGCACATGTGTACATTTGTTGCCCTCATCATTCTTGCTTTCTACTTTAAGCCCTTGGTTTCAGATTCTAATTTTTCCCTGTATTCCCTGCTTCTGCCTTCCTCATGAACCCTTGGAAATTTATAAATTATTGTTATTTTGTCATATCTTACACTGTCCAATTCCCTTCACCAATTTCCCTGTTGTCTGTACCCAGGAAGGAAGTTACAGGTATACCCTTATAATCAGTTCCCCCTTTCTACCTCACCTTCCCTCTACCCTCCTGGTATCGCCACTCTCACCACTGGCCCTGAAAGGCCAGATTTGTAAGGTAGAATTGGGTTCATGATAGTGAGGGGAAGGAAGCATTAAAGAATTAAAGGAAAATTCTATGTGTCATCATTGCTATACTGCATCCTGATTGGCTCATCTCCTCCCCACAACCCTTCTGCATGGGGATGCCCAATTACTTACAGATGGGCTTTGGGTCTCCAATCTGTATTTCCCCTCATTTACAATGGTATAATTTTTAGTTCTTTGATGCCCTGGCAGAGAAATCTTGATCTCCATTATTTAGGAGAAAGTTTGGGCTCCTTTTACTGCGATCCATTTGAAATGGGCTTAAATTTTCCATCATCAAGTCCAATATATTGAGAGAACCATTTGTGCACAATAAAATTTTTTCTTAGATAAGCATTCTATAGCATTGCAAGTAAATTATTTTTACTAAAAGTAAATTATAGCATGCTCTTAAAGAAATATTTTTTAAGAAAAAACACAAATGGTTTATAATGTGGTATTTAAACATGAGTACCTCCAGCCAAAATCTTCTCTTCCAACTCTGCCATTTGCTTCTTATAGGCTCTTAAAGCTGCTTCTTTAAAAGAAGGGCGAATTCTCTTTGGTTTTGTGATTTCCACTGGCTGTTCGGGAATGTTCTGGTTTTCATCTTCTCTTATTTCCATTTCAATTATTGTTCCATTTAATGGCTCCATTCCCCCTTCACTAACCACATCATCTGCCTGACCATCATAACCCTCATCTTGTGGGGTTTCATAAGGAGTTTCGTATGAAGAGTGGTCATAGTCTTGCATTTTTTCATCTGTTTCTGTGATACTAGTCCTGTTTTCTAATTTAGCAAGGACTTGTTCCATAACTTCAACATAGTCTGTTTCACTATCATCCACTGGTAAACTATAGTCTTCCTCATCTTCTGCTTTGTAGTAATATGGTTCTGTATAGACATCAGAGTCTAAGGTGGTACTTGACTCATTTGCAGTTGATTGGGATAATGTCCGAAATCTCCCCATTAAGGAGGAGCCACTGTCATCATAACCACTAAGACTCTGTGTACTTTTGTTCCACACCACCTCCAAAGCTGATCTAGCCCTCTGTAATGTAGATCCAAATTTTGGGAAGCTGAAAGTCTTATCAGAAAGGTCGATGCTCAGTCGACTATGCCAAGATTTGGGTGGGGCATCTTCTGAATCATCACTTTGCAATTCACTTTGACTTCTATACATCATGGATAACTGGTTTTGATTCTGATATCGTTCCTTAGAATTAGCGTCTTGGTATGCATCATATGGACCCACCCATTGACCTTGGGGTTCATTATCCAATCCGGGGCATGGAGATGAGTTGTCATCTTGAGTTAAGTCGTAGCTCTCAGAGTCATCTTGTAGATCACTAGAGCACTTTCCCATGTCATCTACATCTTTATTATAAACATCCAGCTGTTGGTCAGAGAGACTATTTGTGTCATAGTCCTGGGTAGACGAATCCAAGCCTACATCAGCTCCTTGCTCTATCTGGTTCCACTCCTTCCATGGGGAAAGATCCTCATGTAAAGAGAGCTGTGAATCACTATAATGACTTCGGTCTGCAGAGGCACACACCACGCCATTACTCATTCCACTATCCACAGTTTCTGTATTCTCAATTTCATTCTGTCCCTGGACAACTCCATTGAGACGTTGGTCCTGGGGACTGTCATACAAATTAGGTGTGCCTTCCTGCTTTCTCTGCCAAAGTTCCCTGTCTGAAGATGACAGCAGAGAACTTCCATTCGTTCGAGTGAAAAACTGATTTTCTGAAAAATCCTCTGAGTAAGATTGACACAGTTTGGAAAAATCTGATTCAGAGCGACTAAGTTTAGTAGTGAAAAAATCACTTTGGGAATGCCAGAGGAGTGTTGTATCTACATAGGGAGTTTCGGTGGGCTTTATTGAGCTATCTGATTGTGGCAACTGTGAGGAAATTTGGTCATAATCTGGTTTATTTTTAATTTTGCTGCCATTCGAACTTTTATTCTTGGATCTGGCATTATGAGACTTTGAGCTTGACTTGGAAGTGCTTCCCTTTGGTTGGAACTGAGACTTGGAGAGCACAGCATACATGTTCCTGTTGAGGTCAGATTCCAGCTCTCCATTGCTGTCCTCTGGTGATGTCCAATTGTTCTTCTTAATTTGGAGCTCTGGAGCAGAAAGTTTCATATCCATGCTCTCATATGTCTGGGAGGAGGGTATCCCTCTCTCTTTTCTTTCTCTGATGTCAGGAGTAAGAACATCTGTTGAGATTCCAATGCCAGTGCCTTTGAGTTTATATGATTTTTTAAGAACAAAATCCCTTTGCTGAGGGGTTTCAAAGTATACAAGTATGGGTCGAGGTTTTGCATTTGGACAGTCTCTTTGTTGTCCTATTCTTTGAGCAAATTCAATTTTAATAGCATTTGATGCATCAGTAAAGCCCATTTTATCTATCAGAATTTGGTACACCACACTTTCAATATATTCAAATCGTTCTTCGGGCACATTTAAAAATCTCAGACTGGCCTTGCTACCCAGATGTCCTAAATGCTTAATATAATCATGGATGTCTCTGGTCTCTCTCCGAGACTGGACGAACCCTGTACGCAGCTGTTCAATTTCACTCTGTACAACCTCCACACTGCTGGAGATCTCATCAATAGAGTGCTTAAGGGCATTGACATGACCTCGTAGTTCTGAAAGTTCAGTTTCAATCTGACTTATTCCCTGGAGTTCCTTAAAGATCATTTCCATAACGTCCTGTGTCTGGCTAATACATCCAGAGGAACTAAATCCTGGTTCCAATGCATTCACCTTTGGGTTTCGTGCAGTTCTATCCAAAGATTTGCTTCTTATTCCCCAGGTCTTCTTCATTGTGCTCAACTCAGAATCTGAGGAGACACAATCCTGACTCTTCTTCCATTTTCTCAGTTTTCTTAAAGCTCCCAGCTTTAAACCATGCAAAGTGCGCTCCCCATCAGAGCTGCCTTCAGAGGGGGCAAGACTGCTGGAACTCTTTCGATTACGTCTAACTGGCATTGTGCGTGTTGGTTGTGTCTGGTTTTCTGTACTACTTCTTAGTTCATTTAATGATTCTGAGTAGGAACTCTCTATTGAAGACAGCTCTTGAAGTTGCTCCTCATTATCACTACTGGTTACATTAGTTGTCTTTTGGAGGCCATTGGCAATAGCTACCCTATAACTGAAAGTTGGTGAGAGGGAAAACTCTCTGTTGGCCTCGTCGTCTTCAGTAGATAAGTTGCGAGCAGATGAACACTTGGCAATCTTCTTGACCGTGCTTTTCAAAGTATTGGAAAGTTTAGGGGTTTTGGCTAGGCCAGCAGCAGGAAAATCTTGATCTTTTTTCTGCTGACGATTGTCTTTTTTTTTGGTTGTATTTCCCAGTTTCTTTGTAAACATTCCTTTGCAAAGCTTATGTATGTAGGGTAAAATCAGACTCTTAAAAAGATTGGCCACCATGGAGAGCAATTAATGCAAGCTTTTCTGTCCCAGATAAGCAAACAAGGTATCAGGTTGAAGATCTGTAAGTCCAGGACAAGCATCACTGTTGGGATGGTCTGTGGATCACAGGAAAGAGCATGAAGTACAGCCGTGGCTTTGCTAAGGTGTCAGTGTCTTGGGAAAAGTGATCCTCCGTTTAAGAAAGACACTCTTTCCTGGAAAAGGATTTTCATGCTTTTCTCCATTTCCCCATAACTTCCTGGAGTGTCTACAAAGAAAGGAGAGCTAGAGTAAATATCATCATTCAATGTTAGGTTTATCCCATTGCCCACAAGTATCCAATATGCTCAATAGATGAAAAAGTACATAAGGAATAGAGTATCTGAATTTCAGTACAGCATTCATATTTTTTAAAAGTAGCTTTTTTAAAAAGTACCAACAATGAGACAAGTGGGTAAGCTATATTTTCTCTTAACTCAGTTATAGGTGGACACAAATGGAGGACTACTCATAAAAGGTAATAGTAATTATTTAGAAATTGTGGAGTATAATACATGTAAATGAAACAGTCATAGTAACTGGCTATACTTCATACTCTGTTATATCATGGGCTAAACTACTAACACAATCAATAGAATTAACTTATGCCCCAGGGATTATTTATTATTTTCTCTATTACAAATTGGTAATGATGTCTCTAAAGTGAACCAGAGATATATATAAGCAAAAGGTATAAGAATAGATTGGGAGTTGACAATTAATTCTAGCCATAATCTAAGAACAATTAATAATTATGAAATGGTCCTACTCAATAGTCACCATCATGAAGAGATCAATGAAGATATAGGTACACTAGCAAAGTATGGTGAAGAAAATCATAAAGAATCATGTTTGGGGTCTTAAAGACTTATATTAAAATACACAACCATCTAAGTGAGGTGTCAGCTAAGTCTACAAAGAAGAAGCACATCAACCTGTATGATCCAAAGGTTGCAAAGAATAAAACCCAAATCCTAAGGAGGAAACACTATCAGAGTTTTAATTGTGAACTCACAGAAGACTATGGATGGCAGTGGAAGCCCAACATCCATTTGCAGAATCCCCACATGGGTGAATCCTCTGGCAAATCCCCTCTGACCATAGTTCCGGGATGTGGATAGTCATGTGAGCATTCAGATGCAGTTAGGTTAAAATTTAACACTATTTCATTCAATCTCTATTTTGGCCTATTCTACTTTCAATTTTTTAAAGAATTTTATTGACAGATATTCCACATACCATATAATTCAATAGTTTAGTCAAATTATTTAAAAAGTTATAAATCATTTCTATTTACTTCTTTCTTGTACTCATTGTCCTCCTCCCAATCTTCTTCCCCATACCTCACAAGAAACTACTGAGACCCATCCTGGAACTCATGTACAGAAAAATATAGAACATAAAACACAGAACAACAAAACACAAAACACTGCTGCACTCTGTAAAGTAGCAAGGCTATCCATATTCTTGTTCTACTTTTTTTTAATCATTTTATTGGGGGCTCATACAACTCCATACATCGATTGAATCGGGGATGTTTGTACATATATTCCCTCATTCTTTTCTACACATGTACTTTCTTTTGTTTCCTATTTACTTTCTTTTGAGCTTTTGGTACCAACTCTTCCCACAACCCATACATCCCACCATCCTCGCCCTCATAACCCAATAGATTGTACATTGTTATTATTTTCATCTCTCACACCGACTGCTGTCTCCTGTCCCTCGTGTTTTCTGCTGTTCTTCCCCCTGGAGAAGGGTGTATGATCATGTATCGATAATTGTGACCTGGTCCCCTTTTCTCCTTTCCTCTCCCCCTCTTTCCCCTATGTGTTAGTCCGGATAGACTAGAGGAACAAATTTCAGAGACACGGATATAGGAATAAGGAAAGGGTTTATATACAAAAGAAACATGACACTAAGAAGGCATCCCAATCCAGTCCAGTGCAAAGTTATAAGTCCAATATTAACCCATATGCCCAAAATCAGTCTATAAAGTCTGCTTCTGATTCAGGAAGTCACAGGTCAGTGGGTGCAGAATTCTGGCTCTGGCCGGCGTCTCCCCATGGCTCCTCGCTTCCAGGGCTCAGGTCCATCAACAGCATGCCACTCCAGCTTCAGAGGTCTGTCTTCATCAGGGCAAAGTCGTGTGGTCTCTCCACCAGCTACTCCAGCCTCCCAGCCACCGCCATTCTGTATTGCCTGTGGTTAATCATCTCCGAAACTAATTCCTAACAACTGGGGAAGATAGCTTCTCATCTTCATGAGGGAAATATCGTGAGATTTCCCAGGAGTCTCAGGTGAAAGCCATGCCCACACAGAGGCTTCATCGGCTACTCAATGCTATCTCCAGATTAACAGGCCAGGCTCCACCCCTACATTTCAATCATAAAATTAACATAAGTACATGACTGCCACACCCTACTCTTCTGCTGCCACTCTTACCACTCCTTTTCCTGGATTCTGTGTGTTGTGAGCTCCCATCCCTTTCTATACCTGTGTACATGTTCTGGTCTAGTCTGAATTGAGAAGTAGCACGGGAGTCATGGTATGGGGGAGGGGGAAGGAAGCCTCAAAGAACCAGAGTAATATAGTATGTTTCATTGATGCTTTACTGTACCCTGGTGACTCATCCCTTCCCTGTGGCCCCTCTGTGGGGAGAGTGTTCCACTGTCTACAAATGGACTTTGGATCTATTCTCAACATATGTATTTTTGTTTGTTATGAGTCTGCTGATGCCCATTCCTGGTCCCCATGACTCCTCATGAGCACACTGGTGGTGAGCTTCTTCCATGGGATCTATGAAGGATAAAACACCTGTGTGCGTCAAAAGACTTTACCAAAAGGGGCAATAAGGCAACCCACAGTCTGGGAGAGGATTTTTAGCAGGACAAAAAAAGAAAAAAGCACTGATTACAAAGACCTACAATACCTTTCCTTCCTGCAAAAAGAAGAAAAGTTAACCCTTTGAAGAAATAAGAAAAGGAGCTGAAAATAAATTTCACTAGGGAGGAGACCCATATGGCCAATAAGCACATGAGAAAATGCTCCTGATCATTAGCCATCAGAAAAATTAAAATCAAAACAACCATGAGATACCATCTAACACATTTGAGGCTAGCCCAAATCAGAAAACCAGAGAGCAAAAAATGTTGGAAGGAATTTGGCAGTGTAGGAAATCTACATTTCTGGTGATCTTGTAGATATGCACAGCCACCATGGAAAACGGTCTGGAGATACTAAATAAAGATGGAAATTGAGCTGCCTTATGACCTGATATCCCTCTACTGGGTATATACCCAGAAGAGGTAAGAAATAAATCACGCCCAGTTGTAGGTACTCCAATGCTTATTGCAGCACAATTCACCATTGCAAAGAGTTGTAAACAATCTAAATTTCCCTCGGTAAACAAATGGATCCATAAACTCTTGCACATACACACAATGGAGTACTAAGAATCATTGAAAAGCACTGAGGAGCACGTGAAAACTGTTTTTTCATGGGAAGAATTGGAGGAAAGTGTGCTAAGTGGAGGCAGAAAACAACAAAAGGGTAGAGCATGGGTATCCTGAGGTAAATGTGATCAGCACAGTAGGTATTGAAGAGGTCTACTTATTTTTTATTGATATTTTTCTGTTTTCTCTAGTCATGGTTGGAGGGTTTTGTTTGTTTTTATGCTTCCTACCTCCTTGTTAAGTGTAAATTTGCCTTCTAAATGTAAAGTCAGCTAAATGGAAATTATTGTCAAATTATGTAATCTCTTTTCTTATTCACATAATTTTTCACTTTTCTTGGTATTTAAAAGCATTAGGACATTCTTAAATTGTGATTAAGGTAAGGTAAATAAATGAATATTTTACATACTGAATAAATACCAGAAAATAAAACATACAGTCTTCAAGAGTGTCAATGTAATATAATGAGAAAAAGAAAGCTTATATCAAATTAGGCATATTAAAAACAGTGAAAATACAATAAAGAATATATTTTGCATAGTTGTTAATTCTTTCAATATTGAAAACTTGGAAAAGCAAAGTCGATCTAACATGATGACCTTTGTATATGGCAGGAAACCTGTTTCCAGGTTCAGGTCAATGACTAGAGGCAGGGTACCAAGTAACAGAATGAAATGGTACCAAAATAGTATCACACAATATAGACTAGCAGGTATTCACTGAATATATTAATCTTAAGATGAGGTTTCATAATGCAAATGACCATAAAACTAAACTTTATGCTGGCTAACTTCTTGAACAACATCAAGAATAAAAAGAAATGCATTTGTTTGAATGGTTCCCTAGCACCATGTCTTATGCAAATAAATTTTTAGTCCACAGAATGCACTGCTTTATTGCTGAAATGTTTCACAGAAACACAGAATAACTGGAGCTTTGCTCTGATTGAAGGAGGTATTTAAGGAGATAAATCATCTAATTCATTCAATAAAACATCATAAACTTCACATTGTTTTAAAACTGCACTCTTTATCTGCTCCCTCTACTTGGAGATCTACCAATTTTACTTCAATCAGGCTCTGCGGGGACTTGGAGAACACATGTTCTGGCTAGAAGCCAGACTTCACAATAGACAGGACAGGTTAATAAGACAGGGAAGTGAGAGGTAAGGGAGAAAAAGAGATGAAAAGTAACAAAGCCCATGTCTTCTATATTTCATAAATGATTGTGTCAGAAAGTGATTTTTCTAAAGTAATTTTATATTCACAATTATAACCCAATACGCAATACCTATATTTTTAAAGTTAAGAGCTATATTACTGAATTACATTGAAACTGTAGTTCTTGTATTCCTTGATCAGCTGGAAAAAGTCTATCTGGGAAGCTGAATAGTGGTAGAGTAAAAGCATTGACTGAAATCAACTTTGGTCAGATGAGCTAGTTATTCTACGTATCATTTCATTATTCTACATATCATTTCATTCCAACTCCTGGGTCTCCCAAACCTGGAAATAAGTGTCTTTTATGTTTTAAAATAAAATGGGCAATTCTATTACTGCCTTTGAAATTGTCATGAAATTCTATGACTAGATTTTATAAGCAGTAATTATATATACTTGCAAGAAGGAAACGCTTGTCTGGGTTAAGTCTGACCACCAAACCCAAGCTCAAGGTCATATGTCTACAGCTTCACGTACAAACTCACTTTGTATCCAAGCCCATGAAAAACAGCTTGCTATTCACTAAAGGATCTTTGTTCATTCACACCTTCGTAATCTTTTTGTTCCCTTTATCTAGAGTATCATTCATATTCATCTTTCTTTGCCTGTAAAAATTGTGTTTAAGTTGCAATATCTTTTGTCCTATGAAGACTACACCAAGCTCCCAAACTCAGCTCTTCTCTTTACCAAGCTTTCCCATCACCCACGTCAGAACCAAAGAACAAGCCAAAACCATGGGCGTCAACTCAATTCAGACTCATAGCAACCCCACGTGGGGTTTCCAAGGTCGTACATCTTCATGTGAATAGGTAGTCCTAACTTTCTCCCACAGAGCTGAGAAGCTTTTGCATTTAAACTGCCGACTTTGCAGTTAGCAATCAAACATGTATCCAATAGGACCACCAGGTCTCCTTATCCAGTCCAAAAGGCCATCAAAATTCTTCTACATCATATTCCTCGCTTTACTCACCAAACTATTTCTTTTAAGGGTAAAAACTATGGGAAAAAAAAAAACTATGTTTATCCAATGTTTAATGTCCTCAACCAGCACATCTAATTAGTTCTAAATACATGTTTGCTAAAAATTGGGCCATGTTCCAGCTTCTTACTATATATCCTATCTTAATGGCCTAAATTAAACTCTATCCAAAGTGTTTACTTTCATGGTACAAACGAAAAAATTGAAATGATACAGAAAAGTTTAGCAAGGCCTTTGGACATGACCAAACCAACAAATTCTCTGTCATCAAGTCAATCATGATTCAATGACCCTGTAGAACAAGAACTGCCCCTGTAATTTTTCAAGCATGTAACTTTTTATAGGAATAGAAAGGCCCAACTTTCTCCAGAGAAGTGACTGGTTGTTTCAAACTTTTGAACTTTCAGTTAATAGCCCAATGGATAATATGATTATATAATGAAGGGCAATATATATTATATCTTATATATCTATATCTTATATATAATAACCACTACATACATGAATTCATTTAGTTTTCTTAATTTTTCAATCAGTCATACAAGACTGAAAGGACAGCATTTGTTTAAGGCTAAAGCTCAGAAGGCAAGAGGGGATAGGAAAGAAGAATGAATGGTATAGGAAAACAGAGGGAGGAAGGGGAAAGAGCCCTGTTACATTCTGGGAGATTGTTGTCGATGTTTCAAAACAAAATGTATAAGAACTGTTGAACAAAAAACCAACGGAATCTGAAAACTTTTATTCAAATCACCATGAAAAGCTGAATAAGTAAATAAAAGCCTCGTAATTATTTCTGAATTATAAGTATCAATGAATAATTTTATAATTTTCTACTATGTCATCTTAGCCCATCAGTATTACTTAGTTGATGTGGCCATAAGCAAAATGAAATTCTTGAAAACAGCAAGCATTTCTCCATTTATCATGATGCTACCTATTGGTCCAGCTATGAGAATTATATATATAATTAAATTGTAACTCATACTGAAGGCTGCAATCCTTGGTCTTCATCATCAATTGTTTCAAGTTCTCCTTACATTCAACAAGTAAGGTTGTGTCATCTGCATATACAGGTTGTTATCAAGCCTTCTTCAAATCCCAATACCTCATTATTCTTCATATAATCTACCTTGTCTGATTATTTGCTCAACATATCAAATATGGGGAGAGGATATAACCCTGATGCACACTTTTTCTAATTTTAAGACCTGCAATATCCCTTGGTTTTCTTGTAATGACCATCCATGTACCGGTTCTGCATGAGCACAATTAAATATTCTGGAAGTCCCATTCATCTCAAGATACAAATAAGCATCTTTCTAGTATTCTCTGCTTGCAGTCAAGATTCATGAGGCATTAGCAATGATACCCCTGCTTGTATGTCCTCTTTGATATCTCATCTGAACCCTGTTATTGTACTTATGCAACCATTATTGGATACTTTTCATCAAAATTCTACTTGCATGTGTTATCAATGATATTGTTCTATAATTTGAGCATTCTGCTGGGTCACCTTTCTTTGGAAGGTACACAGATATAGATCACTTCCAATCAATGGCCAAATATCTGTCTTTCAAATATCTTGGCATAGACTAGTGAGTGTTTTCAATGTTTCCTTCCAATTGGTATTCTATCCATTACTATAGCTAATAATTTCAGTGCAGCTTGGGCTTCTTCCCTCAATACCATTTGATTTTACTCATATGCTATCTCTTAAAATGGTAGAATGACAGGCCTTTTTGTTACAATAATTGTAATCCTTTCATCTTCTTTTGATGATTCCTGAATCCTTCAATTTTTATGCATAGAATCTTTTATTTCAATTTTTATTTTAAGAAATGCTGAGCATGATCTTTCTTTTGGGTTTTCTAACTCTAGGTTATTGCACATCTCATTATAATATTTTACTTTGTCTTCTTGAGCTGCTCTTTGAAATTTTCTGTTCAGTTCTTTGACATCATTGCTTCCATTTGTCTTGACTAGTATTAAGAACAAATTTCAGAAACTTCTAACATGCACTTTGATCTTGTCTTTCTTTTCTGTCTTTTTAATGGCCTTTTGCTTCCTTCAAAGAGGATGTTCTTGGTGTCATCACACAATCCAAGAGGCCTTCTACCGTTAGTGTTTAGTGCTTCAAATCTGTTCTTCAGATATCCTTAACATTCAGATAGGATACACTCAAGGTCATATTTTGTACCTCATGGACTTGTTTTAACTTATTTCAACTTCAATCAGAATTTACATGTGAGCAACTGGAGGTCTGTTCCACAGTGACTTCCTGGCCTGGGGTAAGCTGCTGATATTGAGCTTCCATATCATCTCTTCCCACAGATGTAGTCAATTTTCTTTCTGTGTATTCCATCTGAAGAAGTGCACTTTTCTAGTCACCTTTTGTGTTATTGAAAAAAGATTTTTTCATGAGGAAGTTGTTGATCTTGAAACAATATATTGTGCAATTTCCAGCTTCATTTCTATGACCAAAGTCATATTTCACAACTACTGTGCTTTCTTCTGTTTCTAAGATTTACATTTCAATGATCAATAATTATCAATGAATATTGATTACATAAATTTCAAACTAAAGAGCTAATATAGTCCTTTGATCTCATCATCACTAGCTTTAGTAGTTGGTGCATAAATTTGAATAACTGGATTGATTGGATTTCTTTGTATTGGGATAGACATTATCTTGTCACAGACAGCACTGTACTTTAAGATAGATCTTGAAATGTTTTTCTTTGTCAATGAATTCAATACCATTACTTTTTATTGTCTTATTCTCAGCATAATAAACATAATTTTTGGATTCTAAATGGCTAATATCAGTCCACTTCAGCTCACTAACAGTTAAAATCGTTTTGCATTTCATTTCTTTTTTAAGGACTTCCAATTTTCCTAGATTCATATTTCATATATTCCAAGTTCTAATTATTAATTGATGTTTTCAGAAGTTTCTTATTTTGAATCCTGTTCCATGAGCAAGTGAGCTTCCAGAAGGATTTCTTCTACAGGGTTTCCTCCATCTACGTCAGTATGGTTGGCGCTACCTTGAGAAGTCAGCTCTTCCTCAGTCATATTTTGAGTGACTTCTAACCTGTGGGGCTCTTCTTACAGCATTATCTCTGAAAATATTATGCTTCTGCCATTAGGTTTTCAGTAACTGGCAATGTTTTGATGCTGTCCATAAGATTTTCAGTGGCTAATACCTCAAAAGTGGACAGCCTTTCCTTCTTTGTTGTATATAGTCTGGAAGCTGTGCTGAAACCTGTTGACTTTGGGTGACCCTGCTGATAATTTAAAATACCAGGGACAAAGCTTCCAGCATCACAGCAACAAAAGCCACAACAGTATAACAAACTGACAGACAAGCGGTGGTCTGTATCAGTGGGTTTTCTTTCATTTTAAATATAATTTCTGGTTTAAAATTATTCTATAATAAGGAGAACACATAAACATTATTCAACAAATACTGTTCAATGAAAGTTTTGGGTGATGTAAAAGGTGGTTGGCTGAAAGATACTTACACTTAAGTGGGATGGGAGAGCACTATAAGAGAGAAGGTACAAGCTTAAAGTTAAAAATAAGCTCAGCTATCTGAGAAAGTCCGTATCAAAAGCAGCATTGGCCAATACATTGACAGGGCTGTTTTATAAGCAAGATCTTTTCAAGAACAGCAAAGCAGAAGATCAGGGTAGTTGAAGATGGAAAAGAAAATTAACCATACCAATGAACCGAAAGGGGATACAAGGACCCCACAACTCATGAGGGAAAGAAGCAGATGGAGCATATTGGGACCAGGTAGATGATAAGAAAATATATCCTGATGTGACGAGCTATGTTTTCAAAAGTACATGTAAGAATATCTTTATTATTCATTGCTGTTTTATATATCTTTTCCTTATGCATGAAAGGATCATATAACATAACTGATAAGCAATGGAAATGGCAGTAACATACAAACTTATGAGATAATGCTTTTGGAAGCACTAGTTCTTTTCTTTATCTTAAGGAAAATTAAAGCAATCCACTTTAAAACACTTATTAAAATGATTAAATCAGAAAGTAATTTTATACAAAGCTAGCAAATTGTAACTTTTTTAAAAGCAGAAACCCCCATTTCCCCAAGAATGAAGGTAAAGTTAAGCATCTGTCATCTTACTTCTAACTAATCTGATATTTTGTGAATGTGTTCATCTAACTGCAACCCCAATACATTCTTTCCTTTCTCTTATTGTTATTCCTGTGGCTTAGAACAATGAAGTCCATTTCTAACACTGCTGTAGCACATGAGAATCTACAAACTTCTTTTTCTTTCATTGTCTCATATGTTTTTCAGGGAAGCATTGTAAGGTAATATCTTCACTTTGTGATTAGCAGAGTTACAGTTCATAGATATTGAAATAGTTGGCTCAGATCTCTGACACCAAAACGTGAATCCTTCGCCCTGGCAATTTATACGATACTAATGTACTAGGCTGCCCACTACAAGGCCCTCCTTCCCCAGGAGGAAGATGGGGATTTCCACACTGGTAAAGCTACATCTCAGAGACTCACCGGACATGTCCACCCTGTTCTACAGGTTCACTGTGAGTCAACATCACCTTGATGGCATTGAGCTTGGGTTTGGTTATTATCCAAGATATCAAATATTGCTGTAGTTTATTGGTCTCATAGAGTTTCTCCTCCATTCTACACAATCCTGTTGACAGATCTTTTAATGCAAACATTAAGTTTTCTTCTCTCTACTCTGTGAACAGTCATAGCTCCACAGATATACTAAGATTATTGGGGCTGAGCCCTGGTGGCGTAGTGGTTGTGCACGGGACTGTGGCCCACTGGGTTGGAGCTTCAAATCCAGCAGCAAGGCTAGGACTCCTACTTCCATCACCAGAGGGCAGTGATGCCCCAAAAACAAAAAGAAACAAACAAACAAAAAAGATTATTCATCCACTGTTCTTTTAAATCTGGCTCTTTATCCTATCTATAGTGTTTTCTATTTAATGTGCTTCCTTTATCAGGCAGGTCAAGATTTACCTAGTCCATGAAATTTTCTTTAGTTTCCCGGTCATCCTTTTTACATAAAGTTCTTAAAGCCCTAACCATACCATTTAGTTCTTGATTCTTCTTCAAAATTGCTATCCAGGTAGCCTTTCTACATGCTTGTCTATGTCAAATGGTTATCATATGACATTGTCTTGGGTGCTTTTTTATCCATCACCACACTAATTTCTATAAAAGGTTGTAATATTAATTGGGAAGTAATCTCTGTACAAGGTTCTTGTTATTAGTACCCATTTTGCAAAAGAAGAGACCAAGAACCTACATGGTTCACCTACAAGTAAGCAACAAAAAGGAAGAAATGAGTAATGGCACTAGAATTACAATCCCAACTGGCGGACTTCAGATTATTTCTCTTGGTCAACTTGCTACACTACTGTGCATAGGAAGACCAACCATGAGGAAACAGGTACTAATCGACCTAAAATTTGAAAAAACAGCACCCTCCTTTCTAAGATTACATATGTTAATTTCTATAATCAGAAAATTTTTTATTGAAGATGTCAATCGGTAAAGATTCAAATATCACCTTGGGTTTCCATGCTTTGAGGGTTATCACTTTATAACTTGATATAAACCTTTATGAGAACATTACTCAAAGAGGATAGAGAGCAGAGAGAACATAAATGATTCAAGGATGGAGAGAGTCCACCACCAAAGGGAAAGGCACGCTAATGGTGCAGAAGGGAGAGACTGTAGCTTTACTCATTCATTGTCTTGGTGGTGGCCTACCTGTTTCCACCAAGACGGCAAACTTCTGGATGGTGAGAACTGTGTGTTTGCCAATCTTTGCAACTTCTGCCCTTTCATTGACAGAGCCCAGAGCACAGGTGCCTGTGCTTATAAATGAACAACTTAGAGTAGCATCATTTCTGTACCAAATTATTTGTTATGTGTGGTGTCTAGTTTTTACTTTTTCCTTTAATCCTCAGAAATCAACTTCCAACCCTTTTTGTCAAGAAAACATGAGAAAACACAATGTTACAACATGTTTGATGAAAACACAGTCTCTTTGGTTGAGTCAAGGGTGTGGGACCAGAGTCTCGTGTACCTGTTATTTCCGTTAGCATTATAGACTCTTTAGAACCCAAGTATGGGAGCACCTTTGAGCAGTACCAAACTGTGTTTTCCTGGGCTCACACAGGACAGGTAGAAAATAACTATAGGTTTATTGCCCTTGCCTTCCCTGCTTTGTTTGCTTGTTTGTTTTTTCGACTTGCTCTGTGATGACTTTTCTCAAAATCAGTCACATGGAAGGGTTGGACATCTTCCTGTTCTGCATACTATTCTATTTAGGAATCCAATTCTGTCTTTTAAAAAATGCCCGTAGTCATTGCCAGTAATTTTCTGGAACCAGGAAAATATCTTTGCTATTGAGAGAGAGAATCCTGCCAGCAATTGGAATGCATTGGAGTCATTATTAGAGAGTTTAACTGTATAAAAGGAAGGCTGCTGAGGAAGAAGACTACTATTTTTGAGCAAAATTTGACACTGCTTTTGTTTCCTATGTCTTCCATCCCACCTGGATAAGTATATTAACTAACTACGCAGCCCATGCCAAGGAAGGACGTGTAGACCTCGTGTGAAAATAAATCACCTCTCCTCTATGCTTCCTAAGAACATTATGATACTCCCATTCTTATAGGAAGTGTCCACCTATGGTGAAAGTGTTATTCTGTATACTTAAAACCCACACGGTAAAATGCTATTCTCATTTAAAGATGAGAAATGGGAGATGAGATCATAAATGATGTATTTGAGCCTTACTCCAATGACATGACTAGGATTTGAGTAATGTCTGTATGGCTCCTACCCTTTATGCCACCACTCTGTTCAAATGAAATAAAACCCCAGGTAATTCATGCATGATGAGGAAGAGACATATTCTTTTGCTGCCCAGCTGAACTCCAATATGCATGCTCATCCCATTTAGAGTTAAAGCTGAGAAGTATAACGTCTTGAGATAGACTGGTTCAGCAAATTGCTTAACCTTTCTGTTCCTCATTTTTACCATCTGGCAAATGGATATAATAATGGTACTGACTTCTTTATGTTGCTGTAATAATCTATTAAGAAATAATCAGAACAATAACAGGAAATTATAAGCACTCAAAAAGACTTTCATTGTTATTACTAAATAATAACAAGATGTCTATGTAAGTAGACCTTTCCTCTAAACCCCTCTCCTTTCCAGAATATAGAATAGCCAAGAAAAGCACAGTGTGTTCATTTAGGCAAATATGAAATGTTTAAATTTTTAAATATCAAAGAATAACAAAAGCAACATTAATTCCACATGTTTGTGAGAAATATAAAAATCTGTAGTGTTCCATGCAAGTAAAGTTTTTTGGAATACTACAGATATTTTAATTAGATAATCAAATGGATAGTAACATCATAAAAATGATTCTACTTATAATTTTCTTGATTCTAAGACAAAGATTTTCATCTTTGGGAGATAGGAATTGTGATCATTATAATCTGCTTTCCTTTGTATTCAATAGGAATAGTATTATTTATTTTGTGAGTTTGTGACATAGGTAAAATATGTGAAAATGTGAGTAAAGACATTTATCATGTTTTCCAGCTGGACAAATTGTTTCCTTTCATTAATACTCATTTTTTTTATATTTCACAACAAAACTACTCAGTGCCCCCACCCCTCAGTAATTAATAGTTTTATAGTATGGCAAAAGACTTAGACACTTCACCAAAGAGGATATTCAAATGACTTGGAAATGTGTTCTACTATTCTTAGGAGAACACTTTAATTTTCTCAGAGTACCTATAAATCAATATTTTATAAAATTAATATTTTATTCTCCTAGTCAACTATACTAAGACTCTAGGCCCAGCAAAGATTCCTCCATCTCTTTTGCCCCATTACCTGTAACCAGTTCCTAAATATGCAATCTTTACCTCTATCAAGTATCTCATCTCCCACACCTCCTTTCCAGTCCCATAGTCATTCATCAGTGCTCACCTAGGTCTTCTTCTTTTTGGGGGGAGGAGTCAATTTTTTTTATTTATTTTTATTTTTTTTTTCCCTAGGTCTTCTTCTTTTAGGGGATGAAACCTCATGAAAAAAATTAAGCTTTTCTTGGGGATGCTGGGGGAATTCTAAAATATTCCAATCAGAAGATGGCAACTGAGTGACACAATAACCAGAGGGACTCAGCAGAGATCAGCCCAGGAGTTTTTCTAAGAGAAATTCAGCACTGCCAGATCACTGGAGGAGCATCATAAATAAATATAAGTAGGCAAGTTCTGCAAGGTTTTGAGGGGTTCGGAGCTTTTGGCTTACCACAGTGAAGTCTGGTTAGGGTTTGACCCTAGGCCTGCCACTGTCTGCCACTATCTCCGCCAGTGCCGCTGCTAGGACAATTGGAGCCAGCACAGGAGCTTTAGCTCATCAGAGTCACAGATTGCCACCAGCCCAGGGAAAGACAAAACCCTTGCAGCCCCACTCTCAGGGATCGGGGCTCAGCTTTGTAGTGACTTTGAGTTTCCTCCCTTTTCTCTAGTGCCCTGCTGTTTTGACATGCTTGGTTTCTTGGTGTTCTTTCCTCCTGGTCGTTCAGCCCACAAGCCCTTGTGTATCTCCATAGCACTACCCTTAGCCTAGAGCAAGGTGTATATAGTTGGTGTATGCCTGATACACCAACCTGGGAGAGCCCCACCCTATGCAGTATAGCCTGAGGCTCAATAAGCCCACCCCACCCTCCACTTGGGTATTTTCCACCCAATTTCTCACAGGGGAATTCCATCCTGTGTGGGTGGGAGAGCTCTTATATGTCCACTGTGTTTAAAACTGACTGAGGTAACTTCCTCCTGCCTGCCTTGGTGCCTCACATGGCGTAGTGTGGTTCCACCAGCACTGGCCTGAGCTCCAAGCTGCAGGAACCACTGCCCATTCTCCATGGTGATCTGCCTGATCCAGGCATTTCTGCCCACTGCTCACAGTGCTCTTTTCAGGAGTAGGTAGCCCATCAGCCTTCTGTGGCACACCCCTTGCAGCAGGCACCCCTGTGCATCCCCTGCAGTACTCCAGGCTGCCATGGGCTGCATCATCGTGGCTTCAGGTAATATTGTGCAGTGCAGCACCATCCTTGTGTGTCCACAACAATCCAACCAGTAGTCCCTGAGAGGACCATCCAACTTTCCCTCCAAATAACAAAATACTGGTTCACTAGGGAAAGAGTGAAGCCACAAGAGGATAAAGTGGTAGGCTAATTCCAAAGTGAAATTAATCACAGGAAGTTCGAAGACACATTCCTACAAGTCTCCCAGAGAGAAACTGTGCTGTTCGAGTCCCTGGAAAATGGTACCTGGTTCGTGGAAAACAACACAATGCAAACAGCAATCAGCCCCAACAATCTCAATGAAAAAAAAAAAACAGGAGAAACAAAAGGCAATGACAGATGATGTCCTATCCCTAATGATGTGCCTAGAAGAAGCAGACATTGATATTTCAAAGAAAGAAAATTTCAGAATGATGCTTGGAGTCATACAGGATATGAGGGAAATAATACAGAAAAAAGGATCAATTGATAGATGAGGTAAAGTCCATACCAACGAGTTTAAGGATGAAATAACAAAATCCAACAGAATCACGGACTTCTAGAATCAACTGGAGGAAGGCAAAAATGGCATCTGCGACCTAGAGGATTGCCAAGCCGATTTTAACATACACGAACAAAAATCTAATAAGATTATCAGAGAAACTGAAGAAAATATAAGAACTATGTCTGATGCTATGAAGAGGAACAATATTGGAATCGTTGGTCTACTAGAGGAAGACACAATAAAGAAGTCATCCACAACACTAGTAAGAGGATTATTGGAGGAAAACAGCCCCAGCTTAATGAAGGAAAACAAGGAAACCATTCAGGTGGCTGAAAGAACACCAGCTAGACTGAATCCCAAGAAGTTACAAAAGCAATAATAGTTAAGCTATCCAACTTGGAAGAAAAAGAGAAAATCATGAGAATAGCTAGAGGAAAAAAGAGCAATCACATATATAGTTTCCCAAATAAGAATATGCTCAGCCTATCAGTGGACACTATGAAGAAGAGGAGAGAGTGGAGT
The DNA here is from genome assembly GCA_004026705.1 of Nesogale talazaci. Classification (NCBI taxonomy): domain Eukaryota; kingdom Metazoa; phylum Chordata; class Mammalia; order Afrosoricida; family Tenrecidae; genus Nesogale; species Nesogale talazaci. The sequence goes on along the minus strand of PVJH01000029.1, from coordinate 93,438 downwards.
AATATATTCCAAATATTGAAGGAAATTAACACAAATCCAAGATTACTCTACCCAGTCAAATTATCTATCAAGATAGATGGAGAAGTAAGAGTTTTCTGAGACAAGGAAAAACTCAAAGAATATGTTAGTAGAAACCCAGCCCTTGGGTTGGAAGATCAAAAGATCCTTGCTGACCTAGTATGGGCAGAAGAACAGCACTCATCCATCAGGTATAAATAAGAGAACGTTACATAGAACAATCTCATCCAGCAGGCAACAAAGTGAAAAAAGCCCTGAAAATAGGAATGGCTTAAGGGTGGGCAAAGGACCTGTACAGAAGTTTCACAGAGGCAGAAATCCGAATGACCAATAGACATGTGAGAAAATATTTGTGAGCATTAGCCATAAGAGAAATGTTAATCAAAACAACAATGAAATACCACCTAACACCCTTAAGGCTAGCCCAATTAAAAAAAATCAGAAAGTAGAAGTGTTGGAGGGACTGTGAGGAAACAGGAACTCTCATCCATTGCTGGTGGATCTGTAGGTATGTACAGCCACTATGGAAATCGATTTGGAGATATCTAAAACAGATGGAAATTGAGCTACCATGCTACCCAGCAATACCCCTACTGGGCACATACCCAGAAGAGGCAAGCAACAAACAAAGACCAGACTTATGTGCTCCACTGTTCATTGCAGCACAGTGCACAATTGCAAGGAGTTGGAAATAACCCAAATTTCCATCAACTGTCAAATGGATTAAAAAGCTGTGGTACATACATACAATGCAGTACTGTGTATCGCTGTAAAGCAGTGACAAACACATGAAACACATCACCACATGGGAAGAACTGGAGGAAATTATGCTAATTGACTTAAGCCAAGCACAAAAAAGTGGACCATGTACAACATGGGTCCACTGAGGTAAGCTTTAAAAAATGCAAAAGGGGCATAGGGAAAAAAAACTACTGTATACAGACATTCCTGGGTGGAGGCCCAGGTAGTATGGAATGGGCCAGCCAAAATCCAGGGCTACATATGGTAGCCAACTGGGGGTAGTGAGGGGAGATGGTGATGTGTATGAGAGGGAATGGTGTACTGTCCCACCCAAAGGGAGTGTTTTATTTATACCTCCATAGGGAAAGCCAGACCACACTTAAACCTGGTGTTCCAGGATGTGATTGCATTGTGACAGGATGGAACGGGGAGCCATTTTAGTGGTCTGAGGGCCCAACCCCAATCCCAATGAAGTAGAAAGCTGTCTCTCTCCCAAGGGGAGTTTGCTTTGGAGGACAGCACTGAAGCTGCAGCTTGCGAGTGGGATGTGCCTGATCAGAGCACATAAGAACAAATGAATGGGGAGGAAGAGATAATGAAGTGCATCCTGGCCCACCAAGCCTTGGATACAATAATCCCATTGTACAATGTACAATGTACATTGTACAATGTACAGAGAGGTTCATATGGCTGACCCAACTATGAAACACGGTGTCCCTTGCTGACCCAAGGCCTTATGGGGATGACAATGTCGAAGCAGGGTCAGGATTATACCCTGTCTGACCCAACCACACCATGGCAAAACACAAAGCATAGAGTTCCTGAGGGAATTCCAAGGATAAACTTTATGGCCAGGGTGTGGCACCCCATCTGACTCAACCAGCAACACTACTGGAGGTCAACAAACAGACCTTGAACTATTTACAGGTTTTTGGGTTTTTTTAATTATTTTGTTTTTGTTTTATTATTATTTTAATCATTTTTTATTTATTTATAGATATATTTTTTGGACATTGAGGGTTTTGTTGTTCTCATCATTTTATTTTTTTTTGGTTGCTTCATCTTAGGATGTCTTGTTTTCTTTTTACATATTGTTATCTCTGTAGGTCTATCTAGATAAGATAGGCTGGATGAACAGTCTGGAGGAGAAAACAATAGGACTGATGATTCAGCCAGGGGGTGGGCTTTCGAGAAGGGATGGAGGGGAAAGGGATATGGTGTTCACCAAACCAGGGATAAGGAAACAACAAGTGATTCAAAATCAGTGACAAGAGGGGTATGAGAGTCCTGATAGGGATTGATCAAGAGGAATGTAATAGAGAGAAAATACTGAATCCCAAATGGAGGCTGAGCATCATAGTGGGACAAGAGGAAGTAAAATTTAATAGAGGAAAGAACTGGGGGGGAGGCGCAAAGGGCATTTATAGAGGACTAAATAGGCATGTACATATGTGAATATTTTATATGATTATGGGTAAATAGATCTACATGCATATACTTATAGGGTTAGTAATAAGACAGCATATGGACATTGGAACTCCACTCAAGTGCTTCCTCAATGAAGAACACTTTGTTCTATTATATTGGCAAGATCACCTTCCCGACAAGATCACTGAAGACAAAAGTGTGCATAAACAAAAGTGGTGAAGAAAGTTGGTAGTGCCTGGCTATCAAAAGATGTAGCATCATGGGTCTTAAAGGCTTGAAAGTAAACAAGCAGCCATCTAGCTCAGAAGAAACAAAACCCACATAGAACAAGCACACCAGCCTGTGTGACCATGAGGAGTTGAAAGGATCAGTTATCAGGCTTCAAAGAACTAGAAATCATAATATTGTGTGCCCACCTTCCTGATGTGATCGCTGAAGCGAAATGTGGGCATAAGCAAATGTGGTGAAGAAAGTTGATGGTGCCTAGCTATCAATAGATATAGCGTCTGTGATCTTAAAGGCTAGAAAGTAACAAGTTGCCATCTACCTCAGAAGCAACAAATCCCACATGGAGAAAGCACACCATCCGGTGTGATGATGAGGTGTCAAAGGGATCAGCATCAAAGAACTAAAAATTATATCATTGCAAATGAGGGGAGTACAGATTGGGGACCCAAAGTCCAGCAATAGGTGAACTGACAGTTTCTTACAGAAGGGTAGCAGGAGGAGATGAAAGTACAGTGTAGTCGCAACGAAATATGCAACTTGCCTCTAGTTCTTAAATGCTTCCGCTATCATGATCCCACTATCATAATCCCAATTCTATCTTACAAATCCAGTTAAACCAGGGGGTGCACCTGGAGCCGGAAACATGGGGAATTCAGTACAGATGATCCCTTCAGGACCAGTAGTGAGCATGGTGGTACTGGGAGGCTGGAGAGAAGGTAGAGTAGAAAGGGGGAACCAATTACAAGGATCCCTGGGGTATAGACAGCAGGAAAGTGGGTGAAGGGATACATTGGACAGTGAATGATATGACAAAATAAGGATATTTTTTTAATTATTAAGGGTTCATGAGTGAGAGGTGGAGGGGAAATATGTGGAGCTGTTACTGGGGGCCTAAGTAGAAGGAGGATGTTTTGAGAATAATGATGACAACAAATGCGCAGATATGGTCTGCATACAACTGATGTGTGTATTGATCATGAAAAGAGTTGTATAAGCTCCCAATAAAATGATTAAAATACATCCCAATCTGTTGTAGAGTGGATCCCGCCTCAGGGTTTCTGAGATTAAATCTTTGTGAGAGCAGGGCAGCTCATCTTTCTCCTGCAGAACAGATGGTGTGTTTAAACTGCTGGCCGAGTGGTTAGCAGCCCTTTGTCTAGTCCACAGAGTCACTAGTACCCCTAGTCAATCTACTGTATGTATTAGAAAACATAAAGTCACCTGGCCATCACCACAGATGCTCATATTTGACTATTGATATGACTTCCCAGCAGTTTACCTCCCCTCACTAATTCTACACAGCTTGAAGTGTATCCTTGTTCTGTAGGATAAGTAAGACTTTACAATGCTGATAAATATTGTGCAGGGTGACAGCAGACCAGAGGGAAGGGGCTGACAGAATTAGCATCCTCCCTCCCTTCCCCATTTTGAGTATGAGAGCTAGTGTGATTCTCCTCATAAAATGGGTCTTCATTTGATTCGAACTCTTGGGTGAAAGTTAATTACTTATGCTTCCAAGTACTCAAGTGCAATGGGTGTGTTGTGTAAAACTGAAATTAAAATTAGTGTCACACTATACAGAGCTGCAATTTCATTCCCTTTCCTATATCACAAGATGCTTTTTAAAGTAAATCCATTTTTTAAAATGGAATTCAGCATGTAAAACCTTTTCCAATTTTCCAGAGAAGACATAGCATATTCCAATTAATAATAAGTAATACACATCCTAATAAAGAATGTGAGATAGCAAATTGAGTTTTACACATTGTAACAGTGTTTTACTAAGCCTTTTTGTCAGACCAATAGGGAAGACTAACCTCAGAAGCACATTTGAGAATTTGCTTCCCCAGTTCTCCCTTAGGGTAAAATTTGTTTGGTCCAGTGTTGGGTCTATTAATGGAGGATGAAGAATCTATAGGATCTTATCAACACATGTTCACAAAATACAGAAGACCATTTAGAGATGAGGTTCTGAAAGTGCTTAATTAGTGAGGGAGAATTTATTTCTGTGGGAGTACCCACTTGTGAGACAGAATTTTATATCCTGACCAGGACAATAGGGATGGTATTAACAAAAATTAGGGGAGAGTTCAAGGGAAACTTGAAAAAAGTTTTGGTCTGCACTAAATAGAAATAGTCCCTAACAGTAGAGAAAGAGATCCTGAGTCTTAGGGTGGTAGATGGGCTGCAGTGAAAAAAGCATAAACAGCAGAAATCTGCTTTTTAAGAATGTGCCATGAGAAATAGCGCCATTTCCAATTCCATAAGTAATGTAAGATTAAGAAAGCCATATTGAGAAACTCAGTGATGGTTGTCCAACATTGGTTGATGGTGTTACAAAACTCTAAAAACAATAGGAAATAATAGGTATTGTTGTTTACCTTTACAGCACAAGTTGCAGTGATGGAGTGGCAGTTCTGGAGAGCTTCATTAGAAAGAATTATGGGGGGGGGGGAACTATTTTGACTATGCCTAGCACATTTTTCTTGATCTTAAACCATGCAGTATACTCTTGTCTTATTCACATACCTGTCTCTTGATCCATGTATAGGGTCTGCACGAACACAATGAAGTGTTTGAAGTGTTCTGGAATTCCTATTATTTTGATGACCATCATTTACAAAGTCTAATGTCTTTGCATAGTTAATAAAACATCAGTAGACATCCTTCTTGTATTCTCTGTTTTCAGCCAAGATTTTGTATCAGCAATGAGATTTATGTTTCACATACTTTTCTGAATCTTCTCTGAACCTGTGGGATCTCCCTGTCAATGCACTGCTGCAACCGTTGGGAAAAGAACATGAGGTAAAAATCTATTTTGTAAAAATCACTACTAGACTAGTTCCAAGGCGCTGCAGTTCTCAACCTGTGCATCGTGACCCCTATCGGGGCCAAACAACCCTTTCACAGGGTCCATCCAATTCATAACAGTAGTAAAATTAAAATTATGACATAGCAACAAAAATAATTTCATGGTTAAGGGGTCACCACAACATGAACTGTTGTCCCAACGATTGTTGCAGTGCATTGACAGGGAGATCCCAGAGGTTCAGAAGAGATTCAGAAAAATATGTGAAACATAGATCTCATGGCTGATATCAAATCTTGACTGAAAGCAGAGATTACAAGAAGGATGTCTCCTGCTATTTTATTAAAGGTCACGGTATCAGAATGACTAAGAACCCCTGAGCTAGAGGTTGACAATATCCCCAATGTCCAACTCTTCTAAGACATGATGACTTTGCTTCATTGTTCCTAAGTTTATTCCCTCGGCCATATTTGGAGTGCCTTCTGACCTGGGGGAGGAGGGGGGGCTCTTTCCTGGCACTGTCTCTGACAATGGTCTGCTGCTGCTTGAGGTGTTTTGTATCTGGCGAAACACCTTTGTTGCTCATAAGGTTTTCAGTAGTTAATTCCTCATACTGGGACAGCCTATTCCTTCTTATTAGTCTATTCTTAGTCTGAAAGCTCAGCTGAAACTTCATTTTTGGGTGAACCTGCTGGTATTTGACAAACTGACACACAAATGTGTGGTGATAAGATACTTGTATATACAACTTTAGGAAACCTAAATTTATACTCCATACTGATAATTATTTTGTAAAGGTATCATCTTTTTTTGCATGGGGGAGTGATTTAGGAAAGATATGCATCTATCGTGACTAAAATACAAGGCAGCTTAGGTATGACTATAGTATGTTCTTTATACACAAATATCAATAAGCCAACTGACACTAGAGTATGTTACCATTATTTTTTTCCAGCAGGGGACTACAATTGAAGGTCTATACACTTTTCCTGTACCTCTATTTATCTTGTTTTTGTTGGACACTAGTAAGCACATACACATACTTCTTTTTTCATTCTTTATTCCAGTCGTTGAATACTCATTTCTGTCAAGTGGATTCTGACTGATCTTGACATTCTGGAACAGAACTGTGTTAGTCCAGGTAGACTAGAGGAACAAATTCAAGGACACACATATTGATATAAGGAAAGGGTTTATATACAAAAGGAATGGGACCTGGAGAAAGCATCCCAGCCCAGTCCAGTTCAAAGTCATAAGTCCGATATTAACCCATATGCCCGATATCAGTCTATAAAGTCTCCTTCCAATTCACAAAGTCAAAGGTCAGTGGGTGCAAAGTCCCGGTGCTGGCAGGGGTCTCCTCGTGGCTCCTCACTTCCAGGGCTCAGGGTTCATCAACAACAGAAGCAACTCAGCGCTGGCAGAGGTCTCTATGTGGCCTCCCCAGCTTCAGAGGTCTGGCTCCATCAGGGCAAAGCTGTGTGGTCTCTCCGCCAGCTCCTCTAACTTCTTGAACGCTGCCAGCTTGTCTTGTCTGTGACTAATCGTCTCTAAAACTAACTCCCAACAACTGGGGAAGATAGCTTCTCATCTCCCGAGGGAAATATCGTGAGATTTCCCAGGAGTCTCAGATGAAAGCCATGCCCACATAGAGGCCTCGTTGGCTACTCTCAATGGCTATCTCCAGATTAAAAGGCTAGACTCCACCCCTACATTTCAATCATAAAATTAACATAAGCACATGACTGCCACAAGAACCAAATCATCTCATGGTGTTTCCAAGACTTCAGTCCCTAAAGAAGCCAAATGTCACCTCTTTCTCCTGCAGACTAAGCTGGAGGGTTCAAATCTACAACCTTTTGGTTAGCAGCCTAGTGCTTAATCACTGGGCCATGAGGGCTCCTAATCCTTCAGGCACATAAAATGACTACTGTGCATTTGGAATAGTTTAAAGAGTTCGTAGTAAGGAAAGAAATGAGGCACAAAATAGATACATTTTGACAGGGGAGAAAAGTTAACATATGGATGGAGAATATGGTTGAATAGAAAGGTCTCTGAAACTCAGCAGGATCAGAAAGATAAGCAGGAGAAAGAGGGATACAGGTTGGAGATTCAGCAGAGACTCTTGTGCTAAACCATTCTGCTTTAGATAAGCGTGATCTCTTCTTGAGTTCCTCCCCAATTAAGTGGCAGATGGTTCTCCCAGTGATCCCTGCCTCATCATACTGCTTAGAGAGAGAAAATGTTTGGAATCAGAGGAAGAAGTATAAATATAGAGTACTACCAGACTTCCGAGTCTAATTCTTTGTGATTTCACTGCATAAACTCTGAGATGAAGGACTATTGCAGGGCTTCTGTTCATCACCTAAGTTGAGGTCTTTAAAAAAAGTGATTTATCACATATCATATGATGTAAGTGTTCAATCATATTAAGAAGAGTTGTGCAAGCTTCACAACAATCTATTTTAGAATATTTCCTTCTCATGCTCATTGGTGTTAGCTCTCTGTTTCCCCTCAATCTCTAAAACTTAATCCTGTCTAAAACTAACTCCCAACAACTGGGAACTGCTATGCCCCTAAGTAATTATTAATCCAGTTACTATCCCTATATCTTCACCTATTCTGGATTTCATATGCATAAGATTGCATAATACATGCACAGGAAGCCAAAAAAAAAAAAACCCAACAACAATGACGAAACCAAACAGGGAAGAACCTCAATTGAAAAGAAAGCAGAAAATATTAAAAACCGAGACAACTTTCAGATGGGTCGTGAGGACAATCATGAGAAGTCATTATCACTCTATGGTAAAGAATACTATAAAACCTCAGTCCTTCCCAATATGGAAATTTAAAACGCAACAGCTCAAATTTAACAAACATTTAATTTCTCTAGCATTCCAATTAAATAATTCCTTATCTAATAATGTGTGCCCATATTTTTCTTTCCTACTAAACTCTAAGATTTTTAATGGAAGAGCATCTTCTTTTTCCTTAAGATCATTTTATTGGGAGCTCTTACAGCTCTTAATACAATCCATACATCAGTTGTATCAAGCATCTTTGTACATATGTTGCCATCATCGTTTTCTAAACATCTACTTTCTATTGGAGTCCTCTGTGTCAAGTCCCCATTTTTCCCTCCCTCCCACCTCCTCCAACCCTTGTGACTCTTTGATAAATGTAAGTTATTATTATTCGTAATGTTGGTTTCCTTTTCTGTCACACATGTATCTCTGCCTTGGCGTACCCTCTTTGACCAACTATGATAATCGATGACCGCCTCTTTCATTAAAATAGCAACAGAACTTACATAAGCACTTCTATCTTTTGTCTAAGGAGCTCTCGTGTTTAATAGGTTATGAGTTGGGTTGCTCACCATAAAGACAGCAGTTTGAAACTATCTGCCACATTCTACTCCTGTAAAAATTTTAGTTTTGAAACCCATAGGAGAAGTCTACCTTATCCTATAAGGTAGCTCTCATTCAGAATCAGCCTCTTTGGCAGAGAGTTTGAAGTTAAAAGTACCATGAACTGCCAAAAGAACAAACAAATCTGTCTTGGAAGGAGTACAGCCAGAATACTCCTTAGAGGCAAGGAGGACGAGATTTCATTTTACATACTTTGGGCTCCTTATTAGGAGAAGATGGTAAGAGAGTGAAAAAGAGAATGGCCCTCAATGAGATGGATTGACATAGTGGTTGCAATAACGGTCTAAAATGTAAGAACCACTGTGAAGATGACTCAAGGATCAGCGGGTGTTTCTTTCTGTTGTACACAGGCTTGCTGTGAGCCAGAAGCTCCTCAATGGCACCTACCAACAGGAGGGAACTGCTGCTTTGCATTTCATCAGAACCATCTTCACTCAATCGTCTCTCTCTCTCTCTCTCTCTCTCTCTCTCCTCTCTCTCTCTCTCCTGCACCTTATATAATGTCACTTAAGCATTCTACACAGATTCTTGTCCTCAAGGAATTTAGAATCTAGTGAAGAGACGAAAAGGCAAGCAGAACACATTAAAATGAGTTATTCAGCATTATATGGATTCTATAAGACAGAGTAGAACTGTCCCATCAATTTCTAAGGGTGTAATGTTTACAGAAGCAGACGGTCACATCTTCCTTCTGAAGAATGGTTGGTGGGTTCAAATTTCCAACCTTTAGTTTAGTGGCCAAGAACTTTAACTACTTGAAGGGAGTGGTCAAACTCCAAATTCACTGCCAAATTAAATTCATGATTTAATTTCATCCCAGAAATTCTGAAACTGTAACGCTTTCTGGGAGCAGACAGCCTCATCTTCGTCCTACAAAGTAACTGGTAAATTTGAAATGCCGTCTGTGGTGAGAGGCCCAATATTTACCTGACAAACAATATTTACCTAAAAAAACAACCAAACAACAACAACAATTCGCTGTCAATTCTGACTCACAGCAACTCTTTAGGACAGGGGAGAATTGCTCCTGTGAGTGTCCACGACTGCAGCTCATTATGGAACTAGAAAGCATTGTCTTTCTCTTGAGGAGCACCTGGTGTTTTCGACATTTGAACCTTGAGGTCAGCAGTCCAATTTGTAACCACTATGCTACCAGGGCTCCCTTCTAAAGGGCCTAGAAGCACTAGAAATTCAGACCAGACTTAATGGGAAAGAAGGCCACAATGAAGGTAACAATACATTAAACTGCATTAAGACACAAGTTGTCTATTCTCTTGCAAATGCTACTCTAAATTAATCCAGCAAGAATCCCCTAGACTACTGTTTTATAGCTAGTGTAAGAGACCTATAATTAGGAATTGTCCGTAAGGCAAGGGTTTTTGTTTCAATATTTTTGTTTCTATTTTTGTTCATTTGTTTTATTTTTTATATTTGTCTAATTATGATAAAGAGAGTTTGAAAGACATGTGCCTTCTAATCAAGAAGTTATAAGAGAAAAAAATAGATTTAAGCCTTGGTTAGCAATAAATTTGCTCTCCCAGGCTCTCTCTCCACATGGACCACCAAGGGAAGCTGAGGTGATCATGCTACCAAAGAAGAAGAAGACGAAGAAGAAGAAGAAGAGGCAGCAGCTATAGGAACCATTCCTCAGGTAGCCCAAGACCTCAAGCAAGAATGGAAAATGTAAGCATTCAACTCTGCGGCCTGGGATTCTGCAATGTGGGTTGTATTGTGATAAGGTTTAAATCCAACATTTGGTTTTCTCCTTTAGATTCCTGCCTACTCCACAGCCACTGCCAAATCCTCAGGATACAGAAGAAACTAATTTGTACAGCAATTTCAGTAAAGGTAATTAAGATAAATCAGTTAAAATTCCAGATAATGAAAAAATGTCCAAATTTGTGCATAAAATTTATGTCTGGTTTACTTTCAATAGGAAACTAATTTTGAGTTTCTTTTCTGTGAAACTGCTAAGTTTTGCACAAATGCATTCCTTTTATATTCCCCTTTATAATCAGTTGGTTTCATTTGAAGATGTTTTCTTGGGATCCATATCAATGACTTGGGGATAGAATTTTTCTCTATGCTGAATATTGACCCACGTAGGAATGAACTTACTAACCAAAGGTCCTGCCTACCATTTCCTAGATCAAAAACCATGAAATTTTAGTTGCCTAAACTCAACTCAAAAACTCACTGCCATCAAGTTGATTTCGCCTTATAGCAGCCATCCTATACCAGTAATCACCCCGACCCACAGTACTTGAGCTGAACCCTTCTCACAGAGACCCTGAAAGGCAGATTTCCCAGGGTGTATATGCTTATTGGATGTAAATGAGCATAAAGTCTCATTTTTCTCCCAAGGAATTGCTGTTACATTTGAACCATTGACCTTGTGGTTAATAGGCCAATGTTTAGCCCACTGTGCTACAATGGCTCCTTGCTTCTTTAATCATTTACAATGTGCGACTTAAAATAATTTAGTATTTTAAATTGTAGGAAGCAGTCAGAATGCCTTGAGAATCTTCCATGCCATCATAATAAATGTATATTACTGTTATATACTATCACAGACATAAAATGACAAGTCTTAAAGTGATGTATGATTAATATCCTCATCTATAGATAACTGATATGTATCCTTCTTCTAAACCTCCAACCCCAAGGGAATAATTCAACAAAGTTTGAATTCCAGATAAAATGGAATTCACTGTACCTCCTGATTATCTTTCAGATAATTTTATCTCCCACTAATTTCTGCAGACATATAGTAACACTGTGCATTAAGATATGAACACATTTTGATATCTGGACCACTTCATCTCTGTTAAACAAAACGATAAACCATCCATCATCGAAGAGCTAAGATACTGAGTTCACAATGAGAAGTGGGTTAACTGAAGAGCAATTAGAAATACTTAAGCATACAGAAACAGCACCTACTTTGACAAGTACTTTTTGTGCTCTAGAATTTTTCAGTTAACAGCCTAATGAATGAACCACTATGCCATCAACACTCCATGCCAGATGTCAAAAGGAAATGAATTCATTTCAGAGGAAGTAGAGAAGAATAAGGCACACAGAGTTGATGTGCAAAGTCATGTTCTTAGAAATACTAAGCAAGTAATAATAATAATTAGTACCTAGACTTAGAACTTTAAATCAACAAGAAGGCAAGCAATATCCTCTGAAGTAATTTTAAAACCAAACAATTTAACCTAACTAGTAAACAATGTCTGCCTTATGCATTGTTCTTTTAAAAAGACCTGTCTATATGAGATCAAAGTGACAACAGGAATTCAAACAATTAAATAGGAAATGTAGGGAGCAGTGACTGAGGGAAGGAAGATTGGGAAAAGGAATGTGAGAATAATTGTACAACTAGAAAAATGAAGACAATGCCACTGAATTTGTTCATGTGGAGTATACTGTGCCATGTGTTTTCTCAGCAACATGCAATTTAAGGGAAAAAGGAAGAAGACAGACACAATTACAAATTAACTTGAATGTAGCACCTGACGTGGTTCTGGTTTAAAGTCAGGATGCAGGCCCTTCGTTATTCATGCTCCATGCTCCAGCTTACCTCTTGTGCCTTTCAGTGATTCTGTCTATAACTTGCCTTAGTGCTAGATCCATGTTGCTTACTTAACTAGCATCTCCTAAAGTACATAAGGCATTTTAGACACGTTTTTCCTTAATCACTTGATGGTAACGATATCTGGAAAAAACTTTAAGCAATGAGAATAAACCAGGATCACAGGTCACACATTAATCTCCCCTCATTTTCTTTGGGCCATTTTAGGATAGTAGACACTTCATGAAACCCATGAAACTATAATATTGAATGCTATTAAGACATGTTGTCTTCTGATACTGTTAACTGTTAACAAACTTATAGTAAACCTTCAGTGAGGTACTTGGTTTCATCAAAAACAGTTTGCATAAAACAATTTCAATTTCTCCTAATGTCTTGAGTCTTGGTGTATCTATAGGTTTTGAGATTTTCTTTCTGTCTTTACTTGTTTGTATATTTTGTGCTCCCTGTTTTGTACATCAGTCTTTCTCCCCTTTCCTTACTAGTGTTTTAGTCTAATAAGTAATATTATATAATGCAAAGTAAACATAAAAGCAAACAAGTGAAGATGCACACACCTTAAATGACCTACCAAAACTACAGATTCTACACACAACAGGTTTAGAGTTCTGCTAAAAAATTAATTGAATAAAAATAAATGAAAGTAACACACAATAACAGAAGGGTTTCAACTGAAGGTCAAGACCAAAGAAGAAATCTCTTTAGAAAGTGTATGCTGAATTACCAAATGAGTTTTGCAAACAATGTAGTTCTAAGGACCTGAAGAAAACTGCAGAACTTGAAAACTATAAGCCACCTTTGGGCACTCTGTTTCAAACTGGAAACAGGAATTCTTTATGAAACTAGAAAAAAAACACAATGGAAAAGTTAGCATAGGACCGGATTGCAAAGATGCACTTTACATAACAAGTGATGCCCTTCCAAGTGTTTGAGCCGAAAAGTGACATGTGCCATGATCAAAGCAGTTTTTAGGACAGTGAATCTGGCAGGAGTATATGGAACAGATGCTCAGAGGAGAGGGTCATCGCAGATAGAATAAACAATTAGAACACCAGAGCAGTATCCATGGCACCAACTGAGAAGGACCTGGATTAGGGTGGTGCCAATGAGAAGAAGAAAGAAGACCAGGCCAAAAGTGATGTGTGAAAGAGAAAATATGATTTGGTGAGCAATGGCATGTGGCATGAGAGAAAATCCAACAGTGAGGAAGACCTTGAATTTGGGACCAAGAGTCTGAAGATGGCTGGAAGATGACAGTTTGGAGTGAGGAACCTGAAGGAATTGACTCAACTCAGTGAAAATGCCACCACCAAGCTGTAGGAGAGGCTGTTAAGGTGATTCAAGTCACCACGAAAAAATATAGACAGGAAAATTCTCCCTACTCAAGGTGAAATGCAAACAAGCAACAATTATACATCTAGTGTCATTTTCCGTACTTAATAGGCTTTATTTTCTTTATCATCTTTTAAAATATATGTTTTAACCAGCCCTGTAGGACTGCAGTGCCTTATCAGGTGAGATTTTGAGGATGGCACCGGACTGACCGGACCGTGTTCTGGTTTCTTGCCTTGGGGTCAGAGGAGTGTGACCTCACAACAATGTCCACATTGTGTGAGGAGCAAAACCCCGTGGATTTCTTTCTAAGAAGTGAGCACAATAAACTTTTAAGTTTTGGATGGCTGAAATCCTCTCTATGTCTCACCTCCTGGCAAGCAAACTTCTAGAAAATTAACAAGGAAATAGAAATTACCTTTAAGTTTTGGGTGTTTCCCTAGTTAAGGTTTTCTTCCTGCACCACAAGAAAGCCCTGCAATCCCCTCCTTTCTTTGTCATTGGTTTTCATTGAGGGTGCCTATCCTGAGGGGAAGACAGCTAGCCAGAGAAAGAGAATACTTTTACCCCATACAGTGTGGACATACACTGGATCTCAAAAATCATTCAGTCAAATTAATCTATGAATGTCTCTAATAAGAGAGGTGGCTAAGCACCGAAATAGTATCTGTTTCTTTCTTGTAACAAAAGGGCAGCGTTTCAATAAATATTCAAGCTCTGGGAAATACTCATATTTTATGACTCACAGATTCCGGAGTTTATACAAACTATGCAGATTGAATAGAATATGACTAAGCAAATACTTAGCCTTGCCTGGTTGTAAGAAAAAAAAAGAGTTAACACCAATCCCACTCAACTTTAAAAGGATTAACCTCATTTCTTCAATTCGTCAGACAGATATTACACCAACAGTGAAGATTGTCTCTCATTTCTCTGGAGATGCAAACCAGTTATTAAATCCATGGCCACAAGTCAGATGAAATCGGCTGGCCCTATAGAGTGTGCAATATATGGGTTTTATGGATTCTTTGAATGTGTGACCTCGAGAGGATCTTCCTGGGCATCTAATCATGCACTTGTCATTTACAGACATGAGATCAAAAGTTTGGAAAGACAAAATTGGCCTAGTTAATTGGAGACTAATTTCTGTATTTTCTTCTGTAGAGCAAAGAGGAATGGGCATATTGTTGGGATATGCACAGCAGTTTTCTGTCTAATCTAATGGGCATTTTTAAAATCATTTTATTGGGGCCTCACACAACTCATCACAATCCATATATATATATATATATATATATATATATATATATATCCATTGTGTCAAGCATATTTGTACACTTTTTGCCCTCATCTCAAATATTTGCTTTCTACTTGCGCCCTTGGTATCAGCCCCTCATTTTCCCTCCCTCCCCATTGCCCCCTACCTCATGGCTCCATGATAATTTATAAATTATTATTATTTTATCATATCTTACACTGCCTGATGTCTCCCCTCCTGTTTTTCATGAGTAAAGCAAGTCCTAAGGCTTTGTCAGTTTCATGTCACTAACAATGGCATGCTTCCCAGCACATCTTCTAATTTTCAAGTGCTGGAGGAACATGCCAACAGGGCATCCCCACAGAAATGAGCCTCAGTTACCATGTCCAAATCATCTGGTGTTCCCACCTGTAATACAGAAATTGTGGTTGGGTCTCATTCATTCATTCATTCATTCACTCACTCACTTAGTGACAGGTTTTAAGTTCCTGTAAAACAGTGGGTCTCAACCTTCCTAATGCTGCAATCATGAAATTATTTTCATTGCTATTTCATAACTGTAATTTTGCTTCTGTTATTATTCATAATGTAAATAT
Organism: Nesogale talazaci; assembly: GCA_004026705.1. NCBI lineage: Eukaryota > Metazoa > Chordata > Mammalia > Afrosoricida > Tenrecidae > Nesogale > Nesogale talazaci. Next base: position 78,002 of record PVJH01000029.1, on the reverse strand, counting down.
CTGATATGCAGGATGTATTTTCATTTTCACAAATCAGACGTAATTAAAGCACAGTGATTAATCAAAAAACAACTTGCAATTATATATTGTGAAATATTTATGTGTTCTCTGATGGTCTTAGGCGATCCCTGTGAAAGAGTCCCAAAAAGGTTGGGACTCTCAGGTTGAGAACTACTGCAAAGCTAACCTGAGCGTAAACTGTTTCAATGTATAAAACACATGAAGAAAACTTCTTTCGAATGCATAAGCCTAAACATTTCTCTCCATCCTAAGAGCCAACATGCTGCCAAGCAAAGTATGTTTTACCTTAACTGCAAGACTAAGGACAAAGGAGACCAGCTAATGGAAGGAAAAACAAGATAAAGGTGGAGATTTCAAAGTCTAGGAGGAGAGATATATACCATATAAAGAGAAGGGTTTTTTCTTTTTCTGATTAAAAATATCTTTTTAAGACCCTGACAACAATTTATGTTGAGTCATATGCTGCTGGCCAGCAATATTTCCACAAAAAAAATGCATTCTTAACTCTTTTGTAGGAAGACCACTATAAAACCTTATACAGAATTGAGACAATAGTAACCTTCTATGCTGAGGCTCACCTACGCAATTTAACTAGGACATGCAGGGGGAACATTTATGCTTCTTGGACCACAAACCATTCACAAGAGAAGAAGAAATAAATCACTGTGTCTTCATTTCCACTCCTCTAGAGGACTTGTGAACCAGAGGTTAGAATACTTATTTCTGTCCTCTTAACTATGCCTTAAAAGACTTCAAGTGTAGTGAGAACACTGCTGTGGGATCCATTATCTGTGTGGAGATTACAGAGCCTGTGCTCAACCTTCTGCAAGCTCAAAGGCTACAACTGAGCTATTAATAAATCCATTTTTTTAATGCTAGAAGGAAATTGTAGCTTAGAAATCCAAGAACAGACCACTGAATATCCAGAGAAGATTTATAAGAACAAAGAAATGTCATATTTACTATTTATAATTATTGCTTAACTGATCAATTAAAGTCACCACATAAATCAATATTAGGCAAAAAACATAATGTAGCTATACAGTGACTTTTATTTATAAAAGTGTGCTTTAGAAATAAATTTGACACTTCAAAAATTTCAGCTAAAAAGTAGGAATTTTTTATAGATAAGACAGTGATTTGCACACTTTCTTTTTGTAGCCAAAACTTAGGGACTCTGGTGGCACAGAGGATAAAAAGTCAGACTTTGAAGCAATAGGTCTGTGGTTAGAAACTATCAGGGGGTCTATGAGGAAAGACTGGTCACGTACTTCTTTCCTGTAGATTTACAGATTTGGAAACTCTTTGGGCAACAATCCTGTATAATTGCTATGCATCAGAAGTTACTTGAGAATAGCATTTGGGGTTGGGGATAGGTAATTAGAACAATGGGAAAAAAATCAGACACTAAGGGTGGTAAAACTGAAAGAAAAACGTACAGGTGGTATAAAAATTCAGGCAACGCATTATAAGTTTCCGTGCACTGCATTTCCTGAGTAGGCCCAGACCAGTGGAAATCCCTGGGCCATGGGAGAAGGCATGTTATCATACCGAGTCTACTGACTTTCAAGAACACAAGTTTTCCTAATATCTGCAAAGATATCCAAGAACATTCCCTTCTTGAATGACAACCCTGACGCCACTCCTCCACACACATGCCTAGACAGTCTAATTTGGGAAGGGGAATAATCTAAGTTACCATCTATATAAATGATCCACTGATTCCCAAGCAAGTAGTTCTGTGCATCACACAATTCAGGATTTCCTATTTAAAAGACTAACAGCCCAGGGGGGCTAGCAGTTTACTTGTCTAAGAATACCTGCAAGGAAAGTGACTCCTCAAGGTTCGTCTCGCATGCTCCTGTGTACCTCCAAATTCACCTGCGCATGGATTTTTCCAAATGTGGTAATGACAATCTCTGAGATAAGTTTCCAGCTCTAATGAATAGAAGTTCAGAAAGTAATAATAGGATGTGAGGAAATGAACCTGCGACTGCTTATCCATCTTCAAATCCAAGTTCGCAATTCCACTGAAATGAATTTCCCAATAGGGTGCCATTGTCATTTTGAAAAGTAACTTTGCAAACTGGAGGTTCAAATGCCCTTTTAAGTTATCTTAGACAAGACTATTCATTAGTTTGGAAAAAATCATCATTTAGTGGATTCACTACGATTACTATAATATCAAAGCTATAGTGTTTCATATACAATTTTAATAGCATTCTCCAGACAAGACATCAGCAGAGGAAACAGAGTCTTTTATCTCACCTTACTATTGATTATTAATTCAACTCTTTGCCCATCTTCTAAATCGCTCTATTGGTCCCAGAAGCCCCTGTAGTGATTTCAGCATTTTTACTATTACAGCAATGTGTGCCTTTTTTAAACAACTACTTTCCTCATTTTGTATGGTCTAACTCAGCATTGTGATTTACTTTACTGTACACACAAAGCATAATTTCTCTCTTACCTCTGTGCCCACGGACCCACTTGAACTTTTAGATGGTAAAGTGCCACCAGCAATATTTCAAATTCAGAGTGCTACAGCTTCAGATTAACCTTTCTGATAACAAAATACCTTAACATTGGTTACATAGTTCAGTAAAGTATAAAAATTTAGCCAACTTTCTCATTCACAATTCTCCTCTCCAACAAGGCTCATTCAATTTCAGTGCATGTGCAGTTATTTTATTGTCATTTTCATCTTGCCAAAAAGAACGTGCTATTTATTGGATAAAGGGTGGTGTTTTAAATATGGTAGGTCACAAGTATTGCGCTTATTTTTAGTTCTCAAATAGGCTAAATCTCTAGTCTTAGCTTTTTAAAAGAAGTACAGCTCGTTTTTTAAAAATCAACCTTTATATGTGTTACTCACCCACCTCAATTCTTCTTTCTCTTTACAAGCCTAATAAGGAATACTGACTTTAAGCTTTGTCATGTCAGTCTAGGTACTAAGACAGCCAGCGTTACTATTGCTGCCATCTCTTCCTTTCTCTCTCTTATACTTGTATATCGATGATGTAATTGCAGAAGTTAGAGTTTACTCCTGCCGTTGGAGATCAAGGGATATTTGTCTTAACTGCTTCCGCTAGAACCTTAGAACAGTTGTAAAACTGAGCCAAGCACAGGGCTGAAAAATTCATCTCTTGAAAGTCAATCTGGAGGATTTTCTTCCAGAAGGACTGATCAAAGAGCGACAACTGCAGGACCATTGATAAAGCTCAATTTGCTCCAGACTGGATGCTGAGCTGAAAAAACACTTGGGTGATACCACGCTAGTCTATGACATCTTGGCTTTTAACCCCTTAGTGGAAGCCTTCAACTTTTCTTATCCGCTTGGTTCCAAATCTCTCTCTAATACATAGAGCTTTTGAGCGCAGGCTTGTTGGTCCCTATGAAGAAAGCCCCCTGAAAGTTGAGTGGAAGCGAGGCAATCGTCTGTGGCTGGGCTTCTGAAGAGAGAGCAACGACAGTGCATCTCACACCCATTACCTGAATCTTCACCACCAGCCCATAGGAGCATGGACAAATGCAGACACTCCGCTAGGCGACCCCAGGCTGTGACTCCAAGTGCAAGCCCAAAGAAGCAACAAGACAGGCAGCAAAACGCATGCAGACGAGGCAGCGCAGTCCACGAGAGGAGATCGTACCTGAGGGACTCTCCTTAGCAAAACAAACAAACAAACAAACAAACAAACAAAAACAGGACACATTCACATACACACCAGCTGGGTTTTTCCGGCCCTCCTCTCTGGGTGTTTGCCTTTGAGGAACGCCCCTCGCCGCCGTGTTCGCAGACTGGCTTCCTTTATTCAGCGCAGAGTTGGAGCCCTAGCGGAGGCTGCGTCCCAGCCGGCCGAGTCCCGCGCTGCCGGGCGCGCGTCGTCTTTGCCCGCGGTCCGCGCTTCATCGCAGCGTGCGCGCCCCCGGCCGCCTCCCGCGCTGGCCCCGCTGGGCGGCCGGCACCCGCTCACCGCCTCCCGCTCGGCGCGCTGCCCACGGGCGCCGGCAGCTCCAAGCAGGCGACCGCGCGTCTCGCCCGCGCGCTGCCCGGCGCAGGGGCTCGGCTCTCCAACGCCGAGCGGGTGGCGCGGGCGCTGCGGGCACTCCCCCGCCGCCCGCCGCCCGCCGCCGCCCGCCTCTGCCGGGGGCCCCGGGCTCCCTCTGCGGGCCGCCCGCCGCTCCGCGCCGAGCCGGGCGGGCTCGCAGGAGGGGAGCCCCAGGGCTGTGGCCGCCCCCTGGGCACCCACACTCCGGGCGCGGCTTAGCCTCTCAAGGATGTCCGGGCGATCTCGGCCTAACCCGCCTGGCCTCGCTGCACGGGGACCTGGGGTCACTCGGGTGGGCTGCGTTGGCAGCCTTTCTGAGTGCGCGGGCCAACGGGTCCCAACGGATAGAGACGTGGCTGACGGTTCTGGGATTCGTGGAGAGCGCACTGCTCCCGGCGGCACTGCCTGGAGCCGCGGGGACCCCCGAAAAGGACCCGGTGTCTGCATGGAGGCGAAGCAGAAACCTCAGCCCGCAGGAGCAGCAGCAGCCCCTTGTTTTTCTTTTTGTTTCCTTTTATGGTGGGAAACCATTGGAAAGGGATTCCATCGCTAGGTGGATTAAGGACCCCCAACCCCAGACACAAATCAGCGTGAGGGATGACGGAAAACTTGTCGTGATACAGTGATGTTCAGTTCACTTAGACATGACGTCTTCCCATTTGATGCAAGCCTTCTAGAGGTCTGCCTCGGACTGAATGAGCTTGCTTGCTGCTCTTCTAGTTTTGCTGAGCAGAGGAGTTGGGGAGGGGGAGTAACCAGCTCCCACTTTCCACCAATAAAACATCTCAATCTTCTAACCTTCCTGTTGAAACAAACAGGGGGGAAAAGTCCTGCATCTTACAATAGAGCCCTAGAGAGGCCCAAGTCCTGGCATAGTTTATAGCTTTTGACTACATCTAAGGGGCTGGTTTCCTTGCAGTTACTGTTTTATTTCTCTCTTTTCAAAAAACAGGGAGATGTTTATAGACTGAAGAACCTTCAACTAGTAGCAAAGATGAAACAGTATGGGGAACATGCTCACGGTGATATGCCCCCTTTTTTTAGAGAACATCACATCTTGGTCAACTTTAGAATTGATGCTACTTTACCTAAATGTTTAACATAAAATAGTTGCCAACAAAATGAAATTAATGCTGGTGTGATTTTTTGTCTTTTGTTTTTCTTCCAAAGCATGTTGCAACCCTGTACTATATATAGTACAATCAATGAATAGCCTCCCTATGATTGAAATATTGAACTCCAATTTGAAAAAGTCTATATGCACAAGACCTCTTTAAAGTGTTGAAGAGCAAAGATATCACTTTGACAACTAAGCTGCCCCTGACCCAAGTCATGGTATTTTCAGTCACCTCATACACATGTAAAAGCTGAACAAAAAATGAAAAGAACTAAAGGAGATTGGATGCACTAGAATTTTGTTATTGGCGACGAAAATTAAAGGTTCCGTGAATTACCAGAAGAAAAAACAAATCTATCGTGGAAGAAGTACAGCCAGAATACTCCTTGGAGGCAGGAATGGTGAAATTTCACCTCAGTCACTTTGGTCATGCTATCAGGAGAGATCAGCCCCTGGAAAAGGGTATCTTTACAGCAATGCCCTGGCAGCAGAGCCTTCCCCATTCCCAGCTCTCAGCTCCACCCCCAACTCATAAGAACACAGCTTGCCCCGCCCCGCCCCCCGCCCCCACCCCCCTGCTGCTTAAGTAACTGTTAATGGAGTTGAGCAGCAGCTTGAAGTCTAATGAGTCCCATTAGAGGGCAGACATTGTGGTCCCTGTGTTTAGCAGCCACTAGAGTGGCAGAAAGGATAAAGCTCTACTGCCTGTGGCTATGAGCGCTAGAAAGTTTCCAAGGAAAATTGGTTGGACCGAAAGTAGACGATCGGGCAAAGCTTGACAATCTTATATAGAAAATTACAGGCTAGCAATATACTGTGTATTCTCCAGAACTCAGAAGAATGCATGTCTATTCGCTGAACTTTTTTTTTTGGGGGGGGAGGGGAGTTGCACAGAGAATAATAGGAGTTTATGCTATACCCAGATCAACAACCACTGTATTAAAGGTATTCTCAGTTTCAGACAGTCCGCACCCTCAGCATAGCACACTGCCCATAATCATAAGTACATTCACATGAAATGTCAGTGGTTTAAATGTTTAAACTTAGAGAAAGAAATCAAGGAAGATGACCCTAATCATGAGTGGTCTCCAAACTGTGTATTTAGTGTAATAAAAATGCTCTGATAATATTGTTGCAATTCAAATAATCTCTGAGAGAGAGTAACTCTAAGGGTGATGATTTATCAGTCATTGCTGGTAGTAAGAAATAATGTTCCACAAAAGCTCTAAAGCCAGTGTGTGTGCTCTGATGAATGCACTGCTGAGCTCTAATGATCTAGGGTACTTACTGTATGTTTCAAAATGAAAATGGTTTACATCTCTGTAAGTGGCAGGAGGCATGTGTCACAGAGATGCCAGCTGCTAACAAAATAGGCCACTATTGGAGAGAGTGACAGAGTTTTATGATTTTATTACCCAGCAGAACCCTAAGTCCCTTACAGAACTGCTGTAATTCTTGAAGGTTAGTTTTCAGTGACTGAGTACCAATCTGAACAATATATAATTACAATTATGTGAATACAGTAGTTACAACCTTACGGATTCTTATAAATAGGATGCATCCTTTTTTTCTGAAAAGAACTTTTAAGATGCTCAGTTAAGTGGCATTAAGCAATGTATAATAGAAAATGACTGCTGTCCACAGGCACATGCCCCCAAACTTGCTCAGAGAGTGATTGACTAAGGCAATAGGCTCATTTCTCCTACAGACCCTTCAGCAGTAATTTCAGGAAGAATGAAACCCCCCGGGGGGCCATTCTCTTCCCAAGAGAAGCTGGGCCAAATCATTTGTCTCCTTTATGACTCAGGTGGGAAAAGAGCAATGTATCTGGGTCATTCGTCATTTTTTTATTGGTAGTAAAACTTGACTAACCCAAAAGGAAGAAGTACAATGGTCCTTCCTGAAGAATTCTGTTATTGGTTGGGTACCTGAAGTTAGACAATGGAGGCATTCTGAAAGGAGCATTAATAAATTTAGCTTGTGGTACATTCAGTTGTAGTTTCAGAAGACCTCCCTCTGCTTTTAGAAATCTGTGACCCATCCTCAGTGGACTTCGTTCTTCCTGGGAAACACTGACTGGTTTTGGCATTCTGCATCCATGGAAATTATTTGGTGAAACATACTGTCAAGATCATTGAAAACAAGAACATAATTTCATCTAAAAGACTCAGTTGGTACATTTTGACCTCTATGTAAATGAACATTAAATAAGGGAACAAACATTGAATGGAACAAACCCGTCCAATGTCATTTGGAAAGATTTACATAATGTAGAGTCCCTTGGTGGTGCCAACAATGACTGTTCTCAGCTGCGAATCTAAGGTTGGAGGTTCAAGTCCAGCCAGAGGAACTCAGGAGAAAACCCTGGTGATCGATTTCCGATGAAGTAGTCATTGAAAACCCTCTGAGGCACAAGTGGTCACTGTTAAGTCAGAATCAACTCACAGACAATTGGAACTGAGATAATGTTGACAGCGCAGGTTAACCTTTGTTCTTAGATGACAATTTCACTGTAAATTATAAATCATTCTGTTACATGTACCTTTGAGCAGAATAATAGTGTGCAGCCTGGAAATTTAGTTCACAAAAAGCACCTCAGCTTTCTCTTGGCTCACATGCTGCCTGCCATGAGGTCACAGAAGCAGCCTCAGGGCAATTGTGTGGAGCAAGAAACTAAGGTTCCCTGCCAACAGTCAGCCTAGGAGCTGAAGCTGCCTGATGATAACTTTCAGGTGGCTGTGTTCCTGTTTCAGAAAACACTAAGCCAGAAACACCCAAGTAAATTATTATGGAATTCCTGACCTATGAAAAGTATAAAATACCAAATGCTGATTGTTTAAGATTTCTAAAATAAGTACCTTTGAAATTTGCTAATGAAGATTTAGATCAATTATTATTTAAATTGTGAGCTTAAGCAAACCTAAGAATGTTAACTACCATTTTTTTCATCCGCTCATCTGTACTGTGGCACCTTATGTCTCCTATGATCCCGGTCGCCATGCGATGACCAGCTCATGATGGACATGTTTCAGCATGCTCAAGTATCTCACTGTGGCTATTGTGCCAATCCATCCCACTGCAGGTCTCGTCTGTCCTTATTGGCTTTACAAAACATCATGCTCTCTCCAATGATTGATCTTTCCTGATGACTTGTCCAAACCAAGCAAGTGGTATAATGCTTTATTGTGACCCATAAGGCTTTCGTTGGCTACTTTTGGAAGTAAATCCCCAGGCCTTTCTTCCTATCCTTTCTTAGTCTGAAAGCTCTGCTGAAACATGTCCATCATGATTTCATCCCACTGGTTTTCTCTACTTATAAGGCGACTGATGCTGCAAATGAAATAATCTCTCTGAGATGAGAGTATAACATTTATCTGACATGTAATCGATACTTAATATTAGCTGATAGTAATTAGTACATCAGAAAGTCCTCTTGTGATAGCAGCTTGCACTGTTGTTATTTTATCATACTAACCAGATATATATCTCTGGGCATTATATTTTTAAAGAAACAATGTTTTTTAATTTCTATAAGAAGAGTTTCTTAAATCATGCTATTAGAATACAGAAAGAGATTGTCTGTGTTTCATAGCTCTGCTGCTCCCCACTCCTTTGAGCACATTACTTATTCTTGTTGAGCTTCTGCTTCCTTTTGCATAATTGTGCATAATTGCACAATTCCTTGGTGCATAATTGTGTTTACAAGTGTGTGGCAGTCATGTTCTCTGGTACCAATTTGATTAAGAGTGCAGGGGTGGAGTCTATCTGGTCAATCTGGAGATAGCCAATGAGACCTCTGTGTGGGCATGGCTTTCTCTGAGAATTCTGAGATATCTCACGATATTTTCCTCATGGAGATGAGAGAACATCAACTCAGTCCTTGGGAGATAGTGCAGCTAACAAGACAAGATGGCAGTATGCTGATAGACCCTGAGTCCTGGAGGAGCCGGAGGAGAAGCCACATGGACTTACTCTGATGGAACCAGACCTCTGGGCTCGAGAAGTCATGTGGAGACTCCTGCCAGTGCTGGGATGCTTGGGAGGCCACCAGGAGGCGCCTTTCAATGCTGAGATGCTTCTACCACCCCTGGATACACAAGACTCTGCACCAACTGGCATGTTATTGTCATTGCACATGCTTCGTGAATCTGAAGAAGACTTTATAGACTGGTATTGGACATATGGACTAATATCGGACTTATGACCTTGGACTGGACTGGGTTGTGATGCTTTCTTAATGGTTCATTCCTATTGAAAATAAACCTCTCCCTTATAGCCATATGCATGCTTATGAAATTGTTTTTCTAGTCTACTCGGGTTAATACAAAGTGTGAGCTGTGCAGTATATGCACTCAGTTCTCCCTTTCTGGTCCTTTCAGATTTCCAAATGCAAACTTCAATCTGATTTGATTAAAATGGTAATTCATATCCAAAATGGTTTGTGTTTGCTGACTACACATTTATGCCCACCAGTCAGTTTTCATACTTTAAGAATAAAGTCCATATGTGAACTGAGTTATCTTTTTCAAAGTAAGAAAAATGACTTTCTCAGATAAAATAAATAAGTGACTCTTGACTTTCCCCCCTCCCTTGAAAGGAGTGTAATTACAGAGTGTAATTCTGAATTGTAACTTTAGAGTTACAATGCTGGTATTTTCAGAATTACTCGGTGTGTAGGGATGATTTAAAGAACAGGGAAAATAGCCTCAAGAGATGATTGGATGGGAATTATTATTCAAAAGATATGATACCCATCCAAAATCTGCAGAATTATTCCCTTTGCCTCTCTAGTTTTCAAAAACCATATTTGGTAATAAAGAGATTTCAATTGCCCACTTTTGGTTTAAGACAATAGTTTAAGCCTCATACCCAAAGTCCTGTCCACTTAACTTAAACAATGATTGCCTAAGCCAGTGGTTCTCAAGCTGCCTAATGCCATGACCCTTTAATACAGTTCCTCATGTTGTGGTGATGCCCTAACCATAAAATTATTTTCTTTACTACTTCATAACTGTCATTTTGTTACTTTTATGAATCGGTGACCCCTGTGAAAGGGTCGCTCGATCCCCAAAGGGGTCACAATCCACAGGTTGAGAACTGCTGGCTTAGGCCATCAAATCAATAGTAGCAGGTAGGGCATCCTTTGGTTTGGGCCTCCAGGTCAGATGAGCATAAGTCATGTAGCAAGTTCGGGATCTGGTTTTTATTTAAATGATCTAAAATGCTTGTATCAAAAAATAGATCTACCTGGAACATTGTATTTAATATGAAAGGTCCCATTGCCTTTCTTTCCATGGCATTTCACATTTGGCTCAGTTTCCTAGCTTCTGCCTCCACAGGCTGTGTCCACATACTCTGCAGGAGGTAGAAGGGGAAAGGATCTGCTGCTACTGGTTTGAAAACCTGGAGAGAAGCCCTCTTCTGTGTGTCAGGAGGGTGGAGCCTGCACACACTATGAATAAAACGAAAGCTGATGTGGAAACCCTGCGTATTCCAGGTCCTTCCTCTCTTTCATTTCTCCCTTAAAATTACATTGATTGTCTCTATTTTTAAAAGGCTTGTATCAGTAAACAATGCTATATTGTAGAGGCCTTGTTGTAAATTTATAAAATGTATCAAATAGAGGGAAGAGAAAGTGAAGCCTTTTGAGGATAATTCTGACATTATAATACTTACGTCTAGTTGGTAATTTTATTTCAGGGGACATACCTGCTAACATTAAAATCATATTTCATGACTGTGCCTCTGGCTGGTTATTCATGTTTACAGCAACCACACATTCAGCTTCTGCCATCATGTCATAAGCATGAGTCTCTGGTACTTAACAGTGCTGTAACAGAAAGACCATGAATGGATGTCTTTAGCACACAGAAAACGAGGAGTCTAGTCATGGAGCTCATTCTTTAGGAAGCTAGAAATCTGAATTCAGGTCAGCAATTCTAGGAGAAAGCATTCTTTCTCTATCAACTTTGGAGGAAGGCTCTTGTCTCTTTGAGCTTCTGCAAACATACTTCTGTGACTCGGTATTTTTCTTCCTTGACTCAGCTTGCTTCCCTCTCCTGACTCCGCATGGTTTATATCTCTTTTATATCTCAAAAGAGATTAACTCAAGATCCACTGTGCATTAATCTCAGCTCATGTACCTAACAAAGAAAGCCCGGTTTCAATAGGATTTATAAAAAAACCAAAGGGTAGAATGTACAACCTGTCTTTGTGGGTGGCACAGTTCAGTCCATAACAATATATTCTATTACATTATCTACATACAGAAATGTATGTTAGATGCCAGTGATGCAAACTGAAGTGGTGATGATACACCACCTTACAATGGCATTGACAAAAAACGTTAAAATTATTAAACAGAAAATGGCAAATGCTGGAAAGTGTCTAAGAGATGAGAACCCTCATCCACTACTGGTGGGTCTGGAAAAATGTGCTGCCACTGGAAATTAATGTGGTGCCACCTCAGACAACAGGGCATAGAAATGCCAGATGACTCAACAATCTCTCTGCTGACATGCTAAAGAAATAAGAGAACTAACAGGAATAGAAACGTGCATGCCCATGTTCATCACAGTGTTCTTCCCATCACAGCAAAAAGATGGAAACAACCTAGATGTGCATTAGTGGAAGATTGGGTAGAGAAACAATGAAGTGACTATGAAGTGCCCCTGGCATGATGGACTGGAGAACATGTTGCTGAGTGAAATCAATCATCACAAAGAGAGAAATACTGTCTGAGACCATTTAGTTTTTTAAACTAAACCATATTGCACTCATACTTCTTTCATGAAGAAACATGTACAAGCTTCAAACCAGCAACAAAGTCTCCTTCAAATCTTAAACTCTTCATTGCCATTATGTAGCAATGATCAATGCAATAATGTAAAGAAGTTCACATGAAAATTTGGTAGTACCATTGTCGGCCCTTCAATGACTTCCTGACGTTAAGACTCAAGTGAAACCATGGAAGTTTTTATCCTTCTCCTACTCTAGAAATATCTAGAAACAAGATTAGCTTCCTTTTATCAAGGTTCACTACTCTTGAAAAAAGAGATACTTTCATTCATGACAAAATATATAAAATGACATTTTAATGTAAATTGAGTTATTGGAAGATTATAAAGAGCTAACAAATACATTGTCAGATTGACTAAATTGTCTTACTATTTTTCCCAATATGGCCTTCCTTATTGTATATTCCTGTTACCAATCCTTGTTTAGAAATATATAAACTGAATAAGCAGCAAAGATATTATAGCAGATGTCAACATTAGGCTAAAAGTATAAAAAATAATGAATTTCCCAGTTGCAGGAACAAATGAATGACTAGAATAGGGTGGGAAAGATAATAGAAATTAATTCAATAAATTTTTAAAACTTCGATTTTCCAAAGGGCACCACAGGAAAGTTTCCATCAACCTTGAAGTTATTCTAATAATTTTAATAATTTTGGAAAGCTCACTTTCCTGAGTTATAACTCTAGTTTCCTCATCTATAAAACAAAAGAAAATAAAGAGTAGCTGCTCATCCATGTAGTTGTTGTCAGGACAGAATGAGTTAAAAATATAAGGGTGCTTATTTGGGCTTTGGAGAAGAAATATTATGCCTCGGGAATGGGTAGATGGGGGTAGTATGGAATAGCATCATATTAAGAATTTAAAAGTTGAATGTAAAAGTCTACACCAATGGATGAAAATATTTCCAGGAACTCAAAACTCCTATATGCCTTGAAGTTTTCTTTTTCCTTTTTAAAAGTTTTATTGGCGTGTAACTCACACATAATAAATTGAATAGTTCAATCATATTAAAGAGAATGTACAGTCATCTCCACAATCAATTTTTGAGCATTTACTTCTTTCTCATATTCGTGATTATCGGTTCCTTTTATTCCCCCATTACCTCTGAGGTACCTCACCTCCCAAGAAACCATCAATGCAGTAACTGTCTCTAAAACTTGACTCATCATGGATTTCATAATCGGGAAAAACAATTTTTTAAATTGCACTCATGTTAGAAAGATATTCATATCCTTGATCTATGGTCAGAGGGGATTAATCGGTCAGAACATGATTCATGTGTGGAAGCTTTGAATGGTTTTTGAGCTCACATTGTCACCCTTAGACTTCTGCAAGGTGTTTGCAATTTAAGCTTTGCTACCATTCCCTCCTTCAGGTTGGGATTTTATTATTTATAACCCTGGGATCACACAGTCTACAGTTCATCTGTGTGGACTTAGTTGACACCTCACTTTGACTGCTTGTTTGAAGCTAAACCTAGAAGATCTCAGACACACTTGTATTTTTAAAAATTTATTATTAATTGGGAGTTAATACATAAATTATATCACACCATAGTTGAATCATGTCAAGCAGTATTGTACAATTACTACCAAAATCAGTTTCCAAACATTCATTCTTTTCCTTCCTGGAATCCTTAACATCATATCCCCTTCCTCCACTTCCCCACCCCCAGCACCACTGTACACACAATCCCCAACCAACATCCCCTGAAGCCCTTACTCTACTTGCTGTCCCTGTAGGCTCATCAATTCTTAGTTCCATATATGGAAAAACAGAAAAACATTCAGGAATTTCAGAAAAGCCTCCAGAATTAAAATGCTGCCATTCACAGCACCTAAAATTACAACAGCTAGATACTTTCTTTTTTCCTTTCAGATAATTAATCATCTTGTATGAAAATAAAAATATAGTTACCTAGAGGGTATCTTGTGCTCATCTAACTAATAAAATATCATAAAGTAGTTTAGCAAGTTTTTGTTTGGTGTAAAAGATGGACTGCTTGGAGTTCCAGAAAAACCTTCTCAGGTGCTTCCCCTTCCTGCTCTTGTCAACTATATGCTTATGTCTAGTGAGCAACAATCCTTTTTTTTTTTTTTTTTGTGGGCATCACTGCTCTCTGATGGTGGGAGTAGGAGGCCCAGCCCCACTGCTGGAATTGAACCTCCGTCCCAGTGGGCCGCAGTCCCGCACACAACCACTACACGACCGGGGCTCAGCCGGAGCAACAATCTTTTTCCGTTTTTTTTTCCTCTTCTTTCACCAACTTGACATAAATTTTCTTTGTGTGTGTGTTTTCACTATTACCTATGGAGCTGAGACTTCTGGAACTCCATTTACTCAGATGCAAACCCAACTCAAATATTTCTTTGACATTTATCTCTTCTCTTCCCACTGCCGGGCAGAGAGGGCAAGCACACTTTCCTCTGAAGGATCAGGAATTCCAAAGAAATGGTTTTGTCAGGAAGGGTGAGGAGACACACAGAACAAGAAACAGCAGAAGAGCATGGGCTCTTCCCAGAAGGCTTGTGAAGAAGGGCCACTATACAATGCAATCTTCTTGTTTTCCCAAATAGGCCAGACCTCTAGAGTTTTGTGCTCATTCTCCTAATTTTTAAGGCATCTACACAAATTAAAAACAAACAAACAAAACTACAGTGGCTCTTTCCAGCAGCTGTGTCCACCAGTTTTGGGTCCCCAACATTAGCTTCAAAAAGACAAAGGTGTAGATTCCTTCCTAATCCCAAACTATATACAAAAGGAAGGCTGACTCTGTGCTTCACAGGAAGAGAGCCTAACACTGGAGCTGGCAGCTCTTCTCCCAGTGTCAAAGGCTTTGGGTGCATGAAGTCAGTTAGTGACTAGACCTGAGTACCAAGAAGGAGTCTCACTGAATTTTCTGTGGGAGGAGTGCCATAGAATTTTCGTGATTATATTGAGATACTTTTTGTTTTTTAACCGAATATCCTGAATCATCTACTTCTCTCTGTGAGTCCCCAGGTTCCTCCTCATCCAGTTAAACAGTTGTTTCTTTAAATACTTCCAATGTTGTTATTGCTGTCTTATGCTTAGATTGTTCAGGTACATTATTGCAAGATAGCCTTCTAATTACAGGGGTTCCTGCCTAATTCACTAAGGGAAACCTTGAACTGCATTTTAAAATTCACAGAGGAACCAGAAATAATTGGTATAAACAGGGATTATACTGCATAATGTAATCTTTTCTTTCCTCTCTAAGTAACTCTGAAGATTTGGGTCATATTTTCCCTTGGCATAGCTTTTCAAAAAACATTTTCCTTGTAGCTTCCAAACTCAAGTATCCCAGGACAAAAGAATAATCCTTTTCCCCCCTCCCCCTCAAAAGCATTTCTTATGGTACATAGGACAATATACACAAATTCAGTTCCAGGTATGGTTGCACCCAAAAGTTTTTCAAATTAAGTATGTAAAACATACATTTGGGGGCATCACTGCCCTCTGGCGGGAATGGGAGGCTCAGCCTTGCTCCTGGAGAGCTGCTGCTGGATTTGAACCAAGCCAGTGGGCTGCAGTCCCGCACTCAAACACTACGCCATCGGGGCTCGGCCCGTAAAATATTTTAAAGTACAGCACTCACAAGAAAAAAAGTGAAGCTACACTTCATAGAAAAAGCAAATTAGAGTTCATAGATTATTTTGCAATAGCCTATCACAATTGAAATTATTTCTAATTTTCCCTCTGTACGTAAAACCACCAAATTAACTTAAAATTTTTTTCTTGTGCCAAATAATTAGTCATCCTTGTGGTAGTCACCTATTCTGGTGTCAATTTAAGGATTAAGAATGTAGACGTGGAGTCTAGCCTGTCAATCTGGAGATAGTCAATGAGACTTCTTTGTGGGCATGGCTTTCTCATGAGAATTCTGGGTAATCCAGTAATTCCTTCTGCGAGGCAGGAGATGCTGTCTCTCTCAGTTCACTATCTTGGAGACACTCAATTGACAAGATTGACTTCGTGTGAGACATCCTGAGAAAAAAACCATATGGAACTACCCTGACGCTACCATACCTCTGAAGCTGGAGAAATCACAGAGAGACTTCTGCCAGCGCGGGGATATTTACAAGGCCACTGGATCCCAAGACTTTCTGACCCCAGCTTGTAATCATTCTGCATTCGGCATAACTGCATGGGTTTCAGGAGTTTGAAGTGGACTTTATAGGTTGGTATCGGACATATGGGCTAATATTGGACTTATGACTTTGGACTGGTTTGGTTTAGGATGTTTTCTTAATGTATAATTATCCTTTATATAAAGCTCTCTCTTATATACATATGAGTGTTTACATGAATTTGTTTCTCTAGACTACCCAGACTCACACAATATTGAAGCAATTTATTAAAATAAAACCATTTGATGTTGTTTATGCTAGCCCTGCCCCCCCCACTTTAATCTACATAATAAGCTATACTTTAAAATTACTTCAAGAGACTACTTCTTAAAATTGAGCTAGGTAATATAATCAAACCCAGAGAAAACAATAGTAGCTAAAAGCACATTGTTAATGTGGAAAAAAAATAGTAGCTAAAAGCACATGTGGAAGTCATGTGCTTATGTTAATTTTATGATTGAAATCTAGGGGTGGAGTCTAGCCTGTTAATCTGGAGATAACCATTGAGTAGTCAATGAGGCCTCTATATGGGCATGGCTTTCACCTGAGACTTCTGGGAAATCTCGAGATATTTCCCTTGTGAAGATGAGAAGCTATCTTCCCCAGTTGTTGGGAGTTAGTCTTAGACATGATGAATCATGGACAAGACAAGATGGCAGCGTCAGAGAAGCTGGAGGTGTCAGAGGAGAGACCACACGACTTTTCCCTGATGGAGCCAGACCTCTGAAGCTGGGGCAGCCACATGGATACCTCTGCCAGCGATGAGTTGCTTCTGCCACCACTGAATACTGTTGATGGACCCTGAGCCCTGGAAGCGAGGAGCCAAGTGGAGATCCCTGCCGGCACCGAGATTCTGCACCCACTGTCCTGAGACTTCTTGAGTTGGAAGAAGACTTTATAGACTGATTTCGAGCATATGGATTCATATCAGAACTGGACTGGGCTGGGATATTTTCTCAATGTCCTGTTCCTCTTGTATATAAACCTTTTCCTTACATCTATATGTGTGTTTATGAAATTTATTCCTCTAGTCTATCCGGACTACTACACACATTATTTGGATGTTCAGCAAAAAGACAATAACACAAAGGAAAGAAAATCAGATTATTTTCAGTATTAAAAAAAACAAACAATTTTATGACGGACAGAAGACACTAGGAGTAATATTAAAAAGAGACTTCAGGTAAAAATAAATGAGTTGTGAATTTGATATTCAGTTAAACTGGGTTTCAAAGCTATTGGATATAAGATACTATGCACATACAAAAATGGAGAGAATATTATTCCTTTGATCCCTTTCTGAGGACTCAATTATTTTTTAAATTTTTCAGATAGCCAAAATGCAGGAGCAATGTTGATACAAAAATTGGTGGCATCCACCATCAACATGTTAACATAAAGAAAGAGTTTCAATTAAATGCTACATTCTTTCTTGGGGAAAAATATAAAGCTATCTATAAAACAGTCCTACTAAAAATATTTCCCCTAACTCTAATCAAACTAGTTGAAGCAAACACTAGTTTGTAGAAATATAAATCTTAGAAGAAATAAGAAATCTGTTATCTATGCCACAGAGACTTTTGCAGAAGAATTCAGAATGTGGAAATATAAAACAAGCGACAATTCAACAGTTGGTTCAAATAAGTTTCAAAAGAGAATAAATAAAAATGTGAGGGAATCATAGCCAGGAAGACTAGAGGTAAAATGGGCTTAAAATTCATGTCACATAAAGTTAACAACAAATATTTTCATACCATTATAAAATTTTAAAAGTATGTCGGGTGTATTAATATAATCAGAGAACCATCAGCATGTTTCCTGCACAATTACATCCAGAGAGAAAATAAAACAAAACATTTTCAACCTTAATTGAGATTAGAAACCAGTTCTGAACATCCATATGCTCTGTTTTGGAGGGGTCTGGTGCAATATTTGGCAAACATAACAAAAACTCTTGAAAACAATGATTATAAAAGTAATATAAATAATAAGAGTAAAAAAGTTCTCGAAGGTTCTGACACATGAAGTATGGAAAGCCAGAAATTGTCTTAGCATGTAATACACTTGTATGATTGTGGTTGACAACATGACTGTAAGCTGCACTACAGACAGTTTCTGCTGTCAGAGACACTGAGGGGCTGAAGCGTTGTAAGTGTTCTTATTACTTGTCAAATCTTTTACTGAGTGCCGACTCTAGAGGGGATTCTGTCTCTGATATAATGCTTTGCATTTGGTGACTCAAAGAATGGCATTTCATATGTCATCTTTAGCAAGAAAAGTTGTCTTTGCATCCTGTGACAAATTTCAGACTCAAGCTAGGGACCCGGGCCGGTTTTATTCAGACGTCTGCTTCAGTGGCTCAGAAGAACTCCTGAGCATCCCTTTAGAATTTCTCTTGCCTTACTGAGATGCATTACATGTTTGTCAGTTGCAGAGAAATATGGGATTCTCAGTAACAATGTGAAGAGAAACCATCTTTACCTGTTCACAGATACCCACAGGGATAACTCTATAAAAATAGTTGCAAAAATAAATAAATGCTGTTGCACTAAAATGTAAGTCTTAGGTTTAAATAATACTTCCAGAGACTATTCAGGATTTAGGGAGCTAGATCAAACGTATCGACTCTTCTCAGCAAGGGGACGAACATCCATGCAAACTTGTTCATTTGCTTCCCAAATTGTTTTCATCAAGTTGTTTCATTCGGTGGTCCCCTGAATAGACAGCTTATGATGAAGAAGTAGATTAAAGCCTTTCCCAAGAGGTTCCTCAATATTCATTTTATTTCATAAACATAGTGGTACTTTCAGATTTTATTTCCTGCTATTGGGATTCATTTTTGGTCCCGCAAACTCACGTCTTTCATCAGTCAAGCTGTAAAAGAGCAATAGATAAACACTATTTTCCTCAGAATAGATGGGCCTGTTTGTGAATTGCCAAGCTTCCAAAGATACGTTCTCCTTTGGATCCTGCCAGAATGAACTCAGGTGCTAAAATAGGTGCAGAATGCCCCTCTGTCTCAACACAATTGCTTCACCATCAATTACATTTCAGGATATAAAACCATCCGCCCCATTTTATTTCCATTTCCACGTGGAGGCCTCAGTTCCCTGGACAATTGCTTTATCATCTTCGGCTCGACTGCCAGGGATTCACCTTTGTGAAGTGAAGTAAGCATCTGTCTACCTTGAGCAAGCACCTCGTCCTTGAGTTCTGGAGACTCATCTGGTAAGAAACCCTCCTGGATCCACACTTAGCACAGCTCCTGTCTTGGGGATTGTTGCCATATTTTGAGTGTCTATGTATTTCCCAGAATTTGTACTAATGATCTACAATGATAATCAGGATATTTACCCTGGGACAGATATTGAGCTAAACCCCATGCATCGCCTCACATCCACTGATGGGTAACTTTATTATCCATATTTCACTAAGGAGGAAACTGAAACTCAGAGCTCTTACAAACTTGCCTCATGTTTCACAGCTTCCAGGGTTCAAACCCAACCAAACCGATTAGCTTTAAGTCAAAGCTCAATGTGTTCCATTCTGTTCCCCTGCTCCCCATCAAGTCAATTTCCCTCATAGTGACCGTATGGACAGTTTCTGCTCCTGTCAATGGATATAGTTGCAGAGAACCTCATCCTTCTTTCTTCCTTGCAACAGCAGGTGCGTTTGAAGCAAGCAGGGTCCTTTCCAGGGCTTGTATAATTTTGATAAACAGTGAAGACTAGTCGAGGAGCTTTACATAACAGAATAAGTGCAATAATTTTAATTTAAAAACCTTTTAGATAAACTCACAGAAGAACTAATATATGTGTGAGTTTGGGAGGGTGTGTAAGCCATCACAAATGAAAATTCATCTCTGAGACTTTCTGGTGGCTAATGCTCGCCCCCTGCTGGTGTAACTAATTTGTGATCAACAAACACTGCAAGATCGGAACCGTGGTGCAGGGTCATTAGAGCGTAAACTATTTCCTACCCGTCTACAGTTAGGATAGCAAAATCAGCCTTCTCTCTGGGTATGTTTATATACACACCCACATATACATAATATCTTTAAAAGCATCCCATCAGGAAAACTACACGCTTTAATATGATTTCGTTGCAGGTAAGGATAATTTACTGCAACCACAGCATTCTTCTTAGCAGTCTGAAAATGTTATCACGTTGAAAAGATAGCAGATGAACTCTTATTCACTTTTCCCTTCAGGTGGTTTTGATGAGGGCAGTCAAGAAGGCTGACATTCTAACCAAAGGGAGAATTAATTAGAACATAAATTTACCTCTGTGATTCCATTTTATATCTGAAGGGGGAAAAACACTAAAACCCTTGATGTTTGCTCCCATCTTTTCCTCTGCCTCTTGAATAAGGCAGTGTTCTTTTTGCAGCCGGTGACTTAATGAAGGCTGCAACATGGAATGAAACAGAGAGGCTCCTCCAGGTTGGTCTACGTCTTGAGACAGACCGCTAGCACCAAGTTTATTAAAGGATCCATTTGGGATTCGGGTGCTCAGATTTTCCTACGGGTATAGTTATGACATTTTCAATGGAAAAACATAGACTAAAATTCTAATATCATAAACACTTACTCTAACACAGAGAAATAAAGCACATTCAGGCTACATGCTTGAAAGGAATCATGCCAAGTAAACACATAAAAAATATGAGTGGCATACAAATTCTTTCAGTATTAGAAAACCAGTCCAAAAAATAGCAAGCAAATTAGTAGTTTTAAATATTTTGCCTGTTCTTTTCCAATAAAAAGATGCATATTCATTTGATATGCATATAAAGTGAGGTTCTTTTTATAGGAAGTACTGTTCCTTAAACCACCAATGCACTTAGCATTTTGGGATCTAGACCCAGATCTGGCCCCTTCGTAGGCCATTGAACCACGAGAATATGGCAGGATAGCCTGGAGACAGTGCATCTACCTATCCACAGTGATCTGGGGCAAGAGTGCTGCCTGCCTTCAATATTCTCTTCAAGTAAAATGATTCCAACGTGGTGAGATCAAGAGGACTTATCCAGAGATTCCTAAATCTGCTTTTTAATTGCCCTTTCACTATTTATTTAAAAGTCACAATTTTTTCTCTTCTAAAATGCAATTTATAAAGGTGCTTTAGTCTTCAGTTTATGTCGTGGTGTCCATGGGAAAACGTAAATGGGGAAAATGTAAATGGAGACTCGCGTTACAAAAAATTTCAGATTTATTCTGAAAAAAAGGGGATCATCTATCTATATATGGATAGCTCATTCTTCCTATTTTATTTTATTTTTTAGTTAGTTTGCTTTTTGTGTGCATTGGGTGGTTTTCAGTGCAAATTAGTTTTCTTTTCAACCTGTCACACACATTTTATTTCATGTCATTGATTTAAATCTCCATAATGTAACATCATTCTTCTTACTTCTACTGTATCCTAAGGCTGCTTTTCCTAGCCTGTCTAGGTTCTGAATTTCATCCCTGGGCAAATGCTGCCCTTCTTACTTGGATGGTTGACTGTTCTAAGGAATGTTACCTCCCTAATCTTTGTGTTCACCTTTTAGACTTGTTTACTGTTTGGCTGAAAATTGAAACACAGAGGTGATTTCTGTGCATGAAAATAGACAGAGGTTCGTAGTCTTGGATGTTCTAACAATCTGTTCTTCCCAGGTCATCATGGGAAGATGATGAGAGCACTTGGATATTTGCTCTGTTGTGAGGACTAAATGCATAGAACATTGTCATGAAATCTCTACCAAACAACACTGCAAATGTTAATTTATCACTCTGGGTTATGAAAACCTTGGAAACAAAAAAGAAAAAAAGGAGCATCAATATGCTCAAAACTGTGGGAAATTTCCAGGTATGACTGTGGCCAGAGCGCCTGCAACTGGTCATACTTCTGCTGCAAAAACAATAGATCATTTTAGACCAGGCAAAACTGTTTCCTCGTCAATAAGAAGAGATATCTGAGTTAGATGCATTCTAATTTCTCTCTCAGCACAAGCTCTGTCTCATTAAAAGTGATAAACACAAATACCTTGAAACTAGATGAGTAAGAAGCAACAGTAAGTACAGGCATTTGTTTCACCCTGGTTTGGGGGTTCAGGAAATAAGATGAGCAAATAACCTGAGAATCTGAATTATATAAAGAAGAATGCAGCACATGGATTGGAGGAAGACTTGCTAACAAGTTATGAAATGGAGATGACCCCAACTTGCTTGCAAAGTGAGGATCCTTGGAGCACTTGATGATGAAGATCAAGAATTGCAGCCATCAGAAAAGATTACAGCTACATGAACAGAACACCCAAATCCCCACCACTGAATCAATCAGTATCAGCATGTGAAATGGAGAAAAGAAAGAAGTTGTCAAGAATTTATCTTGTGTGGACCCTCAATCGTTGCTCATTGAGACAGAAGTCAATAGATCAATTGACACATTGTATTGGGTAAATCTGCTACAGTAACCTCTTTAGAGCATTGAAAAACAAGGAGGTCACTCTGAAGTCTAAGGTGTACCTGACCCATACCGTAGTATTTTCTGTTTCCTGATATTCATGTGAAAGTTGGACATTGAATAAGAAAGACCGATGAAGAATCAATGCACTTTAATTACGGGGTGGGTGAAGCAGATTGAAAGTACTGTGGACTGCCAAAAGAACAGAGTAACTAGTCTTGCAAGAAGTATAGCCAGAATGGTCCTCAAAGGCAAAGATGATGAGACTTTGTCTTATTACTTTAGACGTGTTGTCAGGAGAGATCAGTCCCTGTAGAAGGGCATCATGCTTGGTAAAGTGGAGAGAGCTTTCAACAACATAGATTGGCACACGGGCTGTGACAGTGGGCTAAAGCATCGAGACAGCTGTGAGGGTGGTGCAGGAGCAGCTGGGATGCCTTTCTGTTGAGCATAGGATCACTATGAGCTAGGAATGATTATCATGAGCTAGAATAGCAGGAAATAAGTGGCCAGAGTTCTTTGAAGTAGGCTGTCCTGTAGAACTCAGCCGCTGAGCCCATTCAGAGAATGAAGTTGAGGGGAGGAGAAATGTTGTAATGTGTCTCCCGAGCTGTCCAAGGTTGAGGCTAGTCTGATTCTGGGAAGGCAACTGCAATACTCTGGACACTTTATGTTAAGTAACATATTCCCTGAAGTTCCTCCAGCTCTCTGTAAGTGCCAGCACTATTGATGCTGACATCCCTGTTAATTTACGTGGGGAATGTAACCTGGCACTTGTTACATGATCTCCTACAAAACCTCTTACAACCTCCCTGGAAACGAGAAGTAAGCTATCCCTCAGTCTCTACTCTTCCCCACCTGCCTATTGTAAGTGTCCCCCAAGTTCGCTTCCTAAGAGATCTGTTCACTGAGGTCTCTCTTATCTAACTAGATGGTGAGTTGACATCCGGCAGAAACCACTGTTTGCTGCTGCCTCCACCCGCATAGGCCTCGGAGCACTGCTGTCATCTGCTGAAAAGGGCAATAAAATTCTGCTGACTTGGACTCAATTCAAATTAAGGTCAAAACTCCCCTCTTTTCTTTCTTTCTTTAAGATGCCATTGGGGTTAAATGGTGAGCAATTATCACAGAAAGAAAAGGACTTTATGGCAAGCTGGTCAGAACCTCTGGTCTGTAAACACAGAGGGGTTTGTTTCATATGGGGGAGAATTTTTAAATGCTTATTTGAAGTCTATCAAAAGAGTAAAAATCTTTGTTCTCACAAAGAACAGCCACTCTTAAAGAAACCACAGTGAGACGGCTTTTTATTTCTGTAAATTCTCACTTCTTATGTTAGAATTTTGGGAGCTCTGGTGGCATCGTGATCTATGCACTGAGCTGCCAAAGATAAGATCTGAGGTTTGAGTACACCAATTTCTCTTTGGGGGGAAAGATGAGGCTGTCTACACTTAAAAGATTTAATGTCTTAGAAACCCAAAAGGACAGTTTTACTCTGTCCTATAAGGTCACTATAAATGAGAATTTTGTTTACTGAATAAAAAAAGTCACACTTCCATCAAAGTCACTCCTCTGTGTCTAAGAACCAGCAGAAAGAGAAATCCCAGAGCCATCTGAAGAAAAGCATGTCTGTCTGATGTGATGGAGGTCAAGACCAAAGGCTACAGAGTCTTAGACACAGAGACCATGGTCAAAAACAAAGGAACTCGGCCAGCACCAGAAAAGGAGGCATAGAAGTCATGAGACAGAGCAGAGGAGTAGCATTGAGCCTATGAGACCATGAGGCAGACTAGTCAGCAGCTTCCAGACCAACAGAGGCAGAGGCCAAGGTCCTATGTGTCTGGCTGAGTGGCTGAGGACCAGAGAAAGAGGCTGCTGGTTGAGGAGAGGTGTTGCTGTCAACCAATGACTATATCCTCACTGTTTACTGATCCTGGCTTGTGGTCACCTATGAACTGCCCTAGTAAATCCCCTTAACTGTGAGTATTTTCTGTTACTTCTGTGTGGCCATTGTCATGATGATCAAACTCAGTATAGAAGCAGTGCTGTGAAAGGGCCCATTGATATCAGAGTGGGCAGAGATGGATGGAGCATAGAGGTAGTCTAAGCTCTGTCTTGTGGCCATAGCGAAACCATCATGTAATAATAAGAACAAGAACAAGGTTTCCCCCCCTTTTAATTGGGGGCTCTTTCAACTCTTGTTACAAACCATACATCAATTATATCTTACATATTAGTCCATATATTGTATCATGCTTTTCTAGACATTTACTTTCTATTGAGCCCAACAACAATATTTTGTTGCAATTCAAATGATAGCACTGATTTGTTATTATCACTTGTGAGAGTTAAGGTTTATTTCAGCTTTATTGGGTCAGAACTCTCCATGATTTGTCATTGAATGCACAGTGATCCCCCATATATTGAATTTACACAATGTAATCAAAGTCAACCAGTTGTGAGTCTTCTAATGGGATAAACTTAGGATGGAAAGTAATACTTTTACTCTGGTCACACCTTTGCTCTTAAGCAATGACAGGGAAGTTTCCTCAGGATGTGGCATCTTTCCAATATAAGAATGCTGTGAAAAATCTTGCTTTGCTTTTTATTGAATCTAGATCCTGCATTTGAGTCATCTGCCCCTGGTGCTGTGGTCTTGGACCAAAGGCCTACCCTCCTTGTGCCTGCTGATCTTATGAGTTTCCAGAGGCCTGGCATCTGACTTAGCCACCTTGGTTCCTTCGACTTTGTGGCCATATGCCTGATGTTCTGACCTTGGCTTTACTTGCCTCTGCAACCACAAGCCTGTGGCCTTCTCACTAAGCTTGTATTTGTCAGCCCCCACAGAAGCTTCCAGTTTAACATCTAATCCACAGACTTGGAAGCTGCTTGGACTCAGACTTGCCAACTTCTACAAATATGCGAGTCTCTTCTTGATGAAGATCTCTCTCTCTCTCTCTCTCTCTATATATATATATATATGTATATGTATATATATATATATATATCCACATATGCAAGCACTGCTGAATTTGCTTCTCTAGAGAACTTGAACTAGAGACACATAGTTTCTCTAAAATTTTAATATAATAGACTTTATGGGAATTAGAACTATAAGTGTATATGCACTTAGACATTGCCAAAATGGACACTTTTCAGCATAGGACTATATTTGGAGTTCTCATGAGTCAGAGCTGACTCAACAGCAGTTAGCAATATTAATAGTTTATATTTTTGGTGTGTATGTCTATGATCAAATATTCCCATGAAGGCAATATCAAAGTGTTATGGTGATACTCAGAGCTCCTATTTTTTAAACTGGAAGGTGTGTATAGGTTTTCCATACACCTGAGCACACAAAACATACCCTATAGTGTATCTTTGACATGTTCATAAACATCTCAGACAACAATTCTCTTTGTTCTATGACCTCCTCAATTTGGATGATGTTTTCCTCCATTCTGCTAGGATCATCCATCTTGACCTCCACTTAGTGAAATTCCATTAGTTATAATTCTTCCAACTACACCTTTATTACTTGCCCAAATTATCCCTTTGGTTTTCTTGTTCAAATCCTCCCATCATATTGCACTCTCTATCTCCTTAGCCTCCTATTTTATTCCAATTCGCAAAATTCTCCCTTTCTTCACTTGTCTGCTTTCTCAACTTTAACCTGAAGACCCATTATTTCAATAAAACCATTGCCAGTGTCTTAAACTTCTTGGCCATTAGCTGTGTTTTGTCTTATATTTTAGTAGGCAAACCCCAGTCTACATCAGGGTCACGCAATAGTTATGAACTAGCTTCTGAAGTAGATGACATATGATGGATGGTCTTTGATCACTGGGAATTTTGTTTCCAACATAATTCCTGTTTTTGGATGGCACAAAAAGTTAACACCTTCAGGTGCTTACAGAAAGCTCAGTGGTTCAAGACACTGGGAAAAAGAGATGGTGATGAGTGAACCTTAGAGCTGATTATGATGACATATATACCACTCTTTAAAAATTATTTAACTATGGAAGTATATGATGTGTGAACATCATAGCCAGAAAACTACTAAAAAACTTGACGTATGGTTACCATGGGTAAGGGAGGAAGAGTATTTGCTAAGGGGCCGTTGAGTTTATGTTCATGGTGGCGGAATGATTTGAAAAAGTAAATCAATAATGATTGTGCAGCATGAACAGTATGACACTGAATTATACATTCAGAGGTTGTTGACTCTAAACATTCAGAAGTTGTTGACTTTAAAAATCAACTTTTTAAAGAATAATTTTTATGGATGTGTAATTTACATCCTATAACGTTTATCTGATTTCAAAAAAGAGAAAAATGACAGGGTGATATGCTTCCAAACACCAGCTCTTCCAAACCACAAGGAGCACAGCTCTACTCTGGCACCCAAGGAGTCTCCATGAATTGGAGCAAATCAACGGCAACTGGGTTAGCCAGGGATCTTAGGACATAGAGGTGTGTGTGTGTGTGTGTGTGTGTGTGTGTTTTGAAAGAAGAACAGCCAGAATGTTCCCTAGAAGAGAATATGGAGAGACTGTCACATATTTTGGACAAGTTGTCTGCAGACACCAGTTGCTGAGAAAGGCCATCATGCTAGGCAAAGTGGAAAGTGAGCAACGCAGAGGAAGACCTTCACTGAGATGCGTTAGCACGAGGCTGGCAAGAAAGGGCTTCAACATCGCAGGTGTGCAGAAAGGGCAGGCCAGTTTTCACTCTGTTGGACCTGGGGTTGCTATGAGTCAGACCCAACTTGAGGGCACCTAATAGCCACCACAGCGAGTCGTAGGCAGCTGTGTGAATGACCCATCTTTCCCTGTTCGTCAAACAGTGCAATCTGATTAAGCTGGCCAGCCCGAGGAGGTCTTGTGCGAAAGGTAAGTGCTGATGCTTGCTAAGTCACCCAGCTCATTGAGCTTATGTAAAGCCTTTGGCCTTTCCTATCTTTCTCCCTCTCCACTCACCCACTCCCCACACACTCTTGAGCTTTTGCCATCATCCTCTCATGCCCTACACATCTTGACTGCCCCAAATTGCTACAGAGAAGACTCTGATTGCATTTAAATGCTTCAGAGATGGAATTCCAGCAGTTCTGACACTTAGATTGTATTTCAGCCAAATGTAAATTGCTCTAATTACGCACATCATTTTGACTGGAGCAGTTTCAATTTTTCTCATTTCCTAGTTCTCTTTATCGTAATGAAATAGCAAGATACAACAACTGAAAATCATTGCTCTCACTAACCCTGTCTCTTATAATTTTATATACTTTAATTCTGCACATTCAATATTAAAAATTATTCCAATATTTCTCATTTTCCCAGTATGAATTTTTTCCTTAGTTAGGCTTGATATATATGAGTCTGAGGCAAAAAAAATACACAACTTTGACTTCACAGAACAACAAAGACAGAAATCTCCACAGACTAACTCAGCATCTCTGTCAACACAGAAGAAATTCCATAGCTAATCTAAGATATCATCTAGATAACTCAGGCTCAAAAGAATGCCTGAAATAGGTTTGTGCTTCCTGGAACAGCTATTTTGGTGTGTCTGAGACTGAAAATATATGTTCCAAGTCTCTTTGCATACTTGTCAAGACATCAGAAAGTGATACCAAGAAGTTGAATTTCATATGGCCTCGCTGTTTTCAACTTTTGAGCTAATTTATAATTGACATGTTCTTCACATGATGATGGCATTTGACCTTCAGTTTTGACCTTTAATCTTGACTTCGGTATGACTGTAAATCTTGAAAGCCTTAAAGTAACAATATCAGTATCCTGGAACTCTGTGTATGACCAGAAGCCTATCCTTTATTATAATTTTGTGAGAGATGCACAGTCATGTTGCCAACAAGTCCATTCTGACTGCTGGGTGTGGAGTAGAGCTGCTCCAGCAAGTCTTCAAAGTTGTCACTTTGTGGAAGCAGATCAGCAGGTTCATCTCTTGGCTTATAATTAGGTGCTTTACCATTTTCACAAATTCGGGACCCCAAAATTGGAGTCATAAAATTTATAGCTCATATAAAGTTTCTTCCTTAATTATAAGACAATGAAAATGCCTTGCAACTTAAGCACAAATCAAAATCAAATCTATTCTTCCTTCCTTCAATTGTCCTAGGAACCATGTAACTTATGATCTCCTAATAGACAAGTCTAAATAGTAACTTCCATTAGAAGACCAAACGTGGACAACTCATTTAATAACAAACTGTGAAAATGTATGGCAACATCTCATTTACAGAGTTAGGTGAGGAATATGCCATGTGAATCTGACAGGGATATCTGCCAGACTTTGGCAGAGGAGGGGATGGTAATAGATTCTGACCAGTCATGTAAGTTGAATGACATGAGACTGAGGAGTGTATGGTGTAGTTTTTAGCCCTCCTGCATTTTATGACTATAAGAGATTCAGAATCTTGAAAAGATGGGAAATACTCATAAAATCCAAAATTCCCCTCACCAGAAGAAGGAATAAGCAAAATATGCTCATACAACGAAAAAACTGCTCGTTGATAAAAATGAGTTCCCAGCTCATCTTACAAAATGTATATTAAGGTAGAGGACAGTTATATTGAGCAAATCAAGTCAATCACAAGAAAAATACCTTATATTCTAACTTTCATGAAATTATATGAATAGTTAAATATATAAAGCTAATGTCATTAATGATATGGTGTAGGGGTGGTGGCCACTTTTGGTTTATAATAATGGGAAAAGAGGCACCACAGCAAGACCAATGTAATTGATGTCAATAAAACTACATAGAGAAAAGGAAGGAAGGAATTGGCAAATAGTAGGTTATGTATGCTTCTATGACAATTCAAAGACAGTAAAGACAACCAAAATTAAAAGGGGGAGAGGGGACTATGGATGTTGATAATAGACATATCTGTTTAGCTCACAGGATTGCTTCACTTGGTTTCGAGGGCTTAAGGTCATGAACTCCCAGGAAAACGCAATTAATTGGTCTAAGATAGTCTTAGAGTATATGTTCTCCTTCCCAGCATGTTGAGTAGTGTCTGAGGACTTCAAAGCTTATGAGTGGTCATCTAAGATAAAAAATATTGGTCTCTAGCTGGGAAAAAAAGAGAAAGAAGGGAACCAAATATCAGTGTCTCCATGAGCCAATGCTTCCTCCACTTTCAGACCAGAAAAGCAAGAAAGAATCTAGCTACCATTGCTGAACATTCTAATCAAAGACATAATAAATGAATCTGAGACAAGGGGGAAAATTAGAAATAAAACTACAGATGCTTACAGAACTCAGACATACTGAATCTATTGAGGCTGGAAGAAGCCCCAACAGTACAACCCTGGGTTGCTCTTCAAATCTTGTATTGAAACCACCCCTTAAAGTTGACATTAAACTAATTAATAGTTTAATGTAAAAAGTTAAAATTATCTCTGTGTATGTTCATCAACATGTTGGTGAATGTATGCTAACCAGGTGCACCTAGGGTCAAAGATGAGGCAGTTTGCAACCCTACATGTTCACATCTTCAGAAATTCTATGGAGTAGTTCTACTGTCTTTATAGGATTGTTGTGATATGGAATGAGCTCCACACCAATGAGTAAGACTTCAAAAATTTTGTGGAAAAATTCCATTAGCTTTTAACTCCATTTTCCAAAAAAAAAAGTAAACACTCTCATGTTTGTGAATTTATATTATATTACTCTTAGATAAATAATGATATAGATAGATGATAGATGATAGATAGATACCTCCCATTATGTTGAATAGTGTCCGACGTGTTATAAGCTTATGTGTAGTCACCTAAGAAACAACTATTGTTCTCTATCAATCTGGAAAATAAGGGAAAGATGCCAACCCAAAAGTCAGAGAAATAGCTGGAATAATAATTTCCATGACAACCATTTATGTATGCATATCTAATTATTGGGAGAGTCATTTGGCTTTTACTCATAGCAACCCTGTACAATAATGGTCCTGAATTAACTCACAGTTATTTGAGCCCCATTATTGCAGCCACTGTGTCAATGCATTCCATTGAAGGTTCCCCTCTTTTCACTTACAGTCCTTTCCCAAGGACTAGTCCCTCTTAAAACAGACCCCAAGTACCCAAGAAGCAGATAGCCATCCTTGTTTATAAGGAGCGTTCTGACTGGCTCTAAAAAGATAGATTTGGTCATTGTTCTGGCAGTCGGTGTTCTGCTCCAATGTTATAGTTCAAGTGTGCCAATTCTTCTCATATCTACTTTATTCATTGTTCAGATTTCTTTTGTACAGTATATGATATGATTGAAAATGCCAAGGCTTGGATCGGCACACCTTAGCTCAAATGGGCTTCTTTGCTCTTTAACAGTTAGAGGTTTCTTGTAACAAATTTGTCCCATGTAGTATGTCACTTAATTTCCTGACTGCTGCTTCCATACGTGCTGTTCATAGATCTAAGTAAAATAATATTGTTGGCCCAATGTTACTGTGTTGTGTTGAGTTTTTTCTTTGCTTTATGTTGAGGCTAAATCCCTTCTGAAGTTTGTAGTGTTTGACCTTCATCAATGCTTCTAGTCACCTTCACTTTCAGCAAGCAAAGTTGTGTCATTTGCATATTGCAGATAGTTAATGAATTTTCCTCCAATCTTGCTTATAGTCTTCTTTATGTCATCCAGCCACTAAAATTAGATGTTCACTACACATAATGAATAAGTGTGCTTGCACAAGACTGCCATACATATTTCCTGATTTTAAGTCATATTCAGTCTGCTCTTGTTTTTCTCAAAGCCTGCCATTCTTCTACGCCTAGGTTCCACAGGAGCTCAATTAAGGGTTCTAGAATTCCCACTCAGTTCAAAATTACTGACCACTTCTCACATGTTTTATCAAGCAAAAGTATGCATCTTTCCACTATTTTCTACTTTAAGGCAAGATCCATCTGATGTCAATAATATTTTTATCCTACAGCATTTATTGACTCCAGCTTAAATTTCTGTCAGCTCCCTATTGGTGTAATGTTATAGCCATTTTAGAATTATCAGTAGCAAAATTTCACTCGGAGCTGATATTGTTGAATACTTTCTGCATGCATTTGTGTTTCATTTCTTTGGAACAGGCACAAAAGTGTTTATCTTCCAGTCAGTTGATCAGGTAGTTTTCTTCCAAATTACTTGGCATACAACATCAGTTTGCTGAAACATTTCAGTCTGCCTCTTTCTGGGGACTTTTTTTTCAATAATACCTTCAGGGCAGGTTAAATTTTTTCTTCAAATCTTTCTTAGGCAGAAATTTCCAGAGAGGCAAAACCAGTGACATTAATATACATGTAGATACAGAGTTGTTTATATCAAGGAAAAGGCTCACACAACTGTAGAAGTGGGAAAGTTCTAAATCTTTGGGACAGATGTCAAGTTGGAGGCTTCATCTAACTCACACAACTGAAGTGACTGATGAACCCAAGATAGGTCAGAGAGAAGGTTTTTGTCTACAAGGGCAAATGAATCCAAGAGTAAAATGGCAGCCTTTGATGACTCCTAGCATCAGTAGGCAATTCAGCAGATGCTAACTCAAGTCCAAAAAATGATTATTTGGCCAAAGAAATCTGATGAAGAACCAGATGCAGAATACAGATCAGGAAAAGGGCACATTAGCTTTTCCACAGTGTGCACTTATGATGGATGAGGCAGGCCACATCCCTGAGGATTACATTGTCTTAGATCTCATCATAGAATTAACTTAATTTTGACTAGGAAATCACTGAGAATCCTGGGCCAACAAAATTAACACAAAACCTCAACTGTCACAAATACCATCAATTCTTTTTCGTATATATATTTTTACTGGGGATTCTTTCAGCTCTTATAACAATCCACACAATTGTATCAATCACACTTATATATATGTTGCCATCATCACTTTCAAAATATTTTCATTCCTTTTATGTCCTTGGTATCAGCTCTTCTTTTTTTCCCTCCTCCCCCACAGCCTTCAACCCAACTATAGGCCATCTCTGAAAATAAGTTGAAAGTTCAATTTTTTGTGGTATAGTGACTGTTCGCGTCTTTTCCATGCTTTGTGCATTGGTCACTAGAAGTCTTCAGTATTTCAACTTGAAACTCAAATTTTATTGTTGTTTTGCTTTATTTTCGTTCTTCAGTTTAAGAATTTCTATGATATTCTTCTCTTTAGGTCTTCTAACTCCAGATTTTTGCATACTTCTTTAAAACATTTTACTTTGTCTTATCAACTTGCCCTTTAAATGTTTCTGTGGCTCTTTTACCTCATCTCTTCCCTTTACTTTAGCATCTCTACATTGAAAAGCTAATTCCAGAGTGTCTTCATATGGGTCTTTCCTTTCTGCCTTTGTCATTCATGTTATTCTTAATGTCAGCCCACAAGAGGTCTGGTCTTGAGACTTTAGTATTTAAAGCATCAAATCAGATCTTGAGATAGTCTCTAAATTCAGTTGGGATATGCTTAAGTTCATATTTTAGCTTATGGACTTGTTCTTCTTTACCTCAGCTTCTTTATGAGCAATTGATTGTCTGTTCCACAGTGAAACTCTGGACTTGTTTTGACTCTTGATGTTGAGCTTCTGAAAAACCCATGGGTATAGTCAGTCACTGCTTATGTGGTTGAAAAAGCTATGTGCAAGGAAGAAGTCATGAACTCTCCAATTTAATTTGCTTCAACTTTTGTTTCATTCATTTGAAATTGACTTGATGACAGTGAGAGTTATGTTTTATTTCCTTTGTTTTATTTCCAACCTTTACATTTAAATAATCAGTAATTATTAATGTGTCATTAATACATGCTTGATGAATTTCAAGTTGAAGACTAGCAAAATTTAGCTAGATTTGGTATGATTACTCAATTTCTTAATTTTAACTTTATTGGTTTGCACGTATATTTGAATAGTAACTGTGTTAACTGGCCTTTAGTGTAGGCATATTTATCTATATATTCTCTTGCAGACAGTATTATTCTATAGTGTTTATCTTAAATATTCTTTTAAAGAATGATTACAAAGCTGTTTCTCTTTAATTTGTGATTGCTGGTATAATAAACCATATGGTGTTTATATTCAAAATGGTCAATACCAATCCAGATCTGCTAAAAAATACCTAAGATATTGATCTTTATGCATTCAAATTCATTTTTATGACTTCCAATTTTAATATATTCATACTTTATATTTTCCATGTTCCAACTCTTGGAAGCCACCCATCCTCCCACTCTACCACCAATACTACACCCTATGTACCAATTACTAATGGATATTTGCGGTTGTTTCTTCCAATTTGGAGTCTTGCCACACCAATCAATGAAAGTTCCAAAAGCTTTGCTCCTCCCATGTCATTAAGGTCAACTCTACTTTGAGGACATAGCCTTTTCTCAATCATGTTTTCAGTGCCTTCCAGATGCTCATCTTCCAGATAATGCTATATCTCATAATGTTCCTGCATGTTTTATGAGGTTTCTGCTGCCACTTGTTTAATATGAGTGACCTGCTGGAATTTGAAATATCAATAGCATATCTCCCAGCAGCTTAGACGCACACAAACCACCATAGCACAAGATGACTAACAGCACATATATGTATACATATATTTATGCTTATATGTATAAAAGTTACATATATAGTATTTTAAGATGAGAAGGTTAGGAGGCAGAGAGTTTAATTGAAGGAGAGTGAAACAATTAAACATATCATGAGAATGTCGATGCCATCTAGTTGATTATTATGTTTAAAAAATATGGATTGCAAGTAGACTTCACAAAAAATATAATTAAAATTTTTTAAGATGGGAAAGAAATGATGAGTGAGAAAGAGAAGATAAGAGGGGTGGAGAGGAACTTCATTTGAAGTTCAGACACTCGCATCTGTGCCTGGCTTTGGTGTTCCTGCAGACCTCCATCTCCTGTCCATTCACACCCAGCTGCACATGGCATCCTTGGGATCGCACCTGAACATGGTCCCAGGACCTCTCAGAGCACAGAGAGATTTGTGATAAGAAAACCTATCAATCTCAGAGGGATTAGAGGCAGTTTAGTGAAGAACCAGAAAATTCTAAGCACCCTTCATATCCCTTTCAACACTTCAGTTTCACATTGCTTCATAATATCAAATGTCTTAGCATGCATACTAACATGCCGATTATATATAAATATCCTTCCTACCTCCGAGCCACTGCCTCCAGGTCTTGTCACAGAACACCTGTCCCAATTTGTAATCCATTTTTTAGTACAAACTTGTTCAAGAATTTAAAAGGTACATCATTCCTTATTTTGTAAAAAAAAAAAAAAAAAAAAAAAAAAAGAGTGACATTCCTCTTCTAGAAATACCCCTAGGCCCAAGAGATCTCTGAGGAGGTAGTTGAACAGATGCTGAAGACACCTTGCTAATGTGCTTTGACTCTTGGAGCCCACCTGAAGGGAAACACCTGGAGCTTCACACAGCAGCGGCCTGTCGTCGGCAAAGCCTAGCTCCCGCCCTGCTGGTCATACTCTTCCAAAGAAAGCCATCAATTCCTCATTCTCCTTGGGATTCAAAGTGCCTGCTTTGCAGCAAATTAATGGTGGTTTCCCACATATAAACAGAATGTAGACTTTAATCACTGAACCATGAGAATATAAGGAAAAGAGTCTCAAATTACATTTCAAGATCCTCTCATCACATCAAAGTATGGAGCACAATTTTAAAAGAAGCTTGAATTACCTCCCAAGTGCAGTTGTGAGGGTTGATTCAGTAAGACTTTTCTCTATTCAGAGCTACTCTTTTACTTAATGTTTTGAACCTGGGGATGACATATATTTCACATTTTGTGCTTCTCATAAATACAAACACTACAACAATCTGTTTTTAATTTTTGCCATTTCCCCCCAAGACTCTCGGGAGAAAAAAATATTCTGAGACTGTACAATTTATCAGATTGTATCATATGCAGCATGAGTTTTATGAATATCATGAGTCACTGTGCTTTAATGACTTTTCGTTAAGTTTGCTATTGGAAGAATGGGGTTTAAACTTCTACTTAATTTTTATTTTTAAGGCTGACATTTTGCATGGTTTACCTTTTATTCCTAAGTGTGCACGCAGAAGAGTGGTGTCCGAATGTGGCTGCACATTAGAATCACAGAACGCTTTTGACAACCTTGATGCACTCCCCACCAGTGTGCATCAGAATACTTACTGCATCAGCCACACATGAGTCCGTACTTTTGAAATATACCAAGATGTTTAAAACAGGCAACAACATTTGAAATAATGTTTGGCTTCTCACGTACTTGATGCTTAGTAAATGTTTGCTAAGAACTTGATAATATGCATCAGTTGATACAGAAGGGGGTGGATTGATGAAGAGAGGGAGAGTGAGTGGGAGAGTGATTTCACGTTAGAAGTTCTGAGTTCAAGATCCAGCTTCTTGAGTTTGGTGCAACATTGAGTAAACATGCTATCAGAGATCTGAATCTGTTTCCCCTTCTGTAAAATGTGAACAATAATATTTATTGTGTGAACTGTTGTCATCCCCTCCTTTACCTTGACCATGCTTCTCCAGCCCATGTATTGAGGCTTTCAGAATTCTCTCTCTTGTCTTTGCAGGACAGTGAAAACACTGGCCAACGAATGACTTAATGAGCCAGTGCTTCAGGATGTCCACCATTGCAAAGCTCACCGTGTCTACATCCCTCAGTGGTTGTGTGGCAGATAGTTATGCCAAAGAGGCATATCATCCTGGGAAAACTCTCTCCTATGGTTCTTTGTCATCAAAATTTTCCATTTGCAGAGGGTTATGGAATAAAAACACCTTGAGCAAAGATAAAAATCCTTATGACCAGCTTGCCTATAGCTCTTTTGAACCATAGCCAAAAGAATCATTTGAATTTGCAACAACATAGACTTTCATTATATCACAACAAAAAATATTCTGGAAATAGAGGGTATTAGCACTTATATAATAAAAATAAAGGAAGGATATAATGCTCATTTCAATGTTACATCATTGCCTTTTAAAAACAATTAAGTAGAAAAAGCAGTTCCTAAAAGTTAATGGTTGAGAATATGGGTTTTGGTATCAGATAGAATTGAATTTTCCTTCTTGCTCTGCCAATTCTTGCTTAAGCAAATTGTTCAAAACTATCATTTAAAAAAATGATCCAAGGGAATGTAGAAATTAGAGAATAGTATCATTACTATCACACACAAGTAGCATTTTTGTGGATATAATCCCTCACCCCCACCCACCAAAATTGCAGCAATAAATCAAAAGGAACTGCCCGAAATTCAAGTGAGATTCAGAAGAAAACATCAGAGAAGGGGCAGCATCATAAATGTTAGAAGATCTTGCCTGAAAGCAGAAATTACCAGAAAAATTGTGGATAAAATTGCAAAACAAAAAAATAGGGGTAGGGGAGGATTTCCAGGATACTTAAGTTCATGCAAAACCCATGCATAGACCAGCACACAGCCATTCAAACAGAATCAGTGTGGCTTTAAGTCAGGAAAGGTATGAGCCAGGGTTGAATCCTGTAACCACACTTAATCTATATGCTGCACAAATCAAGAACCTAAGCTAAATACAGAAGGACACTGCACTGCATCAGGATTAGAGGAAGACAACGTGCAGTATACAGATGGTACAAACTTGCTTGCTAAAAGTGAAGAAGCACTTACTGATGAGGATTAAATACTGTATTACAAGTTACAGCTCAAATTAAAGAAAACAAAAATAGTCATTGCTGAACCAATAGACAATATCATGGGAAGTGGAGAAAATCATACAATTGTCAAGGATTTCCTTTTACTTATATGCACAATCAACCTCCATAGAAGTCTTGGTCAAGAAATCAAGTGGTGTTTTGCACTGGAAAAATCTGCAGCAAAAAATTTCTTTTAAAGTGTTAAAAAACAAAAACAAAACAAAGATGTCACTTTGAAGGCTAGGGTGTGTTTGACCCAAGTCATAGTGTTTGCAATTACCTGATATGCATGTGAAAGCTGCACAAGGACTTAGGAATAGTCTATGAATTGCTTTGAATCATGGTCATGAAAAGAATACTGAATATTCCATCAATTGCATGCAAAATGAACACACCTGTGCCAGAGAAAGTACAGCCAAAATGCTCCTTAGAAATTAGGTTGGTAAGATTTTATCATACTATATAGGAGAACTGGTCTCTGGCGAAAAAAAACTACCGTGCTTCATTTGAAAAAGAGGGTCAGAGGAAAAAAGGAATATTCACAATGAAATGAATTGCTACCGGGGCAACAGCAATGGGCTCAAACAATTTTGAGGATGACACATAATGAGACAGTATTTCATTCTGTGGTACATAGGCTTATTATGAGTTGAAATAATGTAAGAGCCCTTAACGTCTACAATAACAATCATTTATCTTTAGGATTATAGCAGTGCATCATTTACAAAGGAGCTATGAGAATTACAGTGAGTATGTAGTTTATCATCCAAAGCAGAATATTTTGAGAATGAAAAGAATTCATCCACTAGTTAACAAGTTTTGAGTTAGCTATTAGGGGCCCTGGGGTGGTAGTGGGTATCTCTCTCAGCAATAAGCAGATGGTCAACAGTTTGAATGCATCATTGGCTCCATGAGGAGAAAGACATAGAAATTTGCTTCCATAAATATTGACAGCCTGGGAAACCCCAAGGAGCCTCCAAGAACTATGTTCTATGATGTTGTGGTGAGTTGAAGTCAGTGCTACGGAGCTTGGCTTGTCATGGGGCACTCTATATTTCTAATCAATGTTTTATCCACTTGTGTTGTAAATGGCATGGAAGCCATATCCGACAGGCTGTGCCTTCCCTATTGTCTTGAAATATGGGTCACATACACTTCCACACTCCGTTGTTCATAATCTATTTTAACACCAATGACTCCTCTCACAACACACTAAATCCTTTGCTAGATTTAATCATTCTTTGCAGTGGACACACAAAACTCCAAGAAATTACTCATAATTATGGTTCTCCTTAGGATTTATAACTCAGAGAAACTGGATCATATGAAGAATGTGACATCAGTATTGGAGGGAGGATGATTAACAACCTGCAATATGCAGATAAAACAACCTTGCTTGCTGAAAGTGAGAAGGACTTGAAGCACTTGCTGATGAAGATTAAGGATGGTAGCCTCAATATGGATTAAGACTCAGTGTAAAGAAGACCCACATCCTCGCAACTGGATCAAACATCATAAATAGACCAAATTTTGAAGCTGTCAAAAATGTTGTCTAATAATTATTTGTAAATTATCAAGGGTTCATGAGGGAGTAGGGAGCAGGGAGGGAGTGGAAAAAGGAGGAGCTGGTGCCAAGGGTTTAAATGGAAAAAAATGTTTTCAGTATGATTATGGCAACAAATGTTGCATCTGATAGATGTATGTATGGACTGTGATAAGAGATGTATGAGCTTCCAATAAAATAATTTTAAAAAAGGAAGAAAATGAGGGGTTCATATCAAGGGCTCAAGTAGAAAGAAAATGCTTTGAGAATGATGATGGCAACAT
The DNA here is from genome assembly GCA_004026705.1 of Nesogale talazaci. NCBI lineage: Eukaryota > Metazoa > Chordata > Mammalia > Afrosoricida > Tenrecidae > Nesogale > Nesogale talazaci. The sequence goes on along the minus strand of PVJH01000029.1, from coordinate 38,922 downwards.
CTGTACAAATGTGCTTGATATGATGAATGAATGTATGGATTGTGATAAGAGCTATAGAATGTATGGATTGTGATAAGAGCTATAAGAACGCCCAATGAAAGTATTTTTAAGAAAAGAAAAAAAAATGGTCCTGCTTGGATCCACAGTCAATACTCCTGAAAGCAACAGGGAGATCAAACAATGCATTGCATTGGGTAAACCTGTTGCATAAGACCTTTTAAGAGAATTAAAAAGCAAGGATTTGAGGGAGGTAGATTTCAGGTGGATATAATCCTCCACCATCACCCCTCAAAATCACAGCAATAAATCAAAAGGAACTGCCAGAAACTCAAGTATGATTCAGAAGAGAACATCAAAGAAGTGACAGCATCGCAAATGTCCGGATATCTTGCCTGAAAGCAAAAATTACCATAAAAATTGTGGATAAAATTACAAAACAAAACTTTGAGGACTAAGGTGTGCCTGGCCTAAACCATGAGATTTGTAATCTCTTCATAAACACTTGAAAATTAGACACTGAACAGGAAAGAGTAAAGAAGAATCACTGTGTTTGAATTGTGGTGCTGGAAAAGAATATTGAAAGTACCATGGCCAAATAGGTCTGTCTTGGAAGAAGCAAGTGCTCCTGGAGGATGACATCATGCTTGGTAAAGTAGAGACACAGCACAAAAGAGTCAGGCCCACAATAAAATGGATTGACATGATGCCTACAACCATGGATTCAAGCATAGGAACAATTTCGAGGCTGTCATGGGAGCAATGGACAGGATTACTATGAGTTGAAACTGACTAGATGGCACCTAACAACATTAGGAAAGTTTAAAGGAGCCTTTGTGGTGTTGTGGGCTGATAACCTCAAGGTAGCAGTTTGAAACCACCAACCACTCCGTGGGGGGAAGATAAAACTTCCTGCTTCCATTATGGCAGTCACCTAATCTGGTGTCAATTTGAGGATTAAGAGTGAGGGGTGGAGTCTAGCCTGTCAACCCAGAGATAACCAATGAGATCTCTGTGTGGGCATGGCTTTCTCCTGAGAATTCTGGGATATCTGGCCATATTTTCCCCTTGGAGGTGAGAGACTCACTACTTAGTCCCTTGGAGATGCTCAACTGACAAGACACAAGGCTGACTCCCAGTGAGACATCCCGGAGGAGAAGCCACGAGGAAGTACCCTGAAGAAGCCAGGTCTCTGATGCTGGAAAAGGCACCCAAAGAGACTCCTGCCAGCGCTGAGATGCCTGAAAAGCCACGGAGAGGCCCCTGTCAGCACTGAGATGCTTACAACACCACTGGATCCTAAGACTTTCTTACCCACTGGCCTGTGATTGTTCTGCATTTGACGTCATTGCCTGTAATTCATGAGTCTAGAGAAGACTTCATAGTTTGGTATCAGACATATGCCCTAAAATTGAGCTTATGACCTTTAACTGGACTAGGTTGGGATGGTTTCTTAATGTACAGTTGCTCTTGTATAGAAAATTATATCTTACATAAATATGTCTGCTTATGAATTTGTTTCTCCAATCTACCTGGAATAACACACCCATAAAGATTTAAAGTCTCCGAAACCCACAGAAGTTACCTTGTGTTCCTAAGATTCAGAATCCACTTGGAGGCAATGAGTTTAATTTTTTGTTTTTTAATTAGGAAAGTTAATATGCTACCACAAATCAGAATCAGTAAACAATAAAGATACAGCCCTTGGACAACAATGATTCTCGGCCAACAGCCCAGTCTCTCTCTCTGGTCCTGAACCTCTCAGACACTTATTCCCTTGCCTTCTGTCTCAAAGGTTTAGAGACCAGGAACCCTGCCCACCGCACTGCTTCACAGTCACCTAATTCAGTGCTGCTCCTCTTGTTCTAGTCCATAGTTTCCATATCACCGTCGCTGGTGCCCCTGGTCTTGGCCTCCACTTTAGTCAGAGATCTGGATTGTGCTCTTCTCAGGGTACAAGACTTTCTCTCTGTCCAAGATGGCCCTTACAGTGAAATGGTTTTGATGAAGGCATAGTTTTTGTTTTTTCTTTTAGCAGACCATCTGCCCAAGGAAACAAAGGATGATGACTTAAGTCACACCTATTCACCTACTCTTTAATCTGTTAACTACAGTTCTGCAGTTAGAAACCACTAGCTGCTCCATGGAAAAACATGAGGCTTTCCACTGCCCCAAGAGTTACACTACTGAAAACCCAACAGAAGGGTTTCCGAGGATAGAAGGGCAGTTCTATCTCACTATGAATCAAATCAACTCGATGATGGTGAATTGAGTAGAGTTTAAAGATATATACCACCTTAATCCTATAACAGAGCACACCTTCCAAAATGGGTTTATGGGCCCAACATAAAATCCAGTATTACAGTGCATGACACATGGGGTGATTACTAGAAGAGCCATATTAATTGGTGGCATGTCAATTTAAACCAGGTCTGTCCTGAAAAAACCCAGAAGCAGGGGAAACCCACCAAAATGATTTAGATATTATGACGGATATCAAATCATAGTTCAATATTGAAATGAGTTCACTTGGAGTTCAGTATCCTCCTGCAGCTTGACATGAGGTATAGCCTGTAGACTCACTGACAGGATATACTTCCTATAAAATCATCCATCATTGTAGGTTTATTGAGTTAAATTTGGAATAAAAGAGATATTTAATCTTTAGTTATTATTTACTATTAAATAAAGCTCAACAAAAGAGCCCTTAGAAATTACCCTGTCCACTGTTTATGTTTTTTTTTCTGTTGAGGATATTAATTATTAAAATCCTATAGTCTGTTTAGGAAATGGTTTCAGAAAATGTGCATCATTGTCTATGTTCCCCTCACAATGAATAGCAGAGAAGGAAGTAGAGTCCCACAGTTCTTTTCACCAGATATTTATATCAAGTTTTTCTTCATGATATATATTTTAAATGCTATTATCTAAAGACTCAAACACTTTTGAGATTATGGTTATGAAGAAAGTTCCCTAAGTTAGTTTGTTTTTTATAAGTTTTTTTGAGCACAAACATGCATTAACTAAGCATCACAAAGCTAGTGTTAACCCTGAACTTACCCTCTCCATTGAGAGAAAAATGCATCATCATTGACTGGTCTGCCTGGTTTCTGTGTTGAGCCCGAATCCTTATTCACTTCTGATTTCTTTTCCTATCTCGCCACAGAGCACCACTTGCTGAATAGATGCTAGGTGAACAACTGAATGAAATTCAAACCAAAATATAAAAAAAAACAATGTATTATGCGATGCTTTTGATTCCCCAACCATTGCCTTCTGACATCAAAACTGAAAAGTTTAGCCTTGCCAGATTAAAATGGAAAAGGCTAGCATCAAATCAGCTATTAATCATCAGAATCTACAGAGGCAAAAATCTTGATTGACATCTATTTGTGTTTTTGCTGCTAGATTTAAAAAAAAGCAAAGGGAAGGAAGGAAAACACAACATGGAGAGATGACAACTTAATGTAATGAAAAGGTAAAGCACACTGAGATTTTGTCTGGGCAAACTGCTTGTCTTCTTCATATCTCGATTCTAGAAAATAGGAATAAAAAAGTCCCTGCTTCACCTGTATATTGTGAACATTAAACAAGATAATACATGTAAGATGTGTACCAAACGGTAAACTCTTAATACTAACTGTCTTTACTCAGGTTCTTCTTTTTATTTTTAATCTTGATAGAAATAGCTCTCAGTGGGATTCATGTAAATCATAGTGTGCTCCCCCTACTTGTAAGTAGAGACAAGGTGAAAATGTCATAGATATTTTTCTAGATTGCGTTTCTGTGTAGTGACATATTTTCTTCCTGTCCATGTTTCTGACACAGAGGAGAGAGGTTCTAAAAATATAAAGGGAGCTAAAAAAGATAGTGGAGATGTTTACTATTATATAACATTTTAGTTAAACCTGGACTTATTATAAGATATTCTTCTCTGCTCTAAAAGAATACTTTTGAGTGTTATCCAGTCCTTTTAAAATGCTCCACAGACTATCTGAGAAATGTATTCAAATGAAAATGTCCCAAGCCCTCCTCATAAAACTTGATTCTGTTCTTCTGGTCAAAGCAGGACTTCAGGAATCTGCATTTTTTACAAACCTCTTGGGTAGTTCTGAGATGATGCTATTGAGAGAAATATCACTTTGATGTGCTCGGTTCTCTGCTTAGGATTCTCCTCACTGTCATAGAGCACTCACAGTCCTGGGTTATGTAAGCAGATGATTACAATATTGCAAGAAATATTAAAGCCCTTTGTTAGCACTAGGATAGTATAGGTAAATAGAAGGAAAAGTGTCTAGGTATGTCAGGTCATAATTAGACAAATATGTAGAAATAACTCTATGCTAGTTGCTATTAATGTTTTGCAGCTTTCTTTCTTAATCCTCCCTAAAAACAAAGCAAATGTAATATAAAAGCAAAGAAACCTCTCTAGATTTCCTTTTGACACTCTAGTGAAAAATTACTGGTCATACAGTCTATTGTTCAAGCATGTAGTAAGTAAGAAGTAGACCAGGATTGTGGGCATTATCTAAGTAAATATCTCTTGTGCAATAGAGTCTGTGCCTACATAAGGTAAGTGGCGCTTGGCTTGTCAGTTTGTAACTATCCTCCTAACCACAGCAAGAGCGAACAATCCAACATAATTGTTAATACCTTAGAGAGGTGCCATGTGTTCCATTGGAGACAAAGGTAAAGCATTTATTGTATTTTAATGTCCTATCAATTTGCTCCTCTTCCTTCCTAGAGTAGGTTTCTTGAGGGTTCTATCCACTACTGTATTTCTACCTCTTCAGACAGGGTTTAGCACAATAAATTGTTATAAAATAATTGACGAGAAATACCTTCAGTGACTTATCCTGTAAAAAGAAGAAATTCCAAATTCTTTAAGCACAACACCTAAGACCCTGAATCTACCTCCATAGGCTTTTGTATTATCAGACCCCTGGTTTTCACTTTAAACTGTGTTCTCTCCACACATCGTACTCTCTACCACATAGAGTACTTCCTGTTTTCCCCATTTTTACCTGAAAATTTATTTCCTCTCCTGGTTAATATCTACACTTCTTCCCAGAGTTAGTTCAGTTATCCTACTCCCTCCCTTTTTACTTTGTTTTTAATTTAAGAGCTCAGAAAATAAGCATTCTAGCTCTTGGTTGGTAGAATGTGACAGTAATTTCATCAAGTATGATAAATATATTTCTATTGGTCTTTCATATCTAATGTTAGCTCTGCCCTATAAAGGTTATACAACAGTGCACTTTGGTTTGTAGCTGAATAGAGACTGATGGGCCCTTAGCCACCTTTCAGGTAACTCTATGGTTCAATTCTCATCAAACAATAAACAAGCCTAAAAGATGAAAAGTGATACCAGAAAGGAATGCACTCTTTCGAATAATCAACCATGTGTGATCAAAAGGCCAACATTTGCTCAAGGATAAAGTTCAGAAGAGTTAGGGGAAAAGAGGAATGGAAAAATAGGAAGGACAGAGAGAAAGTGTGATAGAGGTATTTAACTGATTGTTTCATTAATTAAATGAACAAGATGTGTATAGATTGTTGAATGGAAAACTGCTATGCTCTATAAAGTTTCATGCAATGCACAATAAATAAGAAGAAAAACTCTCCATGAGAAACATCTTCAAAAATATCATTCAGCAAACTATTATTTTTAAAAATTAAAGGACTGTGAAAAGATTTAGTTATGTTAGCAATTCTAGAAGTTCTTTCATTGATAGCTTCTAAGATGAAAGATGCTTTTCAATGGATATTTTAGTCTTAGCTGAAACCCCTGGATTTCTCTTTTGGTTATTTTAAATTTTTCTCATTTACTTTTAAAATATATTCATCCAGTTTCAACACTGAATTGGAGAGGGAGTCAATTCTGCTGACAATGTTAAAACTAAAGCTTATGAATTTTTCCCACAACAGATACTGACTGGTACTTTCCAAAATTTATGCTATGATACAGTTCTGAAACAAAAGTTTTGTGACATAAAAAATTAGTTTTGTTTGTAGGGCTTTATCTGTTCATGTATTCCTTAAAACTCATAGGATCATCTTTTTACCTGGAAACCTTTCACCACCCCAAAATAACAACCCTCAGACAAGAACTGCAGTCATCTCATTCAGTCATGATTCTACACAGTCAGTCCAGGTCCTTTGGGATTTTCAATATGTAAGTAGGAAACTATTAGGGCCTAGTATGACGCCAAATGAAAGAGATATAGATGCCCCTCTCAGTGAACAAAATCAAAGTTAAAGACCACAATAAAAATATAAGAATAAATTTATTCTACAAGAGGTATAAATGATTAGTGGAATAACAAAGGATTGACTATATGATTTCAGGAAGAGAAGAGACTTTTTTCCACCTGGGAGAATCTCCTGAAGCGTTATGAGGGAGGTGAATTTTGAATTGGGTCTTGAAGGATAAGGGTTGGGTATGTTGGATGAAAGAACATTCAGGTGGAATTCAAGACTGTCCTTGAACTACAGGCTATTAGATTAGCCTGCTAATTCATTTCTTTGACACATATTAGTCAGATATCATCAAGGTATCACACTAGGCCAGGGTCTAGGAATTCAGCAGTGAATGAAAAAGATATAGTCCCTGTTTATAGCTTAGTACATAATATTGTCTTTACATTTCTTTTCTTCCTTACATCTTTTTATATTCTGTCAAGTGCATACTTGAAATTCAAACTGTCTCTAGATTAGAAAATCCAGGAAAGGCCATATGAACTGTGCCAGCATTTCATGAAATTCATCATAGTATATAATTTAACTTAAGGAACCAAAGGAACTGATTCACTTGTCTTAAACAACTAGAAAGAACTAAAAATCATAACATTGCATGTTCACCTTCATATGATCGCTGATGACAAATGTGTGCATAAACAAATGTGGTGAAGAAAGCTGATGGTTCCTGGCATCAAAAGATATAGTGTCTGGGGTCTTAAAGGCTTGAAAGTAAACAAGCGGCCATCCAGCTCAGAAGCAACATAGTCCACATGGAAAAAGTACAGCAGCCTGTGTGACCACGGGGTGTTAAAGTGATCTGGTATCAAACATAAAAGAACTAAAATGATATCATTATAAATGAGGGGGAGTAAAAAAAGCCCATCAAGAAGTGAAGAGATATCCCCTTACAGAGGGGTTGCAGGGAGGATATGATCCAGTCAAGGTAAAGTATAGTAACAATGAAATATTCAACTTTCTTCTAGTTGTCAAATGCTTCTTCCCACCCACTATCATCATTCCAATTCTACCTGACAAATCCAGGTAGACCAGGGGATGGACACTAGAGTCAGAAACATGGGGAATTTAGGAAAGATGATCCCTTCAGGACCAGTGGTGGGAGTGGTGATATCGGGAGGGTGGAAGGATGGTGGAATAGAAAAAGGGAACCATTTTCAGGGATCTATATATAACCTCCTTTCTGTGGTACAGACAACAGGGAAGTGAGTGAAGGGACACATTGGATAGTTTACGGTATGGAAAAATAAAAACAATTTGTAAATTGTGAAGGGTTCATTGGGGAAGGGGTGTAGGGAGGGAGGCGAAATATGGGGAGCTGGTACTGGGGGCCTAAGTGCAGGGAGGATGTTTTAAGAGTGATGATGACAACAAGTGTGCAAATGTGGTCTGCATGCAATTGATGTATGCATTGATTGTGATGGGAGTTGCATGAGCCCCTAATAAGATGATTTATATATAAAAAAGGAGGGGAAAGATTGTTTATACCAAGGTCTCAAATAGAAAATATTTGGAAATGAAGATGTCAACCTGTGTACAAATATGCTTGATACAAATGATGTATTGAATGTTATAAGAGCCCCCAATAAAATTATTGGAGGGAATAAAGAGAAAGAACTCAGGATATTCAAGACATATTAAAGGAGAAAAAGTAAGATGTGAAACTTAACCTACTAAATAGCAAAAATTGATTATATAGTTATGAAAGCATAGTGTGATATTGACCTAAGCAAGGATAAATTAACTGAGGTGCAAGTTCAGAATTAGATCCACTGAAACTTGCTATAGGAAGAAGAGATATTGTCAATTAGTGGTTAAAAACTAGATAATTTTATAAATTGTGCCAGGATCATTGGATATCCAAATAGGAAAAAATAAAATGAAGTATGAATTTTAATATATTGAAATAAATACCAGATGGATTAAGTATCTAAATATGAGTGACAAATTATAATTAGGATATTGATTAGGAAAAGGATCCAAAGAATTCACACACATACACTCTGTAATTAAAAGATTATAATTAATAAGCAAAAAAAATAAAACTGGGACAGCTTCATATCTGAGTTGCCTCACCTCACTTAAGCAGAAGTCAGTCATTAAACAGAGTTAGACAATTGTTGTCTCTTGGTTCTATCCCTTGGAAATGTTTTGATTAAGTGCCCTTTCCAGTTAAGCACATTTAATTTAGAGAAAACCCACTAGATAATGACTGCAAAGTGTTTTTCATTTAACCCGCAGTGTGTTCTCTGCAGAGGTTGACAATAACTTTGGGTTTAAATATTCCTTTTATTTCTAGCTTTAGAAATTTCAACACTGAAAAACAGTCATAGGATCTGAAAGTAAAACACATGAGGGCAGTAGCAATGTCTGCATTTTTGTGGCCATTCACACACTAGAAGGTCTAATAACTAGTAGGAGCTCCATAATTCACTGAATGAAGAAGCTAGACTATAGCAACATGTGCTTTACTAATATATTGATACAGTCCAATGTGAAGTATAACCTGTGAATATAAAATAGGAAGATAAGAGTGAAATTCAGCAAAGGCTACAAGGAAGCATTTTCCCCACCACAGACAAGTTCATAGAGTTCTTTTAGCATTCCAGTATTCTCTCTATGTAGTTCACTACTACCCTAAAAGAAGACAAAGCAGATCTCTTCCCAGCAAACATACTTTGAATGATGTGGTTGATAGTCTCCAAAGATATCCACTAACAATTTTCCACATCCCTTGATACATAGACTCTGCCTCCTATCAAAAATAAGCTGCCATTGAAATAATTCTGACTTACAGAAACACTACATATAGGGTTTTGGAAGCTGTAAATATTTATGGGAACAGACTCTATCATCTTTATTTTGCTTGGTGCCTGATGGGTTTGAACAGCCATCCTTGTGCTTATCAATCTAGTGTTCACCCAACAGTGACGCCCAAACTCCTTCCTGATCAAGAGGCAAAGATGATTTCTTCTTCTCAATCTTGGCTCTCCTAGTGATGTGTCTTGACCAGCTCAATGTGATGGATGAGTATGTGTCCATTCTTGGTCTAGCCATTTAATTTTTGTTTTAGTTGTCAGCAAGCTGATTCTGCCTCATGGCAAATCCATATGTGCAGATTAGAACTGGTCTTGGAATTTTATTTATTGGTCTTGGAGTTATTAAGGCTTTTGGAGACAGATCACTAGACCTGTCTTCTGAGATAAGGGACCCCAGTGGAGAAGTGGGTTACATGCATTGATTGACCTGCTGACCAAGAGGTTGGAAGTTCAAACCCACTATTACCAGTCCGTGAAAAGAAGATGACGCAGACTGCTCCTGTCAAGATTTGAAGTCTTGGAAACCCACAGGAGTAGTTCTGCTCTGTCCTACCATAGCTCTGAATAATCCTGGTGAGTGCTATGACTTCTGAGGTGTGTCTGCTGGTTTCTAACCACCATTGATAGAGTAGTAGTCAAGTACTTAATGGTTTGTCCTGAGGCTAAACAACAGCAAACAAACAGGAAAGAAGCAAAGCTACCCTAAAGTTGTATGGGAATAGAATTATCTTCCCTGGGTTTTCTATACTTATTTTTCAGAAACTTATCACCAAAAATTTCTGCTAAGGTGTCTAAATAAACTCCAGCCTCCAATCTTATCAGCCAAGCATGCTAAGGGTTATAAGAAGTCTAGTAGCTTTCATTTTTGCACCAGCCAGGGATACAAGACGTCTGGCAGCTTTCAATTTTGCTCTCTTAAAACTAATATAAAGATAGTCAGACTTCCCTACTACTGTGAAAGACTATATAAAGAAACCTTAGAAGATAAGACATCGTGGAGAGAGACAGAACCTGAAGGATAATTGACAAGATCCAAACAAATGATATTCATGGAGTCCTGATGACAAAGCGAGTTATGAGTTGTGCTGCTAACTTCAAGGTTCAGCAGTGTGAAACCACCAGCCAATCTTTGAGAGACAGATGATGCTTTCTTCTCCAGTAAAGATTTACAATGGAAACCCACAGGGACAGTTCTTCTCTGTCATATAGAGTCACTGTGAATTGGAATAGACTTACTGGCAGTGAGTTCAGGTTGTTTTTGTCGTTAAGTAATAGACATTTAGCACCCAGGCTCTAGGCAACTGAATGTGGATGTTCTAGTTTTATTATGATGCCAAATAAGTGCAGGCAAGTGAATTAACCTACCCAGAGCAGAAGAGCCATTCTTTCAAGTTGCCAGAAAAACAAGACGTAAGGAATTGCTGTATTAAGTCCTTGGCTTAATGTTTGGGGTACTTTATTACATATCGATAGATAGCAAAAAACAAATGACATTATAGTTCTTCCATTCTACATGACTATTGGCCTATTATTTATTTACTTTTTCATTTTTCTTACAGAAATTGGGCCCATCTTCTTTTAACTGCTGTGCTGAAAGTAGTTTCTAGGATAAAGAATCATACTTGGAAAATGCTGCTTTCTAAAACTTTCCAATGGGTACAGTACCAGATACTATGTCAGTCTTCCTCTACAGTGGAGACAGTCTGCCTCTCAAGAGTCTACAATCAAATTCCCTGCACTTGGCAATATTCAAATACTTACAAGTTTTACTCCTGAAAATCTGTTGGTATTTAAATCATCAATATAAGAACAGCACAGTTCAACTTTAATGCAGCCATCTCCATCATATACATGTAAATAAACCCATTTACATTCAGGCTGAGCCATTACATGGAGATTACAAATATATTCTTCTAACAAGTAGCTTCTTCCTCTATCATGCTAAATTTCAGTGTTAGATGATTTAAAATCACTTAGAGTAGATACACTTATAAAGACAAAAAAAATGGAACTATCACTTTTACTTAGTGGCATTCCAAAGTAACATAGTACAGTGAAGTAAACTCCCTGTAAATCTTCTCAGAAAACATTGCTTATGATCCTGGTGGTCAATGACCCTGTCATGATATAATCTTCATTCTTTTCTTCAGGGCTGAATTTCAATGCAGCTCCCTCCAAATAGAACACCAAGGGCATAACCTACTCCTGCAATTGCTCTACTACCATAAATAATATTTTGCATGTCAATATTTCTTATTTAACCAAAAGGTGCAATAGCAGGTTCTGTCTCTCAGGACTCAGGAAAAGCAGCAATGCCTCCAGGAATGAATGTATTTTAGTCTAACCATAAAAAGCTAGTCACTATAAATCTTGCTTTATTATAAACCTCAATCAGAAGAAGCTACAACACTTCTCATAGCAAAATGAAAAGCACATATAGCCATGTTGCTTCCCAGGGGAGTCTGAACAGATAGAACTTCCCTCTTTTTGGCCTTTTTTTTTGGGTGGGGCGGGCATCACTGCCCTCTGGTGGTTGTGGGAGCTGTTCCTGAAAGTCCCTGCTGGATTTGAACCGCCAAGGCCACGGGCCGCAGTCCTGCACTCAACCACTTATGTCACTGGGGTTCAGTCCCAGAGCTTCCCTTTTGAGTAATTATATTTTCTACTCAACAGGTGATCATCTTTGCTCTTTCTTTTTTATAAACAATTATTTCTTCTATTGTAAAGCTATTTAAGCAGTTATATATGTCTATTGCAAATAATTTCTGATGGAATACAATGATACAATTTTCCTCATTCTACTATTCGTTTTGCTTCTGCTCAGTCAACACTTTGAAGACACCATGTGTGAGAGTTATATAATCTCCTATCAACTTGCAAAGGGGCAGAATCTAGCTTATCAATTAGGTCACAGCCAATGAGGCCTCTCAATGGGCATGGCCTTCTCCTGATGATTCTGGAAACTCCTATCTTCATATCTGTAGGTGAGACACACACTCTCTGCTTCATGTTCTTGATGACAAGACACTAGAGCTACACTACAGTCCTGGAGCTGAACGTGCCATGTGGCAACCCCTGACAGTGCTGAGATGCTTACGCTGCCACTGGATCCAGAAGACTCTCCACCCCATGGCCTGTGATCCTGCATTCGGCATCATTGCATGTGTCGTGTGAGTCTGATGAGGAATTGATAGATTGGTATCGGACATATGGGCCAAAATTGGACTATAGAATTGATCAGAACTGGACTGGGAGGTTTTCCCAATGCTCAATTGTATATAAAGATATTTCTTATACACACATGGATGTCTATAAATTTGCCTCTCTAATCAACCCAGACTAATACCCATGTTGGCTGGAACTTCCTAGAGTCTGATACCAGGCCCTTTGCAAAAGAAAGAAAGAAAGAAGAAAAGAAAGAAAGGTCCTAACAACTGAGCCAATAAGCAACATTGTGATAAATTGAGAAAAGACTGAAATTATTAAAATTTCATTTTATTGGGATCCAAAATTAATGCTCATGGAAGCCTCAGGAAAGAAATCAAATGATATATTGAATTGGGAAAATCTGCTTCAACAAAGATTTTAAAATGTAAAAAGGGAAATATGTCACTTTGAGGGCAGAGATTGGTCTGCCAAGTCCATAATATTTTTCAATCAGTTTATATGCCCACAGAAACTAGACAATGAATAAGGAAGACCAAAGAAAAATTAATATATTTCAATGATGGTGTTGGTAAAGAATATTAAGCCTACCTACCACGGACACCCAAAAGAATGGACAGCTATGTCTCCGAAGAAGTGCAATCAGAAGGCTCCTTGGCAGAAATGATCACAAGGCGTCCTCTCACACACTTTACTCACACTGCCAGAATATGATGCAGGACATCAAGCCCTGCAAAGTAGAGGGTCTGTGAAAAAAAAGAGGAGGCCCTCAATAAATGGATTAGTACAGTGACTGCAACACTGAGCTCCAACATGACACCAGTTGTAAGGGTGGTGCAAAGTCAGGAAGCATTTCCTTCTAATGTACATGGGCTTACCGGGAGTTGGAAACAACTTGATAGCATATAACACTGCTTATTGCTGCAAGAATCATAGTTCCTAATTTAAAAAGACAATCAAAGTGTCTTGTTTTAATCAACAGAATAGTATCGTTATGAATGAACATTATTCATTCCTTACAAATATGTCTTGCAAACTCTCAGATAAGAGGCACTTCAAAATATGGGTATGATGTGTTCCCATTGGCATAATACCAGCTCTATAGGTCCTATCCAAGGGCAGAGAGTCCTTAGAGCCACAGACAGAAGCTTCACCAGCGATGTCTACCTTGTGTTTTACAGACTGAGCCAGAAATGATCTAAAAAAACCCCAAACATATACCAGATCAGGCATGGTGTTCTTTTATAAGATCCAAACAAAGAAGGTCTCTCTTTAAAAAATAGTTTTTGCAGACACCTGAAGATTAGGCTCAGAGCCAATGTCGCTGGTAAATAATAGTCCAGTGTTTACATTTTCACCAGGGATTGTTTCTCCTGACACTATAAATTAAATGAGGCAGCCATATTCTCAGAACCTGAGATTTGACTAGAAGGTGGTGTGTTTAAAATCTAAATAAAAGGGCTAGAGACTCCTTTCCCTTTCCAAAGGGTTTAATAAATGCCAGGTTTTTAAGAAATGCAAAAACACCCTTATCCTGATTGATAATATGGCTTTGTACCAAAGCTCTAAAATGAGTTTTTCTTCACCTCAAAAATCTTCCAAACAGAAGTGTATGGCAAGTGCTAATTGCCACAGACAAAACAAGCCTCTCTCTGGGGAAGATGAGGCTGTGTTGCCAAACACATATCCTTTGGGATTGGAAATCTTAACTGGACCCAAACATGAGTGTCTTGTTTTTGCATCTTCATTATAAATTGCATTGTTTAAATTTTTGTAACGTGCAAAGCTGTAATATGATTAACTGAACCCTGTGAGAAACCATCTGGATTAAGAATGACTGTGATTCTTGTAAAGGTCCTTGGGTGCCCCATCAGCTCACCTGGTGACATGTATTCCCCCCACTGAAGTAGCAGACTAATACTTTTGAATCTCTTTTGTTCTGAGATGCTGTGTGAGGCTAAGTGCTATTCTCAATTTATTAAAAAGGAATTGACTAAAACAATACTCTGATTCAATATTTGGCCCAGAACAGCTGTGAAAGCACAATTTTCTATTGACAGCTTAATTCCCATTTCACCTTGGAATTCTTTGAGATGTATGTGCACACACAAACACACATATATCCACAGTATATAACTGATAGACAATATTTCATCTTAAAAGGAAAAACCTTAACATTTTGAGATTTACAAAATGCAATCACTTGTGCTGAAAGAGGCCAGATATTTACTATGATAAAACTGTTCAAAGGTCTATAATTTAGTCAAGTAAAATATAGGCTTTCTTTGAGATAAGAAAATAATAGCTTTCATTTCTGGATTTTCTGATGAAAAGTCAATATGTCTGGCATATTAAGTCTATTACATTAGTAGAGAAAATTAAATAATTTTGAGGGTTAAACTCAGCAAAAGATTGCAAAGCCAGTGTTATTGGCTAAGACATCCCAAATTAAAATATACCCTTAATGAAAAGCTAAAAATAGAGTATAGTCTGTCACTATTTTCCTAATTTGTAAGAGTGAGGCATAAATGGCAGAGGTTATAATAACATCCTAAGTTCTGCAGGCACATAGCTATTCATTTTTTAAATTAAGCCTTACAACAATTCTACAAAAGAAAAGAGCAAGGATCATGACTCGCTATTTTAACTAATGAAGAGCTGTGTCTCAGAAATTTTTCAGGGCTCTACAAGATCATTAGCTGGTAAATGTCAGGATTAGGAACCCATCTAGTCTATTGACCCATCATGCCACCTCTTAAAATAAACTCCCCTTTACACAGAATAGCCCTTTGGCACATAAACTACTACCAAAGGCTATTTGCTAGGAACTCTTAGCAAGCCCTGTGCTGATTTAGTGAGCCCAGAAGGCAGGAGTTCTGAACAGCTGTAGAGATGATATAAACTGGAGTGGTGCCCTCCCACAAGAGAGACACACATTCATCCAAGTGCCCTGTGCTCGCTCTGTACTTGCATCTTTCAATCCTATTTTCTGCAGCTCTATGATTTAATGGTGTCAACCAACGAACCAACAGATAAGCAATAGCAGCTCTGTTGTGACTGCTAACTATGAAGGAAGATGCAATCCATCGAGTTCCTGAGTTGCTTTTTGAGGATGAATTAAACTAGTTGGAAGCATTCTTTCAAGTTGTTGAGGTTGTTGCTATTCAGGTTATCACAGTCTTTTCCACTAAGGTTCCTATCATAAGCCTCACATAATGGCACACATGGACTCTGAAGACAACCCTAAAGAATCTGGCGTGGTTTCTCCAGTGACCTTGAGATGTCCCATAGGAGCCCTGGTGCTGCAGTGTGCTAAGTCCTCCCTAACCCAAAACTGACAGTTCGACTCTCGCTACTACTGTGCAGGAATATGACAGAGCAGTCGTTTTTATAGGCAGTACTGTGGAGCCAGTTCTACCATGTCCCCCTGAGTCAGTCAGCATTGACTCCATGGCAGTGGTGATTATGTGTGAGAGAATGGATTTGATTCTGAGGATATATCAGTCTTGCATAGGGGAAAGATATATAAACAAAGAATCACATTACTTCCTGGAAGATAGTGTCATTAAGTTCAGAAGGCTTCACAGAAATTACATCATTTATCTGGTTCTTCTAAGCAATGACTAGAAAAATCTAGATATGCAGTTCACAAGCATAAAATTACAATTCAATGTATCCATTCTCATGCAAAGTCTCCATCAACCTGATGTTGAAATTGTTTCTTAGAAAGAAAAGTCCTCCTGAGTTACTGATGCCTTCATACTCTGCATGGGAAAGTATGAAATGGTACAACCATTGCAGAACATGCTTCCTTAAAGGAGTTGGAAATAGTCTATGGTGATACCATCACTCTGGATGCCCTCAATCTTTTCTAGTCTCAGAAGAAAAGAAGGGTCAGGATGGGTTACTACTTGAATGGGGAAAAGTTGGAAACCAGAATAGGTTATGATCCAACAATCCCACTAGTATCTATTCTACAGAAGAAAGGGTTGGGGCATAAATAGAGATAAGTGTACGCATGTTCAATACATGAGTCATAAAGCCAAAGGATGGACAAATGAATACACTAATTATGGTTCATACACACAATGCTAAAGAATAACGGTAAATCTGCAAAACACCTCATATGTAGGTATGTGGGAAAATTCTAATATCTTTAAACAAAAATTCTAATATATTTAAACAAAAATTAAAAATTAGAAAAGAAAGATACAGTCCCTGAACTATGCACAGAATAGCCTAGACCATAACAACTACTCATGCATTTCACTGTTGATCATTTTTCCTGGTAAGTAATAAACATTGTATATCTATTCATAGATTCGCAAAATAGTTATGACAGAAAAATATTAACTTACCACCACTATCTTTTTTGGATGAAACATAAAAGATAAAGCATCTTAGCACAGAGAAAATATGTGAAAGAAAAAGTCTACAAGTTACATTTTCTGATATCCAATTCAATATCCTTTCCTAAATATTGTATGTTCTATTAAAGTTAATAGTTTATTGTCTTCTGTAAGATGCATTGAGGCAAGAAAGTCATGTTCCTAAAATCCAAACATGTTATCTATTTTCTGTTTTAAATGAATCCAGAGATGTTACCTATTTTCTGTTTTAAATGCAAAGGAATAATGCCTGAAAGGAATCATGGATCAAAATAGAAAATCCAAAACCTAGGGGCCAGGGAAGGGGGTAATGATAAAAGATAAAGCATTAAGACACCAGAATTTAACCAGACTCATTCTTGTTAAGTAGTCCTGAACAAACAGCTTGCCCCCACTGACTTCTATTTCATAAACTGTAAAATTGTATCAATATTACCTCACCAGGGACCATTTAGTAGTATGCTTTCTTGTCTATCAATCTGTGTCTGAATGTGTGCTGCACTTATAAAAAATATTTATATAGATTAAACTCTTCTGGAAACCTTTTTCATATGCTCTATCTATTACTCAAACCAAGCTCATGCATTTAGAATTGAGGAAATTGTGTTGCAGGAAGGTGTGTGGCTTCCCCTGAACTACCCAGCAACAGTTTATACAAAAATGCAATTTGAACAATTTGCTGGACCCATTGCTTTCTCTGGTAAAATACCCTTAGATTGAATAATTCTTAAAGCCTCCCCTGGGTCTAAACTGGATTTTAAACACATTAAGAAGTATAGAATGCTTCATAAAATTAGAAGTCCCACAAAAGTGTGAGGTGGCAATAATAAACCTATATATCTATACCCACCGGTAAGGAATCAAATAGATTACAAATCCTACTCACCATTATCTACATACCAATCCTTTATAGCTCAAGGACTCAAGGAAAGAAGATTAATTCATTAATAGTCCTGGCATTGCACTTAAGATGTTATAATCTTGTATTGGAAATCTCTAAGATAACACTCAATGGCAGTGAGTAAGTGAGCGATTGAACCGTTGTGGGTGGTAATCAGGGTCTGGGGTTTTCAGTAGGAGACCTGGTGGCATAGGGTTATTTTACGTCTGGGGCTTTTATTCCTAGACAACATTATACAAACAGAAGTCAACATTTTATCAAAAGATTTTAAAGCATCTTCATATACCTAGAGTCTTCCCTTGAGTGAAGATAATAATAATCTGCTCAAATCTGAGCTACCCAACAAAAATGTTGTTTAGCTTTATACTTGCTCAGTAAAACCACAGTGCTCTTTAGAGGCAATCCTGATGACAATTATGACTATGATATTATTTTTTAATGGATGCATAGAGGAAGAGTTCAAGAGAAAGAGAAAAAGGTTATATACAAGTTTATATACTGTAGTATATAGGGAAGCAGTAAGAGGGAAGTAATAGGGAAGTGATGAAACAGAGTATAGCCATTCAGTGGAATGTTACCTAAATATGAAAATAGATCATTTTGGGCTGAGCCTTGGTGGCATAGTGGTTGAGTGCAGGAGTGCGGTCGACTGGCTTGGAGATTCAAATCCAGCAGCAGCTCTCCAGGAGCAAGATTGGGCCTCCCACTCCCACTAGAGGGAAGTGTTGCCCCCCCAAAAGAAAGAAAATAGATCATTTTTAAGATTATATCATAAATATGTTACTATCAAATGTGGCTAAGTGTTTGGGAAGAAAATATGAAATTAGAGAATAATTTTAACTTTAACCTAATATAGTACCTACTAATGTGTGGTAAGATTATACTGAGCATTTCAATTGTACTGTTGTCATAATATTATTTGTTTCCAGACATTATTTGTTTAAAGTTTAGTGAAAGAAGTATAATGCAAAGACACCCTACAAATCAAAATGTTCATAGTACAATATTGTGATATCTGTAGTACAATTGTTACACAATTGAGTAAAGATACCAGTCAAGTCAATTCCAGCTCCTGGTGACCCCATGTGCATCAGAGTTGAATTGTGCTCCTTAGAGATGTAAATCACCAGACCTTCCTTCTGAAGTGTCTCTGGCAGCTCAAACCACCATGCTTCCTTCAACAGCTGAGTGCCTTCAGCAAAGAACTCCTTCAGTGAAGACAGTGAACAGCAATAGGACCCTGATCTCATTATGGAAACTCTTTGATTAATAAGTATTGAGTTTATCTGGCTAACATATAAAATTAGCAAGTTCCAGAAAATGCCTATGTTCATTTCTTGGGATGTTACCATATCACCCAATAATATGAGGGAACTGGAGCTGGCAGGTAGATGTACTCAAGGAGGAGGGGGAGGGGAATTAGGAAATTGAACATGGATGAGGAGGGTGGGAGCATTAGAGCTGATTGTGATGATCTATATACAGTTCTTTTTAAAAATGGTTTAACTATGGAATTGTGTAATATGTGAATATTATCTTAAGAAAACCACTAAAATTAGAGAACGAGAGTGAGAAGAAACCAAACTTGACCTGTGGTCATCATGGGTGAAGAAGAAAGAGTTCTTGCTTAGGGGGCATTGCATTCATTTGAATGGTGGTGGAATAATTTGGCAGATACTAACAATGGTTAAGCAACCTGAAGACTGTATTAGTGGCATTGAATTATACATGTAAAGTTAGTTAGGTGTTTGTAGTGTATATTTTGGGGAAAATTGAAAAAACTATGAATAACAATGAGGACAGGGAAAAGAAAATGTTCTAAAACTGATTGTGGTAAAGTTAGCACAACTCTTCTTGTTCAGATTGAACTATTGAATTGCATGCTTTGTGGGTGCAGTACAATAAGACTGATATAAGGAAAAGTTTGTTCTCAGACTGTCTCCTGAGGGAATTCATTCATCACTCAATGAAAAGAGCTCTTTCTTAAAGGCACTGAGTCACTGAAGCACCAAAAGTTTGCTGGGGAAACAATTGGGAACTTTTGATGGCTATGCCCATGGCTCATATATTTCCAATGTGTGTGATGTGCTAGACAGCTAGCTGGCTACATCACATATGCTAATTCATTTTTATCCTTAGCAATAACTATAGGGACAAGGCACTGACTGTCATTAATTCCCACTTTCAAATGGAAGTAATTCAGACACCATAATATTTACATAACATGCCCAAAGTCACAGAACTAACAAGTGTCAGAGCCAAGCACTGAACTCAAAGCCCACACATTTACTCATATTTACAGTGTGCCACCATTATGATAGGAAGTTTGCAAAACATTGGAGTTTGACGAATTAGAAAACACTTGCTCCTGTTCTCTTGGTAAATTCACATGAATTCTAGTGATTTCTATCTACATAACCTAAGAACAATCTAAGTTTGAAGACAAAATTAAATCCCAGTGCGCACATCTCCCTCCAGCAGAACCAAGGAGGTGCAGGTGCTGGGCACAGAAACATCTTTCATGCTACAGCTTCTAAAAAACCCAAAATACTCTAACACACTACGCAATACTCCAACCAAATTTACAAGCCCATCACTTTACCAGATAGCTTCCATCATGTTAGACCGAGATTCTTGGATAAAACACTTGCAGGAAGACTCATCTGGCTTCGCAATCCTTATTTTACCATTCGTCTGAAAAACCCTGTGGGACCCATCAGTCACCAGGCAATGGGAACTCTGTCTCCAGTAGTACCAGCTGCATTTCCCAAGAGCCAGACAGTGTATAATATCAGTTACATGGGTTGTGGTAGGTCCCTGTGCTCAGCAGCGACTTGGCTGTCATAGCACAGAACAGACATAAACAAGACTTGCTAGATAGGAACAAAAATATCAATGTCACTAACCGATGCTCCTATGAAGGAGTGGGAAAATAACATGCAATGGCTAGAAATGGTTGAAGGCTGAGTTATAATTTTCATTTCTGTTTGACCAAAAAGACTGCAAACAGCTATTGATAAATCTGACTTGTTACAAGAGGGTGTGTATACAGTGAGTAGTGGAGGTGTGCAGAATCTGAGTAGGTAAATAAACAGTTGTTGATCATGGAAGGAAAGTAACTGGGCTGGCTGCCAAATACCTGGTCTTATCCCTAGAGTTCCAGCTTAGACATGAGAGGTGAGAGTCACATAAACAACGCCTCAATACACCACTGATTTGAGTCATTGCTTCTTCTGTAATTCGGTGGCTTTCATAAGCCAAAAAAAAAAAAAGAAAGTAAAATAAACAGTTCAAACAGCAAAAAATAAAAAGCTCAGAGTTGCAAATGAGCAGAAATCAATTGTCATCAATATTTCATTAATTCAAAAAACAGCCAAGTCTAAAGCAAATGAAATTTTTGCAAGATACTCTTCAGATAGGAAGAAAATATTTCCCAACTCTCTCTCTCTTACTTTCCACTATGAATTCTCTCCTGTAGCTCTAACTGCTACCATCAAGAGCAGCCTCGGGAATACCTTACATTTCCACAGATATCACATGAAAATTCTTCCCTTCTTCCTTTTTCCCAGTTAAGACAGGGGATTGCATTTTTAAGTTACCACAAATGTAAGGAAGGTAAAAATTTCTATAATAATTTTATGAATGGAGAGGTGACAGCATCTGACCTGACTTCGGAAGGAGGAATGAGCATCAAACTCATTATCAGCCCAAGGCCAATCGTTATGGAGTAAAGGTCAGACATGCTTCTGCTCTCCAACCTTCTGATACCAACCTCCCTGTCCAAGGCGCTGTCTGCATCTCTGCTGGATCAATGATTTGTTGCAATAGCCACATAGAACTCACACACAATATTCATGATTAGGAGGCTTATTGAGTGAGTTATCACCAGAACTGCTCAGGAAACAAGTTCTCTGGTCAGGAGCATCTCTTTGTAACCATGCTTACACATAGCCCTCTCTCTGATTTTGGCCTCTCCTTCAAAGGATTCCCTGGCCTCTGCCCACCTTGGTCAATGCTACAAAACTCTTTTATCACATCCTATGAATGTCCAAAGGGCACACCACTCTGCCATAAGCCTCCGCCTGAAGGCACTCTGCTCTGCCTCTGTGGGTCAGCAAACTTAGCTTCCCTGATTTAGTGTATGAAGGAATCTTATTCCATAAACAAGCCTCCTGCCCAGAGGCACTCAGCTTTATATGCTCCGTGGGCGAGGAAGCGTGCCACTCTGTCTGATGCTCTGGTTTTTGCTTCTGCTGCTCCCTGCCTGGGATGCCCCTATGGTGTTACAGCTCTCTGACCGGTGTCAAGGCGATTGAGCATCCAGGCTTCTTGGGGTCCAGAGGATTCACTTTACTCTTGGTTCTTCTGCCTTGATCGTAGTGAGATCCCCTCATTCAGATTTGGAGACAGCTCATTTTACATACAGCAGGATGACAAAACAGATCATTCCCTATGCTAGAATTTCACATAACCTATGTACATGGTCCCATGAGCCATTTGATGAGAGTTACAAAGACTATGGCTAGACAAGCCACATTAAGTCATACACTGCATGATAGTGACAAATAAATAAACGCATGTGCATATGACGATGTGTTTATAGACATACTTAGAGGTAGATGGATGTTTATCCGAAGAAATAGATAAAAAGGGATAAAATGCATACTCATTGCCAGTGAGTCAAGGCTCTCACAATGAGCCCTTGTGGTCTTCTGAGACTGTAACTGTTCATGGGAGGAGAAAGCGCAGTCTTTATTCCACGGACCGAATGGCAGCATTTCAAACTGCCAAGCATGCAGACCACAGGCCAATGGGCAAACACTCCACTACAAGGGCTTCTGTAAAGAGGTGGATAGATTTCCCAGTGATTTGCTGCACTTGTCTGCAGTTATACGCATGGAATACAATATATGAGACCCTTGCAAATTGAGAGGAAAATAACCATTTTCTCTCTTCTGCCTGCTCTGGATATTGGGAGGAAAATAGGTGGATAGAGTAGTAGAAATTGACTAGGTAACCAACAACAAAGATCTCAAACAAAACCAAGAAAAGTAGTTAAGAACTTTATGTAGTCCCCATAGCTTTATATTCAAAACCTAAAAACCTCATTCATTCTTTGCATACTTTACTCATCTGTAACCAACCTTTTAGATAAAGAATGATGGAGTACCTAAAATGCATATGGGTGAGTTTACATGTGTATATATGCATATGTTTAGTGAGCATTGTGGAAAGGGGGGAGAAAGAACACACCCTTTTTTTATATGTGTCCTATTCCTGACCATGACGTGACTCACTACTGATTCATACCCAAAATCGAACATTTTCCCAGGGAGAATTTGGGGATATTCCTTTACTTAGCTCTTCACTGATGCTCAGCTTGTGTTCAGACAAATGTTGTTAAGTCAGTCTTTGTTTTTACCCTGAGAACCAATGTACTTGTACACGTTCCTTTGGGACAATAAGAAAGATCAACTTTCATTTTTTTCTTTTTCTCTTTTAACTCTACCTCTTCCCAGTCTTCCTCTTCCTCCTGCTCTTCTTTCTCTACCCACTTTTCTTGAGAGAAATAAGGTGGCTCTCTGGATTGATGAAGATTTCCAAAGCCTTGAGAATGAACTTGAATGGTTGTGGGTTTGCTTTTTGGCCTTATTTTAATTCCATTTTCAAACTTTCTTCAAAGAATGTTTCATTCCATTTCCCAATATGCAGTCTGTGAATTACCGTCTCAAAGACTCAAGGTGCTTTCTAAAAAGGAAGATTCTGTGCGATCACTCCTGCTTTAGTGCATAAAACATAGCATTTAGATCCAAGAATATGCATTTTAATAAGCATCCCTGATGAGTTTTAAAAATGCTGATCCTCAAACATTAAAATGCATAAGGAACACTTTGGGAAGATGTTGAAAATGTACATTTTTCAAGGACTGGAATTTAGTCATCCTAAGTTAGGTCAAGAATCTGCATTTCAAGAAAAGCAACTCAAATTAATTCTGAAACAGAAGCACACGTGGAAGGACAAGGCATGGAGTAACTAACTGACAATGCAAGCAGTTCTGCTCTGCAACTCTTAGTCTGCTTTCTTTGATTCACAAAGCTTGGCCTTTCCTATAGCTTTCTGGGTCCTTCCCCACTGCTGTTTTTCTCCTGTTCTTTCCATCCCCAGCCAGTCTACTCAAGAGAAGAGGGGACATATGATTAAAGGGTAAGGTTATTCCAAGGCCTATACAATGATACTGCTGTTGTTAGGTGCCCTGGAGTAAGTTCATAGCAATAGAACGAAAGTATGTAGCAATAGAATGAAAGATGGCTCCTGTGCCACGCTCACAATAGTTCTTACATTTGAGCCCATTGATGCAACCATTGTGCCAATGTCTCTTGTATAACGTCTTCCCCTTTTCACTGCACCATTACTTTACAAAGTGTGATGTCATTCTCTAGGGACTGGTGTCTCTTGACAATATGTCTAAAGTACCTGAGATGAAATTGTGCCATCCTTGCCTCTAGGGACCACTCCATACTTTTTCTAAGACAGATTTGTTTGTCCTTTTGGCAGTCCATGGTGCTTTTACTATTCTTTGCCAGAACCACAATTCAAATCTATCAATTCTTCTACAGTCTTCCTTATTCAATACCCAATATGTTACCATAGTACAGATAAATCTCCAAGAGCATTTTCATTGGTCAGAATCTCCTTTTTATGACTGTTTGTGTTGTATCACCCACTGTGAATCTGGTAACTAGGCTCTGAAAATTAAATTATTTTTAGTTAGCCTATTTTTCAATCTCAGGTATAATTAATATTTAAATTTTATAGCAATCTTTGTGCATACAAACAACTAAGTTCTCAGCTGTTAACCAAATGTTTCTTGGTTCAAACCCACTCTATGTCTTAGATAGAACTGTCAATCTGTTTCTCTAAGGATGACAATGGAGCATTCATACACTGCCACATGGATCCCTATCTGTAAAAAGGTACTTTGTAGGACCAACAACAACAAAAATTTCTGTCTTGGGATCTCAACTATTGTATTGTTTTATTTTTCTTAAGATATTCATATATATTTCAAAAAGTTAATTGAAAATCCCTTTATATTTTAGTAAGTTTTCAAGAAACTTTTTGAAATTCCCTTCCTATTAGCTGTCATCTATCAATCTCTTTCTCTCTATATATATATGTGTATATATGCATACTATGATGTATGTATCTATCATTCCTTGACCATAATTAGTTCTGATCTCACACCATACTGTCATACCCACCTTCCCCAAAACTTCATTTTAAATCTAACAAGCCTAATATTTTTAAGCCTTTGCTTTATAGATTTTTATTTAAAAAATTAAAAAACAAAAAATAAAGAAAAGCAAGGGCACTTAAAGGAAATACAATTTTTATCATTGTATTAAAAAGAAAATTTTAAGATAGTGATATCATTGCATCATTATTTTCATACATATAGTTTTATTCATAGCTATGGATTTCAATTTGCATATTGTATTTTTTCTGTTTCACTAATCCATTTTTTCAGTTAGCTAACAAATATTTAATATATTATGGTATAATACTCTTTGTATCCATCAGCTCTGTTACATGATTTAATTTCTTATTCTAATAAATTGTAGCACTTTATTGAAAACGGACTCTGCCTCTAACCTCGCAGTTGTATCATTCACTGCTCTGAGTCGATTCTAACTTACAGCAAGTCTAAAGGGCAGAGGAGAACTTCCCATCTGGGTAGTTTCCGAGGCCCTAAATCTTTACAGGAGGAGACGGCCTCATCTTCCTCCCACACAGTCACATAGCCATTCAAATAGTCATTGGCTAAAATGGCTAGCCTGGTAGACTTCTCCATGGGAGCGCAATATAGTTGTTTCCTCAGAAACAGAAGGAGCTTCTAAATATAATTTATAACACAAATAATGGTTGCAGAGTAAAATACTAAAAACCACTAAGGAATAATAGAAAACAAGTGTCCAACGTGCTTCATAAAGCAATATCCCCATAGATTTTTAGTTTATGAAACATTTTCCTTAATGAAGTAGTGTATTTCTATGACAACAGCCCCTGGAGCTCTTACTGATGAACTGGGCTGAACTAGGCCCCAAGGCTCAATCTCAGAACTGAATCACCCCAGGAGAAATTAGCCTTGACTCTCAGGTGCCTCTATTCAAGTCCCTTGGACCCTTCTCTGTCCAGGGCACTCACATTTGAGAGCAAAGGCAAGGCTGTGGAGCTGGAGAAGTGGGGGCGGGTAACTCCCTCTCCTTTGCCCTGGCCAATTGAGAGCTAGTAAATAATTGAACACTCATCTTCTTTTACTGAGGTCCAAACCACAGTAAAATTCCACAGGACTCTAACGGCTCCCAGTTTTCTCCGTCGCTGAATCAGACACACAGCCCTTTTAGGCAAAAAATGTAGCAAAGGACCTCTTTCAATCTAGAGTGTTCATCACCCACTATTGTTGCAGTGTTAAGCGTTGGTCTGTAAATGGCAAGGACGGCGTTCCAAACCTACCTTCCACTCCGTGGGTGAAAACAGATGTGCCAGTCGGCTCCCGTAAAGGTAGATAACCTTGGGAACCCTGAGGAGCAGTTCAACTTTGTTCTATAAGGTCACAGTTATGTTTACCAGCCCTGCAATTCTTTGATCCCACTTCAGTGCCTCTGTTTCCAGGAAGGTCCATCTGTGAACCTATGACACGATGTAGAATTGTAGAATGCGAAATCAGAACACTGTCATTTAGGTTCTGCCTTGTTACCATCCCATTTTCCTATTAAATCCTCGAGTCTCAGTTGCTTGACCTATAAGATAGGCAAGGTGGAGCATTTGGGCACTAGGATTTTATTCTAGTGCTTCAGGGGTTTTATTACATTTAATTAATATTTCAGTTTTAGGTATACAAATGTATGTTAACACATTCATATGGAATAATGTCTTCTAGATGAAAAGGTTTTTCAAAATGCCACATGGAAAAATGCTCTGAGATTAAATTTTGAAAATATATATTTATATACATATACTCATATACTTATATATATTGTTTATTTCTACAATATAGGAACAAAATTAGTAAAAACACTTCCTTTAAGGCATGGTACTTGGGGACTTGGGATATAACAGAATATGCTAGGAAGAAATCATACTATACCTTAAATATGCTTCCACTATGGAATTTTTTAAATGTTTTGTTTGGAGTTTTCAAGAAAATAATCTTGAACATATTTACAAATGATGTAAAAATACATATATAGATGTATTGGACCATTTATTATGTTTCTCTTAATGACAAATATATAGATACTTCTGTCACTGTTTTATTGAAATATTTCTATTTTTCTAAAATATATATTATTTATGCCATCATACTGAAACTCTGCTGAAATCAGAAAAGTACATTAAGCTTAAAATATTGATGAAGAAAAATATGATGATGAAAACATTGTCAGCTGGACTCTGAGCACTTCTGCTTGGGAATATCAGCAATAATAATTTTAGTCCTTAAGGCAATCCACTCAATATCCAATCTCCTACAATCTAGCAACAATATTGCCAGGGAAGAATAGGACACCATGATTGATTGACCGTCATCATGACAGGCAGCAGTGGAACCACCAGCTGCTGTCTAATCAATTCTGACTCAGGGTGACCACAAGTTTCTCAGAATAGAATTGGGCTCCATAGGTTGTTCCATGACTGATTTTTCAGAAGTAGATGGCCAGACTTTGATCCTAAGGAAATTTCATTGAAATTGAACTTTTTGGTAGCAGCCAAGCATGTTTGCCTCACCCAGAGACTCAACACAAAGAAAACAAAAAGCTATTTCTAGAAGAAGACATTTCTCAGAAAGACTGGATCAACAATGTCACCTCAACACAAGTTCAAGTTGCAATAAAAGCATTAGCCAAAAATAGTGCTAAAGAATTGGTGAACTACCAGTCAAACTGTTTAACCAAATGCTGAAGTACTAAAAGCTCTTCTTGTCTACGGTATGTCAGGAAATTTTAAAGACAGCTACTTGATCAATAGGTGTATATATATTTGTATCCACTCTAAAGAAAGATGACTCAACAGAATGTTCAAATTATAGAACAATATTGTTAACATCAAGTGCAAGGAAAATTTTGCTGAAGATAATCTAATAATGGATGCAGCAGTACGTTGACAGGGAGCTGCCAGGAGATTCAGGCAGATTCAGAAGAGGACTCAGAAAAAGAGCTATCATTGGTGAAGTCAGAGGAAGTTCACTCAACGTAGAAAGTACTTGAAAAAATTTTACTTGTAGTTTGTTGATGGGGTAAAAGCATATAATTTTGTGGATCATAAAAAACTATGGATAGGGCTGAGCCCCGGTGGTGTAGTGGTTGTGCGCGGGACTGCGGCCCACTGGGATGGAGGTTCAAATCCAGCAGCAAGACTGGGCCTCCTACTCCCACCACCAGAGGGCAGTGGTGCCCCCCCCTCCCAAAAAAAAAATCTATGGATAACCTTAAGAAGAATGGGGAATCCAGAACACTTCATTGTGCTCATGTGGAACTTGTGCAGGGATCAAAGAGGGAGTTATGCAACAGAGTGAAGGAATGCTGCATGATTTAAACTCAGGAAATGTTTGTCTGTCAGGGTTGCATCCTCTCACCATTTTTATTCAATCTCTATCCTAAGAAAATAATCAGAAATGTAGATTATATGAAGACTATTGTGGCACCAGGATTCAAAGAAAGCTTATTAACAACCAATAGTATGCAGATATCACAACCTGGCTGACTGAAAATGAGGAGACTTGAAATACGTGCAGATGAAGATCAAAGATTGAACCACTAAGTAGAGATTACAATTCAATGCCAAGAAGTCTAGAATCTACCAGAAGGAGCATCATGATAAGTAGAGAACCAAGTTTTTGGTATTTTCAGTTGCCTCATATACACATGAAGGCAGGATAATGAATAAGGAAGACTAAAGAAGAATCTGTGAATTTGAATTGTGGTGCTGGTAAAGAATATTGAAGGCACCACAGGCTGCCAAAAGGACAGACAAATCAGTCCCAGAAAAAGTTTGGCCAGAATGCAACTCAGAGTAAAGGATGGCAAAATTTTGTCCTACCTATTTGATTTGTTGGTAGGAGAGGTAAGCTCCTGCAGAAGGAAATTGTGCTTCATAAAACAGAAGGGCAATGAAAAAGATGAAGGCCTCAACAAGAGGAAATGACACAATGGTTGCAACAATGGGCTGAGATATAGGAAAAACTGTCAGGATGGTGCAGGCCTGGGAAGTGCTTCATTCTGCTGTGCATGGGTCAAAACCGATTTGCTGCCAACTGACAACCACCACCTAAGCAAAAGCTGCTGTTATAGGGGTGGAACATCAGAGATTGGGGGGAAATTCAGAGACCACATTGTGGATGGTCCATCTTGAATTGGAGGGCGAAAACAGCAGGAATTATATAATTCTCTCACAGATATTTTTCCATCTTCACAACTGCAATTTTTAAGTTTTATTAGCATATAATTCACATATCATATAAGTCAATATTTAAATCATATTAAAAAGAGATGTACAATCATTTCCACAGTCAATTTTAGTACATTTTCATTGTTCTTGTACTCATTATTATTTCCCCAAACCTTCCCTAAAATACTCCAATCAATGCAGTCACTGTCTTTATATTTTTATCTATCCTGGATTTCATATACAGGAAAACATACTAAACCCCCAATAAACAAGAATCCAACAATACCAAAGTAAAACTGTAAAAGAAAGCAGAAAATTATTAAAAACTAAAGCAATTAAAAATTGGTTTAAGCTGGACCGTTGCAGTTTCTTTAGCCTCTAAATACTTTGCTTTAGTGAGGCAATGAATATTTAGTGAGACATATAAAATAAAAATTCTATGAATTTTTATTGCAAGATCATAATATCTGTACAAGTGATTCCTATTATGTGTGTTCAGGTTATAACAAACAAATTTACAATGTCCATTTTGAACATCTTATCACTAGTAACCTTGTAATACGCAATTTGGTGATGTCATTAGTCTCACTTCTTCATGGAAGATGTTCAATGTTGTGATTTACTGCTGAAAATGTTGTTGTAGAGTAGGCCTGGTCTACAGGAGAGTTGGTGTTGGAAGTTGTACCCAATAGAAAATTGAGCAGCATTCAACTCTGATGCTTTACAATGGAGTTGCATGTACCCCTGACAGTCATAAAGAGTCTATTTCATTGGTATGACACTAATGTTGATGCAGATGAAGACCAGGCTTATAGAGCGATCTTATTCAATATTCCATACCATACATGGTATCTCTGGTTAGTTGGAAGCTGTGCTGTTTATGTTTCAGTAACACTCTCACTGCTTGTACTTCAAAGGAAAAAAAAAAAAAAGGCCATGCCACCGAAAACTGTAATTCCTAGGTAAAGACGACTCTGAACATGCAGATAAAAATTAAGCTCACTGAAATCCATGATAATGGAAAGTATGCATAATAGCACTGGATAAAGAAGTGCCTCAACTGACCTTTTAAAAAACTGCTTGGGATACAAATGTGATTCAATCATTTAGAAATGACTGAAATAAAATCAACAGTTTTAAGAAAGAGACAAGAGCCAATCTATAAGGAGGATTTGGCTGATGATGATTTGCTAGAAGATCAAATCCAGAAGAATATCCCTATGAATTTACTAATAATTCAAACAAAAGCAGGGAGCCATTTTCAAACCTACAGAGTTTCTTGTTTTTCTTTTTATTAAAAGATCATTTTACTGGAAGCTTTTACAGCTCTTATAACAATGTGTATGTTAATTGTATCAAGCATATTTGTACATATGTTGCCAACGTTCTTTTCTCTTTTTTTTTTTTTTGAGGTGTTTCAAAGATTCTTTATTATTCTGTGATATTGTATAACATTGCACTGTTTGTATTTGCCATAATTTGTTTACCAATTCATCACTTGATGGGCAGTCAGGTTGTTCCCATCTCTTTGATATTATTGATCATGTAAATATTCAATATGCTAACTGGTTCTTGGTTTACTGCACCTTTGAGCATTATGTAGTGTCCTTTCTTATCTCTTTCTTATGGTGTGAACCTTGAGGTCCATTTTGTCAGAGATTAAGATTGGCACCCATGCTTTTTTTTAAGTTGCCATTTGCCTGATAAACTTTCTGCCAGTCTTTTATCCTTAGTTTATTTTTGAGTGTGTGCTTAAGGTGTGTCTATTGCAGGCAACAGATTGATGGATTATGTTTTCCAAGCCAGTCCTCCAGCCTTTTTCTTTTCATGTATTAAGTAAGCCCATAGAAATTCAGCGCTATAAATCCAATCTGTGGATTCATTCTTGTCATACCCTGTCTTGTGTTTTGGGTGTTTTCCTATCTCCCTTCATATCAGTGTGCTGTGTTTGTGTGGGGAGGTTCCATCTTGTCTTCTTTTCCCTCTATAGCCCTGTTGTCTTGGTAGTTGTTGCTGGCACATTGACTTCTGCATGGAGATGGGCTATGGTAGTCTCCTGCTTGTGCTTGGTGGAGGTTGATCCTCTGGCCATAGTGACTCCACCAGTATCTTCTGCAGGATCAGTTGTCTTGCAGCATGTTCTTTGAGTCTTTCCTTATCCTGAAAGACCCTTATCTCCCCATTTATCTTAATAGATAATTTGCAGGGTAAAGGATTCTGGGAAGGTATTTTTTCTTTCAGTTTTTGTAATATGTTGCTCTATACACGCCTCCTCTTTTTGGTGTCTGCTGATAGGTCTGAGTATGTTCTTACCTGAGTTTCTTTGTATGTGACTGTCTTTTTCTTTCTCTTGATGCTCTTAAAATTTTCCTTTTCCTCAAAGTTAGCTATTTTTACTGCCTATCTTGGAGTCTAGTCTACTTGGTGTCCTTTCTGCTTCCTGAAAGAGTGCTTGGTTCTCACTCATTAAAGTGGGAAAGTTTTCTTCCAGAAATTCTTTCACTATCTTGGCTGTTGATTTGTGTGGTATATTCTGCTCTGATAGACCAATTATTTGAATACTATTCCTCTTCATAACATTTGTCATCGATCTCAGGTTATTTTCTGTTTCTTTAATTTTCCTATCTGGCAGCCTTTCCCACTTGCTGAGGTCTGTTTGGGTGTCTTCAGGACCACTGATACAGTTCTCTGCTTCCTCAAGCCTAATGGTAAATTCTGTTACCTTGTATGTGTGTTCTGCTGCTTCATCCATTAGCATTCATTTCCCTTTGGTGTGTAGAATTCATCCCCTCTATTGTGAACTTCATCCCTTCTAGTAGACTTCATCTCCTTTGTCCTTTTCTCAGCTACTATATTGCTTTGAGCAGACTTCTAAAGATTTCCTTCTGTGACATATCTGTACCCGAAAGTTCTATGAGAGAAATTAGCTCTGCTATTGTGTTTTGTCTCTGTGGGATTTTTGTTGGGAGTGATGTGGTCAGTTGATTTTTCCTCTATCCTTTGGTAGCCCACTTGTTTCTGGAAGACCAGAGGGCCCTTAAGTCTTTCTTTGTTACTATTAATGATGCTTTCAGGGGGCTCATGTGACCTACTTAATAGCTCTTTACTCTTAAGTCCAATTTTCTTTTTACTTATCACAAACCAGAACCTCAAGAAAATACCATGCTTTTAAAAAAGTAAGAAAAAAAAAGAAAAGACCATATTTTTGTTCATATAGCCATAAGTTTTGCTATCTTTTTAGGTTACCCTTTATCAAGCTGCACTTTGTTCACCTGAAAAGTGAGTATAACAGGTTTTTTTTTGAAGTATAGATATCACAGTAGTTTCTACTTCCAAGTGTCGAGGTGACTAATGAGAGAAAAATTAATAAAAGCAACAATCGGTACACAGCAAATGCTAGATAAAGAACAAAGTCTCTCTAGAGCAGTGATTAACAACCGTTCTACTGCCATGACCGTTTAATACAGGCCCTTGTGTTGTGGTGATCCCAACAACCATAAAATTATTTTTTTGGATTTTTTGCGGGGCATCACTGCCTCTGGTGATCGTGGGAGCTACCCATGCTGCTCCTGAGAGCTGCCCCTGCATTTGAACCACCAAGCCTGTGGGCCACAGTCCTGCACTCAACCACTTATGCCACTGGGGATCAGCACCATAAAATTATTGTTGCTGCTACTTCAAAGCTGCAATTTTGTTACTGCTATGAATCAGGTGACCCTATGATAGGGTCATTCTACCCCAAAGAGGTCACGGCCCACAGGTTAAAAATCGCTGCTCTAGAGGAAATAGTTCCAATAATCTTGATTCCAAGATATTTCTTGCACATTGAGAACATAACACATGGAACTCTGTTTTCAGTGCCAATCATTATGAAAAACATATTGTCCTTCACACTTGAAGCAGATGGAAGGTACAGTCTGTATTCAACATAAGTGGTCTTAAGTCCATTCTGATATATGCTGAGGGCATATTATTTTTCATTATTATTTCCTTTATTATCTTTGAAATTTAGAACAATACATATAAACTTACAGATATATATTAAAATACATAAAAGGAGACATAAATCAAAAAAATTCACTTACACATTGAAGAATAATTGAATGGTGCTAGGATTTTTCTATCTTTACTCATAAATCCTTTTGTGGAAGGTTCTGGGTCACTTGGATCATTAGCTACATCATCTTTTCTGTTTTCCTTCAAGTGTTTCTTGGTAACATTGCAATTTTCCAAATCTACGTATGAAGTTTAGCAAAGCCAACAGAAATTGGGTCCATGTTTTCAAACAACTAACATCATCTTTGATTTAGTTTGGTTAAAAAAAAACTAACAATTTTTTTCACTCTGTAAACCTTTTTTTTTTTTTAAACAACTTCTGTCCTTCCTTTTCCATCTTATCCCACTCATCCTTGAAATTTTCAGCAGCTTCAATATTGGAGTGCCTTACTTCTCCAGTAAGTCAAATCTGTGTTTGAAGTGATGAAAGCTGCATATTTATTCTGGCTTTATAAGCAAATGTAGTGAAGAAAGCAGATGGTGTTTGGCTATCTAAAGATATAGCGCCTGGCACCTTAAAGTCTTGAAGTTAAACAAGTGGCCATGTAGAAGACCCCAAAAAAATAAATAACATAAAACATATTGTTGAGAATGAGGGGGCCAGTCAGAGCAGAGACCCACAACCCATCTGCAGACAATGGGGTATCTTCTCATAGAAGGGTCACAAGAAAGGGATAAGTCAACCAGAGTGCAGTGTATACCAATGAAACACATAATATTCCTCTGGTTCTTTGAGGTTTCTTATTCCCCATTATCATGACCCCAGTCCTGTCTTTCACTGTGGGCTAGGCTGGGGTATGTACATAGGTGCAGGTAAGAGTTAAGAGCTCATGACACACAGAATCCAGGAACAGAAATGGGAGTAGCAATACCAGGAGGGTAGCTGGGATGTGGGATGTGGGAAGAGGAAAGGAGGAAACCGGAACGGATCAGATCACCATGATTGACACACCACCACCACCACCACACTAGGGGTACAAACAACAAAAACTTTGGGTGAAGAGAGACAACAGTTGGTGTGAGATATGAAAATAATAATTTACGATTGATCAAGGGGTCATGCATGGGGGAGGGAGATGATACCCATGGCTCAATAGAAAGTAAATATTTAGAAAATAATGATGGCACTGCAGAGCCCTGTGCCATTCTCCAGGCAGGTGACTCATTCCTGCCAGCTAAGGAAGCTAATGCCCAGGCTTTGCATTTCCCATGGGAGCCATTTCTATGCGCTCCCAATATCCCAAGCCATTCCTGCATCCTGTCCCAGTGGCCCCAAATGCCTTCTGGCCCCAGCCTGTTCCTACCGGCGCAGGAGGCTGGTGTCCTGGCCTGGCGTTTCCCAGCAAGAGCCACTTCTCCCCGCTCCCGGGATGGGCCCAGGCCAGTTCAGAGCCCCTTGCTGCCCCAGCTCTTTCCAGCACGTGTAGGGGGCTTGTTGCTGTGGTGTGCTTCGGGCTAGTGCACCCTCTGCTACCCGCTTAACACCACGGGTCTGCAGAGATCAGCGGGAGTGCATGCTTGCTCCCAAGATCATTCGTTCCCCTCACACAGCCTGGCTTCTCAGATCTAGAGCAGCAGCACCTCCCGGGATAGTGAGGCCTTCACCTTCTATTAGGCATCTTTAAAAATTGGAGGGAAAAGGGAAAAAAAGATTAAAATTTCGTTCTCTCTTCTTTTTTGCTTTTCCTTCCCTCTCTCTTTTTTATCCTTTTTTTTTTCTAATTAAACAAGAAGGTTGCTAAGTGTATCCTGACAGACCAGGTCAAAGCAGCCTAGAGGCATATATATAGGTTCCAGCTCCCACTCCAGTCACTGAAGCTTCTCACCACTGTTGACCACTGAACCAATGAGGAACTCCAGCTACATGGTAGTCTGCCCCAGCTCTGTAGTAGGTCGCATGAGACCTATTGAGATTTCAATAGTTTAAATTTCCCTTAAGAAGTTAGTGTAACCCACCACTATTCTCATTTTGAAATCTCCTAAAAATAAATACTTTGTTGTGAAGTAAATGTAATGACATCTTTGGTGACTGAAAGACAAATCATCTAAAAGTGATACAGCAAACACTAAAAGGTTTTGATCCTTTTGGAAACATAGGTACATGATAGCATCTATTTATATTTTTACAGGACAAGAGCACAATGCATACAGGTAGACATTAAAATTCTATTTTCTGTTTAGTAATAGTTCCACAAAGTATATTCTTTTTATTGTGCATTCATATATAAAAATTATTTAAGACATAGTAAATGTTTCATTATTTTAAAATGAGGAAAAGAAAGATCCCATAAAGTCTTCAAATTCTTAAAAGAACTATCTGATAATTATGTCATGGCTACAAATTAGAAACAGGAATTAGCAGAATCTGCCATCACCTTAGGGAAATCACATTGCTGTCAAACATTTTGTTATTGCTTGAGTAATAAGATTAGAAATCAGGAATCTGAGGATTGGATTTGACCAAGCAAGTTCATCTATGTCAGTCAATTAAAGACTCACTAAGGCTTGGGGAGGAGCCCTAGTTGCTCAGTGGTCACACTTTTGCCCACTAGTCCTACGATCAACAGTTTAACCACTCGCTGTTCCATTGGAGAAATACTTGGCTGTCTACTTCCTCAAAGAGTTACACTCTCAGAAACTCACAGAAGCAGTTCGACTCTGTCCTATAGGATCGCTGCTAGGTCAGAATTGGCTTTGATACTTTTGATTTGGGTAAGGTTTGAGGGTTGTTTGTTTTGTTTTTAATGACTCTTTACCATCTATACTTGCTACCATCATCTCTTCTCATGTGGTTCGAATATCTATGTACTGAGTTCTCCATCTCACACAGAAATGTCAGCATCCATTTTTGTTCACTAAACAAAGCATACCAAAACTGCTCTCCAGCTTTCAAGTACTAAATAGTTTTGCACTCACAGTCAGATAGGTGGCACATATGCCTTCCTGCTAATCCTAGACTTTGAACAATCCTCCATTTCCAGAACCTCAACACCAGACTAAGTCTATGGTTTGCTTTCCTTACACAGGTTCCCAGATTATTGAAGAAAGTCCCTGGGTACTAGTGTATGTGA
This sequence comes from Nesogale talazaci, assembly GCA_004026705.1. Taxonomy (NCBI): domain Eukaryota; kingdom Metazoa; phylum Chordata; class Mammalia; order Afrosoricida; family Tenrecidae; genus Nesogale; species Nesogale talazaci. Next base: position 2,825 of record PVJH01000029.1, on the reverse strand, counting down.
TACAATTGTTATGGACAGCTTAGAGATGGATGAGAGCTGTTGTATGGTAATAGCTGAGGGGAATGGGAGTAAAGAAGAGCGAAACTATCTGATCATGCTTGTTTCCATTCAGGCCCACATGGAGGTCTCATCACCATCATAAATTTACAAAGATCACTCTCATTGGATTTGTCTTACTCTGACTGGATTTGAAATTCAGAAAAGATAATTACAGTGGAAATTGTTTTCTCTTGAGAAATTAAACTCTGAAATATTTCAGGTGACATTTGATGGATGCGCTTCTGATTTATTTAGATAGGCTCCATCAAGGATTCTTTTCATGTAAACAATATGCCTGAGCCATTTAATTTGTTCTAAGACATAGTAATGTGCTACATCTGTTGGAGTCAAAGCCAACTAGAAATTTGAGCTGACCTAATATCACAGAATTTGCAGTATCTTTAGAGTTCTGAGTAGATATTAATAACTATATCAAAATAATTTATTTGTATTTTGGGGGGCATCACTGCCCTCTGGTGGTACGAGTAGGAGGCCCAGCCCTTGCTCCTGTGGGGCCGCTGCTGGAATTGAACCTCCATCCCAGTGGGCCCCAGTCCCGCACACAACCACTATGCTACCGGGGCTCAGCCCTTTTATTTGTATTTTTTCCCTGTCTCTATTTCTATCAAAATAAAATTCAGATAATGGATATTGAAAATGTGTTCTATGTAAATCAACATTTTCTACAGGTATTTTAATTGTGATTCATAGCCCAACAACCCAGCTTTACCTCTGAGGTACACATATTTACTCACTGTATTTAGAAATAAAGACAAGGAAATTCCAATATAATCACTTGTTTGCTCAAGAAATATTATTTAACTCTGAAAACGTTTTCATAAAAAATACAAATAAGAGACTCTGGGAAGATGGCCGCCAGATAGGAAGCCCACGCCCAGAGCTCCTGGAGATCGGTGAGTGGGGGTGACACGGGGAAGGGTAGGGCTCTCAAATTGGGTTTTGTGACTCCAGGAAAGCTCAGAGCCCTCCTCTGAACCAGGAGCAGGCGCGACCCACACGCTGGCCCTCCCCACGGACGCGGGCACAGACGCCGCCTGCACAGATGCGGCGGGTTCTTTGTGCCTGCGGGATCCAGGACGCCGCTCTGCGACCCTGAGATCTGGGACCTGCAGTTAATCAGCGCCCGCACGCAATCGCAGACTAGTCCTCCCCACCCCAAGGTGCCCAGGGTGCCCAGGGGACACTCCACGCAGACCCACACGGCTCGCTTCCCACCCCCAGGGACTCCTGTGTCCCCAGCACAACGGAGGGCCAACCCCTCCCCCACCCCGGAGGCCCGCGCCCAGGCGCACCTTAAGGGCGCCACCACTGCTCAGGATAAGATCAAGCCATTCCTTAAACCCAAGCCTGCCCACCTGGGCCACACTTTCTAACAGTAGCAGTAGCGAAAGGAACGCCCACACTCCCCATAGTCGCTGGCACTCCTCACAGATGCTGCGGGTTCAGGGCGCCCGCCCCAAGCTCCGTGACAGAGAGGTCCACTTTACATTGACTCCTGGGTAAACAGCCAGCCGGTCCTCCTCACCCCAGAGTACTAGAGGATTTTTTCCCACCTATCTGTGGCAAGCGCCCCTAGCCAGGAACAGACCACCCAACTCCCACCCCATCCCCTAAACCCACTCCCCTACTCAGCCAACACGCTCCATCAGATCTGCAAGGGCTAGCTAGCTGCAAACAGTGCCTGAAGGAAGCTCTAATATAAGACCAGCCTCCTAAAGAGAGACCCCAGGGCCACAAAATACCAAGGAAAATGCCACCTAATACGAATAAATCAAACAAAAAACAGCTAGCAGCTTCCACACTATCAAGAAAAGAGAAACTGGATCCGATGCAAGAAGATCAGCTGGACCTAACAGCAGTCATAGAAAATGTGGAGATCGATCAACCACAGAAAGAAATCTTCAAGATGTTACTAACACATATGCAGCTCTTGAGCGACGCATTAAAGAAGAAAGAAGAATTGATACAGGAGATAAAGGCCGTGCACCAAAGGGAAATCCAAGAACTAAAGAGTGAGCTAACAAAAACTAATAGTAAGCTCTCAGATTTCGGCCAGAGAATGGAGGAGGCAGAAAACAGGACAAGTGACCAAGAGGACTCACAAGTAGAAATTAATAAGTGGGAGAAAAAAATCTAACAAGTCTATGAGAGAAGCAGAAGCAAATATTAGATGCCTTACTGATACTATGAAAAGAAACAACATTAGGATTATCAGTCTGCTGGAGGATGAGGCATCAAGAAAACCAACATCCAAAATAATGAGGGAATGCTTAGAGGAAAACTTCCCTAGCTTAATGAATGAAAGCCATAAAACCATACAGGAGGCGGAAAGAATACCAGCTAGACTAAACCCCAAGAAGAAAACACCAAGACATATAGTTGTTAAACTATCCAATTATGAAGAAAAAGAAAAAATTATGAGAGCAGCTAGGGAAAAAAGGACAATCACATATAAAGATAAGATAAGAATATGCTCAGAACTATCAATGGAAACTATGAAGAAGAGGAGAGAGTGGAGCAGAATATTCTGAAAATTGCAGGAACATGATGCAAACCCAAGAATACGCTATCCAGCCAAATTATCTATCAAAATTGATGGAGAAGTAAGAGTCTTTCCAGACAAGGAAAATCTCAGAGAATATGCCAAAAGGAACCCAGCCCTACAAAAGATTCTCACCGACCCACTGGGAGAAGAACAACAACAACGACCTAACACATGCAGAATGAATCTACCCAGAAACAGTCAAAGGGATAACAGCCCCCAA